>MU119205.1:0-600000 GCA_014904845.1 Acephala macrosclerotiorum | reverse complement strand
TGTCTGAACATGTCCAGCTGAGAATGAAGGGTCTGAAGATCAACTAGGCCTTGTATGATGTATCGTATTTTGTCTAACCCTGCTTTTACGACATCATCGGTTTGTCTGAGCGTGACCAGTTGAGAGTGAAGGGGCAAGAGAGCGTCTAGGCTTTGTTTGAGCGTGTCCAGCTGAGAATGAAAGGCTTGAAAAACATCTCGGCTTTGACTGAGATGTTGTACTAGCAGAACTTGTCTGGGGTCGGTTCGTTCGAGTGTGGCCAGAAACTGAGTCATTACAGATCGGAAGCTCTGAGAATGAAGGGTCTGGCGAGAACCCAGGCTTTGATTGATGTCCAGTGCTTTGTCTAGCGCTCCTTGTCCAAAGTCGTTGGTTTTCTTGGCGCCATCCATCGTGATCGCTCGTCTAAAGGCCTCTATAGTTGATTCGCCGGTCGGATACTCGGACCGCTGACTCGCTTCTAGCCAAGTCTTGAAGATGCCTATCCCTTTACTAAAATCGTAGTATCTCTTCGGATATTTGAACCACTGAAGGCTACGCGGTATCTCAGTCCCTGTGTTTCTTGCTTCCTCGAACCATTCTTGGCAGTTTGGCATTACCGCCGTGCGGTATATAACTTCATCAAAGATCATCCCCGTTACAATCAACTTGGTCTCGTTATCCGAAAATTCCCAGATAGGATTGGACCGATGACAGGTTTGGAACTCCCCGTCTACCACTGGCAATCGTGGATCTTTCACTGCCCAGGCTGGATCGTTCCAATCCGGTACCCACGACGACATGTCTGGTCTTCGATTATCCGACGGCACATAGTAGAGAATGTTCAAGAGGCGATCATGCTTGATGCTGGCGATAGTCGCTTCCCGATAAATTGTTTCGATAGACTTTTGGTAATCTGGCTCAGGTATTTCAACAGAAAGCTCTTTGAATAGGCCATAAAGGGCAAACACTTTGTCTTTGGGATCTGTTGCCTTCTTGTCCTTTACATGAAACAGAATTGTGTGAACGGCGTTCTTCCGTACCTCACACTCGGCAAGTCGCTCCCAGGCTTGATAGCGGTTAAAAGTAACGAAAGCAGTTAGTCTAGCTTGTAATAGCAGAGATTCCCCCCAGGTGTTCCATCGGTAGTGGTACTTTTCCAAAACATAAGCCAAGGCCGCCATGCTCATCCACGGAATTGACATACTCCCACTCTGGACCCGAACTCGATCGGGTTTTGCTAGTGTCGCTTCTTGGAGAGTCCACATCCGCTCGAACCAAGAGCGCCGGAGAAGAGGAGCCAGGGGGTCGCCGGCCGACCAGCTAGCGCCTGTTACTCTTCGTCAATTTTTGAGACGGAGGAGAAGATAGGGTATGTATAGAATAATAGATCACTCACTTGCATTAATTTTCGCAACCTGATTGCTTCTGAACATGTAGTCTGCAGGACTCTCGCCAACAATATCCATCACCATTTTCATCGCCTTGTTCGTTGCAGCATCGCTTTCTCCGAGCCAAACGACAACTCTCTTAGCACGCTTGTAAACTTCTCCCATGAGGCCGACCTGCTGGTTCCGTTCTTCAATAGCCTCGGAGCTCTGATTGATACAGATGCTATCAATCCACAAGATCACTACTTTAGTATGGTTGCGTAATCGTCGCATGGCGGCTTCGCAATTCGGGGTGACACATAACTTAAAGCCATCTACATTGATCGGGTGAGACGGCTGCTGGGCATCCCAGGAGTATGACAGGGCGGGTTAGTCGATGCCCACTTCCTCGTCGAAGCCGTCGTCTAAGCATAGAGATGAGATGGTACAGCAGAGCGGAGCTCTTGGGCTGGCCGCTGGCTGTAGATGCACCGTTCGGATGTGTCTAGGGCTTTCAACCGGTGTGAAGTGGTAAAGGCCACGATCATTTTCGCGGCCCAGCAGCGTCTCCAAACGGGAAAACATTTGATTCGTATTTAAAGAAGCTGCAGAAATCGTTGTGTCTTTAAGTGAGAAGCTACATGCAGCACGCAGACATCTCTAGCTGTTGACGGGGAGAAGAGTTAGTTGTTGCGTCTGTTATGGCATCTGTTAGATTTGAATTTACCCCGCTTCGATTTTTCTATCTTACTACCGATTCGAATGGACTAGAAGGTATCACCCGACAACCGCCCAAACCCCTCAACTGCCCACGCATAGAACACCAAAAATTTACGATTTTTTTTAAGGTGCTTAGAAAATTCTAAAAATTTCCAAGATTATAGAGAATACTCAAAATATCGGGAACATCGTATTCTTTCTTCGAAATTGTGGCGTTAAGGTTTTCAAATTTCAAGTTGAGGGGTTAAAGGGGTGTTGGTGGTTGTTGGGTGATACCTTCTCTCGGCAGATTGTATATCGGGGCAGCCGAAGTACTATTTGCGAATAAAACTTAATCTGCACCGACTTTGGCTGGTCCGTACGCTTAAGCTATTCTTAAGTGCTTCAAAAGCAGGACACCGATTTCACCCATAGCTGTAGAAGAAGGGACAAAAGAGCAAAGATTTGGGAGGAGGCGTGAGGGTAGATTCTCCTTAGAAAGAGCTAGGGCTATGCCATGTTGTAAGAATAATCTGCGTTGTAATTAAACGATGTACTTTTGGTGGGGGCGGGTCCTGTTTGGGTTCCCTAGGAGCTGATTTGGTCCCCCTGAACATAGTTGTGTAGAGTTGACAACTTTCGCACGGCAGATATGATTGATTACTAGAAGCAAGAGCAGGAACGTGACTGAGCAGCCTGAGGAGAGGTGAGGCGAGGGTGAGTAGCGCCTAAGCAGAGCAGCGACGTTGACTAACCGCGTTGGAAGCGAATGTGAAGAAATGTCGTCTGAGATTTCCGATGGAAAAAGGAGCCTAAGCGAGGCCTAAAATATTCTATTTTAAGCACCTGATCTGCAACAACTTCGGATTGTCCATCTCCTCCACGCTTCCTTCACCTAAAACCTCAAATCTCTCTGGAATTTATCGGCATTCAATCGGGACAATTGATGAGCCGACTTGATGGCGCAGCAGAAAGTGGGAAGATGTTGTGCTGCAGTGCAACACCTCCGTGGAGTAAGATCCCTGCACTATCTGGCTAGTGCCATTCTTCTAAAACTCAGAATATGATGGTGCCGTTCTTGGGTCCTATTGGTATATTAGATATTAGGACTGGCGAATTTGTCTTTGGGATCGCTGACTTTGGTTCAATGAACGTCTTTTGATAAAGTTAACAGTCTATTGTCAAAGAGGTCTAAATCTGTTGATGGAAATAGAATAGAATATATATAGAAAGAGATGAAGCTAGAGAGGCTTCTGAGAAATTGTTCCTTTCTAGATTTACCTTTCGTAAATTCCAATTTTGAGAGGTGCTTCTAAGGATCTTGGCTTGAGAGATTTCTTGGTGCATGATAGATAGCAACGTCAAGAGAATCATTCCAAATGATCGAGCATGTCGGAACTTGGTATTCATCATTGAACCACGATATCGTATGGAAGTAAGGTATTTCAGCGGTAATAGACAAGAGTGGGGCTTCGGTACTGACGACCGCTATATTTCAGCCCCCAATACAACCTCTCTCGAAAATCTCGACAAAAGTCTCATTGGTTCCACCACCGGACCAAGCGTCGGATTCGACTTCCTGCATGCATATCTGCCGTGCTGCAGAACGTCTTCCGAGGCCACTGGCACAACTGGAACGAATGCAAACTCGGGCGTTTCCAGCGCTATGCAGGGAGCTGTGTGAGCTCTCGCACGTGTCAACACGACGAAACCTGCAGAAGGGTACTGCACCTTGGACCAATTGCTGCTAACACACTATCATTCAGCCCCACCATCACCTAGACTCCCACATTTGTTGCCTAATAAAACTTGAAATATAGCTCATCCGCACCAAGCCGAAAACCTTCACACTGCATCCGCAGCTAGCTTCAACATAACGCAGTATAAGGTAGCAATGGCTAATCAAGTATTCTACTACTTCTACGCTCCAACCTGGGAATATCCACCCGCAGGGCCCATCAAAATTGGCAACGTCATCACATCAATAAAGAAGCCAGAGCAGCCATTATATACGGCTCCTTTGCCTCTTGAATCCGAGGTATACTTATCAACGAAAAGCCATGTCGAATACTCTAAGGAGAAGTCAAGAGAAGGTAAATTCTCTATCTTGACGAAGTTTTTGAGCATTCTTGGCTTTGGCGTTGGTGTTGGTGCCGATTGGGATAACAGGTATGACGGATTTAAATTACGATTTTTTGCGCGTGTCTTCCATCTGTGTTGCCCGTACATATTGATTATGGCTGTTGTTGCATCACAGTCTGTTCAGAACTCCGGACATTGAACTCCTCAAACCCAATCCAAGACAAAGACTAAGAACACTAATGCTCACACCCAACGATACAGCAACGAAAATGTCTTCAAATTCGAACGTGTAGAAACCACTCAAATCATCCCAAAAGAAGAGTATATCCAAAAATGCATCGAATCCGCCCCGGTCCGTCGCTATCTAGATAACTCCCGCTACCGAAAACCAATCTACATCATTACCGGACTCAAAGTCGTCATCGGAGCAAAAGCCGAATCTCACAAGTCACGATCTCTCGGCGGAAAGCTCGGAGTCGAAGTCGATGGCACTATTTGGAGCGGCGGCACTGTGCCGGTTGGCGGCGGGCCAGAAATCGAGCTGAAGAATAAGAGGAAGGAGGGTACGAGTTGGGAAGGGAGCAGTGATTTTGTTTTTGCGTTTAGGGTGAGGAAGGTTAGGGTGGAGAAGAAGACGGGGACGGTGAAGTATGACGATGATAAAACGGATGGCGCGATGCTGGGGGATGAGATTAAGAAGGTAGACGTTCCGGAACTTTCTTTCGCTGAGGTGAATCTAGAACCGGAGAGTGAGAGGTTCGAAAGGGAGGAGTTAATGGAGGGTGATGCTGTGGTTGCCTGTGGAATTCCAATCGATGAAGAGGAAGAGGAAGAGTCGGAGTGAGTTGTTGGCGACGTATTGTCGGCACTCGATGGAACTGTGGGTGACTTAATGATTGATGATAACTACGTATTTCCAATTCATTCAGCTATGAAACTCATGAATCTTACACCTGTACAACGACTCGTACGTGAATTGGATATCTCAAGAATTGTTAAGTACATCGACAATCGTCTCTTTTATGAAGCCTTCACCCTTCCCAAAGAGGTTGTCAGAGTACAGACTCAGAGCAATATAATCATAATCATCTCGACGTTTAGAATCTTGACTCTTTTGTGCAATCTTCCGAAGGACAGCCTTCATTCCTTTCTGCCTTTTGAGCTTATCTACCTGCTCTTCCCCCAGGTGCAGCTTCGCGTACTGCAGCAGAAATGCTGCAATGCCCACTGCTATAGGCGTGGCATATGAGGTGCCTGATTTGTATTTGACAAAGGTAGGATTTGTTGTCTTGTCGCAAAGATGCACTGGCCATGCGGACTGGACAGCCTCACCTATGGTAGCTATATTTGTATCATGAGCGAGGGCGGTAGGACTAAACCTCGACCGGTTCCCGTTCGCATCAGTCGAATGGATACAAATGACGTTTTGGTCACGGGCGGGGTAGGCTCTATCCAGATTATTACCACTGTTTGAAGCAGCAGCAAATAAGAGGACGTGTTGAGAATATGCATATTCGATGGCTCCTTCGAGCACGCTATAGCTATCAATGCTGCGTGTTGGGAATCCGAAGGACATGGAAATTATGTCAACCTTCCACTGATTGATAGCATGATTTATGGCCTATTCATATCAGTCTAGATCTTATTTAAGTTGGAAATGTTCTCCGCGAGGTTACCTCTGCGATCACTATGGGGCTGGACGGCTTATTCTCCGCGATCTTGGCTATGTATAACTCCGCGTCTGGGGCATAGTCGAGGAGCAGACCCGCAGTATGGGTACCATGCCCATTGTCATCATGAACCATCTTCTTGTATCGCTCACTGACCCAGTTGTACTTGCGTTTTATCTGCGTGTCGCGTGCGTCCATGTCCGGATGATTGAGATCCACGCCAGTGTCGAGAATCGCGATTTTGATAGGCGGTTTTGGTCGATCTTGTAAAGGTTTCTCAATGAATTTGTCGTAGACCTTTTTGAAGTCATCTTTCCACTTCAAATATTTGTCGCAGCTATGGACATACAAATTAGTATACTTTCTCGGTGGAAAGGCTGAAATTTCAGACTGAGATCGAGAGGTAAGAGGGCGTGTGTGCATAGCAGCTGGCCGTAAGGGCAATAGCTTACTCTTCGGAGGAATGGTCTTCAGAAAGTGTCTCGTCATCAAAGAACTTAGAACTCTTATAGTCGACTTCGTGATTCATCTTTTTCTCCAGCTTCTGGGCAATATAAGGGGCGTGTGCGGCAAGATGATCCCATGCGCGTGATGGAGGTTGTTGATAGGGCCCATGAAGCCCCGTCAGATATTGAAAGTGGGGAGCCGACATAGATTCGTTTGGAAGACCGTATGCATCCTCGGGATGAAGCCAAGGAGAGAGGCCTTCTGTTTGTTGGTTCTGTATAGTCTGGCCCCAGTTACTAAAATCCAGAGTCTGTGCGATCCTGTCTAGCTCGTCGATAGAAATGGAACTGAATGCGTTACTCAACTCATCTTCCAATGGTTGAACAACCTCCTGATATATTATGGTTCTTAGCATGTGGTCATCCAGCTTCCTGCCATTCTCATCCTGCCAGATCTTCGGGTCCAAGCATTTTTCCACCGCGGAACGGAATTTGTCCGGAATCTCAGATTCACACTCTTGGAACACCGAGACGGCATCGATAGATATTGTGCGGTTCTGTATCCCATCTGGCAAACCAACGCCATATTTCTTTGCGAGTATTTCAAACGGTGTTGCCAGATATAATTCCATTAGCATTACCGCCAAAGTGACGACCGATGGGCAATGATGTAGCACTAGGTCATCTGGGTCAACATCATCTGGGTCAAATCCATCCGAATCGGAGTTGTCAGGGTCGTATGCCAGCTCTTCGTGCTGTACAGCGTGGCCTAGCGTAGCTTCGTCAATGCTCTCTTGCACGAGCTGGGCTTGAATGAAAGGTCTCAGGGGAATCGTGGAAGAAGCTGTTTGAAAGAATATTATGCTTGAAGAATTCCACGTGGGTTGCAGCCACGGCGTCCCGTGTAGATGGAGGACCGCGTAACTGAGCAACACAGCAAGAATAAGTTTTGTTTTCTCTGTGAGAGATCCGGATCTGTCTTTGATGAACTGTTCGAGTGAGACAGGTGTCTTCGTCCTGTCGATTGTGAAATTGCTCTTCTCAGACCGTAGTTTCCAGAGCCGGCCTCTCTCAACCTTCAGCTCGAGACGATGTGATGCCATCTTCTGAATCTTCTCGAACGGCCCGCACAAATTCCTCACTTTAGCTGGCTGATAGCCCAGCAGCTTCTTTGGCTGGTCGGCAAACCGCACTGACGTCTCCCTGACTGTATGAACGTGTACCTCTCTCCAATCTTGTTGCATTGAAAGAAACATGCAGAAGTCCAACTCTTCGTCAATGTCGTTGCCGAGTTCCGGTCTCCGGTATGTGCCTAAACAAAGTCTAGCACCAAACTCGTGAGGAGGCTGACATTTACACTTAGCAGCTATGAGCGCTTTGAAAATCGACTGCGCTGCATTCCATACAGTGTATGAGGGCTGCTTTCCACTCCTCCTCGATGGTCCGAAGTCGTCCTTGGACCATTGCGAAGGGTCCTCGGGGTATTGTGCAATGAGATCATCTTCCCACTTCTCCAGGGACTCGAGAAACTCATCACGTTGCTCTGGAGCTAGTCTGAAGTTTAGATGCTCCTTGATGAATTCGATCTTAATACTGTCGTGTTCATCCTGCATCTTATTCCAGTGGTGATTGAGAACCTGTAGCCGAGAGTAAGAGGAGACTGGGAATGTTGAATGCAGTACATGTATTGTGGTTATCGGCTCAAATAGAACAAATATTCGAAGTAGGAGTTCATTGTCTGGTGCCACAGCAGCTCTGATGCGTTGGGCGTGGTCGCGGACCATGAGACAATGAGCCATTAACCGGCTGTAGAAATTCTTGAGCTCTCTATCCTTCTCATTGTTCTTGAGAAGCCTAGCGCTTTCTCGAATCATCCTGGTTGCCTCAAATAACAAGGTCATGGTCTGAGTACTCTCGTCCGTATGAAGGATTGGCGCCATCTTTGAGATTGTTGGCTCAGAACTGTAATATTGTAGCGCTGCACGTCGATAGAACTATGACTGATTCCTTCGTATCAGCACCTAGCGTCTTGCAATCCAAAGGTGCTCTCGAATGTGGAATAAGGGCCTCGAAGTCTTGCCATATGGTGATATGAAATACTGGCAAGAACGCAGCCTCGATTGCCACCTCCGAGTCTCCGTCTCGTGGTCGCTAATGAATCTCAGAGAATGTTGAGGTGAGAGGTATGTTATCGCGAGTCACCGTGCGTCCTCCCAGGAGCGCATTTAGTTGTGCTGGGCGCATAAAAGGTAGACAGGACTGGCGTGCGGCAACGTAATAGCAGTAGGCCTGATGTTCGAGATCTGAGGGGCGTGGGGTGGGAAGTCGGGGGCTGTGCAGAGTCCAGAGTTGCATTGCATTGCATTCCATTGCGGCCTTGCTGCCTTGCGGTCCCATATTGCCTCATCGCAACAGCCTCACACGTCCTCCTTCAACGCTCATCCTTCCCAATGAGAGAAATCGAGTGCGCATGTCGCCGTCTATGCATAAGATATCTTCAACTCGGACACTAAAATCCGGCTTATCCTGACGCCCGCAAGATGGCTACAGAGCAACAGCAGCCCACGATCACTCGGGGTTCCGAACTGTGCCTCGGGTCTTTTCAACAATGCCTTCAGCAATCTGCATCTACATCTCCGCGAGAGCTCTCACTGGTAGAGGATCAAATCGCAAGATTCTCGATATGGACTGCTAGTATTGGAGTCTTCGCCCCTGGGCGAGCTTCTATGGATCATCGTTTGAGGGAGGTACCGGAAGTCCAAGACGTCGTTCGAGGTCTCTTGGATGCACTGGATGACAGTATTCAGAACTGTAGGTGTATATATGTTCATACGATGTTGGCGATCTGATGAACTTGTCGATGTCTTTCTCCTCTTCCGAGCTGGATTCTCACTGCACTCCTTGCACTAAGGTAGCTATCGTGGCTTGTTAGCTTTAGTTACTATCACGTGACTTCCTCTTTTGCCAAACGTACCTATCTCTTCCACGTCGCTCTCCGCCATGATCATTCTCCTTAGAAGCTGGAACCCTAGATGAAGTGTTTTCTAACTGAGTTGTGCCTCGCTCCGAACATGTTCAGAAACGGGTACATGTTATGACAGTCATGACTCAGCATTGCTAATTGCACATAGGCCTAGCTGTCCTGAAGACTCTCGACACCACGCAGCCAGAGAGATCGGAAGGCGATGTAGTTGTCGCGGACGGGAAACTCGATCGCTGTCTACGAGCAATCGCGGGTGAAATAAATCTCCTTCACAGGCTGGCAAATACCATTCGCAGAGCAAGTAAAGAATCGCAGAATCTCAGGGCATCGAAATTTCGTATCGAAGATGATGATGGCAATGATGCGGAACCACTGTTGCAGCAAGTCTTTGCGAACTACGTGCTTGACCGATTCCCTGGCATCGGGGACGTGATTCGGGAGCGCCTTGCTTCTACAATGCTCCAACGGCGAAAGAGAATTCTATATAGGAGAAATCGCTACGGAGAGACTCCTATTAAGCCTAGGAATACTATTTCACAGCCTACAATAAAGTTTCCAACCACTCAGCCACAAGACGTCATCTCGGTGGACGAAAATGAAGTTCTAGATGCATCCGAAGTCGTTGAAAACTACTCCCAAAGCGTTGTAAAGTCGATGGCGGTCAGTGCTACGACCTTGGCCCCCGATAAATTCAAGAAAGCCTCCACGCCTTCTGTCGTTTCAGCGTCCAAAACCATTGCTTTGGGCAATCACGAAGACCTCATCTTCCCTCCAGCTCCTGTTGGTCGCATCAAACAGAAGTATAGAAAACTGAAGAGACAACGTGAAGAGGACCACAAGGCTTACCTTAAGTTACTCCAACCCTTTGATCCGGATATGATATCCGAACAGATCTCTGATGCTGATGCGAAGCTCAAAAGGACTTTGGAACAGGATTGGGTTGATTGCACCCAAGCGATCGCAGAAGTGACTTGTCCATTTTGCTTCTACGCACTCCCAAGTCAGGATGTTGTTGACGAGAAAAAATGGAAGTGAGTACTTATCAGCGTTCTGGTTACAAACTAGGAATACTTTACCGCTCTGAACTTCTTGACAGATACTGACTGGTGAATTTTGTAGGGCCCACGTCAAAAACGATCTCGACGCGTATGTATGTCTGTTCGAAGATTGTGACAGGCCGGACGAGCTGTATAACCACAATGACGAATGGATTAAACATATGAGTAAGCACGATTTACGATGGCGCTGTAACTCAAAATCCCATGGATTACTACAATTCGACATGGAGACCGAATACACGGATCACATGAGCAAAATGCATGGTCCTTTCACGAAAGCACAACTTCGCGTACTTGCCGAGCGAAATGCTCGGACAATTGGACCATTGTTTAAATCCTGCCCGTTTTGTGGCTCAAGCGATGTCAAAGGCTGCCTAGAAGACCATATAGTGGGTCATCTGCGGCATCTCGCCCTGAAATCTTTTCCGCCATATTCAGATGAGGGATCAGAGGACTCTGGAAGCGAGAAGGGTAGCTTGGGCCTTTCCCAGCCTCCGAGTAGAAGTACAATCGAGAAGGACCCGGACAGGCACCTCGTGCCAGTTTTCGATGATATCGACGACCAGTCAAGGTTCCAGGGTGTCGAGCCTGCTCAAAGAAATCCATATTCTTCGTGGGGAGGGTTTAGGAATTACATCTCTCAATTCCATGACGGCATGAAACGTCCGTTCAGTGGAGACAAACATGCCTACATTATGTTTCCCACTACCCACATTCCAGATGATAAGGAATATCAACCCCTACCATGGTCACAAGATCCATCAATTCTGTTTGTTGAGGAGTCGTTGTTCGCTGGGATTCTGGATCAGGACCGGAGATGTTACGAATGGGGGTGTGTCACCAAAGCTCATGAACTACTAAAGAGCCTCGAGGATGATCCAATAATTCAATCCATTCTCAAAAGCAAGCTTGAAGGAAAAGGAATTATGTCAGGGATATCCGTGGGAACGCCGATAGCTGCCGGAGTTGCGGCCTTGGCTCTCTCTAGCGAAAGTCATATAGTCCCTAGCGACAGTGACAGCCCTCATCCTGGTACTAGCCCTAGAGCTACTCCTAGCGTTGATCTTGAAGAGAGTTCAGACGAACTGGATGACATTGATCATGAAGGAAGTGAAGCCGCAGTCGATGACAGTGATGAAGAAGCCGTTCTTGTTGCTTTACTTGGTTCAGACACTCCCCAGTATGTTTTATGAACTGGAAACTTAGTTCTGGCTAATATTTGATAGGGTTCCTACTGATTTAGATGCGTGGCTTGCTGAGCGACGAAGTCGGTACCCTACGAAAGCTCGTAGAGAGGCTGCCGCTGAAGAGTTTCGTCAACGACGAGAGCAAGATCGCGAGAGTCCTATATATCTTGATAAAAACGAGGAAGAGCTCGCCAATCTTTCCGAAGACGGTGAGAACATCGAGTCAGGAGAAGAAACTCCATCAGAGGGTACTGTTCATGAATTATCCGTTGAGCAACATACCCTTCCAAACCTTGCCCAGCCTCCAGCAAGCTTTGCTCCCCAGGAGAACTTTTCCAGACCACAGATTGGATCTTTATGGACACCATATCCAGAAGTCATTGAACCAGCACATGATCTGATAGCCCCCAAAGGGCCGCCGCTGGAGCAGGATAAGAGTACTAAGAAGGATGGGCTCAAGTCGGAGTTTCCGAGTCAAACAGACGAGGAAAATAAACCGAGCTATGAAGCGAAGAAAGAGCTGGCTAACAAGGAGAACAAATTCAATATCGTGAAAGAGGTGTATGAGAATGAACTACAAACCGTTTACCAGAGCCAAATTCAGCAGGCAGAGAAAGAGGGAGATGACACGGAAGTTCGGAGATTGCAACACTCGTCTGATGGGAGAGTGGAGAAACATCTACAAGATTTGGACTATAAAATGGATGAGTTCAAGTCAGAGTTCGAGAAGTCGAGACAAGCATTGTTAGAGACCTTGGGGCACGATGAGTATGACGTGAGCGTTCGAGAAGAAGGCTCTCGCTGACAAGAACAGAACGCCCAACCACGCAACAATTATCCAGACGAGTGTTTTCTACGATACAGAAAGAGGCATTTACGTCAGCGCAGAAACCTATTACCAGCGCCAGATTGGACGAGCAGAACAAAAGGGAGATTTTGCGGAAGTTCACAGACTGCAACAGAGGCTTAAGGAGGAATCGGGTGGAGAGGTAGCTCTGAATGATACTACGACTGCACCTCCCCATCCAGACCATCTAGCCTCAGGACGAAGAGAACACGAGCTCGAGGAATACAAGAAGAAGCAGGATGCTGGCCCGAAGTTTGATCCTAATAGAGAAGCATTTTTGCCTTCTGCAGATGAGCAGCAAGTTAGATCAGGACAGCAGCCGATTGCTGGTGATTCAGCTGGCAGCGGCATGTCAGCTTCGGCCGGAATGGATCCAGCGCAAGATTTATTACTACACGAACGAATGCTCAGGGAGCAGCAAGCAAGCAAACTCAAGACACAACTGCAGACTCAGCAAGCTACAAACGCTGTAGGCGGTAATGGCGAGTTCGAATCTTGGGTTACACGACTTGGATCTGACCAGGACGTACAAGATGAGACGAGTGCGAATCAAACGCCTCGGCCGCCACTGCAAAAGACATTCCAGGAACTACTTCTCCAACTCATTTCCGAGTTAGAAAAGTGCGACGATCTCTGCCAAGCTATTCGTGCCAACCGCAGACTAGGCTCGACAACTAGCGCACTCGACACCTTGCAACACGACTTCCTTAACTCTGCTATTAAGATCGATACTCAATTCAAGACTTTACGAAGTATTGTCGGCTCACGAATAGATCTCGGCGATATACTCTCAAGAACAAACCTCAATCATAGTATTCGAGAACTTCAACTTACAATTCAACCCCGCCTAAGCGACATCGCATATAAGCGCAATAAGCAACAAAGTCCTGAAGTCCCCGGATTTAGAAGACTACACGAGCGATGGATGAAGATCCACGCGGACGTCCAAGAAACTCTTGAGTCACTTGGCCTGAGACTAAAAGCCAAGCATACTGATGATGAGGAACCATTGTTCAAAGACGAGCTTCAGCTTGCCAACAATACCGATACGAATTCCGACAGCGAAACCTACGCCAATAGTGGTGAAAGAGCTCGAGAACCACAACACAAACGACAGAAGTCCCGAGGAGAAAACGCACACTTGAGACGAATGAGTTATGATCGGAAAGCCTTTTCAGCTGAACCTTCCAGCGGACTATCAGCTGCATATGGTAAACGATGGGAGGATCTTATAGACGCCGCAACATCAGCAACAGAAGATGTTGATGAAGATAGAACTCCTGTAAGTATTTATGACGTATATAATTTCTTCTAATCTAATTATTACAAGTCCCTCCCTCTCCAATATCAGTCAACCGCGCCTCCCTACCCCCCTTCTCAGCATCCCACTTTCAAGGCTATCAAGCTTCCCCTCTCCAACAAGCCCTCACCCCACCATCAAACCTCCCCGACGCATAAGCCAAACGATGATTCTTTCGGAAAGACTAGAGAGAGGATGGCGGAGAAGGAGAAGGAGAAGGAGAAGGAGAAGGAGAAGGAGAAGGAGAAGGAGAAGGGGAAGGAGAAGGGGAAGGATGAGGCTACGATACATAGCTTGAAGGAGGGGCAGATACTGGAAGAGGAAGAGGAAGAGGAAGAGGAAGAGGAAGAGGAAGAGGAAGAGGAAGAGGAAGAGGAAGAGGAAGAGGAGGAGGAGGAGGAGGAGGAGGAAGCTACGAAACAAGGGTTGAAAGAAAGCCAGACGCCGAAGCTGCTTGTATGAAACATTGCGAGGCATCGAACAATTATATAAAGCGGATGTACCTCATACAGTTTTTGTATCTATTGTTATTCATATTCTCATTCAAATTAAGTCGAGTCAGCTTGCCCCGATGCATTGGGGGAGCAAATACATATCTTTATGCCTGCTCTCTACGCTGAATCTTGGAGAACGAAAGGGAAAGGATTTACGAGTGAGTCCCAAGAAGATCCCGTAGGCTATTCCTACGGTGACCTTGTTTATGAGTATACCCGTAGAAACATTGGGTGGACGAATGACATACTCAGCGTTTTTGCTGGGGTTGCCAGCTATATTGAATCTCGATTGAAGGCGGTTATACTATTTGGACTGCCTGCGAAGAGGTTTGACCTATACGTTTTATGGCACCCCAAGATGCCCACGGAAAGGCGACCTGGCTTTCCGAGGTGGACGTGGGCGGGCTGGCAGGGACCTGTGAATGTCTCAGCTATGACATATCTGGCAAACGATGCAGACATTACCTGGTGACAAGATGAGTGCACTTGGATAAAGTGGCATGCTGTTGAGCACAGCCAGTGTGGTTTCCATGAAGTAAATGGCAGCCGGTGTTGCTCTAGCCTCCCAAATATATTAGCAACCAATATAACGCACGAGACAACTTCCGAAGCCGCCGGTATGCTGAGATTCGAGAGTATATCTCTTATGGCACAACTAAAACCATCTACAGAGGCGGGCAATAGAGGTAAATGGTTAAGCACTGAATTTAAGTCGTCCGCGGTGAGTGGGATAACGTCCTGGATATCCTCAACACCGAAGGAGTTAAGGTCGGATACGTGTTCCCAGATTCCAGCACCGATTCTAGTTTTGCTGGACGTGCCACTATTGCTCTACTGTGCCTGCTCTCTATGAGAAATCTTGGTTCTGTGATGAGATAGAGGAGATGCATGCAACCGGGGCTAAAGGAATCGAGTGTTTCGAGATTGTGCGAAAGATAGTGGAGGAAATAGGTACTGACTTGTCTTATAATGTCTTGTGGATTCCATATTCAATTTCTAAGAGAGGCAATATTGTTGCTGAGAGAAGAGGAGTAGGACAAGTTGAAGCAAGAATCTTAGCCTTGCCTAGCCAGACCAAGATGCAATGGGAAGAAATAATTCTTATATAGAGCAACAAAGCTTTATTCCCAATGAAGCTTCGAACACATGCAAGTGGCGAGCACGAACCTAATTAGACTCTCTGCATCTATGAAAATACGGCTGACTTGGGAGTAGAGATTTGTAGAAAAGAAAAAAAAAAAAAAATACTTAGGCATGCAGCTAGAAACAAAAGGCTGGGGATTAGCTCAAAAACAGCTTTACAACATTTTATTGTTAATAGATTTTGTACCACAATCATCGAATGAGAACCAACATCTCGTATCTCGTAAAGCCCGTATTCTGATAGCTCTAGGCTTCTCAACAGGGCATACTTCACCATTGCGGCAGGACTAGCTCAGGCAACAACTTTATAAAGTTCAGGAATTAGAAGGACTTGATATACTTTGAGCCAAGTTAATGATCACAGGACGGAAAGTCTACCCTGTTAACGTTCTCAGCCACGACTTGAGGACTGAACCACGTGGAATCAAACATTAGCTTTTGGGAAAACGAAGCTGCATGATTTTAGAAGACTTTGAGTGGACAATGGACAGAGCTATTGCCAATCGACCTTTTTTCGGAAAGGAAATTGGAATGGGTAGAATCTGCTGAGAGTAAAGTTTCGTTGAAAGAGGAAAAAATCGACACGTGACCTCGACATTGTTCACTTAACAAAGTTTGCAAGATCTTGCCATGGAAAAGGACAAAATGGGATGCTTCCATTGAAAGATTATTTATAATCAAACGCAACAGAGATTGGCACGTTGGAAATGCTCAGCTTGGGCGACACGTAATGCTATCACATGACCAATTCATTTTTTTATGAAGATCGTCAACGCAGAACAGATTGCACGATGCGGTTGCCCAACCCAATAATAAAATTCATGATTTTATTTCCCTATTATAAAACTCCGATTTGTTTAATTTTAGTTTGTATTTTTTAAAAAAAAATTTAAATTTTTTTTAACTATTACATATTTTCGAACCTGTCCTTTTTTAATTTAATAATATAATTATTTATTATAATTAATATTTGCTTATTGTATAATTATAAACCTTTATTAAAAAATTCCCGGCCTGTCAATCAAACAAACCCTGCTCCCGTATATTCGTTCCAACCACTACGAGCAGGAAAAGTGGACAATATGGATGAAGAGCGACGCACCAAGATTGCAACCGCACTGCAGCAATATCGCGAAACGGTAACGCAGCACAGCTTCTTCTTGCTGCGCATCCTGGTGGAAGGCCTGGAAACGCAGCCTATTCCGCCCAGCTAGTCAGCAAGCCTCGCCCAAACACTACGCATGCAAGAACTCCATCGACAAATCTATGTTCCCAAGTCCGTCACGTCGCCGCAAGATCTACTCCAGGACGATGTGCTCGCCGACTTGATTAGACGCGCTGGCTTGGACGGAGTATTTGACTATCTAGTTAATCTGAAATTAAGAGAGGAATATTTTGCAGCTATTTGGACGCGCATCCCAGAGAACGTCGAGGTAGCAGAATTTCCTCCAGCCGACTTGGAGTACCTTTGTACGCTTGTCAGCGGCATCACTGGTCCGGGACTACCGTATCACCGCGAGATGAAGCAATTCGATTTTGTATTTCCAATTGAAGATAATCAGCTAGAGGACATGGTAGAAAATGTCACTGTGCCCATCCGGTACGTCGAAGAAGGGGGTTCTAATGAATTGACGTTCATTTGGGAGGACTGGGAGATTGCTGTCGCATTCAAGGTTGGCGGCGGTCCACGCAGTTGGGGCGGCTCTTACGCCCTCTATTGCCGTCACGAGGAGAATGAACAATGGAAGTGGAGGTACGGTGTTCATGACGAAGACTGGCGTAGTGATGTCTACGATAGCGTTGAGGAATTTCTTGGCTTCTATGCCCACTTCGAAGAACAGACGGAGGAGGAGGTTAGGAAGCAAACCAAAAGTTTGAGAGCAGTACTCAGGCAACGTTGAAAGCTATCATAAAAACACCCAAAACGTCGGACGAGAAAGATACGTAGCATCTGATATCCGGCTTCACAGCTGGTGGTCCCGTCACCCGAGGGTTTTCTAACTTAAGGGTTCTCTGATTTAAGGATTCTCTCACTTCAAGGTCTTCGTATTGAGGGTCGTCTGAGAATTACGCAACACCCATTTTTCGTCCTTGCATCTGAAACCATCCCACCCCATTCAGGGCCACCATCATTTCCACCATGACTCCCCACACCACAACTCACCAAGACTGTAAGCTCAACCTGGCTTCCTGCTCCGAGAGGGTGGACTTGGCAACAGCTATGTCACGGCCGACACCAAACTCGACTAAGATCCCCGTTCATCTCTAGAGCACGGGATGATGATTAAAGCAGAAGAAGATGAGCACATGCCCGAGACTACTAGTATTACTGAGGTCTTCATATTTCCCGTGGACGGAAAAAGAGATGAGACGGACGACGGAGATAACCATCCTGTCCGGCTTGGGGTTGTTGTCGGAGCGAGGGGTCCCTCATTACTGTCCTCATGATGCCTTTCTCGTATCGAGACATGCGAGCATGCAGACCAAGGATATTGATGATTATTGCCCTCGCGTACACTGCTCCAGCTGTATCCTATATTCTGGCGGATCTGCGACTTTGGTTGCTCTCGAGGGGCAGACCAGGCCTGTCACTACTGCTGGGAGACGATTTTCTCCTAGCAGAGTGCGCGATCTTCATTGTGCAGCCAAGTTGGCCAACCCTCAAATGCAGAGGACCTCGAGTCAGAGAATCCTCAAGTCCGGGAACGCTCAAATTGCTCAATTTAAACAAGGCTCAAATCAAGCAATGCTCGAGCGAAAACGCTCTCAAGTCAGAGAACCCTCAGATCAGTTCTCTAGTCTAGAGAGCCTCAAATTGGAAAACTCTCCAATAAAGGGAAGTCCAACCGTGAAAAGGTCGGTGCAAGTGATAACCAGGGCATATGACGGCTAAACAATTCAACAATTCAAAGAAATGCTTCCTTTGTGTAATATATCTACCTCCAAAAGCAATCAGGTTGACGAGGCTATAACACAGAAGTACCGAATGCTCTTCTGAGAATTCGGAGACCAAGTTTCCTCCTTCAGACTTGCCAAAAGCAATGATAGCCTTTATACATCGAAAATGGAAAACATCGGGGAGGTGGGACTCGGAAATCACGAATCTTAGACATGAGACTGGTAGATTAATTCATGTTGCAAGGCTTGAAGAAGACTGCATTCGCACAGTAACTAAAGTGAATTCGAACGCCTGGTTGATCATGGAATTTCATGGGGAGGGCCAGATGAAGAGCCGAGCTTGATCTATGTCCGAGCTTACGCCGGACCCCGAGAACTTCGGAGCATTCGGAACATCCGGAGGTGAACAGAAGTGAGAACCCCCAGGAACTTGAACTCGGGGATAACTGTTGTGATTTGATGGGTTGATGCAGTGAGCCTGCTTTGCTTCGATACCCCAAATGCTCCGGATGCATCCGTACCATCTCCAGGAGACAGAGCCGGGTTTGTTGAGAGGACTCTATGTCGTTATGGCCCATTGGCGTGCCAATGTATTTCATCGCCTTGGACATTTGGTGCTCACATAGGAGCAGTATGGCGCTACAGACAAGAGAGCAGGTTTGGAGGAAATTTGGTATGCATGACTATTCCATCATTCGCGCCAATGTCACCTCAAATGCCGAGCCAAAAAAGAAACAAAGTAAAACCAAACAATTTGGAGTTCTGGGTTTCTCACTTGGAAAGCTCCAGAAATTCTCTTTCAAAAGTGCAACAAGAAATGCAAACCGAAGTGTGTGACCCCTTGATATACTGAGATTGCAAGAAACCCAAAAAGTGGGAAGAAATTTGCCAGCTACGGGGCCAATAAAATTGATCTTCGCTAGCAGACAAAGCTTCGCGAGGTCGCAGCGTTCCTTCCCTGAAGATGTTCTAGAATACCCCAACTTTGGTGCGGCTCAACACAGAGGTTTTTATCAGATCAAATCAAAATTATCAGATTGAAATAAGCGGGGTGCTGCCAACATGCCGAAAGCTTGACTTTGTAACCTTTGTATAACCGGGAGCTACAAGTTGGCTGCCCTTTCCGTCCTTCAACGGTCAAATACAGAAATGGGGGTACGAACTTCCACAACAGCACTCCTGGATGTTTTCCATACTCCCCACACTCTTTCAAAGCCTCGGGCTTTCCCCAGATGATATCTTTGGAGATCGGGTGGCGTTCCAGGGCCATGGAGATGGGAATCTGGCAGATCTGGGTGATATTTGGCAGAATGGCATGTTGAGATCTCACACTCATACGAGATTGTAGATGATGTCGGATGATTCTGACGCACACAACGCCCACGAAATGCTGGTGAAGGCGGTGACGAATGCATCGAATTGCCGTTGGACCGTGCACGAGGGCAACTACTTATGAAGTAGACTAAAGACTTCATTGACCCTTGCTGGAAATCTTCTGTGACCATCCCGCGGAAATCATTTTCAATGCCACCTCAAGTGACAAACATGCAAAGGCCGATGCCGCGGACTCCCACAGCACAAAGAGCGCAGATTCTTTTCAACGGTTGAATATATATTAATAGCGTTGATGTGTAATTCAATTTGTCTATATCGTCGATTATTGTCACTCGCGCGCCTGCTAGAAAAGTGCCGGCTTCTCAATCCTCGGCTTTCCAAGTGTTTAGAACCTCAGGCTCTCAAATACCATTGCACAGTCTGCACTGGCCTCGGCGTTTTCCCGTACCAAAATCTTCGGTTCCGGTCCTCCAAAGCACCCCTGCTCGCTCTTCATTTTCAAAGACAATCATCATCACTTCCACCGCGATCTAACCACGAAGTCCTCCTTCCACATCACGACCAGCACCTCCTCGCGACCCTTACGACCAAGACCCTCACGGGAGGAATATCGAGATCCAGCACCATAGTCCCGGCGGTTTCGGAAAAGTCGACAATCTGGCTTTGACACCCAAGACGTTCGGAGGAGACTCTGTGGTTGCGGTCCCAATGGCCCAGCCAACCGCAGAGCCTGTAGAGGAGTACGAGTATGTGCAGACCTTTCACTGCATACTGTCTCTTCTAATTCTCCCTTCGGATCGCTGACTGCATATCAAATAGCTATGAGGGTCTTCCGCCAAATTTCTCTCTCCTCCAAAATATGACAGCGGGCGCCTTTGCAGGTATAGCTGTAAGCCAGCTCCGATATTCGCAACGAAGACCCAGAAAGTTCGCAGACTAATATCTAGACAGGAGCATACGGTCATGTATCCCATTGATGCTATTAAGGTGCGCGATATCAATTTCACGGCGATATCAACAGCTGTACTGATAGACCGCCGCAGACCCGAATGCAGATTCTCAACCCAACTCCATCCGCAGTCTACAATGGCATGATACAAGGCGGTTACCGGATAGCCACGGGGGAGGGAATCCTCAGTTTATGGCGAGGCATGTCGAGCGTGGTCGTTGGAGCAGGTGTGTATACGCGTGTGGCCAACAGGCGGCGAATACTGATTGTGGGCCAGGACCTGCGCATGCTGTCTATTTTGCGACGTACGAAGCTGTAAAGCATGTTATGGGAGGTAACCAAGCTGGTGTTCACCATCCTCTGGCTGCAGGTGGGTTGTGTTGGATTTTCCGTTTGAGCGCTCTTAACTGATATGCTGTGAAGCTACCAGCGGAGCTTGCGCAACCATTGCCAGCGACGCGTTGATGAATCCATTTGATGGTAAGAAATCTTAGCAGGGGTGAAAACTGCAAACTGATTTCTGGCAGTCATTAAGCAACGCATGCAAATACACAATTCCAGCAAGATGTACAAATCAATGACGGATTGCGCCAAGTACGTCTACCGAACCGAGGGCCTCTCAGCATTCTACGTCTCATACCCAACCACCCTATCTATGACCGTGCCATTCACAGCACTCCAATTTCTCGCATACGAATCGATATCGACTGCCATGAACCCTACCAAGACTTATGATCCGGTCACACATTGTCTGGCGGGTGGTGTTGCTGGTGGTTTTGCTGCGGCCTTGACTACGCCCATGGATGTTGTGAAGACCATGCTGCAGACGCGAGGAACTGCCAACGACCCAGAGCTAAGAAATGTTAATAGTTTTATGGAGAGTGCGAGATTATTACATCGGCGTGAGGGGTTCCGCGGGTTCTTCAAGGGTGTTAGGCCCCGAGTCGTTACCACAATGCCCAGTACGGCTATTTGCTGGTCGGCATATGAAGCTTGCAAGTGAGTTCAACTCCAGTTTTGTCCCCTTATCCCAGTGCTAATTCACTTCCAGAGCATACTTCATCCGCCATAACGACACCGTCGTCTAATCCCTCCTCCACAGCCGAAACGAGCGACCCTTAACGAGAAACAAACAATTTTCATCTAATACCGGGACAATAGCTCAGGATATGCTACTGTGCTATTTAGGATATCGTCACTTTTCCGCTCGATACCTAGGCACATAATGACATGCATCTTCCATCTGTCAGAGTTTCGCCAAAAGTCACCAAAACCTCGAACCTACCTTACCAACTATTCACGATCTGTACATATTCCTCGAAACCACGACAAAAAAATTCGACACCTTTTCTCTAGATTTCTTTGCCTGTTCCTCTTCCCCTTCACTGAGACTGCTGCCTCAGCAAGGCACTTGATGGAAGGAGAGGGAGGGTCAAGGGCAAGTTTCCAGTTACTTCTTCACAACACCTGAGTGCATGTCCAGCCTTCTGAAAGGCAGGCGGGGAGGATCTATGCTTATTTGCGATCACAATGCAATGCTTGGGATATGAAACTTAGGGGGCGGGCGTTAATGTTGCATTTCCTGCTGGAGTGTGAGAGGGAGCTAGCAATGTTTACTTACTGAGGCAGGAGTGCAAAAATGATGATTTCAGATGAAGGGAGGGAGGGAAGGAGCGGGGAGATACTTGTACAGTACATTTACGTTGATGAAGATGGGCAGGTATGTGCCTTCTGGCAAAGCCGCACCACGATGGTGTTGTTGCGCTTTGCGGAATGAAGAGCTGCTTACCTCCATTTTTGTGCCACTTGTGAGATGCTTGACGAGTACCAAATGTCGACCTCCACACGGAATATTGAAAGTCCTAGCTTTTCGCGA
Source organism: Acephala macrosclerotiorum (assembly GCA_014904845.1). Taxonomy (NCBI): domain Eukaryota; kingdom Fungi; phylum Ascomycota; class Leotiomycetes; order Helotiales; family Mollisiaceae; genus Acephala; species Acephala macrosclerotiorum. The sequence goes on along the minus strand of MU119205.1, from coordinate 577,684 downwards.
GTTGATTCCTGTCACATGCCCCTTCAAAATGTCAGTCAGCCATTTGAGGATCGCCTTGAAGGAGATTGTTAGTTCCACAATGAGCCTCCGAGTATCTTAGACGATTTGGGGCTTCAGAGGAACAAACAATACAGATTCCGGAGCGGGACTTGCATATCTCGATCATTCTATATTTTGAAAGTCCCCCCTTCCCGCCTAAGAGTTTCCGCCCACCTCCGCTCAAATTGTTCGTTACATAAAAGCACATTAAGCAAAGCTATAAGAAAAGTACCCTGAAGACACTAATCATTCGAATCGTTCTTCATGTCCGAGAACCCAAATGTCACAAAAAAAAAAAAAAAAAAAATTTTAAAAAATCTCTTCTTCCTGCCTAACAAATCTCGCCCATTCTCCGCTCAAATTGTCCGTCAGAAGGAACATTCAGGAGAGGACATTGTTCGTAAGGAGTTGATATATTTATATAGTCTTAGTTCAGGTCCCAACGTCCAATAATGCAGCAACCGCCTTACTCAGATGCTCCTCCAGACTGTATAATATGTATGTATCCCCAGCCTAACCGAACCAAAGACTCCCAGATCCCAATACCCATCCCAATGCCAATTTATGCATATAACATGACAACACGCTCAAATTAACACCCTACCCACCAATCGCGCCAACCCACGCTCGCTCAGAAACTATCCTCAAGCTCAAATATTCACCCCCGGCCTGCCATCCGTCTGCGCCTTCTGAAACTGATACAACAACCCAAGTACGCCGCCACCCCCAGCAGGTTCCTTATCACCCTCATCCTCCTCCTCATCCCTAACATTCCCTGCTGAAGTCTCCCATCTACTCTCATCCATGCCTAATCCCCCCACCACACTCTCCTCCACTCTCCCTCCATCCTCACCCTCCTCATCATCCTCAATCGGTTCCTCAATAATATTCTGTCTAACCTGGTATTTAGACCTCGACGTCCGATTCAGGCTTTTAACTCCAAATCCAGAGTTTGAAGGTTGGTGGTGGGGATCTAGGAGGATGGATTGCATAGGTGAGCCGTGCGTCCCGCTTGGTGGGAAGCGGGGTGTACGAGGTGGCATTGCGGCTGGATTTCTACTCCCTGGTCTACGCTCACTTCGTCCTAATCTCGAACTTTGCATTTCTGCGCCGAGGGTGGGAGACATCATTCCCGGGAACGAGGGCGGAGGATGGAATTGATGGCGTTGGCCTGGTGGGATATGGCCTTGCACAGCAGTCTTCGGATTTAAGAGGTAGTTGTCTAAGAAGCCATAGTAAGAAGCGGCCATCTTGCCATGCTTAGTGGAGTAGTACTCGTCGCGTGCATCGGCGCTACCTCCGCCGTGTAAGGTGGCTTTCCTGCCGTCGCCTTTCTTGAAGTCGAAGACGGCGAAGGAGCAAACGTATCCGACACCGTCGACGTGAATTGTGAATTCGCGGAAGAAGTCGATGATCTGGTCGCTGCATTTCGGCAGGCTGAACCAGAGGATGAACGGTGTGACGATGATGCTTAGGACTTCTTCTAAGAAGATGACGAGCTTCATTTGGTAAAGAGTGGCGAAGTCTCTCTTGATTTCATCGCTGTGAAGCCGATTCTGCCAGTGACTGGGCATGTAATGTGTGTATTCGATCACCTGCCTCAAGGCGTACTCTGGCTCGAACACTAGATTTTCTTCTGGTATCATGCCATTCGCTGCAGCCCAGATACCTCCAGTAACCGTCATGAAGAAGAAGGCATTTCTCTCTTTGGTGATCTCAAAACCGAGGAACAATTCTGAGTCCCACAACGTTGCTACAGCAAGGACTGCGAATATAGCGCCTGATACAAAAGCGACAAACTTACAAACTAGTGCAGTCTTCTGTTTCGGGAACTGGTCGAGATATCTCGAAGCAAAGGGGTAGGACATATTGATTCGTTTCTGGAAGAGATGCTCTAGCTCGTTGAATTCCCTAAATTTCCACTCTGCTAGTGGAGTGTATCTTCGGGCGTTGATTTTACCTATGTTCTTTTGATATTCCTAAATGAGGTTTAGCAGAAACTCGTGGTAAAGAGGAAGGAGGAAATACAGCAAAGTATCTGAAGAAGTACGAAACCAACAGATAAATAATGATCCCTGGAGCTAACAGAACGTTCATGTAGCCTGCAAACAGAAACCGGGTTCGGAGGGCGTCACTGAGCTGTCTTCGATGCGAGTCCTTTAATATTAACTGACTGACTTGTCCAAGATCGTTGAAGATCAGATCCATAATGCACCAATCTATATTCCACAGCAAAGCTCGAGAGAAAAATTGGCGTCCACCTAGGAATGGGAGATTCAACGTCAAGTCAAGTATTTCCTTGTTGAATATGGCGATCAGATAGTTCTCTCTACGCATCAATCGATTGGCGATATCGTGGGCATCAAGCCTTTGTTTTGACTGACTTCCGAGATATCTCCTATTCGAGGGCGAGATCTTCTCAGCTGTTACTGGGTTCGAATCCCTAAGCGCCATAATACGAGCAACAACATCCTGCCAAGAGACCGTCTGCATATCACTCTCCGGGATTTCGAGAAGGTATAGATAGAAGTCGCGAATACGCAGTAAGTGGGGAACTGCGACCAAGAGCTGGTATATCCTCCAGAGCACGTGAAGAGTAAACAGCCAAATGACAACATTTGGAAACCCAGATATCTTCTTGGTGCAATGTGGAACCAGGACGTCAGACAGCCCTGTAGAGCCCGGAATCGCTGTATAGTTGACGCACTGCGTGAGAAATGTGCTGAATATCGCGACAAATATGATCTGACTGTTTATCTCGAGTTAATAATAGTCTAAAGGAGTCAGGATATGGGAACTTACGCCAAATTCAAGACCCTTTCGAGAATGATAGTCCACATCCCAGCGCCATTGTAGTAGTCGTACACCTCTCTAATAAAAATGTCCAAATTGGTAGTGTTGATCCATCTCCACATTGCCTTTTCTCTAGCATTACTGGAAAGAGGTCCAGTACTATTTCGAACTGAGATCGGCCCTCCGATGCCATCATCTTGGTGTAGCCGCTGTTGTGCTTGAGCTACCTCCCAGTGCGCTCGATTCTCTCTACTAGAAGGTCCAGGAACAGGAAGTCCTCTCTTGTGATTCTTTCCTGGTCTCGCTCGTGGCGGTTTCGCTGAACTAGGCCCGGCAAGCTCATTGCCCTCGATCAGCAGCGAAGCTGGAACATCGTCATCGCCATCTTCTCCTAGAAGCCTTGGAGACTGTGCGACCCACTTCGATCGACCTGCTTGCGACTTTCCACTTGACTTTTTTCCGCGGGGCTGCCTTTGTTGCTGCGTGAGGAATGCAGTGCTTTCTGTTGTCAGACGGCTTTCTTCGCCATTAAACACATCTGCGGCCCTCAGATCATCGTCTTGGAAGTTCAAGTTCTCTTCGTCTAGTGCTAGACCAGCACGTTCTTCCAAATCCGACTCCGACCCTTCGTCATGCGCTCGCAGGTCATCGTATATTGATCGCCCTGAAGGGTTCGTAGGCAGAAGTCGAGAGAGGATATTGGAGGCCATCATGATGATGGCGGAAGTAGGAAAGGTAAGATGGTGCTATATTCGTTCGGAAAAACAGTTGAAAGGGAAGACTCGTGTCTAAGGAGTTCGGGTTCCTTGTGCAGGTAGCTGTCGTCGTCAACGACGTCTCTAAAGAGCAAGTGTATCGGCATTTGTGAGATTGACAAGGGAAGAAAGAGGGAGTCTCGGGATGATTCATATAATGGCAGCTTCACGCCATGTTGTTCTGATCACCGAGTCAGCTGGTGCCTTCTTAGAAGTGAGAGTGGGAGCTCGAAGCACGCGCATGAGGTAAATGGTCACTGCCTTTCATTCCTACGCCAATGATCAGCGGCCGTTTTTGTGGGACCTTCAGCCTCGCCTTAGGCCGGTTTAAGACTAGCATGTTCAAGAGTGTTCACAACTGTGTAAAGCTCCAACATGGGGACACGAAAACCGCTCCCTGTTTCCCATAATGTCGACAAACTATCTCATTGCTCGCAAGCAGTCTGGTTTGAGTGATGGCGGCGATTCCACTACTCCCCCAGCAGGCGCTCAACCACGGAGCAATCCCTTAGCAACCAAGGTGACCTCTGTCCTTTCGGCTTCCTATGCAGACTCGGATATTAGAGATGCTTTGAACCTCCTAGATATCCGAGGGATTCAGAACAGCTCTGAAACTCGGCGGCAAATAAGACTAGATGTCCAGAAGGAGGTCATTGAGAGCAATGGAGACATTATCCGAGAATTTGGTCACGTGGCCGAGGTATATTGTATTAGACTCCGATTTATCAAGCAAATTGCTGAATATATAATAGCAATTGAAACGCATTGGCCTCACAATAGCGAGTCTCAATCAAGGATGCGAAGAGATGAAACGGCATATCTCAGCTGCCCATCAGGAAACAAAGCCTATGCTAGAAGAGGCTTCTGAACTTCTGAATCAGAAAGACCAGGTCGAGGCAAAGCAGCAATTGCTCAAAGCCTTCGATACACATTTCATCATGTCAGAGGATGATCTTGCGATTCTCACCTCAACGGCAGAGCCAGTCAACGACAGATTTTTTTCCATACTTGCTAGAGTCAAGAAAGTCCAGAATGACTGCGAGATATTGCTTGGTACTGAAAACCAGCGTCTTGGTCTTGAAATTATGGAGCAGACGTCCAAGAATCTCAACGGAGCTTTTCAAAAGCTGTACAGGTGGATTCAGCGCGAGTTCAAGTCTCTCAATTTGGAGAACCCACAGATCAGCTCGTCAATCCGAAGAGCGCTTCGTGTACTCGCTGAGCGCCCTTCACTGTTCCAGAATTGCCTCGACTTTTTTGCTGAAGCTCGCGAGCACATTCTCTCCGATGCTTTCTATACAGCCTTGACCGGCACTTCAGTCACCGGCGAGGAGGATACCTCTGTTAAGCCCATCGAGCTAGTCGCTCATGATCCGTTACGCTATGTCGGAGATATGCTAGCATGGACTCACTCTGCTACGGTCAGCGAAAGGGAGGCACTTGAAGTCCTTTTCATCTCAGATGGTGATGAGATCGCCAAGGGCATTCAAGCAGGACGAGACAGTGAGCCGTGGAACAGAATTTCCGAGGATGAAGATGATACAAGTTCGTTTGATGGACTGAAAGCCTTGAATGAACTCGTTGATCGTGATGTTGCCGGGGTTGCGAGAGTGCTCCGTCAACGCATCGGTCAAGTAGTTCAGAGTCACGAAGAGACCATTATGGCTTACAAAATCGCCAATTTACTCAATTTCTATCGAGTCACGTTTTCAAAACTGCTGGGCGACGATTCAGCGCTCCTCGAATCATTAAATACCCTTGAGGAATCAGCTTTACGCCAATTCCGAGTACTCATGCGAGATCATATCGCTGGCCTACAAGCAGATGCACAGGCGATTCCACCAGATCTTGGTCCTCCCGAATTCCTACAGGACGGCTTGAAGCAGCTCACAGCCATTATGAGAACCTACGAGACGTCCTTGACATCCTTAGACACAAGAGAGGCTGACTTCCAACCAATTTTGGCCGAAGCCTTTGATCCCTTCATGAAGGCATGCGAGAACATTGCCAAGACTCTCGCGGGCTCGCGCACTGCGATATTTGCTATCAATTGTCTGATGGCAGCAAGGAGCACCTTGGCCTCATTCGACTTCACGAGTGGACGAACATCCGACATGCAAGAAAGCATTGAAGAATATGCAGCCAGTCTTACCAACGATCAATACACATTCTTCCAAACCAACTCTGCACTGCAGCCACTGATTCAAGCATTGGCTCCACTTTCAGACTCAGAGAAAGATCTACTGTCGATACGAACTCTTCCAAACTTCCAACCTACCGCCTTAACGCAAGCTAGCCAGACGCTAGACGACTTCCTTCCATCTGCGCTGATGGATGCAATAGAGAATCTGAAACACTTGCAAAGTTCGAAACTGGCAAGAGAAATTACTGAAGAGGCGGCCGAAAGATTCTGTGAAGACTTCGAGAAGGTGGAGGGGAAGTTGATTGCAGCAGATGGGCTGTTAGAGGAGGGAGGGCAAGGCTCTAGGGAAGGGGAATCGCCCGAACCATTGCGAACTTTGTTCCCGAGGACTGGCGGCGAGATCAGAGTCTTATTGTCCTGAGATAAGTCGGACTAAAATGAAAGTTTGCCTAAAGCCGCCGCTCTCCCTTCTCGTTGACCTAATGCTTGTTGAATTTTCGGAGCCTCCATTGTGACAGTTGACAAAGGAGTGTACTCAATGAATTGAGTTGGGGCCAGAGTTTGAGGAAGAACAAGGCATAAGTGCGCGAATTGAGAAAAATGTTTCCGCATTCAGCCATTATTGATTAAAGGACACAATCAATACACACTATACCTATCACATCCTTCTATCTTTTCTACTTCCGAACTTAAGTATATATTCTTTTCATACGTTTATAATATAACATCAGAATGGGGCAAGGAATCATCGACGATTGGTTCGGAGATGTCGACGATGAAGCGGCCGGCAACCCTCCCGAGGACGACGACAATGCCGGCCCAGAACCACAAGGACCACTCGTCCCAACTCCCATAGTCGAGTTTCCTCGCTTTTCCCGCCTTCCCATCGAGATCCAAGATATGATCGTAAGTGAAGCTCCGGAAACAATTGTCTAGTCTTTCTTGCAAGCCATGCATCTGTTTGCTACTAGCTGATGGCGGCACTGCTGCACCTCTTTTTCAAACGTTTCGAAGGACATAGTCACTGATTCCCAGTCTTTTAGTGGGCAGAGTCCTTCCCCTTCTACAAAGCCACCACCCCCGAAGTCTTCGAAGTAATAATCCGTCTCGGCCTCCCAACCTACCACCCCCCAACTCCCATCGACCCCTGGTATATCTACCACCGCGCCTACAATCCCGGAAGACTCTCACACAATTTCCGCGTAGCCATATCCCTCAACGCCATCGCCGCGCGCTCCCAGTTCACAGCCCTCGCTTCTATCAACCAAAGAATGCGCCACGAATGCCACCGCCTATTCACCATCCTCCAACTCAACAACTGCGAAGAATGGTTCCCATTCACCTCCACCCGAGACAGCATATTCCTCGACCCCTGCACCCTCTTCCTCCTCTGGCTCTACGACCACCAATCCCCCTCCTCCTCCTTCCAAATGACCGGCTACGACCAGATACAATCCCTCTGGACGCCCTGCACCGCCCTAAACTTCCCCGGACTCCTCGATCTCCGCTACGGCGGACGACAGTTTTCCGGTCGGAGGATATTAAGAGGTTTGGTTGCGGGAGAGGAACAATTGGATATAGGTGTTCCGCCTAATCATCCGCTTTATAATCCGGCGGTGCAGGCGGTCATGTTTGTGGGGATGACGGATATGGAGAGGAATGCGGTTGATGATGCGGATGTGGTGGCTGCGATTGCGGAGCCTTTTGAGATGTTGCCGATGATGTTGCCTGAGGGGACGAGATATAGTGAGTTAGCTTTGTTTTCCCTTCTTGATGATTACAATTCTAGAGTTGTGGAATTACTGAAAACTGACACGTTTGTTCACTTAGTTTATCGAGTTGTGCGTCCTGTTATACAAGCGGACTTTGAGAGGTGGCAAAGACATATTTTGGATTACTTTTTCACATAGGTCGGTCAAAAGCCCTCGACAACTGAAAGGCCTCTTTGAAACTTGCTGAGACCTTTAGTATAATGGTTATGCGCAGTTGAATGTTTCAAAAAAAAAAAAAAAAAAAGAGATGACTGCTACTGATTTCTATGTACTGTGTGGAGATAATATCAGTTGAATTTTGCTGTTTTTTCCCCCGAAACCATTCTTTATGAGGCATGCAAGCGCAAATTCGGACCTGATCCGATGAAAGTTTTACAAATATAACATCAAATTGAGATTGCAGTTCTGAGCATCTAAGAGCAGACAGTAGACCCACCACACAAGCTTTTTAACCTCGTGATTGAAAAGCCTCAATTACTCGAGCGACAAGCCTCCTCTCCCCGCCTTTTACAGCAGATCACAGAATTCCACAAAGAGGGAATGTTAAAATATTATAATTCGGGTTTGTATAGACAATTACAAGCTCTATCATCATTGACCCATCAGCAAGCAACTCGGGGCAGCGTGCAATTGTTGAGGCATGTGACCTATGATGAAGAGGAGTGAGCGAGTTCTATGCCTAAGGTGAAATACAACCGATTTTGTAGTTGGAGGTGGAAAGCTGGATTGTCTAGTAGACGTAGGTATGCTCATATTTTCGCTCAAGTCTTCTTACTACACAATAGCGACAGGTGTTCCTAGCTACATTATCTCCTATTATTGCGCATTGCACATAAACCCAGACGCCAATTCGCCGAAACTATTATGTATTCAGACTCCCTAGCCTTCATCTTGGAAAGAAAATATTGCAGCAATTCGTTCTCCAAAGAAACTTTCCTCATTCCCAGAATGTCGCACCACCCCTCAAACCCTGTTCTTTTCAAGAACCATCTTCTTAAGCACCAGACCCCCCAAACACCAGTCTGCCGAATCCCCACTCTCCTCAACCACCTCACTCCTCGCTCGGCCCTCTCCTCAATTACCTCTCTGCTCGCTCCTCACTCGCTCCTTCGGCCTTCACTCACCAACAGCGAACCCCAAACTCCCCGCTACAGTCGTAATCTCCACAAAACTCCCCTCATTGGGCTTCCCAAACCCCTTCCTCGCCAACACATCCTTACTCCCATACCCCTTCCTATCTCTAATAATCCTAATCCCATCCCCAGTAACGGTAATACTCCCGCTAACACTCTTCGCATGAACCGTTCCCTCCCAAGCTACGGGATAATGAACTTTCAGACTCGCCGCTGTACTAGAATGGGTAGATTTTAAGGTGTCGAGCATTTGTTTCTTATCTGAAGAGGTGCGGGGGTCGAGGATGAAGAGGCTTTGGTTGGTGCGGACGAGGTTTGGAGGGATGACGATGTAGGGATCGTCGTCCCCGGGGGGTGAGAAGGGATCGGGGTGTTTTTCTTGGATTGGTTGTTCGTAGGGGGAGAGTGGGGAGATGAAGATTGGGTCAAGGACTTCTACATTTGTGCTGCCACTGATAGTGTTGGTTTCGAACACGTTTGGACGGTCAGTGTTGTCGTTGCCGATGGTGCTTGAGGAGGATTGCAGGACCGGGAGACCGCCGATTCGAATTCCTCCTGATTGGCTGCGGAAACTGCTGATTGAGCCGAGGTAGTAGGATCCTGAGATGCTGCCGGAACCGGAATGAACGCGGGTGATGTAGTTTCGTGGTGGTGGGATGTAGCGGACTGGGCAGTTGACTGAGATTGAGCCTGAGGAGGATTGGACTTCTAGGTCTGCTGGTTTTGGGTCGGATTTGACAACTTTCTCGGGAGTGACATTCACGTTGATCTGGCCGGCCTGGGATGAAAGACCAAGGTAGTCCATTAATGGATAACTCCCGGTGATTGAACCTGATATTGTCTCAACAAGGATTCGACGAGACGAGAATGGGTGCTCAAACTCGAGCATGGGAGCGATTAAAGAATTCGTTTCCAAAACATCGTGCGATAGTGGTACTTGGATCGATGGAAATACGACTTGGCCAGCTATGGTCGTGAACTTTGAGGTTCCAGACACATTAACCTTGACATCTTCCAAAACTCGCAAGGTAAGAGTGACGGCTTCGAACAGGAGTTCAGTGAACTCTGCATTCTCTGGAAACCAAGCTGTGATCTCGAGAGATACACAATGGCGGCCCGGTGTGGTGAGAGGTGCATATCTCGGGGTACTAATTTTCAGAAGTCGTGAGTCCTCGTCAAATGTCTTGATGACCTCCAATGACGGATCGCTAACATGAACATCGAGCGTGAAATAAGCACTATTTCCGTGTTGTGACTCCTTAGGTAGGCGTCTCAATCGAACCTCCCCATTTGTATAGACATTCACACCATCTTTTGTATCGCCATGAGTAGTCTGGAGAACGGCCAGGTCAGTGCCCACAGGGAACTCGTAGGTGACTAGTTTTTGTTTATGCGTGGCCGCAGGACAATAAGGACCATCAACATCAACAGGCCTATCGAACGGTGGTGGCATGCCGTCGAAATCCTTTGATGGGTCTTTTGATGGGTTTTTGTTTTCGTTCTGGTATGGCATTAGCTGTTGATCTTTGCTCATTGCACAATTACTTGTTCATGACAACGTAAAGAATAGACTTGGGCTGTTTCACGATAGTTGACGAGATAATGTTGCTTCGACGAGGGCCAACACTCACAGAAGATCTCCCATGTATGGCAGCAACTAGTGAAGTGACTACAACAACGAACAATGCAACAAGTAGTATATTCTTGGTGATCCTTCGACAGAGAGATGCTCGTTCGGGCTTCGGTTCGCTATATGGTTCTCTATAGGGCTCGCTAGACAATGGAGTCCTCTCGTTTGGTTCCTCTTCGATTGGTCCACCCATACTCTCTGGTTCTCGGCGGGGAAGGTATCCTCGTTCAAGATGATGCTCTGGAAAGGTACTATAGCTTCGTTCTTCCAGCTCCCGAGGTGATTGAGGTGATGCAAGTACGTCTAGTGAAAGGGTATAGGCTGGCGGTGGACCGTCTATTAAGGCACTGCGTTCTGAAAATATCGCATCTGTAGGACGTGACGAAACTAGTGATGTGGGGGGATGAGAATTAGGAGCATTGGAGGCATTGTCACTACGATGTGACGCGTAATTATTTGTTGAAAGTGATCGTGGCAGAACCGAGTGGAGCGATGTCCTCGAGCTTCCTCCCGTTCTACCCTGCACGCTTGGTGGGGGAATTAAAGTCTTGTCCTCTACTTTTTCGTCCTTGCCTATTGAGGGGTCTTGTACGATGTTGGACGGCACATTGCTGCGACTGAAGTAACCATCGGAAGGGCTAAGCGCTTCACTGAACGATTCATGATCTGAATCTTCTGCGGAGTACAAATTGTCAGAAAACGGCATCTCAGGGTCTCAACGCTGCTGCCTTGCAAGCGGGTAATTTGAGAGACAAAGATTGATGCCTTGAGTAATGCAATTGTTTAGATGAGAGTACAGAAATGCCAGAAGAAGGAGCTCACGATAAAATTGGTTCAGATGCGTAAGCACGGAACAATATAAGAAGTGCACTTGCTTCATATGTCATGGCCGTCGCGTCTTGCCCAAGGCAGCAAGAAATAAAAACTGGATGTGCATCGGCCATCACTTTAACCCCACCATTGAAACGCGTGCTCTGCACCTGAGTTTGTGCGATGGCTGGCGGTGAAGGACGACGATTGGTAGAGATAGAGAAGCTTCCCTGGACCTTGCATGAATGAGGAAGGTGGGATGAAGGGGAAGAGCACGTGACGCGGAGTTAAGTTCCAAGTCTCGGAGTTCGGTAACCGAGACTCAACCTCATGCTTCAAGGTGCAGGTTTTCCTCCGGATATCAAGCAAGGAAGACAACTGGAGGTGTTGTGGCCTTGAGGCAGCTGGCTTTTGAAGGCACCAGTTCTCAATGAGTGCTGCTTCTCGTGCTCGGATACCGGTATGGAGTGCTTCCAGTGCTTTTCACCAATCCCTTAGTCGTCTTGGACTCAGGAGGCTCTACCCCTCATTCAACGAAGCCGCAAGTTCTCCCACACCCCACACTTCTGGGGCAAGCTTCCACCGGAGTCTTTCTACAAACCACGATATGAGCCGTATTCATATCCTCGGACTAGGCAATCTTGGCCGAGTCTATGCCCATGCTCTAGCTACGGCACCAGATCCCCCATCCATTACGCTCCTGTTTCACCGGAAGAGTCTCCTCCAGGAATGGGCAGAGGCTGATGCCAGCATAGAGATTGAAGGTATCTCGAAATTTTTACCTGGAATACCCTCCTCTTCGTCTGGCTATGACGTTGAAGTACTTGATACACCTTCGACAAAAAATTCCAAGCCAATACAACATCTCATCATAGCCACCAAAGCTCAACATACCTTGAAAGCTTTCGATTCAATCGCGAATCGACTAAATCACAATTCCACCATCCTCTTTACTCAAAATGGGCTTGGAACCATTGAAGAAGTCACCGAAAAGTACTACGACCACTCAACAAGCCATCCTTCTTATCTTGCAGCCGTGACTTCACATGGCGTATACTCTACTGCACCATTTCGTTCTGTATTCGCCGGATGGGCAAATGTCACCATCGGTCACGTTTCTCTACCAAGACATGTCCCTCCTCCCATAGGAGCACAATATTTCCTTGACAAGATTACCTCTGCTCCTCCGCTTAACGCCCAAGCAGTCTCACCCAAGGAACTCAAGATTCTCCAACTCCGAAAGTTAGTCGTCAACGCCACCATCAACCCATTGTCCGTGGTATTTAGGCGGAAGAACGGCGACCTCTTTAACCACGAACCCATTTACGCCTTGATGCGTATTATGGTGTTAGACATTTCTGAGTTTCTTCGGGATCACCAAAAGTCTATATTCGATGAACATGGTCCCTTTCATGATGGGAAGGATTACACAACCGCTTTACCTTTCTCCCTCAACCTAAATCTTTCTGAAAAAGAATTCGAAGAGCATTTCTCAGTGAAAAGCTTAGAAAGCTTGGTCCTATCTGTTGCAGAGAAAACAGCCCAGAATACGAGCTCGATGCTACAGGATGTCGAAGCCGGTCGAGACACAGAAATCGACTACATCAATGGATGGTTTACACGTTACTATACTTGGACGGGCTACAAGGAAAATCCTACAGGTCCCTCTCCACTGAGTCTTAATGATAAACCCCACCTGGCCTTGCTCCATTGCAACACTCGTCTCGTGGAAATGGTGAAAACGGGGAAAGTCATACGTGAGGATGATATATGTCAAGAGTTTCTCCTAAACGAAGATTATGATGAGAACGGTCGGCTGCTTCTGGTGAAGAAGATGACACCTTGAAAGCACAGACGGTAAAAGGCATGTGGAAAACTTCTGCCGGATGAAGTTCAATTCCTACAAGGTGTTATGATAGCAGTTGTTCCTATCCTAGTCTTTGATAATCTCAAAGCAAGTTGGGGCCAAGTTCAAAATATATGATCTGGTGGAAAGGGAAAGAGGTGGACGAGGAAGAGCTAGGAGCTTTCGATCCATACCACCGCTGATTCGGTCGGACAACCTTCTTCAATCATAGACTCAGATGAGTTGTGTAGTTATAGAATGAAGGCGGAGAACGTGCCGTAATTCTCGAAATGTTTTTTAGTCTTGACATTCAGATATTTCACCAAGTCAAAAAGGGACAATTGCAATCGAGGCTGGAACGAAAAGACAGGTATGAACCTAAGCTACATTTTGAATGAACTCGAAATGTGATGAATCAGATACGTGGTATGAAAAGGCACTTGTCAATATCTCTGAACATCTTCAAAAATCTCAAGCAAAAATCGCCAAAAGCCAAAGCCGAAAGACAATGGGTAGGCTGCGAAGGCGATTTCCGTGCATTTTTGCTACCTTCCTGATACATATGTACAATATCGCGTCTATGCCTCAGCTCAACCCGTACCCATCAATTCCATCCTAATCCACAATCTCCTTATGTCGACTTCTGATTCGGCGTAATCGCAAACGTAGGCCGCACGAATCTATACCATATTAGCCACAATCCCTCATCCACCTCTGCCATCCTCCCCTCCCAGTCCCCTCCCAAAACCCAAATCCCATTAAAAACTAAAGTACAAGTGGAAGAAGTAACGTACCTATCGCTGTTATAAGGACTCGTCTGACTCCCCAACATCTCCTTCTCCCTCGCCTGATCCGCCAAATGTCTCCTCACCAAATCCCGGTCTTCTTCTGCTGTCAAGAGGGGGATGAGATGGATTCGTGACCACATCTTTTCGCGTGCGAGCTCACTGTTGTAATTGTCAGCCCTATTCCTTCACCATCTTCCTCCCCAATCCCAACCGCTCTCCGCTGTAACTCCCAACCCCAGGACCGAATATGTGCGAGGGAAAAGAGGGGGCAGGACTTACTTCTGCTCCCTAATCCCCTTTCCAACTTTGTAGAACCCGAATGTCATTATGCCAGCTACACCGAGGAGCAGTATTGAGGGTCGGAAGCCGCGTGCTGGGAGGTTGCGCTGTTTCGTATTAGCCTCCTACCCTTCCGCCCATCCCTTCCCGCTGTGCTCTCCCCCCCCCCATCTGCCATGCCCCCAGATTGAAGTCTCCATCTATTCAATCTCCCAATCTCTGCCTCAACCCTCATCTTGCCCGCCCAAGCCCTGCGATGCCCAATCGTCCTCCCATCCGCCCTCCACCTTCTGCCGACATCACTTGCTCACAACCCCCACAACTCCAAGGGGAGAAAGTAAGGAGAAATAAAAACGCACCTTGTACTGCACAGGCTCATAGCCACCAACGGGAGGTAAATCTTGAGGCATTTTGCTCGTTCGTTGATCTTCAATTGCCGCTTTTTTCGAATCTACAATCGCATGAGGTCGCGTTGCTTTCGGTAGCTCAAAGCACGCTAACCAAATTAATCTTTCTGCCAGCATTCTCTGCTTGGGCTTCAGCCAATCATCGTAAGTATATTCACATCATATAATTTCACAATTGAGGAAGGCCGAGGGATTCAAAGAGTGTGAGGGGAAGAAAAAAGTTCAAAAGTCAAGAGGATTAAATCATTTCATTTACTCATCCTCAACGCCTATGCTATGCTGTGCTGTGCTGCTCTGATGCTTTCTTACTCCACCCTAGCCTGCCTGCTCACTTTCTGCTTGCCCCATCTGCCATCCATATGAGACCGTGAAGCAGAAGCAGAGATAGTGGGGTTATGAACGCCAGCAGAACCTGTCCAAGCGCCATTGGGTATGCAGGGTGATGAAGGCGTGAGTAAAAAGGGCCCAAAAAGTAATAGACAAGAAGACAATAATCCAACATCGCCCCCACCTCGATCATAAATCTTAGATGAGGAAGGTGGAGAGAAGTTGATGTTGAGATCAACCACCACCATCATCATCACCATCCATCTCCATCTCCGCCTCAAACGCCGCCTCAATCTCTTTCTCAAACTCATCATCTTCATCCTCCCCATCCCCCTCATCATTCGTCGGAATCTGATCAACATCGTCCTCATTCCCTTCATCCCCGGTAACTCCCGGCGTAGGTAGACTACTCTCACTCTCCCCATCCGCCGTCTTAACCGTCTTCAGCCCGGTCGTCCTAGATTTGGCGGTTCGGACTCTCTTCGTAAGATTACTCTCCTCATCAGTATCACTCTCATCCGTCGAGATCTCTCCAACAGGTCTCTTAACACCTCTCCTACTTCCCCGACTAGCTCTACTGACACGACTTGAATCGCTAGCTGAAGATGCATCACTATCATTTGCCGAGTCTTCATCATCGTCATCATCATCGTCGCCTAGGAATTCAGCTAGTTCATCATCGACTCCTCCCCAATTGACTTCTTTCAGACCATCGATTGGAGAGTGTCCTTCTTCGTAGTCTTCGGGTATTAGGCCTTCAGTGTCCGTTTCGGGGTCTTCTTGGCTGGCGGGCAGACTATCGCCTGTCTCTTCGTCGCTGGATCCGGATGAGGAGCTTTCGTCGGAGTCGTGGATTGAGGAGGGGGCGCTGGAGTTGAATCCTTCTTCGCGGACGCGGTCTTGGTCGTGGATTTGGACCTTCTCTATGTTAGCAGATTTGTCTTCAAGCTTCTTTAAGTGGCACTTACAAGATAAGGGATCTCGTCCTCCTTCTCCCACTTGCTCATCGAATTCAAGAGCCATTGCTGATTAACGATCTTGATATTCGGGTACTTCGCTGCTTGGCGAACTTTATGAGTTCGAGTCCGACTTGTCGATGCAACTAAGTGGGTAACTTTTCGATTGACCTTGGTCTGAATCTCAGCACCAAAGCTAGCTGCTTGAATGCCAATCTCGCTCCTGCGTAATTTTGTAAGTGATTGTTCAAATTCGTTCTCAGTTGCCTTCTTATATTATATAGACCAAAATAAACTTCACGAGCTAGAAATAATATGTACCTTAAGATATCAGCTTGCAGTGGCACTAGCCCTGACATGACGATCACACATCCTGCCAGCGTCTTGGACCTAGAATGTTGTTAGTAATGCGTCGTCACTGGGGTTTTGGGAACTTACTTCAGTTTTGGCATAACAGAACCAATATCGGGCACGATCTTGAGATCCGCTTTGTCCTCCTTGATCGAGACCTTCTTGTTGTGTCCAGGCTTGAGTTGAGCAACCCGACCTCCATGAGCATTGACAAGCGCACTATCATACTCGTCATAAAAAGCCTTGTGCAGTTGCGAGAGATGCTTTTCGAGGTACATGAGCTCAACATCATCATCCTTCAGTAGGTTGTGTCTGTGATGTGGGTGTTCCGGTGATGCATCACCATTCTTTGCATCCTCAGGTGTCGCATCCTCCTCTCCTTCTTCCTTGTCAAGCTGCTCTTGCATGTGCAGTAGTGGTCGATCCTTAAGTTGCTTTTCCAAAAACTTCTCTTGTTCTGCGGCTTGCTCTGCCCGCAAAGCCTGATCGTCACCACCACCCATCTTGACAAGCTCTTCCAGGGCACTGATGCGAGTACCATCCTCTGACTTTGATGCACCATTCTCAACTTCACCAGTTGAAGTCTTGATTGTCAATGCACCATCAGCTTTCGTCTCGCCGTTCTCCCTTGGCTCGGAATCCTTGTCTTCGCTCTTCGTCGAGTGTTTCTTCTTTAGCGTAGGAGTTATCTTCGGCAGTTCCTGTACCTTTGGCAGAAAGCTAGAATTGATATCTCCAATGCCCAGAAAGAAGTCGTATGGAACAACCTTGATAAGGTTAGGACGATTCTTGGGCCAGACATCTGCTCGATCGTCAATAATAACCACCATCTTTGTGTCGACCGGAAATAGTCTTGCGAGATTCTTGCTTGTGATGTTGCCATTTTCGTCTCGACTGATGATGCGGTCACCAAAGAGCTTCTTTTCCGGGTCGACGATCCTGGCGATGTTCATGGCATATGCGCGGGTGCCCATGGTATAGACGTGTAGTTCGTACATCTGTGCGATCTTGGCCAGAAACTCCTTCAATCCTGGACGCATCTTGATATAGTACCAACATCCTGAAGCCAGTCCTCGAGGACCATCCTCTAATTGAAATGCCTTGACTTCCTTGACAGCTTCGTAATTCGGCGATGTAGGATCGTTCTGCCATTCTCCAACCGTTGGCTCAATACAGGCGTGTATAATCGTCTGATCCAAATCGACCACTAGGGATAGCTTCCTATTCTTCAGTAACCTTCGTTGAAGCTCCTCTTCGGCCTCCGATGCTCTCTCCTGGCTGACCTTCAGTGTCGTCTGGTCGTGAATCATATTCACAGTCGCCCTATTCGTCTCATCCGACGAGCTCGCCCAATTCCTCTCCGTCATATCCTTCCCACACATCGCACACAACCCCGCAAACTGGACAGAATGCGAACACGTCTCCTCAATCTCCACAAACTGCAAATCCCGCTCAATAACCTGGCCCTCACGAATCTTCCATCTCGTCAACGTGCCTTCAGCCGGACTATCCCACCCCACAATAGTCGTCTGTGGTAATTCCTCATCCTCTCCATATTCGTCTGTGACCGTCGTCGTCCAGTTGAATTTGTACTCCAATATCGGTTGTTGCTTCTCGATCTCATCACCGGGTCTCTTTAGGAGCTTATTGATGGTGATAGGATATTTCAGCTTCGTCCCTAGGCTCAGTAACTTTCCCATCTTGTCTACCTCCCTGTGGCTGTCGCGTTCCTTGTGCTCATGCGGTTTTCACTTCTTTCGATCTGCCTTGACACCCATTAGCCCAAATCCCGTCCAAAACCCCCAAACAACAAAAGTGAATCCACGCGCAAAGTCTCGAGGTCCCCAAGTCTACTAGGACGGCAGAGGGTGACTGGAGACAGGAAAGCTTGCGAACAGCTAGTCGCAAGCTAGCAAGCACACACACGCCGGCATCTACAAGCTGTTGGAAAGACCTACGATCTCAATTTGAGCTTTATGGAAGCTCTCATAGATGTCGCGTGGGGTACAGCTCCAAAGTTGTATAACCTGTGCATCTGCGCAACCCCAAACTAAAACTCCCCTCCTAATCCACCAAATGTATTCACCTTTGCTTCCCCAAAATCCTTATTCCTTATCCGCAGATATGTCCCGAAATGCGCGAGAGTGATGCAAAGCAATGGCGCAAAAGGTTGAATTTGTTTTGTTGGTATAGACGCGGATGTTTCTCAGGGTCTCGAAATATCGAGCGATGCTACTTTCTTCTCGGATAGGTCGACAAAGTTTGCGTTCTTGGTTTCAAAAGTCACCCGTAATCTTGTAGTAGTGTTCGAGGATTCCCGCTTGCGAGTTGGCTGCGCTGGGGAGACCGCTTTAATAGAGGGCTGTAAGCGGAAGTGGGGAGACGTCGATCTCACGCCTTTGGATGCTCTGATTCGTTGGTAGGCGAAGATGCATGTATGCAAGCAGGGACAGACGACGAGAAAGGTGATTGGCTGTGGGAATGACTCGATGTTGAGGTCACGTTCCTTTATGGTGCAGTCATGCCATGCGATGGATTGGATTGAACAGGCGCTGGAATGCGGAATGTAGAAGAGCGGAACTGAATGCGACATTATCGTTACCTTGGAATGGAGAAGATGCATTTCTTCATTATTTGCAGTTTTGGATTCTTTCTTGTGTGTAAGGTTCAAGGATTGTGCTTAGCTGAAAGGCGAGGTAGCAAACAGTTCGGATATCTGTTAATTGATCAGATTTCATCTCGAGGAGTGAGTCTGGTGCAACTGCCAACTTGTTATTCTTATGTGGGACGCTCAGCCTGCTTCTCGGCTCAGCCCCTTTATTCAGCCTGAAGCAGCCACCTTGAGGTGCACAGCAAATATATATTCCAGGTAGAGATGTTCACGGTCACTCATAGTTATAGTACATACTTGAGTAACCCACTGTGGGATTTGATTCTATGTATGCATCATCAAGTCATGCAAGCTAGAACAAGGCTGCAGTGAGTAAGAGCTCGTGCCCCATTCACTCACCGAACATCCCAGCTGAAATCCCATGAAGAAGACCGAAAATGCCATATAGTATAAAAGCAATCATCTAGCGCTAATGCGAGGTCTACACCGAACACCGATCTGATCAGATCCCACCCATAATTACCAGTACCAATAATTACTATCCCTCAATACAAATTATAGTTCGTTCGTTCGCTCGCCCGCTCATGGCGGTATGTATAAATCAATCCTCAAAGCACCGCTGACTCGATGCCTTCAAATGCAATCCCAAATCCAACGCAATCCATGTATGACCCAATCCAATTCTCATTTCTAATATTAGTCAGCGTCATGCTGCATTATTTCTTGCCAGTAAGCCTGTTCCTAACGCCCGCCCCATATCCTCGCTCCGTCTTGGTTGCACTGATTGTGCTGCCAAAGTCCCACTTTGCGCCATTGTTTCCCAGTCATGGATGCGTTTGACTAACTCTGGGTCGTGTTCGTCTCCAATGAATGTCCAGCTCTCTTCTGAGTCTTCGAGAGTATCGTCGGCCGTCTGGCCATCTCTGCGCTTGATGAGAGACTTGGCGTATTCAAGGTCTCGGTAAATGGATTGTATAGCAGTGTCGACGCCATTCTCCTTATTAATTGTTAGCATGATAGATAAAAACACGAGAGAGAGAAAAAACATGCCTTCCTGATCGTCTCTCCTAATACCTTGGCTTTGATGATCATCCGCTGGCTGTTGCAAGATTCCCAGAGGGCACGCGAGAAAGAGCTAACGTTCAACTTTCTCAAGAAAATGCCGACTCCAAGATCCTCAACTCTCGAGCCAAAGAAATACTGATCACCAAAAAATGGCTTGACGATCGTGGGAATGCCAGCTCGCAGGCTCGCACCCGTAGTACCAGCACCGCCGTGATGAGCAGCAGCGTCAATCTGCTTGAACAGCCAGTCATGAGGGGCTGACTTGATCTGGTGAATCTCAGGTGGAAGAGGCACTTCAACAATATTTGCATCCTTCTTGTCGAGGCGATCAGACCAGCCCTTGGACAAGATACACCTAACGTCGGCTTTCAGGACTGACTTGACAATTATGTCCGTCATTGCTGCTGAATCCTGGACCACAATCGAGCCAAATCCGACGTATACGATCTTCTTCCCGTCATCGCGGGCCATCTTGATGAAGTCTGCCAACTCCTTCGGTGGCGTCCAAGCGTTACCTTCGTCCAGGAACCAGTACCCGGTCACACGAATCCAATCGCTGTAGTCAAGTGGTGGTACAACAACGGCGGGGCTGAAGTTATACAAGAATGGAACTTTGTTTGGTTGCATCTTTTCCAAATTCGTAGCCTGAAGCCCCAGCTCTTTCCTTCTCCATCGGTTTACTTGGCCAGCAATTCCCTTCCAGAAGACATTGTCGAACATCACGTAGGTGATGTAGTTGTATGCACCTCCCATCTTGTGATCCGGTACAGCAAAAGCATGTGGATACGCTCGAGTTCTGGTCCATGGCATGGAAAAAGCTCTGAAGTAGGGAATTTGGAGAGCTTCTGCAATGTGTATGCCACCCATAGCGCTAGGGCTCTCGATCAAAAGATCAGATCCCTGACATGCTTCCCAGCCAGACGTAAGCAGTTCGTTTATCCAACCACGAAACTTGGATGATGCTTCTCGGAGGAAGGAGTAGGTAAACATGCCATTCTCGACACAAATTCGCATGAGCTCAGCAGGATCTCCTTCAACTGGTCGAAACTCGATCCCATGACTTTCCACCCAATCTTTGAATTCATGATGGGTTGCTATCCTAGGTCGATGGCCCTCGGCAATCAAACCTTTGCAAAGTGCGATATAGGGTTGAACATCTCCACGTGATCCGATCGTCAGGCAAGTGATCTTCAGCGACTCCGTAGGCTTGAAGTTGAGTATCGAAGCTCGAGGGTCATCGAACAGAATCGGAGGTCCATCAGCTCTCGCTTCCTCGGCAGTCTTTGGCATCTTCACATCATGTTCTGCATGACCTTCGTATCGTGCCTGCTGCAGCGCCTTATGCTCAGCGCTTGCATTCTCAGCACTTTCTTTCTCTTCCATAGTTAAGAGCCCAGACTCTTTCAAATATCGCATTGTTTCCAGATTCTGCAAGAGCGTGATGGCGCAGTCGTCTCTGGTTTCGGCTTGGGGGAATTCAAAGAACAACTCCTCATGTCCCCTGATCACAACCACAAGACCAGAATACCCGAAACGGAAGCCTTTCTCCTTGTCTACATTTTCGATATCCTTCAAAGGAAGAATGAGCTTAGTTCGTGTGCCCGGTAGAAGGCTTCGGAAACAGAAAGATCTATCGCTGATGTAGATCTTACCATACAATGGCAGGACTCGATGGAGGAAGCCGAAGTAAGCAGCCTGAAGTTTCTCAGATGCGGGAAGCGCAAAGTGTTCTCGAAAGCGGTCTCCAGATCCGACCTGCTCATCATCGACATCGCCATATACGCCGTCATCGGAGCCAAGCCCCGTGGGCTCATCATAGTGCTTCTTGCCTCCTTTCCACATTCCTGAAACTTTCTCGACGTATCCCATAGACTCTGTGGCTAGAAGATTACTCATGCGCTTTGAGTGTCTGTTGAGGTATCCGGCAAACCCTGCGGCTCTTTGCAGAGGGTATGCGCCAGCCTTGACCAAAGTCTGTAACGTAGGCGCAGATGCTGAAGCTTCAACTTGATGTGCGCTAGCTTCTTCTATTGATCCTGTCGTCGCAGGATGTCTAGGTCTTTGGCTGCCTAGGTTGATTGTATTGCGCGAAGGTGAATCAGACCGTGAATCATCGTTGTTCAACCCCGAGTCGTGGTCTTTGACTTGCGTTGTTGACGATGCGCGCTGTATTGTTGGGGAGAGGAAAACGTCAGAGCCTCGCAGGATTTGGCTTGCTGATGCCTGGGTCTCATCGCTCCCCGAAGGAAGAGCCCCAGATGACCCGGGCTCCTCTAGCGAGTGTACATATGAATCCGACGATCCTTGCAGTTCGGACGGTCGCGTGTCCTCGTCAACGCGATTTCTGCTCAAGCTTCGACTTGCGCTCAAACTGCGCCTACCTGTACCATCCATGTTCAGACGATTTAAATCTACGCTTCTTCTGCCGAATCCCTTCAGATCCATGCTCCTTCGGAAGGCATCAGAGCTCGCTCGGCTCAGTTCTGTACTAGCTCGAGGACTAACTGCCCCTATTGGCGACAAAGTTGCTCTGACGCTCTCCTCCAACACTGGAGTTGTAGTTCGAAGAGGTGGCGGTCGCATTGGCCGGGATTCTCGAGGTGAGTGCATGGAATTCCTCTTGGAAAGGCTTATGCGCGTTTTTGGGCTGTCCTTTCCTTCAATTGGCTCTAGCGGAGCCAGCATATCTTGGGGTATCTGCTGAGCTGTGGTGTCTTCCACCAGAATTCGTAGGACATTCATAGCTTCTTTCCCAAAATTGAAGAACGAGAAAAAGTACTAGTAAAAACAGTTAGGAAAAATTACTTCTAGATATTGCTATAACTTACCTCGTCGATTGCATAAGTCTCGTCATTGTCGATGACGCGAATCTTGCAAGTATCAGCGAAGTCAACGATTTGACTCTCTTCAATATCCATGATATTCTCAATAGGTAAAGAGATTTTTACGCTATCTCCATCATTATGAGACCGGAATATGATCTTTTGCAAAGACTTGACCCATTCTTTAGCACTTGGTGCACTGTCGGCCTTGAAATTGAATTTCCGCTGGTGCGTAACGACTGTGAAGTGTGTAGCATCCTTCCCTTTGTCCTTGTCCGCTACATTTGCAGAGATTCCATACCGTAGATCAATATTACCCGCTGGGAAGTATAGATCAGAAGGATCTGAGTAGTATGATAGCACGTCGCCTTTCAGTCGAAACCAATATCGATTATATTTAGGATTTCGTCGTCCAGATTTCGCTAGATACCCTGATTTGACAATTTCATTCTTGCTATTGTTAGCTTTAGTCAATGCTTGGGAGGAGCAGACTTACAGATTTCTTCGGTAAGTATGCATAGAAACAGATATGCTTCGTCGTGATGTACATATAGCCTTGAAGCAGGACGCTCTTCATTAACCAGCATGGGTATTCTGCCTGAATCAGTGACTCTGTTCCCGGTAAGTATGCACAATCCCAACCTTCTATAACGTCCTCAGGCTTGTCAAACTGGAAAATTTCCATTAGTTGCTTCGCCAAACTACTCGATGTCTGATTCCCATTCTCGTCCATCTCTGCAGGTTCCGAGGTCCGTGGCAGGTCAAAGCTAGGCCGCATCGACAGCTCCGCTCTTGCCTCCAGCATGCGACTCATGACTGGCGCATCTCTGGAGTTTGTGCGGTCGACTTGGATTCCTGGTGTCTTTGATTCGAAAGTCGACTCGGGTGTTGGAGGACCAGACT
Source organism: Acephala macrosclerotiorum (assembly GCA_014904845.1). Lineage (NCBI taxonomy): Eukaryota > Fungi > Ascomycota > Leotiomycetes > Helotiales > Mollisiaceae > Acephala > Acephala macrosclerotiorum. Next base: position 554,254 of record MU119205.1, on the reverse strand, counting down.
GTTTTGGAGAAGATCTCGATTTCGACCGAGATCCTATCCCAGGTATCGATCGCAGGAGTCTATTCTCTGAGAACTTTCGGCGGTGCTGCGTCTCCGGCTTGGGTGATACCTTTCCCTTCCGAGTCTTGTCTACCTGGAGCTCAGAGCTCGCTGTCGAGGCTTCTCCCGAATCATCCTCCTCGTCGCTGGATTGTGCATCGAATCTTGCATTGAAGTCCGTTCGAGAACCAGCAGCAGCTATCATGCCAAAGACTGACTGGTTGAGGTAGGCATTCGCTCCATGAAGGGCGGTACAGTCCTCGTCCTCGTCCTCGCCATCCCGAAAGCGCTCTGGAAGCTCCATTGTCGGGTGATGGCCCTCCTTTCTCTTCTTCGTCAGCTTACGCGCCACGCGCTTCTTCAAGTCCTCCTCAGGCGCCATTTTGGATTTGTCGTGTTCGTGACGCAGCAACACGCTGAGGTCCCGAGGTGGTATTGTCGTCGTTCTTTTTTGGCGTAGAGGATCGTTATCTAGTGTTATCGGGAGCAAGCGAGCTAGCCACTATCACATGCTCTTGCAATATGGACTGGAAGTGATCAGAAGGCAAACTCGACGGAAACGAAAGACATGTTGCACATGGCACGTTGATTATGACCGAGATATAGTTGGTGGGCCTGAATGTCAAAAATGGTCAAAAGGTCGAAAGGTACATGGGTCGGGCTCCTTGCCTAGAGCAAAGCCCCGAATGCCGCTTGGCAAGGCAGTTAAGGTCCCCACCCCCAGCCGTTCTCAACCAAATGGCGGACGATCCCTAGCCGCATGCTGACAGCCTGTCTGTCCATGCTATCAATACTAAATCGCTCACAGAGTATTATAGAGCTACATCTTCATACAAAAGTAGGGCTCCTTTGTATTGCTTAGAGAGTGCTTAGCCTTTATTTTTCCTCTTGTAGAATTTGATTATCAGCTGTTGCGCCTCAGCATGACATCACCGAGTCCACGGCTCGGACCCGAATGCCCGGTAGTACTGAAACATGTTGGCGTTGAGGTAGAATAATCATCTGGAGGCTTCATCCATTCTGCCAATGGCCGTTTGCAGCGAAGCCGAACGCCACCACTTTGTCCTCCCGTTCCGGTCCGGAACAACATGAACATGAAATCATTCACAAACTCGTTACCCAAGATAACATTCACTCCTCACATCCAAAGACAAAGCTTTCCACTCGCCGTTCCCGCTGCAACCCAATCCTTCATCGGGTGGAATTGTGCCACTGCTGGAACAGCAGTAATAGTACCTTCACCGCCGTCACCCAGCTGTGCGAGTTGCTCTCCATCCGCACTAAATACATCAACAAAACGATTCATGTTCCCAATAACAAACTTCTGAATACCATCCTCAGGTCGCTCCTGCCACTGGGGCTTCAGAATTGTCACCCATCGACCGACCTGGTTGTTATGCTTGATAACAGCTGTAGGCTTCATTGCCTTCTCATCTAGATCATGACCGACTTTGAAGGATCCAGCATTGAGGAAAGAATGAATCTTGATAGTATCATCATACGATGAGGTGGCGACGTGACCAGCAGCTGACCATGAGGCATGTGAAACGGAAAGGCGTGATTCGTGTTCCCCTAACAGAGCAGGTATCTTCGATTCGCCTTTCCCTTTGATGCTTCTGAGATCCCAAATTTGCAACATCCGATCGTTCGAAGCTGTCGCTGCTAGATGTGGCTGCAATGGATGCAATGAGAATCCTCCGATCTTCTTGTCTCTGATCTGCCAGAGTTCCATGTTGGAACACTGCGTTCGCATGTCATGCCTGCCTAATTGACCTTCCAGAGTCGTGAAGTAGAGCATATTTGGATCTGAGGCTGGAATTTGGATGCACGAGATCGGCAAATCCTCATCTATGGAGGAGGGTGCGAAGACTTCGACAGCAACGCCTTTCTGCAGATCAAATTTCCGCACTGAGGAATCGTAAGAGGACGAGTAGACGTGATTACCATCTGCAGGAAACACGAAAGATGTGATTGTCCTTGTATGGAGCTTTAAAGCAGTAATTGCAGGCTCTGGCGTATCCGGATCTTCATCATCGTCTCCATTTTCTTCGGCTTTGACCTCTGGTCCGGTTTGGGAAGCATCGAAGATGCCCATGTTGCCCATTTTGTCACCAGCAAATATAAGCGGCTTTTCCGGCGATGGATGGAATCCTAATGCGTAGATTCGTTCGGGGGTGATTTTGATTTCTGCTTTAGTCAGAGCTATGATCTTCCTGAATCTAGGAATTCCTTACGATTGGGTTCATATCCTTCGTACAACCCTAGACCACTCATTCTTTCTCTCAGAGCCTTGAGGCTTTCATCTGTAGTCTCCTTTATATCATCCTCCGTGAAAGTCCTAATCCCAGGTTGAGCGCCTCTCATGATACCAGTCAAGAAGTTGTCATCCTTGCTAAACTTCTTTCCATCAACAACAATATCATTGAAATTGAGGTCCCCCGTAACTCGCAGTCTCTTCTCCTTCGCCTGTGCTGCCGCGTAGTCAAACTCGACATCGGCTTTCCGCTTGAGAGTTTCATCATCCGCATCGACGCCAGCCAATCTCGAGCTCGTTCGCGTAGGTCGTGCTGCCTCTCTCTTCACGGGAGCAGCTTTCTTCCGAGGTGCTGATTTCGTCGTTGTCTTTGACCTCCCGACGGGTTTGGGCAAAATCTTGGCAGCGCTTGCGCTCAGGTCTTTGAGCATTGCCTGATTTGTGGCAATGTTTTCCAATCTCTTGCGCTCGAAGGCGCTCATTTCGGCTTTCTCTTTCTTTACGGGCGCCATTGTGATATGTGTGTGACGTGGAAATTATTTGGTGCAAGAGTGAGTGTCGAGGTGGAAGTCGTTGAGGTCATTTACACGAGCGAAACTAAGAGCGCGTTCTACCATCGCGAGCGCGTTCTACCGTCGCGAGCGCGTTTTCATCCCCCGTCCCTCTCACTCTGATCTTTGCATTTACCGGGTTAGCTTCAGAACCGGCTAGCTCCCTCCACAAGCGGCCATTTGCTAAATTGAATTGTCACGTGTTACGTGCTAATATTAGTAAAAAAAATCTTATAAATCTTAAAGTGGAATGTCCTTTATACCTCGCGCTATGCTTTGCTTTTGACGATTTGAACTTTGAAATAATTTAAAACTTTTAATTATAAAGTTTTTATTCGCATCGATTTCGTCGACGCGAGTAAAAACGTTTCTTTTTACAATCTTTTTACGTAAATGTTAAAACGTCCGGGGACAAATTACGAAATACTAAAATCTTAGTCTGGTATCAATAATTCAATTTTGTCTGCTTCTTCTTAGAAGGGGCATCTTTTTACCTATATAATTAAATAGAGTGGACGTAAGATTAAAGAGTAGACGCTAGGGCAACTGTTGCCAAGGGCAATAGAGATTATAGTTAAGATCATTTAATCGATCGTTTAAACGATCACATGATTGAACTGACACTGGCAATTCTCTTTTTAAGAGGAGACGCTCCTTCTAATTCGTAAACCAGATACAGGGGAGAGTACCACCGCGGCTGCCAACGCGCTGTCCCGCTACCAAATACTAGAAGGAAATCTGATCGTGAACCAATCGCCGTCACGTGTTGTAATGCCTGATCGATCAGGCCAGACTTGAGGGAATTCTCCCAAACCCGGTGTTTATAACCTCCGAGCCAATCGGAAGCCCTACTCCCGAAAACATCGAAAATATCGAAAAATACCAAAAACACTAAAACAATAATTATACGTCTTTCTTTCCAGTGTTGTCCTTCTCAACGACCGCTCTCCCCGCTATTCTCGCCCTCGCCGATTGATTCCTGGGCTTCGAGACGTTGTACCCATCCCTGTACTTTGATATTAAAGCAATTGGTATTAACAAGCGATTCAAGTGCCTTATTAGCGTTGGACTTGATCATGGCATCAATTGGATTACTGTTCCCAGTAATCCATCGAATCTCCGAGAGTTCCCTACGTTTATACGATTGTCTAATAACCATGATGTCAATCATGAGACGCTTCTCCTTGGTAGTACCGAGTTTGACCATACACTCGTAAAGAGAGAAGGAATCGGTGCAAATGACCACGGGAACTGGGTTCAACCCGAGTCGCTTTATGATAAGGTCAAGGGTAGTAGAAATCGAGATTTCCATGTCGATTCCTGCTATCATTGCGTATAGCTCAGAAGTTAGAACAGCACGAGTAACTCTCTTACACTTCGTTGAACTTCAGTGGAGTAAATTGCCCCGCAAATCGAATTGTCCATCGCTATAAGTCTCATTACCAAAAACGACGACATACCCGATCTGCGAATTGAGGTCCTTATTCATGGCAAAGGAGCCGTCCACAAAGACGAAAAGTTTTATTGAATATAAGTCCAAACAAAAGAACTAGAGCCCACGGTCGAAATTGTCCATTTGCTATTGTAGCCGCTTATTCAGCGCTACAACTTGCTTCTTTTCGAGATGTTAATATTAAACTGCCGCCGATATGTCGTACACAGTTTCCGGTTGGTAAATAGAACTGATATATGTTCCCCGAGCACGTTGCTCGAAATACGTCTACTTGTAAAAGTTTGATTTCGGATCAATTAAACCTAAGCGCTTGCCTTACCCTTTTTGCGAAAACACAATCCCATTTCCAGTCTCATCCACTGCTAACTTGCATCCGTTGAACAGTAGAAAAGTATTCGGCGTAAGGGACTCTATAAATTTAACTAGTAGTTTGACCTTTTGCAATTTAAAGTCCTCTAGTTCTACAAAAGTCTGATTTCCCAGGATAAGCGTATCGTCGGTTTGCATGTCGACTATCCCGAATGGAGTATAGTTACCCTTTGTAATAAGTAGACAAAGATCGAAGGTTAAAAGTTCCATCGAGAGTTTGTCTCTGTGGTAAGTACTATACGTCCCATACCAGTGCATTCCCGTTTTCGGGACTTTGTAGAGAGGTTTAACCACTTTGAAAACGACGTCCAATGGGAGCTCATCCGTCATTTTCTTCGGAGGTCTGGCGAAGATAACACGTGCTAGTGGAGTTATTGATTGTACGTATACTTGAGTAATGTCTCTCAAGTAAAGACTGATCCTTTTGATTTGAGAGATAGAGTTAAAACGACGATAATTCGTTGACTGACGCATTGAATGGTCGGGGATTGAGTTAGTACTGTCTTCTTGCTTTTATCGTTGAATACTTGGATCACAAAACGAGATTTCTCGTATGGAGTTGCCGTTCCCATACTTTTGACCTCGTTTACTAGTTTTGAGTCGAAGATCCGTTGGTTGCTAATTTTTTTCGAGTTATTGGAAATCAGTTCAAAGATTCTTTTCGCGATTAGTCTATCAATTTCCTTTCTACGGGAAATTGCGAACGGATCGCCTGGGGTAATAATGATCCTTTTTGCGCGAAGGTCCATAAACAATTGCTTATCCCTAGTCTTTTTCTCGGTCAAATAAACTTCGAAAGCTTTTACATCTATGCAAATTGTCATATAAATGTGTTCGTCGGGACTGGGAACGTAGAAAAAGATCTTTATTGCAATTCGAAATGGGCGTAGGTTCTTTTTCGGAGTATACGAGATTTTCCCGGTCGAGCGAAGTAAATCAAACATGTTTTCCCCTGTTCTCGAACTCCTTCTAGAGGGGTTTGATTCTGGGTTTAAATTTTTTAGCAAATTTTCTCTTAATAAATGATCTTCTGGTTGCTTTTCGAGTTGCTCGAAGTTTTGATAAAATGATTTTATCGCAGTACTACGGAAACTCCTTGGTTTATTTGGCAATTGTAATTAATATGTCTCTCTATTTATTGTTAAAAACGTGTACGGTTCTTTCTATCCTTTGCCTTCTCTCTAAATAAGCACGTCTGAATTTAGAGATAGATCGGTCAAGTAATAATTCCATGGACCATTTCTTATCCGTAGAGCGTCGTTGATTTGGCGAATAGCGTGACATTCTCGGACCGCGGTTATTGCACTTTCTACCGCCTTAGCTCTGGCAGCAATTGATGTTGTAAGCGCGTCCCATTGTAACATTCGAAGGTAAACATCGAAGACAAGAAGTGTAAAGATAATACCGTTCGGTCTCGTCGTATTATTGACTGTTTTGATCGTTATTTGAAGTCGCTCTTCCTTTCGCAAATCGGGGAATTCTCGAAGTAGTATATTATACGCACGTTTCAATGGGGCGTAGTACTTCTCTACTAGACCAATCGAGTTGTAGGTCTCTATCGGTATAGTTTTCGAGTCGATGTCCATACTCTTAGCGTTATCGCGAAATTCCTTAGAATTGAAGTTCGTTTCGAGGTTATGAATAGCAAATGTCGGTGGTCCAAGGTAAACGTCGATCTAGTACGCTCGGAAAGCGTTCTATGCTTCTTTCGCCGATATATCTACAAAGAATCTCGCGACTTGAAATGTTGTAGCCTCGTTTACGACCTAAAGTACTAGTTTCCCGTCGATCCACAATACGTCTAAATAAACGGAGTAATTGAAGTCATGGTCGTTGCGCAGTGTAAACTTGAAACGACCGAGGGATTTACTATTCATTTGACATTACTGGTAAAACCTCGTTATCTTTTTAATTTCTTCGAAGTTCGTGGGATATCCTCCACGCTCTAGTACTCGCGCGAATCTGGCGGCCGATGGGTGTCCGAAGCGCCTATGCAATCGTTTGAACTCCGTCTCAATCAAGTGGCAAGTAGTGAGACCGGTCCCTGCCGTAGAAACCTCACAGTTGCTATAAACCAAACTTTCGAGTGGATCAAGCAACATCCAAGGATATCCAAACGCTCTAATAATAAACGTACGCCGTCTATCCCGAACAAGCACATTATCAAAGTTGTCGAACCTAACTCGTAATCTGTCCATATTTTGAAAACACAGTAGAAAAAGTACGTCTGCTGGGACTACGTAAAACGTAACACGTTCAATTAGCGTGTCGATGTCGATAGTCCCAAGAGATGAAGTTTCGCCGATTCCAAATTTGATTACTGCCTCTCCAACTTTAGATCCGTCCAATTTGACGTTCCGAATCCGTTGGAGAGTCAAATACTGGCCTTCGCCGGTAGTCGATCGTTGGGCGGCGCCAATATCGACCATAATACCTATAAAAACGTCTGATGCGTAGCGGCTCGTCAAGTACGCTTTTGTATTAGTGGACATCGGAAACGGTCTCGACTATATTGCGACACTCGATATCGTATAATAAATTGACTGGCAATCGAGTAATTCGATGATTTTAGGTCTATCAATCGTGCCGTGAAATGTCATAAAGTAATTGGTCGATCGCGTGACATCGTTTCCGTGTAAATCTCCTTCTTTGGCAAGTTCAACGACGAATTGTTCGTATTCCTCAGCGATATCGAAATCTAGTCCTTCGAACTCAATCACGAACTAAATCATCTTATCTTTGTCGAATGGTCTCGACTTCTTAAAGCCGTCGTACGCTCTTTTTCTCTCTTCTAGCGTATGGCGAATACTCCAACAATTCGAGTTCTTACAGACGAAATACTTCTTCCCGTTTTGATATGTTATCGACCTTTTATAATTAGTCCGATCGCTATACCGAGTGCTTTTACCGTGATATTTGCGGTCTGCGAAGTATAATCCGGTTATGTCTCGGTGGGTTTCTCTTTTTCCGACTATAAAAGTCCTAGGGATTGTTTCCACTTTCGCCTAGAGTGAAATCGCGTTGTGGACGTCTTCGTATACCGCTTGGAAGTTCGGTGAGGGTCGAAGGAGCGCCTGGTAGCACTCTGGTACGCTTCGGCAAGCGTGGTAAAACTTGTCCCGTATAGTGGTCTCTGTTCGTATATCCGGGCGTAGGTCAAACTGTTTCTGAATCAGTCCTTGGCGTAGTATCTCGAAGTATTCGAGGGTCGTTTTGTCTAAGTTTTGCGCTTGAACTAACGCGAGTATAACCGTGTTCCACTAATTGAATATCTTATTCCGACGTTCTTCGATTTCGAAGTTCGATTTTACAATTTTAATCATTCTGTCGAAGGGCAAACCTTTCCTAGCGAGCTTTTGGTAATAGAACTCGCTAGCCTCGTCGGCAAACATAGTCGAAAACGCGTCACGATAGTTCTCAGATCTAACGCCTACTTTCGGACATAAGTCTTCGAATACTCGTATAAATATATCCAATGAGTCTTCTCCTCCGTGGTATTTGAACTTGTCGTCGTAAATTTTCATGAGAATAATTAATTCTCTGTTGAAACTGGGTACTGTTTGATTCTCGCGACCGAAATTGTATATTAATCGATTAGAATTCTTTGATAGTTTTTCAGCTTCTGGTAATAATAAGAACGACGGGTTTCGTTTCGAGTCCTCGTTCTTTGGCGGCAAATCTAGTAACAATGTTTTATTGCACTCTTAAAATTGTTTTTAGAGTGTCGTACGTTCGAATAGCGTCGTCTGCTCTATAGGAAATCCTGTGGCAAGTTTTGGTGATTGAAAAAAGGAATTCGAAGGTACTAATACTATCTCTTTAATCTTCTCAATAGGAATGGCAGAAAACGCTAACTTTCAAGTCTACTCTGCCTCTGGATCAACTGTATTCCTCCATGAATTAAAGTTTCCTACCAAACTCATTTCCACAACCTCTTTATGCGACCACTTTAATTGTCCCTCCTCATTTGCAATATCTGCCAATACTCTTGAGACCTTAGTAAATCGTCTTTCCGATACCCATACTCCGTTCATCCGCAACGCCTCACGTAACTTTCTCCTCGTATCTCCGTCTATCCTCTTCTCAAACATTTCTTTTATCTATTCTGAAAATACTTCTCCATATTCCACCCATAATCCATGGTCCCGATTACCCCTCGCCTTGAAACTCTATATCCATTCCAATGTGTATTATATCGAATCGAGAAATAGAAAAGGTGGTAAGGGAACCTTTCCCTGATCAAAGCCGTACTCTGAGAAAGTGTAATCGTACTCTTAGAAAGTATTTTATCGAGTCGTATCGTGCCCAATAGATATATTGATTCGACGAGTCTTCGTATCGAACTCGTAAAAATTGTTTTTTTTTTTTTTTTTTTTTTTTTTTTTATTTAACAAGTTACAATAAAGTACTCGTTGTTAATACGCGATAGAACGTAGAGTAAAAAATTAACCAGTTTCAGACCGGGGAAAACAAAGCGAACATAAAATCGCAATATTCTTTGAAAATTTGGTAATTTCCTTTAGTACAAGCAAAAACTACTCTCTCTCACGTTCAATTAAACTAGTAGATTGCGTACAATTTAAGCTTTCTTATTCGATCGATTTTATTCAATTACTATCTTTTTATAAGTAACCTTACTACTTTGTAATCGAATGAGTTCAACCACTAATCAATGTTAAAACGTTCGGGGACAAATCACGAAATACTAAAATCTTAATCTAATATCAATAATTCAATTCTATCTGCCTTTTCTCAAAAGGAACATCCCTCTACCTATATAATTAAATAGAGTGGACGTAAAATTAAAGAGTAAACGCTAGGGCAATTGTTGCCAAGGGCAATAGAAATCATAACTAAGATCATCTAACCGATCGCCTAAGCGATTACATGATTGAATCGACAATAGAACTAAATATTACGTTTTATTACGTAAACTTTAATAGACTTTTTTTTCTTTAGTAGAAAATTTTTAATTATCGTCAAAAGCATATATAAACAAATATTAAAAAAAAAAAGTTTTATTATTAAAGTAATTATATAAAAATAATAAATTTTTATTAATAAAAAAAAATTTAAATTTAAAAAATACAATTTTTATTATTTTTTAAAAAATTAAAATCCTCTAAATAAAAATCTTTATTTAAAGAATTTTAATTTTCTAAGAAATAATAAAAATTGTATTTTTTATTTTTTTTTATATATATATTTTAATATTTTTATATTATATTAATTATATATTAATTATTAATTAATAAAAAAAAATTGATTTTATAGCGTAAATAATTATCGTAAAAACTATAATTTAAATATTGTAAAAAATATTACTTATTAAAATAATACGAGTACTTAAAAACTTTAAGTTGTAAGGAGTTGTTTGTGTTGATTGATGCCTTGTGGCCTGTCGCCATTTTAATCGTATCCGCCAAGATTCGGACCTTGGAGGGCCCGAGCGTCTTGTTTTCTCGTCTCGAAAACTTGTGAGCATTTGCTCCCCAGCAGCTTTGCCATTCTGCGGAATCAAGTGCCCCGGCTCAATGCAATGACTCGTTGAATCTACCGTATTTTTGAAAGTATGCTTGCTTCGAAAGCAGTAGTCGGCTCTGCAGCCATGTCGACTACAATGCTACCTTTTTTATACCAAACGAAGACGCTGTCTGGGCTATTCTTCAACGCCCAAGGCTCAATTCGACGACTACCACGCCAAATAATCATTTCCAGACACCTCAGCGTATCCGCTCGAAGACCTTACGCATTCGACCCTGATTCTGTTCCTACTACGACCGCACGAGATAGCTTGGACGATAAATCTCAGAGCGGAAATTCCACCTACGATTTCAATTCACAATCTGCCAGTAGTAGAAGAAGCATTCCCGAAGATAAGAAAAGCATCGGATTCAATATCAGGAGGGTTAATACAAAAACCCCAGAAACTACACAGCCAAGTAAAGGATACAGGAGAGTTGCAGCGAGGTCGAGAGAGGATGATTTCAATGACGACTTTTCGATGCCAGGTACCATCGATTTTGAAGGTGTCGACGAGAACATTGGAGGCGAATCGAATGCAGCATACCAGCCAAGGGAGTCTACTATCACGGATAGAGAGAAAGCTGCTTTCCAGAGGATCTTTACTGATATTTTCGAACGCTCCAAAATAAACCCGAAGATTCCGGAGGAAAAGGCTACTGGGATTGCTTTTCCGGGTTTCACTGGGACAGGTGATGGACAGAGAGCGAAAATAGCACTCAATAGCATCCTTACAAGTGCCATCCAGAAACAGCCAAAAAGTCGCCTTGAGATAAAACAGGCAATCAGTCGATATCCACCAGCATTACGGGACGATGCTGCAAAGGCAATGCTTCGTGGGGATGATCCACTCCCTGGCATTGTCGAGAATTACGAAGTCGATGAAGAGGAAGAGAGTGTAAGTCGAGTAGCAAGGAAGTTACAGGCTGAAGAGCTAGAAGCATTGAGAGCGCCAGAGCGACTGAGGGTTGAGACACTCATGCGGGAGGCCAAGACCGACTTCGAGTTATGGGAAATTATGGAACAGGAGGTATTTTCTATGATCTCGAAGCTTGGGTTGGAAGAGAGGCCTTCAGAAACGCCTGCAGTCGACAAGAGGAAGAAAGGCTGGAAGAAAGTACAAGAGGCACTAGAAAAAGAACAGCAGCGAGTTCAGGACGAGCTTTCGAGTGAGAAGGCCGACACAGAGACAGAGACCGGCGTCTCCCCTCTCCAGATTTACGGCCCACTTTACCCATCCTACCTCTTACTAGGTCTTCGACTCCTGGACCGATCCTTTGCAAAGCCATCCCCTCTTGCATTGTCCATACTCCCCAAGATTAAATCGCTTGGTTTCATTTCGCGTGTGCTCGGCGCAAGCACACAATTTTACAACGACCTTCTTCGCATCTATCGATACCGATACGACGATTTCCGAGGCATGATCGATCTCATGTACGAAATGGAGGCATCTGCCTTGGACACGGACGAGGAGACCTTGGCCATTGTCCACGATGTTTTGAAGATGCAAGCAAGTGTCAAAAATCACGAGAGGGGTCAAGCAGTGCAAGCTTTATGGTCTATGCCTGAATTCGCCCCACGCCGATTCACGAGTTGGAGAGACAGAATCAAGAATAGCATGCACGAAAGAAGGCGAGATGCTAGCACTCAGGTATATTGAGTAGCAAGTTGTATTCTATGTAGAAATTGTTCTTGTATCATATCCTCCAACCCGTTATCCTATATGGTTATAAATTTGTCATTTTTCGTCTTGTCATTTCATGCGAAGCCAAGTGCTAAGATTGCCTCCCTGTGTGTTATCGTCAATTTGAGTCGCAGTCATTTCCTCCAATCGCTCGCCAATCTATACCAATGTTTTCAACCGAAGTCTCTGCCCTGGGTTCATTCGTCCTATTCAAGTTTGTTGCCCCTCGGGTCCACGTCGTCCAAGGGACCACCGCTGACCACATCCTGCTACATGCTTCCTCTCCTGAAGAACCCCAAAAAGCTGTTTCTCTTCCCCACTGGGCTCGGTCCTGGAGTCAAGTTGATACTAGACCAAACACTTGATCGACGTCTCGAGCCATCGACATTAGTCCTTGCGGGATAGATAACATCTGATGGTCGTCCTAACTTCAATCAGCATAAGACACTACTGAACATGGATAACAACGAAGACACTTACGGATATTCCCCGCTCCACCAATTCCATAACTCCTCTTCCTCTCAAATGGCTCCACCACATGAGCTCCAATCCCAGAATCCGTGGATACCATTCTGCGTTTCAGACGTCCGTTCTCAAACCGGACAATGCTCAATCTCTTCTTCTGCCCCGACAGCAATCGTTCAAGACTGTTGTTCCCGTCCGCAGGGCTCTTGGCACTGTATACCGGTACTGGTCCCGGATGCGAGAAGTCGAAGTTAGGGTGTTGATGTTGAGACATCGAGATAGAGTTCCTGTACGAAGGACACCTCGAATGTGAACGGGAATGTGAAGGAGCAGCTGATGCAAATGGATTTTGTACCGGAGGCGAAGAGGAAGAAGGCCGGTCCGTAGATGGACGTCTCGAGAGTGATATAGACAGCGAGATAGACACCATTCTGCTCAGATCTTCTAAGATGACGATAGCAGCGACCCTCAAACTTCCAATCAATACTAAGACTCGTAAATATCGTACCAAGGATCGAATCAACAGCAAATAATAGCAAAGGTAACAAAAGATAGGGAATATCGACAATCTGGGCGAAAACAGAGGTCGTGATTCGTAGTTCGACTAGAGAAGGGAAAGTGAGAAAGAAGAAAGATGCAAAAGGGTGGTTCCTTGGCGCAGATATAGCAATCAATCGGGCCATATCTTGCCTGACCCTGACCCTAACCCTGCCCATCCAAGTCAAGGAAGGAGGGTACCGCATGTGGAAGACAAACCTAATACCAACCAATTCCAACACTAACACATCGCCAGCAGCTCCAAATGGTAACGTTCCACAAGGGAAAATAACCTCCGATTCGACCCTACAACACGGCGCCCTGTTTTAATCTCCTTGCACTCCTCATTTCCTCCACATAGAAAAGAATGCAAAACTTCAGCTAGAGTACAGAACCACGCACGAAAAAGCGTGAAGAGAAACCTGCATATTTCCCGCAACTCACGATAAGCTCAGAGATCGATATTGGATGCCCTCAGCAGGTGGCGCAAGGCAAATGATGCGTCAAGTGCAGAGCCGAAGCGAACCCCTGCCAAGAAGCGCCAGACAAGCTTTGTGGGGGATGCGGACGGTGTGCAGCTCGCGGGAATCGCGTGAGGAGTGTGCAAGGGTGCTGATAAGAGTGGGTGAAATGAGAGGAGAGCGATGGGACGACCCCGCGTTGAGAAGGGAGCTTGTTCATTCGTCTAGAAAGGGGGGTAAGTTATTGGTTGATATTGAAGCGACGTGATGTATGTAGAGGGAGCGAGGAAAGGCGAGAGATATCGTGAGAAAGTGCTCTTGAGAAAGTCAATTTTTGACTTCAAAATAGAGATTCAAAGTCGGATTGTGAGGCGTGAGACATTGGCTCTCTTCCAGATATGCAAGCTGGCAGGCTGCTCAAGCGAAGAACCAAGATGCCGATATCCTCAATCTGACTCTCGAAGCTGAACTCAGCAAGTCCACCTACAATTAATCGATCAAGCCTTCATCGCTCTCGTCGCTCTCATCTATCTCAGCAACCAGGCCACAACCTCCCCGTACAACAATCCCCAACGGCAGTGCATTCATCACCTGCACCTCCCCATCTCCTGTCCCCCAATCTCTACCTATAAAACACCACCTCCTCTCCCCAAATAAACAAGTCTCAGACCCAACTCCCTCATCCAGCTTCCAACGTTCCTTTCCATCTGCTTCCATCCTTCTCTCCATCTCCCGTTCCACCCAGTCTCGCACAGAAAGTTTAGATAGGCACATATCGGGTTGCTTTGTCAAACTCCATTTCAACGACCGTGCATGTGTTACCTGCAGCCTCCCTCTTTCCGGCTTTTCGAGGCTACTTGATGGGTCAAGCCTCGTACCGGTCTCGATAGGGCAAGGGAAGGTGCAGTTGTGGAACGGGGAGCTAACGGCTGTCACCTGCGGGTTTCCTGTTTTTCTGGAGTTCGCTAATCACGATTGAGAGGGATACTGGATGAAAATTCGACGAGGGGAGGACAAAGTAAGAGTTGCGGCCATTACTCCCGGCCGCTTTTAGCGAAATACACCGAAAAACCCGCTTTTTATACTTTTTTCGAAAAATTATAATACTTGAATTATAAATTTAAACTTTATTAAATTTGAAATTTTAATTTAATTTTATAAAAAGATTTTAATAAATTAATAAATTAAGAATATTTATAATATTTATAACATTTATAATATTTATAAAAATGGTATAAGTTTAAAGTAAAAAGATATACGATTTTTTAATGTTCTTATACAAATTTAAGCGAGTTTATAGTATATGGATGTGGCACGATCGGTAACGGCTGTCACTTTGAGCTGCAGTTTTCCTGTGCCCGTTACGGTCAATAGACGAGGCGAGCGAGGAATGTTGCTTCGAAGGTGCATACTTGAGCGGCTTCTCCAAAAGAGAGAAGAGAGGAAGCCCACTCTGTTTCACGTCAATATGAGAGAGGTCGAATCTGGGAAGGTAAGTAGTTTGTGCTCGTTGATGGAGCTACTTGCGTGCTATGTCTTTCCTCCCTGTCTTATGTGCCATACACTACTCATCTCTCATTGATCAATATCTTTGCCTCGCCAAATCTTGCCTCAGCAATGCAGACATAGGTACGCAAAAGTAAGCTCTCAAATAGTCGCCTGGCATCAATAAAACAAAACCTCATTCACATGCTACCAAAATGCAAATGCCACGCTCGCTCGCTGAAGATTATCAATCGTCTTCATATGCCACATACTCCTTCACATGTTCTGTTTACCATGTGGACTTTGGACCATGTCTCCTATTCACATCATACTTCATGTATTGGTTCGTCCTCGCGTACGCGTTCATCACACCGTTATCCACAGGGGCATATGGTTGCTGTGCAGGCGGTAGGGGAAATGTATGCCTAGGCGCTACTTCCTTAACAGCAATCACTTCTTTGCGTCGTTGTTCCAGCGAGTTGTCCTCCTCATCATTCTCATCATCTGAGATAAGGTTGATGAAGACTTGATTCTTGGCAGCTGGCTGCGACTTTGGTTTGTGTTTGGGCTTGGCGTTTAGTAATTGTCTTCTCTGCTGTTGATTAAGGTTGTTTCTAGCAGCGGAAGCACTCGTCGATGCGCCAGTCTTGAAAGATGAAGCAGGAATGAACTTGACATCAACATCGCTGCCTGAAGAATCATCGGCGGCTTTTTCTCGGTGAGCAAAGCGTGCCTGATTCTGGCTCTGCTGATTTAAGCTCAAAAGTCTACCAGCAAGAGCACCAGCATCCAAAGCCCTGTTGCCAGGAGGCTGGTACATGATGGGCTGAAACATAGATGCTGGTCTTGACGGTAACCCTACTCTTGGCATTTTGCTATCTCTACCAATTGGCGACTCTTCCAGTAACATATCAAGTGGTCGCTTCAACGACTTCGCGCTATCCGGCCTGTTACTATCAGATCCAATGGCACTTCTGCTAGGAGTTTGTTGTCTTCTATCGCGGAGTGGTAGATACGGCACAGTGGTGCTTTCAACCGGCCATCCTTCGTCGGCAGAAGATTCGGAATCTGGTATCTCTCGGCTTCGTCTTGCCTTCCGCTGGTGCATTATTTGAGAGCCAGAAGCTAGAGACTTGTTGGGAAGACTGCTACTTGAAAAGGGCTGAGTTGAAAGTCTGACGTTCATCCCAGCAGCTGGACCAGGAAAGTGTCTGTCAGCACTTCGTCTTGCTTTGCCCGGTGCTACAAGTTGCCTTCTGCTGTCTTCCGAGTCGCTCACTTCGGCTGATAATGTCCTGCTAGTGAGATCTGCCCGACTTGGAGCACTTTCCTCATCATCCGTGTCAGGTACGTACTTCGATCGGCGGGCTTTAGTGGGAGAGACTTTGCGTCCCTCTCTAATAGTTGGGCTGACTGGCTTGGCCACTGGGATGTCAAGGCTCGAAGTGACGGGCACGTCACGAGCGTTCTGAGGATTCTTCAACCAGGCTTCACGCAGAGCAAGTCCTATGACAAGCGCAACGCCACGTGCAACGCTGTTGCCCAAGATTTTCCATCCGTCCTTGGCATCGCCTAGCAGAACTTCATCGTCTGGGAAGCCTTGGGCCCTTTTTGCCTCCATCGTAGTGAAGGTTCGGTTCTCATCCCAGTGCATCACTCTTCCAGTGCGAGAATCTTGAACCCGGCAAGTAACAAGAATAGTTGTCATTAAGCCCTTTGGCAAAGCTCTCCCGAATGCTTTTGACCCGGGAGAACAATTTTCTTTCAACTCGCCGTTCCCTTTGTACAGCGGGAAGCAAGCGACCTGCTCTGGAGTCAAGACACCTTTCCCTCCAGCCCACGCTGTGATGAAATTCATTCCTCTTGGATGCGTAGGGATGGCAGAGATCTGTCTTCTCTGGTTCACCGTTGGAGCTACTGGTACTACATGCTCTGGAGACTTGATGCATTGGTACGTAGACCCATCGCCAATATTTGGCAGATCAGCCAAAGCCGTCCCTGCAGAAACGAACTCGAAAGGTGTGGGACCACGAATGCGCTTTCCGAAAGACTCTCCGTTCGCCATCTTTCCGAGCCCGCGATCTCTCTCCTTCAAAGGGGGATGCGAGTGAGACAGCTTTGGATGTTCGAGAAGTTCAAAGCCAGGTGCTGCGAACGACACGAAAAGTCGTGATCGAGACTGTGGCATACCGCAGGACCAAGAATCCAAAACGAACAACTGGAGCTGGTATCCTAGCCCAACGATTGCGCATATGAGCTGAGATAGAACATCCTCATCTCGTCCTCGTCCCTTCTGAGCCATGCTCATGACATTCTCAAGTACGCCGTATTTAGGACGGTAGAAATCAACGTAGGCTGCCACAGATGCTACAAGTGACTGATTTCGCAGTCCTTGGTTATTATTCCTAGACGTATTCATTATGCTAAAGCCTTGACATGGGCTACCGGCCGAAATGAAGTCGACTTCGCCAGGCGCCGGGATGAGCTCGGAGTTCTTAGGGTTCCCTCGCATAGCTTGACTGAGCAGGTCATTAACCGACCCGTAGAACAATTTAGTTCTCTGTAGATCTTTTAGGTTCGCAGCGTATGTATGCATGGCGTTCTGATTAATGTCTACCGCCCATTCGTTATGGAGAGCTCCACCTTCTTCCAAGCCACGGCCAAAGTTTCCACCTCCACAGAACAGATCCATACCGCGGAGCTGAACAGGTACAACCAAGGGATCGAACCCTTGAAGCAAGCTCGATGGTACGTTGTCCTCGATTGGTTGCAGCACGTCAACATCTTTAGCTCCTGATACCTTTGTGGTGATGTAAAATGCGTTGCCGATTCCATTTCTGTTGTATGGTGCTGGTATCAAACCCTGATCGATGTCAGATTCTTTGTAGAACCTTACTAGACAGGTTCCATCTATCCTGCTCGCAGGAATTCTGTCGAATTTCTCGGTATAGACGAGCTCATTCGGCCTGCCTTTACCATCGACAGCCTGCCGACGTAGGAGGCGCCTCACGAGGGCAGTTTCCTTGGATCCATCCGTGGTGAGCTCGACGATCTCATATGGCTCTAAACCGTACTTTGACTTATACAGTGGCCTGGCGAGGACTGTTTGCCCGATGTGGTACTTGTGGTCGGTATTAGAAGGCATATCTTTCCCTCCTTGCCTTCGCAGGTGCTCGCACCTTTTGTGTATTTCCTTTAAGGTCACGAATCTCTCATTCTCAAGATACGTTTGTCGAATGAACATTCGTCGGTCTCGTTCGGAAGGATGTCCATGCCAAACTACCTTCACTATGTCCAGAACTTCTTCCTCCTTGATCTGCTTTTGAGGACACGTACAATTGTCCGAGAGAAACAGCTCATTTTGGAAAGGATACTTCATCTTGGCGCAGCTTGTATCCGACGGTCTGTACAACCACAGGGCATCAAATGCTCTTGAGCCGTCTGGCAGATCGCGAACAGCTTGGACATAGACATACCAGCAGTCGTCAGCCTGCTTCCACTGACCGCCTTCGTCCTTCCACGCAGAACCCTCACCATCTTTGGTGACAGATAGAACAAACCCAGCCTTAATACTCTTGATCATTCGTTCGCGCTTGGTGACAGCATTCGCAAGTGGTGATCTTGTCTTCATCGTTGAAGTCTGGATTGAAGATGGAATTTCAACTGCCACTTTGACATTGTCATCCACGGTGAGGTCGAGGAACTTGCCCTGAGATTTCTGTTGAGTTCTTGGAGCACTTGAGATGTCTACGACCTTCAAATGGTGACCAAACCTAAGGTGCTTGAAACATTCGTAAACGAAAGGCGTCACAATTGTCTTCTGTTCTTCAATATTCTGCAAGGGAATTGAGTTTCTTTCCATAACTTCCTTGAAGATGTGTTCGGATCTGAGTTTCTCATTTACCCCGATAGTCTCCTTGAAAAGAAAAGAGATGTTGGCAGCGATTTGTCGTCGAAAGTCGTCGTTCCCGTATTCGCTGTACCAACGTTGAAATGCTGGGGAGTGATCATGGTGGCTCTTGATCCAACTCGAGAAGTTGGATCGAAAAGCATTCAGGGTCACTGTTTGCTCGGAGGCCTCGCAGTAATCCACGAAGTGTTTTGCTAAATTCGCTAGCCAGACGAAGCCTACATGGTATCGCTTGTACTCCGGAGAGGGGTCTGTGAGGCGGTAGTAAACATTTGATTTTGTGTTTATGTTCGACTGGAGCCAAATATCCGAGCCGACTTCATGAATATCTTCGCCATAATTTCCGATCGAACAAATTTGGAACGGTACAGCGCTTACGTATCGACGGTCATTTCCAACGCTCAATATTCCGTCGAATAGAAAGCTAGAATGTCCTATTCGGGTGGCGAGATGTTGAAGTCCTCGGAATTCGAAAGCATGATATGGATTGTCGGGGAGATATATTGAGAATTCCGACAAGTTGAATTCGAAGAAATCCTCGTTTTCACCACCGGAAGATTGGATAGGAGATCGAGCACTATCCTTCTGCTTTTGTTTGTCGAGCACCGCGAGAAGCTCCCGAACAGCAACACTCTCGTGGCATACTGGTAGAGGTGGTATGTGACGTTTAGCTCGAGACTTTGGATAGACTGCGCTCGATGCAGGGACGTTGATCTCCGCGTCTGTAGGCCCGGAACGAGTCGAGATCTTAGCTCTCTGAGTTTCACGGCTCGACTTTAGGCGGCTGGCTCCCAAGGTTTGAGGCCGATCATCACTTTCCACCTCATCATCGATGCTGCTTTCTGTATCTGTGTCGTCCGATTGGTCTTCGGCCGATGGAAATACCACAGCATTCTTCTGCAGTTCTGACAGAGACTTGGCTGGGATCGCAACTATGATATTCGACTTCGACTGTCGTGGCAAGCTTGCCGGAACGGATACTGCGATAGAGACTTTTGAATATTTGGATGACGTCGAAGTGGATGTTATATTCTGAATGGCGACCGCAGCGTCGCTTGGTGCATCGTAGAACAGCTCTGGAGAGGAGTGTCTAGAAATTTGACTTCCTTGGTCATCTGACATCGTGTCAATTAGGCGTAATTTGGCAAGGCAATAAAGTAGGCAAACCTGGGGCCATGGAAGGCATTTTCCGTCACAAAATATGTCGCGTAAAGAACGATCATGTATGCGATTGCAAGTGCTGAAGTGTGTGGAAAAAGTTGTGTTGGTAGTAATGAACAATTTCAGGCAGTTGCAGGAGAGAGCAGATCGAAAGAGTAGACGCGAGAAGCGGATGCAAGCATAAAATTCAAGCCATTTTCATAAGTGAGCGCGAAACCGACGTAGTCCGTGACTGTGATGCTCTCGGTGGGCTTGTCAATGAAAGAGGAGGTATGCCTCGCTCCCCAGCCTCCAAGACCTGGAGATATATTGTGATTTCCCAACTTTGATTTAGACTAGTGGAGCTGAGACGCTCTGGGTTCGGTTGCGGAAGGACCCCGCCCCCGCGCTTCTAAATTAGGTGGCTGGAATGCGGCTGCTAGCCACTGTGAATCAACAACCTCACGTTTTCAGATAATGACTGAGTCAACTCAGACGTTTCCTATAATTCTGGAATGGAATTGTGTGTTCTATGTCATAGACTCATAACTCTATTTTCATAATGTCTCACTTGGGACGCTAGCAGCGGTTTGCAACAGACGCTGCAAACGGTTCAAGAGCCTCTTATACAACACACACACAAAGACAATTCTTTACATAAACACAGGTAATTTCGTGTACTCTACATATTCTCTCGTACAGGTTGTAAATTTCTTACATGTCAACTTATTCAAGTGTCATAGCCACTGCTCTTCGTCCCGCACGTGATGCTTCAAAGCCCTTTTCGAGTCTGAGTCGGAGGTGCCTTTGTGTTGAGACCTGGGAAATCTGGAGCCAGTCAGTGTTCCTATCCTTGTGCCGCACGTAGAAGCTCTGAAGGGCAATACCTAGTGCGTTGCTAATTTTCTCTGCCCTATAATCGAAGTCAACCAAAGCATGCTATCTTATGTCTTAGAACAACATACAGACGACTTCTAGTTCCATGATGATCGTTCTCCTGTGCAATCTTCCTTTCCTTCTCTGTAATCTGTATGGGCTGAATTGAACCGTCCGTAGAATGTGTCATTTGCTCAGCTAAAGGCTGCCGGGGCTCTCGACAACGTCAGATCTCTCTCAACTATATTGAATTGAAGACATACCTCTCTAGTTATCCACTCCCGAGGATGACATAATGTTAAGTGCAAGTTGATTCTGGTCTTCGTGGAATGGTCATCAAAGCACAGTACTCGTCCTTTATATCTAACCTCGATCGAACTGTCGATCAGCCGCTGATGTTTAGGAGGCAGATCGCGACTGCCCCAGACTGAATGAACTGAGCATGCGTTTCTTTAGTTCAAGACTCGCTCGACCAGAATGGCATGAGCGGCTTCTGCGCGAGCAGATCAAGAATAGAGCTGAACAAAGGAAGGCAGGAGCGACCAAGATGATAATATCTTCAAGACGATTTAGCAGCAACACGGAAAGGTTGAAAGGCCAAACAACAAATCTCAGTAACGCGCATCCACTCGGACTGCCTGGCAACCCTGAGATTGATAAAAGGATTCAGAGCCATCAACTCAATCGATAATTTAGTACCGTCAATTGCATGAATCTCAGCTGCTGATGGTATCTCGACACGTGCAGCGGACGAGGTATTGTCTCAAGATAAACTTCTCAACTAAATTTATTGCGACGGTTCAACATTCCTCCTAAGGATACAGCAAATTTCGGTTTGAAACAGTCTGCCTTCCGGACGGATAGCATGATTTGAGTGTTCGGGTTGAGGAAAGGGCATGGATGGCCCGACAGGGATCTAGCCGCGCCTTGACATTTGCCTCCCGATCGTAGGAGCTCAGCCTTCCGAAGTCGACTTCGTCATCTGCTCTCGATATCTGACTCCCACATTCACTCTCCACAGCCTTCATATTCACCTACAGGATATCCTACAATCATGCGCATGCATTTCTCTCAATCGCGTAACCCACTGTAAGCCGCAGCCGAATAATACAATCTCAAGCTAACCCTCGCAGATCTGAACCACCATAACACAGCCAACCTCAACGATGGAGCTCTCGGACGACGATCAAGACAGTCCATGGGACTTCAAATCTGCGCGAAGATTTCTAAAATCCTACAACCCTTCTGCGCTCGTCGAACTCTCCGAAAATGATTCTATACCCAATCCCAACAACTACAACCCAAAGTCCCAAGCTCCGAAGGGCTTGGGAGACTTCGAGCGACTATTTGCTTTCTGCGGCAAGCCCATGACAATACCTCCACGCCGAAGGTCACTCGACTCATCCTCTACGCAGAACGAAGAGAATACTACACCGCTATCGTCAGCTCCAGAAGACGAGGCAATAATCTTTGAAGAGTTTGTCAACAAGGCGAAGGAAGTGCGTTGGACGGACCAAGAAGGAACAGCAGATCTTGCAGAGTATCGTCGGCGAAGTACCAGAGGCTCAGAAACGGGAGATCTCGACGCTTCTGTAATATCTCAACTGCTTGAGGAAACTGATCCCAGCGGCTTCGAGTCGGATACGGAGGATGAGACAGCTCCCATTTCAAGCCGGACTCGAGCAAAAAAGGGCGCTTCCCATACCTCACCTGCTCAGTCTTCTCCCAAGAAAGGAGTTAAGACCAAGTCAATCTCTCCATGTCTCTGTAATAATCTTCTCCCCGCTTCCGTCACCCCGCCGCGTAAGCTGTTCGAGCCGCAGCCAATACCACCTCCACCCATAAATCCGCACGACTTCGTTGACCCGGCAGTTGTGAAGCCACTACATACTCTCACTGCCAACGAACAGAAAGCTAAGCTTGCAAAGAAGCTTGCTAGACGGTTTGTTTCTGAGGCGACTTTGATCAAGGACCCGGAGACTGTCACACGTCTTGGTGGCAATAAACATCCGAAAGGCATACATGTAAGTCTCACTTTATTCTTTTCACAAACTCATATATAGCCCAGCATCGTTTTCTCGGAGACAATCAATCTTCTAAACACGTCGCTGGACTTGAAATGAACATAGCTAAATCCATATTTAGGTCTTCATTGACTTATCCAATATCGTCATCGGCTTTTGCGACCGAATAAAACTCAATCGAGTCCGCGCAGGGAAGATACAGCAGGGTGCTCGGGTTAAACAACCACCGTTTTCCTTCCACTCACTGGCTCTCATTCTTGAGAGAGGTCGTCAAGTTGGCCGCCGAGTACTGGTCGGGTCTACCAGCAACGCGCTCTATGATCCATACAGCTCAGAGCGGAAGCTGCCGGATCATATTGTTGAAGCTGAAAGGTTGGGCTACGAGCCAAACATCTTGGAACGCGTTGCGAAGCCACATCGGGGAACACCTCAGAAGAAAAAGGGTGGTGCTGGCTCGGGATATGCTACTTCGGGCTACTCTAGTGCATCGGAAACCCAAGTGTCTGGTCGGTTGAAGATGCAGGAGCAGGCAGTAGACGAATTGCTACAAATGAAAATGCTAGAGACTCTTGTCGACTTTGAGCCTTCAACTATTGTCCTTGCAAGTGGCGATGCGGCTGAAGCAGAATATTCCGGTGGCTTTTTGAAAACCGTCCAGCGAGCACTCGAGAAAGGGTGGAAGGTGGAGGTTGTGGCCTGGGCGCAGGGTTTCAGTCACGAATATCGACATCATGGACTGCTGACAAAATATAAAGACAAGCTCACCATCATCGAACTGGACGAATTTTGCGAAGAGATGTTGGCCATATATACGCAGAAATGGTTGCAAACCTTTCACGTATAAGTATACGGCTAATCATGTTGGATCAAAAACGGCGTTTGAAAGCGATTGCATCTTTCGCAATGCCCACATTATGGGGTTCTCGAACTGGATGAACGGTGTAGTTGGTTATCTTGGGATATCAAATATCCTCAGCTTTGAATTCGAGTGAGTTGGGTCACGATTTCATGACTAGCATAGCAAGGCGTTCACACCAGCGAGTCCTAGTATTTTCATAGAGTTAGGACATCTCTCAATACCTAGCGAGTCGGATCAAGGATTCATAGCATTAAATGCATTGCTATAAAACCTTCTCAATACTCATACTTGGTGAAATTTGTCGAGGCTGTTGAGGACCACGCTAGTGCCAAACGAATCTGTGCCTTCCCAAAACGCCCACGTGTCGTGCTCGAGTGACGTCTCGCAAATCTCTCTCTCTCTCTCTCTCTCTCTCTCTCTCGATCACCTCTCTATATTCGGTCGTCCAGATTCTCTAGATTAAACTCCCTTCTCCAAACCCACCACCCTCGTTCATTATGCTTCAACCACGCATCTTTCCATTTACCGCAGCTATCTTCTGCAGCTCCGTCACTTTCCTCTTTCTTTACGCGCCAAGATCACATCTCTTACGTGACTATTCGTCTCATCTCCTTGACTCTTACTCCCAGCATCGGATGACAGACCGATTAAATTCATCACGAACAATACGCTTGGCTTCCAGAAGATTTTTGTGGTCGGACTTCCAGAGTGAAGTGACAAGAGAGATGCCCTGGCATTGATCAGCAGTTTGACTGGGTTCAGTGTTGACTGTATTGGTGGCGTGCAAGGACAGAGTGTGCCAGATAAGGCGCTCCCGTTCGGCGTGGATCGTGTTAAGCTGTGGGAGAACAACCTGGGGAGTTGGAGAGGGCACATGAATGCTGTTCGGACGTACGCAGGCATCCCATCGTTCTTGACTTCGCTGACAATCTGCAAGATCGTGGAACAAGGTATCACCACCGCCCTGGTTATCGAAGACGATGTAGACTGGGACGTCCGCCTCAAATCACAGCTCCAGATCATCGCACACGGCATGCAAGCTCTGCAAGCCATTTCTCCTTCTGTCTCCGAACCCGATGACCACAACTCCCCGTACGGCAAAGATTGGGATCTCCTCTGGCTAGGGCACTGCGGTGAAGTCTTCCCAGAAAACCTACCCGAGAACCTCTCCAAACCTCCCTCCGACCTCATATCCCGCAAGTTCATAATCCATCCCGATATCACCGTCCCTCCGCCACAAAATACTCACGGGTTCCAGAACTTTACTGCAGAGCCACACACGGGTTGGGTTCACGTCACAGGTGGTCCAATCTGCACTTTCGCCTATGTTTTGAGTCTGTCTGGAGCGAGGAAGGTGCTATTTGATCGCAGTGTTGATCATCTTGCTGGTTCGTTCGACAACGCATTGGCCGGGCTGTGCAGATGGGGAAGAGAAGAAGGGAGGTTAGGAATGAGGTGCTTGAGTGTTACACCACCGATTTTTGTGCATCATAAGGCGAAGGGGAGAGTGATGGGTGACTCGGACATACAGGGGTTTAGTGGTGGCGGAGAGATCAGAGAGAAGGGATATATAGAGAATGTGGTGTGGAGTGCGAGAGATAATATTCGGGAGCTGATATTAGGCAGGGAGATGAAGAACCAATTTAAGGAGAAGGAAGTGGTTTGAAGTACTATTGCTGCGGTTTGAAGATATGACTGGTTTTGAAAGAGACAATGTGCTACACTTGCTTTGATTGAGGAGTTGGAGGATATACCCACATTAGCATGTTTGAAGCTACTAATACGAAACATCTAGCATTTTGTCTTGTTTGCCAGTTCTTCGCTTTTGTCTAAACTCTGTTGCTCTGAACGACTTGGTGCGATTCGGACTCTCTGCATTTTCGGCTCAGTTGCAGGAGTACTACGTACAGGCCCTTTTAATTGTTAAAACGTCGCCACCCAGATTACCCAATTACAGACCAAAAAAAGAAGATCTGGACAGGTGATTGGGCAGACCACTCGGAATTTCGACTGGATTTGGACGTATTTTCTCTCGCTTAGCAATTAAAAGGCCCTGTAGGTAGTAGGCACAATTATTCGCGGAGCTAAGGCAAAATTGATGGTGCCCCGAGGGGGACATTCGCAGCCGACGGAATGGCGTAGAAAGAGCGGAATATGAGCGGAAGTCTCCCCTCTGGTGGCATGGTCGCCGAAGCGATATTAGAGAAAGAAGTTAAGATTAGTGATTAAGTATATCTTCCGAGGGATTCGAGTCATTTTGTGATATTGGCGATCTTTCAAATTTGGCACATACTTCTCAAAGTCCGTCCTTCCTCTCCGAAGTCTCTTGCTCTCGCGTCCGCTTTTTGTAAGCAACTTTTCTCGGATATCGTACTCTCCTTCGCGTAATAAAAAAAGGGGGTTCGGTTAACAGCCAAGAGCCTCCCCCACTATTTACATCACCTCATCGTCATGTGGATTGCACCATCAACAGATTTCCACTCAAGTTTATTGACAACCCCATCTTCGATCCTTCGGGATGGAATCCTACAGCCCTGTCCCTGAAGAAAGACGCCCGTTGAAGTCATTCGAGGCTCTTGGTTCCTGGATTTCGAGTCATGTTGCGGCACAAATGTTCCGAACTCTTCAATATTTCGTTTCATCTCAATTTCCTCACCTTCAGTTATCTCAATAATCATGACTACCTCCAATTTCTTCGTACCCTTCACCTTCTCAGGCCAACGAGACGATGTGTCGGAAGGTCTCTTTCCCCTGGCCCTCCAAGTCAAAGACTCAGCCCCAACCCTCGAATCTTCTGTCAGCGCCTTGGAAACAATGGCGAAATCAGGAGAACTCTCTTCCCTTCTCCATTCCCACGGTGGCGCCCTCCTCATCCGTGGCTTCCCAATCGAGACCCCACAAGATTACAGTGTTATAGCACACGCTTTTGGGTTCTGCGCGCATGAAGAAATCGGACGACCACCGAATAGGACGTGTTAGCGAAGAATGTGAAGACTGCTAACGAGGGTCCGCCCGAGATGCCGATTTGGCCACATAACGAGTATGGGTGGTCGACTATAAATCCCGCCTGGTTGATTTTCTCCTGCCTTACCGTCCCAGAAACCGGTACTTCCCACTTCCTTCCTCTTCTTTCCCTTACGCCTTTCCTCTTTTCCTACTCCCCCAAGACCCAGCATCGGCCAACATTAAAATCCTCTAGGAGGAGAAACTCCCCTAATCTCTTCCCTCGCCCTAGCTACCTACGTCGAAACCCACCTCCCCACTTTCTACCAAGCCCTCCTAAAAAAGGGAGTAAGATACATATACCGCTACAGCAAAGAAACGAACTCGCAATCCAACACCGGTGCTTCTGTCACAGCTGCTTATAGGAGTGAGGTTAGAGAGTGGGATGATGAAGAAACGGTGAAGAGGAAGATTGAGAGGGAGGTGCAGAGACATAGTTGGAGGTGGGAGTGGCATGAGGATGGGGGGTTGAGTGTTGTGCATGTTGTTCCTTGTGAGTTTATTTTCCCTTGATGGGATGATGGGATGAGGGGTTGGGAAGTGGAGGGGTATTTTGGTGACAGCTGATGAGGCATAGTGATTAGGAAACATCTAGAGTCGGGACGGACGACGTTCTTCGGGAATTTGACAAATGCGTATGGGAGGAGTAAATATCATGGGGCGACTGAACCCCCTTTTCTTGGTGGTGGTGGTGGTGGTGGTGGTGGTGGTGTAAGTTTGATTTTGGATAGCAGGTAAGGGAGATTGCTGATGAGAATAGTATCATCCACTTCCGACTTATGGTGACGGATCACCCATTCCGACGCAGTACTTGGAGAAAGCACTGGCTGCTGCCGAGGATTTGCAAGTCCTGGTCAAGTGGGAAGCGGGAGATATTGTCTTGTTGGATGTAAGGACTTCTTCCAAAGTTTGAAAGCTTGGCTACTGACTTTGGCAGAACTACTCCGTGATGCATTCGCGGAGACCTTGGACGGGAGAGAGAAAGGTACTGGCTGCACTTTGGGATCAAGATGGGAGAATTGGAGATTTTAGGGAAGGGTTGGAGATTCTGAAGGGCGCTCCAAGGATTCCCATCGAGACTAAGTGACGAATTTTGAAGCACATATATTAAATCGAAATTTTGAGGGCGTACAACTTGCATCAAGATATTCAAATTACAACCAATCCTCGTGATAGAGCCTACGTGAGATGACATAGAAGCTCTGGAGCTCTTCTTAATTTTTTATTGAAGGAATGATATCGTCACAAGATTATAGTCACTAGTCTTCTAAACCCCATTCTTGGTGGATGCATTGTTCTTGAGATGAATCTCGTTGAGACTCCACAATATATATTGACTCCACATAAACTTGTTCGTGATAGAATTAGCAAAGCACGCAATTGAAGTTTCGGGCTATGAAGTCGATAGTTCATAAAAAAACTGATATCAGAATTTGACATGCTTTAAGTAGTCTCTCCCTCTCGTTCATTCGTGCTCGCCTCCAAGATCTCGGATCTACCCATCGAGACCCGAGTCACGTTGCAACTTGCCACTTCCTCAGATATTTTTCACGTGCTCTACAACTTACAATTCAGCTCCCTCACACTCTTGAGTGAAACTTCATCATGACGACTCAAGACGATACGATCGCCAAGGACTTCCCTCCCGCAGAAAGCCCTCAAGAGGTTTCCTCGAGCCCAACTTCAACCCACGATGCCCCCTTCAAACGAACATGGTACCGAACAACATTCTTCCAAGCCACCGTCGTCGGGCTCGCAACTTTCGCAGCTCCAGGGCTTTACAATGCCATGCAATCCACAGGAGCAGGTGGTCAACAGACACCTTACTTGGTCATGTATCTTTTCCTTCATTTGACAGTTGGGATGAGTGACTGATGAAGGAAATGCAGGGCAGGAAGTGCGATATTGAGTTGTTGCATGGTACTCAGCTGTAGCTGTGGGAGTATCTTTGCCAATAAGTTTGGAATCAAGAATACATTTATCATGGGAACTACTGGCTAGTACGCGCCCATTTCCACTCCTTTCCCACTTCGTTTCTTGCTCAATGATCATAGTCAATAACTAACTGGAATTGGCGCAGTGCGTGAGTTGTGCTTAATTCGAGATCGAAAGAGTGAAGAGACTGACGAGGAATGAAAAGAATCTACTCAGCAAGTCTGTACACGAACAACAGGTACGGGACGGAATGGTTCGTGTATGTTGGGTCTATGGCTTGTGGGCTCACAGCTGGATTGTTTTGGGCTGCTGAGGCAGCGATCATGATTTCCTGTAGGTGCCTCACTTATTGTCTCGAGTGAGCTGAACCGACATGGAATAGATCCAGAACCTCACAAACGTGGAAGATATTTGGCATACTGGCTTGCGTACCGCAATGTACGAAGAAGTGTTGAAAATTGACTGGTGGAAAAGAGCTAACATGAAATCAAGAGCGGCTCGATTCTCGGTGGCATCATCAACCTCGCTCTCAGTGAGTGCTGCCCCACGCAATCTTTCTAGGAAGTACGAACACAAACTAACATACTTCATAGACTACAAGAATTCGAAAACAGGAAAGCTCGATTGGAAGACATATGTCGTGTTCGTCGCCTTGCGTAAGCTCCAGTTCCTTGATCGGAGCACCACATGCTAAGCAACGGTTGAAGAATGTCTCGGACCATTTGTCGCCATGCTCCTTTCGCAACCCAAATATGTGCAAAGAACGGATAGGACGGTAGTCGATCTTGGGAAGAAAATCTCGACGAAAAAGGAGCTCAAGGCTCTTGGAAAGCTTGCGATCGGGAGGAAGTTTCTCTTGCTGTGAGCCTTCCACTTCAGGCCGTGAAGTGACAGGAAAACTGCTAATGGTCACAAGCGTCCCTCTGTTTTTATACGCTACGTTCCCATTGTCGTACATCGGGTCATATCTCTCTTTGTACTTCAGTGTGCGTTCTCGAGCTCTAGCGTCTCTCGTCTCATCACTGGCTCAGATCACTTCGAACGCAATCTTGGGTAGCTTTCTGGACTGGAGAGGAATCAGTTTGAATACTCGAGCAAAGTGGGCGTACATCGGTAAGTCCACTTCTTCTTGGCACGATGAAAGTGGTGCTGATATTCGCAGGAATGTCCACTCTCATTGGAGCCACTTGGGTTTGGAGTACTGTGGTAAGCTCTCTAATGTCCTCCGAGCCTTGGCAGATTGATGATCTCGAACTGCTGGTTGCTGATTAGACTTGAAGGTCCAATATGGATACTGGCATCATAAACCAGCTCTAGATTGGGTGGATGCTGGTTTCGGTCGTGGTTGGGCCATGTATATCTTCCAACAGGTGAACTTGTGAGTCGCTTCCCCGATATGCGGCCTGGAAGATTACTGATTTGTATATGGTGCCCTGGTGTACAAGTAAGTACCATCATTTGAATAGACTAGAAGAGGTGACTCACTGTGCTGGAACAGCTATTGTTACTGGATGGCTGGCTTCCTGGCCGAGACTTCGGAGGAAATCACCAGATATGCTTCAATCCTTCCAGCTGTTGAGTCGGCTGGTGGTGCTGTTGCATGTAAGTCTCGAGGGGCGTTTTGCCCTTCGCACCTGTGATACAAATTATTCCGTAAGAGTGGTGGCTGACGAAAGTTCTCATCTAGCTGGGATCAGTTCAACCAAGGCTCCAGTAAGTTCCTCTCAATTGTCGGAAACTCAAGTTGAAGTAAATAAAACTGACCTATACAGAGTTGATCGTAGCTCTGGGCGTCAATTTTGCTCTTTGGGTCGTGGGTGTGATACCCGCTTGGTTCGCAGTCAAGGACTTGGGATTGGATGGAAAGAAGAGAGATGCTCACGCTGTCATCGTAGAAGGAGACAAGAAGAGTGGAGAAGAAGCATAGAAGAATCAAGAAAGAATCAAGTTGATATTCATCGGGCCAATGATGGAAAGCATGGCTGTCTTGAACGGTATAGTAGTGGTAGTAGTTGCCGTTTTCGGATTCATCGTGGAAGGTGCCACCATTGGGTCAGAAAAATTGAGGTCTCACGGATAATCCGAAACGAATTTTTGCTTACCTCAACGTCAATCGAGAAGTCGTCCCATAACGTCGTCGAATTGACAAGGCTATCTCGCTGAATTTGGTGTTCCCGTCTCGTTTTTTTTGGCATCGGGTGGTTTTGATAGCTGCTGTAGCGCCATAGGCGCAATTGGTAGCTTCTCAGGAAACCTTAATTCAAAAGCTATTCTGAGAATATTGGCTGCATGTATTTGTTCCGGTCGTGTAATGAACGTATGATAAGCTGTGTGTCTTTATGACGAGCGGCACGTACATATCGCAAGCGGTTTGTCGACCAACGCCCCACATCATTGGTTACATCGCGAGTTGGCGAGTCCATCCAAATCCTTCTTCGAGGACCAGACTACAGCTTGTTGTGGGATGTCTTCGAGCTCCTCTTATCAATGAGAACTGCTGTCCGGTGCGTATTGTCTAGAGCGCAGTCGTGCTTTGTGTTGTTGCATCGAGAAAGGAGTTGAGGTTTACGCGAAGAAAAAGGAGGAAGTTAGTGTCCGAGGCTGCTCAAGCGAGGCCAAACGGTGGGGCTGTTTGTAGATCAGAATAAACTGTGATAGGTGGAGGGAGATTGGCTAGTGCTGACAAAGACCCTAGCAGATGGCGGGCCGTACAAAGTACTAGTATATTGTTAGGCGAGTCCAAATACTGTCGAAAATCCGACTGGTCTGCCCAATCGCCAGGTCAGGACATCTCTTTTTGGCTTCCGATTGGTTAAATCTTGTGGCGTCATTTAACTTTTATTTGACTCTGTACTTCGTAGGCGCTGGGCAAGGCTTGAGATGGTGGCATCTGTCGAATCTCGGCCTCTCGGCCTTAAGATATCACACAGCGAAGGGCGAACAGCGACTTTTCTAACAGTTCTCAGTATGTTGGTCTTAGGGAATGTCCTCCTTACGAGGGATTCAAGAGCCTCTGACTCCCCTGGATGACCACTCTTTAAATTCTCATGTATCCCATCTAATCTATCCACCTTCTGCTTTCAATATCTGCTGATCAAACGGACCTCCACTCCAATTCCATACATTCGTCGCGATACACCTGTAGATCGAAGGAAGTGATCACCCAACATCGTTTGCATTTCTAGCTCTCGAGCTACTCTCTTTTCAAAAATTTCTTAATAGCAGTATAAATGGCCACAGAAGCACATTCTTCTGCTTCATCGACGGTCATGGATGAAGAGAAGAGACCAGACACGATTGGGAAGGCTCCGTACGAAGATACCACCGCAAATAGCCCGAACTCGGAACGACCCTCCCTCGAACGATATGGAAGTCAAAACAAGAGCACCGAAGCCAATATATTCCCAGAGCCTGAGGTGGAAGCAGAGGCAGATCTAGAAAAGGGTGGGGTAATACCAAAGTCTACGACGGCTCCTGGTGGCATCAATCCTGCAGATTTCCCTGATGGAGGACTGGAGGCGAATCTGGTTGTGCTAGGAGGCTGGCTGTGTCTGTTCTGCAGCTTTGGTTGGATCAATTGCATTGGTGTCTTCCAGGAATACTACGAGGAGCATGTTTTGATAGGATATTCTTCATCTACGGTCTCCTGGATCCCTTCTATGGAGACATTCATGATGTTCTTTGGTGGGCCTTTCTGTGGAATGGTTTTCGACAACTACGGACCGCGATACCTACTGCTTGGAGGCTCATTCTTACACGTTTTTGGTCTGATGATGACTTCACTGTCATCTGAATATTATCAAATCTTCCTGGCCCAAGGTGTTTGCAGTGCACTCGGTGCGAGCGCTGTCTTCTATTCAGCCATGAGCTCCATCGGTACATGGTTCTTCAGGAACCGCGCTACAGCCTTTGGAGTCATGGCTTCTGGATCGTCACTTGGAGGTGTCATTTTGCCCATCATGGTCAGCAAGTTGATTCCCAAAATTGGCTTTGCTTGGACGATGAGAGCAGTGGCATTCATGTTCCTAGGCATGCTCATCATTGCCAACCTCACTGTCAAGTCGAGATTGAACCCTCGGCCAAAGAAAGTGGAACTCAAAAACTTTGTTGCTCCTCTCAAGGAGCCAGCATTTGCACTTCTCTGCGTTTCTTCCTTCTTTTTCTTCTTTGGCACCTTCTTACCCTTCAACTATATCATTCTTCAGTAAGTACCCCGTCCCAATGTCCCCATTCCGACTCTAATAGTTTACAGGGCACAAAGACATGGAATGTCCAGCAATCTCTCTATCTACCTGATTCCCATCTTAAATGCAGCCAGCATCTTCGGACGTATCCTCCCTGGCATAATCGCAGATCGTTTCGGTCGTTTCAATGTCATGATTATCACTACCGCATTCTCAGCAATCATCGTTCTAGCCTTGTGGCTGCCATCGGCAAGCAACGCGCCTATTATCGTCTTCTGCGTCCTCTACGGCTTCTCGTCTGGAGCTTTCGTCTCAATGGGTCCATCGCTCATCGCTCAGATCTCACCCATCCGCGAAATTGGTGTGAGGAGTGGGACCTTCTTCCTCTGCGTTGCGGTTGGGGGTCTGACCGGGAATCCAATTGGTGGCGCATTGGTGTCGACCGATCATGGTGGATTCACGTGGCTGCAGTTGTTCTGTGGGCTGACGATGATTGTTGGATCCTTGGGGTATGTGGCGGCACGATATGTCCAGGTTGGATTTAGACCGAAGGTTATTTAATCTTGTCAATTGGATACAGCGCAGAGCCCAATGCACTATTCAGCCTCAAGATAAACCAATGAAATGCTTCAGTGATAGCATCGTGATGAACAGGAAACTACTCTCGACTCATGACAATCCAAACCTACCAATCAACGCGTCGTGTATTCCGTGGAACGCCCTTTCTGAGCCTCGCTCTGGCTGTCTCGTGAGACGAGACGAGACGCCACAACTCCAACTGGGACTTTGGATGCCAATCAATTACCCGTCGATGATAGTTTCGTGACACCACCATTTCCCCTTTAGAGACTGCGCCTTGCATCTGCTGCACGATAATATAAGCACCACAAGAATGCCTGACGATGACCTCACAGCCTTGTGTGATATCTTCGTCTTCCTAGGCATGTCTTCATGAATATTCATTCTGGCAGACAATGGATATCGTCTCATCTGCTTCAGCAGTTGTTAGTCTGGTCTTCAGCTTTGCCCAAGTCATAAAAACCTGCAACGACATCCGGAGCCGTTATCAAGATGCCCGTCGAACAGTGGATAACATCAAGAACGAACTTGAGACCTTGGAGGGTGCATTGAAAGAATTAGCAAACTTGTTGATTCACGATCCGTCCGCAATAGCCTCGAGATGGGACTCGGATAAGACGTTGCCCCTAACTTTCCAACGTGCTATCCGAGGATTCAAGAGGACGATAAGTGGTCTGCAGGATGATTTCGAGCCGCTTCGGAGTTCAAATGGTCCTTGGAAGAAGATGGACATGGTCAAGCTTTTGTGGAACGAAGACGGTATGAGACAACATTTGGAACAATTGAGAGCTCAATCAAATGCTCTGAGTCTACTATTGCAAGTTCTTCAGACGTAAGTCATCATGCTTTATTCTGCTCCCACAACAGCACCCTTAGTAATACTGACTATTCGACAGGGGAGCTCTCTCTGATGTGAAGAATGACCTACAAGGCGTCTTGGCAGCCGTCGTAGAGTTATCGATTTCCACGACTACCAACCCGCCAGATGTTCAATCATCCGGCATTCAGGACAGGAACCAAATCCACATCTTGGATGAACAAGGTGATCTAATTGAATTTGATCTCTTGGAGGAATCTCAACAGTGGTCAGCACTTGATGCGCCTGGCAGAGCCACCCATCTTGAAATGCTCGAAAGATCATTCGCTTTTGAAAATATCAGTGACTCCGAAGAAGATATGCCAATGAAACCAGGTCGATCTCATCGTTCCGAGGCGGCAGGGTCAATGGAAAGGTTGCACAAGGCAATGCAAGCCAGCCAACAAGAATGTCTGCCCTCAAGCAGCAGATTGTTGGTCGAGCCACAGGATTTTCGCACCTCCTCACGCTCCCGATTACTTAATGATTCCGCACGACGCTCCGAATCGCCTGCTTCGAACTTCTCCGCAGACTCAGATACAGCAGAAAGCAGACCTTCAGAGGCTGTCGTTCTCGATGATCCTTCTCCAATGATTCTCTCTGCCACTAAAGGCGACTTAGTAAACGTCACGGCGCTTCTAGATGCTGGTGGCAACATCGAAAGCTGTGATCAAAACCGCAGGACTAGTTTAATTCTTGCAGCCTACCACGGTCATGATGAGCTTCTGAAGTTCCTACTTGAACGCGGTGCAAATGTAGATGCTATTGATGTTGACAAGCGGACTGCATTGCATTACGCAGCATCGGAAGGCTCATCAGCTTGCACTGAGCTCCTTCTGTTAAGCGGTGCGTCTGTCGATATAAGAGATTTTATAGGGGAGACTCCTCTCCACAGGGCTTGCCGCTATGGTACAGTAAAGACTGTAAAGCTCCTCCTGTCGCGCTCTCTAACCTCCCTGAAAGTACCTGCCAAAAACAACAGAAACGCCTTACATTCTGCAGTTCATTACTCCAGCATCGAGGCGATCAAAGCAATTTGTAATCACTTGCAAAATCATCTCGCTGAAAATCATACCCGGGAAGAGGATGCCAACAAAACAGCAAATAAATGTCAATGTCCCGGTTTTCACCATATATTTTCTGATCGGGATAATTATGGCTTTACACCGCTTCAGTATGCAATACGTTCTAAGTCTGTTAGGCGTACCTCTGCATTGCTTCAATATTGTAGCGATGGGGTCAACGAACCGCAATGGGCCCACTTAGCCTCAAAGATCGATCCAAGCAAAGGAAATTCTCTTGTCTGGGAAAGACCTCTTCATTGTGTTATTAGGAGTAACACGATTCCCCTCCTTAAACGTCTTATCGAAGCGGGTGCGGATGTTGACCTGGTGGATAGCAACGGGCGGAGCGCACTATGGTTGGCACTTTACGAGAGATCGAAAGAAGCGACTAAGTTACTTCTATGTCAAGAAGCCAGCTTCGACAGGCCCTCCAATGAACATGGGAAAGGCTCGCTTCTTTGCAAAGCTATCAAACTTTTGTCTCCTTCGGCTCTAGATTGCCTTGACGTATCGAATCCTTGCAATGACATGGCTACTCCACGAGGGAGACTCATCCTTATAGAAGCCCTTAATCACGATAGATGGGACATCGTTCAGAGTCTTGTCAAGCAAACCAACGACAAGAAAAAGCTTGGAGGGACGCTTGATGAAATAGGAGTAATCCAAAAGGCTATCTCTCAAGGCAATGGGGACATAGTCGAATGGTTGATTCAGAATAGCGCCGAGGCGATGATTCGCTTCTAACAGGAACCCACCTGATTTACGCGGTCCGATATGGTAGGAAGGAAGCTACAGAATATCTCCTAACGCAGGAGTGCGGTCTCTACCATATCAGGGCCGTTGACAACATGGATGTCACAGCGACTACCGTGGCTTTCAAGAAAGCCTCCAAGCGAAAAGTCGGCAAGCAAATTTATCCCGTAAACTCGCTCGAAGACTACAAAATTTGTAAAAAGCTAGTAGAAGATGCGAGGGAGCAGAAGGAAGCTGAAATAGCGGCCAAGGCCACAAGTATACGAGTAGCTGAAGCCGAAGAGCCGACTCGGCAACGATCAAGGGCAAAAGAGGCTCGTGGGAGAAGAAAGAAACGTGATTCTTCGCCGCAAGCATAGTCCACGGCTTGAAACAATCACATATGGGAGGAAACATGAATGAGGTTACTGCCGTTCGGACAAGATGCGTCAGAACTCCAGTCGAGCCCCAGGACGACAAATCATTCACAGAATGTCGATTATTTGCGCGTCATCGCAACAGCAGACCCGACGCTCCCTTTGCCCGCTTGAGGGCTGAATCAAGATGCGGCATGACGCTTCCTGTCATCTGGGAAACGAGACACTAACTTGAGAAGAGTGCCTTCGGCTATCTGAACCATTGTCGCCGTGTATATTGTATGCCCATGTCTTTAAGATTTTCTCGGGAATTTGAATGTTTTACAGCAGCATCTTCCCGTGTCATATACCAATGCTTTATACCCTACATCTCACCTACACACCTCTGATATCGCCAATTGTCGCCATCCCATTTGTCTTCTTTATATGTTTTGATTGTTTAGAAGATCTGAGAGAATCGTGGAAGCATACTGCATATTGCACCTGCGCGAACCTTCTAGCCTGCGCATGCCGACGGAGCTAGAAATGTCAGAGATGCATTTGACATTATTGCCTACACCTTCATTCACCTTAGCATGCATACTTGTCCTGTTAGAATGTTCCAAACGATGATCGGACATCTTGGGATCCATATACCTCGGTGCGATTATAAGGCCCAAGGATGTCAAAGACATCGCTAAGCGCTCAATATCCCACGTTCTGAACATCTTCGAACACCTGCTGGACAAAGAGCTCAAGCACGTGATACGCTCGAGGCCCCGGGCGATGAACCTTTCGTGGGAAGCGCCATTAAGGCTAGATGATATCGTGAACTGAATAGTTCGAAGTCTTGTACAATCAAAGAGTCTCCCAGGAAAGTTATAGATGACAGATAATATAATGTTGCAAAGTTGCGATGACAAATAGTGTGGTGATTGAGTCAGAAGCGAGACCCCTTCTCACTACGATGAACTCATCTTGTCTTGTGGCAAAGATTGTATGGTACCGTAATTAGGAGCTCTCTCTTGCTTTCAAGTTTTGTATTACTCTCTTGTTTGAGCTAGACGTCCCGCGGCTACCTAGTACGAACAGAGTGGAGCGCTAGGTTTGAGACCAGATTTCCATTCTTCTCTCAAAAATAACCTGAGGAAGGCAAACTGAAATTTCGGCCTCAGATTTTCGTTCCTTCCACTTTCGATTTGGCCGACACACGTATTTTCTCTATCAGCATGGCCAGCCTTAAAGGGCTTTTCGCTCACGCATTAAGGGATTGAAAGAGGGTGCCAAAGTCTTTCTTCAACGCATCAAAATTCTTCCGTCAAAAGAGGAACGCTATCTTCTCAAGCTCCCCCTGGAATTGAGATACCTGATTTTCGAAGAGCCCTTCATACGCCACTTACTATCGTGATTTATCTTCATAGCAAAGAATACGGTATCTTGAACCCACTTTTCGGAGCCTGCTAGCAAGTAAAAGCCGAGCTACAGAGGCATATCCGAGATGCTACAACATCCGAACACTTCCTCACTCCTGAAGCCTTCAGGACTTTTAATAAAGCGGCGACCACTTTCAGGCTAAGATTGTACGGGAATTCCATGTACAGCTTGCTGTGGCGCTTGTGCTACCCACCAAACACGATTACACCGAAAAAATTACAAAACATGGAAGCCTCGAAGAGTAAGATGGATTCACGACCTATTCCTTATGCTGAATGCAACCATGGCGATGCCACAACTGAATGTCATAGTGTACAAAAAAACTACCGGAAGGCGAGTTGGCACGATCAATGGATCTATGAATATGACATAGGTGTTTCTGAAGAATGGTTTGGGAAGAAGAAAGATTCGGAGACAGTGTCAATGGGCGTGAGTAAGGCGTTCGATCTGGGGTTGCTCTGGAGATGAGTTGGTTCTTGAACCGTAAGCAACTACCGTTCTCAAATGTCAACTTCGCGAGGTCTGAGAGAGGGGATTGAATGAGAAGTTGGGCTTGTGGGAAGGGATGCGAAAAATCAGGAGTGGAATACTTCAGCTTTCTGGACTTGGGAACCTCAGAAGGAATAGATTTCACTACAAGGTCATCACTTCTAATGAGTCCCATGCTCCTATTCGCAAGAAATGCCCTATTTCCCTAAATGAGAGAAGGTGCCGGTCGGCTCCTAAAGTTGAGACTACCGCGCCTGCCTTCTTGTGGTCTAAGTCAGACCTAACAACAGATTTAATCCAAACAAAGCACTGCAGGAATTATTCTTCGATACTCAGAATTTCTTCAAACTTTCCGCGAAATAAATACTCACCTGATTTCGTCATGCTAACTCTCAATTGTATACCTAAGCAAGGCTCATCCGAGTCCAACACCTACGCTAGGACTCCAACGACAATTTCCGATCGGATCTTAACAGAGAAGAGTTCTCTGCTTAACCTTCCGCCGGAGATATGACATATCATCTTCGAGCTCCTCCTAAAGACACCATACACTATCTTCATCTATCTCCAAAGTAAAGATCATAGCATCCTTACCCCTCTCCTCACAGCATGCTGAAAACTTCGATCCGAACTTTCGTCATACATCAAAAAAATGAGCATCTCTAAGGACATCCTCACATCCCGTCTCTTCGGAATGCTCAACAGAAAGACAAGAAGCTTTACGGTCATGTACGCATACGAAAAAAGGTCATGTACATCCGGCATCCACCAGGAAACATCTATGCCGGACGATTGCGGGCTATTGAACGCTGGCAAATACATATGGATGTCGATCCTAGTATTTGGCGGGACTGTCAGAGGTATAAAAGCGGCGAGAAGGTTCATTGGGTCTATCTTGAACATAGACGTGCTTCTGAAGAGCCGTTGAAGAGATGTTGGGATTGGAGGAATATTTGGGCCCCCACTAGCTGAGCTGCGAGTCGCTACTCAGACGTTCGACAATGGGCTTTGTTTATGGGTATTTGTTCATTCTTGATTCGGGGGGAGATTCCGGCTAGTTTCAGGGGCGAAGAAGTTATTGAAAGATGGCTTGGTTTTGTGGTTGGCTGTATCCAGGAATTGATCCACTGTAATTCATGCTGCTATCATCGTACATTGAAACGCTATCTTCATCCGTTTCAATTCAATTCGAAATAAGGTCTTCTATAGCATTATGGTATCGTACAAATGAAATTAGAATACAATACCGAAAATTGAATTCTCTCACCCTCCACGCAGCTTCTCTTTGGAACATATCAAACCCTCACAACACGCCCTCATCGCGAAGCAGTCCCAGCAACATTATTGCTAACACCCTTCCTCTTTTCCACCTCACTCTCCGTAACCTCGTCTCGGCGACCCGCATCATGTGTCTCCCAAAATCTCTGATTCATATTCCGTCCCTTAATCATGCCCGCAAAGTCAAACGGATCGAAAATAGTTACTAAAAAGTTCCTCTTATCCTCATATCCTGGTCCTTGGATCTCCGTCACTCCGTCTTCAGCAAGATATATCTTGTTATCTCTAGGCAGGAACCGCATCGGGTGTCGCGCATTCAGGAGAAAAGAGTTGATGACCATCATTGTAGCTTCGAAGACCCAGAAAAACCACTCGTATCGAAGGACAGGTGAGAGGGACATCGGATCAAGATTTGAGTCGAAATTTATGGCGGCGGTGGAGAAGTATTCGTATGTTCGATAAATCGTTCGGATGCCAATCAATGCTGATGAGGCGTAGAGTGTGATGAGAACTGCGTTGAGATTTCGTGAAAGTTGACCTGCTTTCTTGCATTTTCGGTGGAAGTATGCAGCGAGCAGGACGAAGCAACCTAGTATTGCCAGCTGGAGGCATAAGGCCGCTTTGAGGAGCGATTTTCCCATTTCTTGTTTCGATTTTGGGAGGCTGGAGTTGACGGCATAGGCGACGCCGTTGCCGTTTAAGGCTTCGACGACGGCAGAGAGACCGCCAAATGTGGTTAGGACGCGGCCGGGGTGGATGGGAGAATGATATGGGACGTAGTAGAGGATTCTCGAAAGGATGAAGTAGTTTTGGAGTTCGTAGATGGGTCTGGAGACAAATTAGTATGCGCAATTGCTAGGAGAAGGGGGTGTGTACGGTGCGCAGGCGATGAAGACTTGACTGGCGATGTAGACGTTGATGATGGAGTAATGGAAGGCTCCGACTTCTCTGAGGATGTATCCAACTACGAAGCATAGAGCTGCCCAAGGAAAGAGTCCGGAGACTCGCCAACATTTGTAATGTCTGCGTATTGTCAGGGTGTGTTTATTGGAGCTTGGAAGAGTGCCTACACGCATTGCCAGCTGTGCAACAGACCGGATCCAAGGAAAAAAATTGCCCAGAATACAGGCGCTACTTTATTTGGAGCGTAGAACCAGAGGCTCCCATCGACTGTCAAGTTTTAGCAGGGTCCCGTGGCCTGAGCGTATGTTCTTACCATATTTTCCGTTCTCCATTGCTTGCGGCTTCAATTATTTGTCATGAGAACTGCTGTATTATTGTTGAAAGCTGAATTTGATGAAAGCTTGACGCAGAATAGAGCTCAATTGTGTTCAGACTGCGAAAAGTCGAAGTGGTTTTCTGTGCTTAAGAAGAAATTTTTACCTTGAAAGCAGAAAGAAATGACGAAAGTCAAGCCCTCTTATCAATCTCGAGAACTGAATCGAAAGCCCGACATTGCTAATGCCAGTGCGCGACTTTATATTGCTCCCAATCCAGAGACATTCTGCGAGGCCACTTACCAGATGCCGTGTTGAACGCGAAGATGCCTGTCAAAATAATATATTTGATTGGACGCCACGACCAAATTTCCACCACACGACAAAAGCTGAAGGAGGATGTCAAACAAACGAGAGAGCTTAATGCAACGACCCTTGATCGTAAGAATGGAGAAATCTTTCTCCCTGGCAGTGCCTCGTGCTACTTGGGACATGTGCTGTCTTGGTTTCGAAATGAGAACCTTCGTGATTGAGCTGTCAAAATGTTTGGGCCATGGCTGTGGAGGCAGTGTTCCCTCGCGTGCATATGAGAAGCAACCGTCGGGCATAGATCGATGTCTCTTTCAAACGAGGTCCCGTATGAGGCTTTTTGTCGCGCTCGTTGATTGCGATGGTTGTAAGACGGGAGAATCTACGAACCGGCAAAGAAATTTTGCCCAAGAGTTAAACATGATATCGTTATCATGTTCCAGTGGCAAGTTGTGGCTGAGTAGGCGTTCCAGGAGGCAGCAGTCACGTGAACGTCGCTGCTCCACTCTTCCAACCCTGAACGTCCTTCACCGACTCCACTTGACCTTGCCTGTGAGAATCCCCTCTGCATAGCCTCCACAAGTTTATCTGGCTCCAGTGCAGATATCATCCTCGGTGGTGGCTGTACTAGCATGATAATCGTATTCACCAAGTTCTCGAACAGGGGTGCAAGTGCTAGATTCCCTCTCACACCAAAGTAAATTGACACTCTATCCAACTGCTTACTTCTCATCTTTTCTTTGGCCTCACCCATCAAGCAGTCGTTTGCAGGATCCACTGCGTAGGTGACCATTTCGTACCCGAGCTCTTTGGCTTTTGTCGACTGGGCCATCATAGCTTCTTGAACTTCGGAGTCGGTCCATCTTTTCGTGGAGGTCAGGTTCATACTTGGAATCAAGCCAATTATGGGGATAGAGCGTGGTGCTGAGGCCATCGTTTCAATGTGTCGAGGATGTATTGGCTGATAGTGACAATGGCCGAACCTAGGTTGGAGATTAGAGAGACCTAATACGCTTGTAATGTGAAGTGCAGCGTTGAAAAATGAATATATATCCAGTTTCAGAGTTTATACATCGACTGACCATGACCAGAGTCTCTCAAAAGCCTTGAAGGTATATTACGTCAATCACGACATCAGTTCGGTCGCGGAGCCTACCAGACGTCCGAACTTTCTGAAAGGAAGAGTTCAAACAACCGCGCTCTGGGTCTCTAGAAGAGAACTGAAGATATATGAAACTTAGCGAATAGAGTGTCGTCGGAAATATGAGTGGAAGAGCTGTGTTAGACTTATGGTCATAAACTGAAGGAATACACGATTGCGCTCGTATATGATTGATGTCGATGACTAATACGTGAGACTTGCTAATCTGAAAGGTAAAAAAAAAGAGGTATGATAAAACAATGGTACGCGGCTCTATTCTACCTCGTGGAAGTAGAGCTAGGTAGAAACGAAATCGAAAAAGCTTCAAAACAGACTTGGACTCTTTATAGAAACTTGGAGTCCGTCTAAGAAGCAGATGAAAACAGAGCAAAACAGAAGCAAGAAACGACAAGTGCGACTTGATTCAATATGAAATGAAGGCAGTTCAGACAATCGGTCCGGGATGAAAAGAGGTGCTTAGCATCTAATTGATGATGGGACGGTTGGAGAAAAGCTCTGTAGGCAGGAACGCGAGGTGAACAGCGTACCACGCAAGGAAGAAGCATCCAAATGTGCCATACTGTGCCATACTGTGGCACACTGCGGACATCTTGAGCGTCTATTTCGTACATGAGCTGTCGATTGCGAAGATCTGAGACTCGAGATGCTTTCGTTGGAACATCTAGGCAAATCACGTGCGAGTGGATCCACCTGTCGTCCAAGCAACGCAACCCGACCGATATTTGGGTTTTGTAAACATTTAACGACTCCATCGACTCCAGATCCCCATCAAGCGACGCGACAAACAAGCTCAAGCAGGGTACAAGTGGCCCTTGCGATTTGGAGGGCTGAAATTCATTTCTTTGGTTCTTTTCAAAATATTTTCGTACTCAATTGGCCCAAGATGTCCGTCAGAGGTTTGTCAAATCCCACCTCGAAAGACTCCCTGCTAATAATTTCTAGTGGTCGCACGAATTCGACCTCTGCTAGGCAGCAAGGAACTCGACAAGGACACGATCGTACGCGCAGAAAAAGACGACAATGGAAAACTCAACATTGTGCGAATTCCAAATCCGAAGAACGAGGCAGAGGAATACAGCTTCACGTTCAATAGCGTTTATGAGATGGAAACGACTCAAGAGGAGCTTTTCACCAATGAAGGTACGATAATCAAGCATAATAAGGTGGATACATGTCTAATAATGTCGCAGTTGCCCCTCATCTGAAGAGTCTTTTCAATGGCCTGGATGTAATGATATTTGCGTATGGAGTTACTGGAACCGGAAAGACACACACAATGCGAGGAGGCCTGAAGCTTGCAGAAAGAGGCATTATTCCACGAATGCTCAGCGCTATTTATCGACGTGGGAAGAAGGTAACGAAGGACTCGGGAGGAGAGACAGAAGTTTCGGTTTCGATTTCCTATTACGAAATCTACAACGATAAAGTTTACGACCTCTTCGAACCGCCAGAGAAGCGCTCTTTAGCAGGATTGAAAGTTATGGAGAACAATGGCAAGAACTTTGTGGTGGGATTGTCAGAGCGAGCTTGTGACGACTTGAAGGTCTTCGAGCAGCTATACATTGAGGCAAACAACAATCGAAGCACGGCCGGAACGAAATTAAATGCGCAGAGTAGTCGAAGCCATGCTATCCTTACGGTGAAAGTCACGCAAACAAATGGGGATGAGCAGTTAATCAGTACAGCATCAGCAATTGATTTGGCTGGGTCGGAAGATAACCGCCGGACTGATAACAACAAGGAGCGCCTGGTCGAGTCAGCTAGCATCAACAAGAGTTTGTTTGTGCTCAGTTCTTGCATTGATGCTATCGGAAAGGGAGAAAAGAGAATACCTTGTGAGCGATTCTTTTTAATTCCGCTCCGAGGAGATTTACCAGACATGTTCTGTTTTCCGAGTACAACTTCGCGAAGATAGAGCCACTATGCTGACTTTATATAGACCGAGAGAGTAAGATGACGAGGATACTCAATATTGGCCAGAACAACGGTATCACTATTATGATCCTGAATCTCGCTCCTCTCAGGTCATACCACCTTGATACTCTTTCCAGTTTGAACGTCAGCTCAAGGGCCAAGCGAATAGAAGTCCGTGAGATTGAGAATGAAGTTGTCTTTACACAACCGCCCAGAAAGACTGCCCCTCTTACTGGAGGATCTCTACAACAAAGACAACCTCTGAGACCGCTGGCGAATGCACATAATACCCACGCCAACGGCGCCGCTCAGAAGGGAGACAAGCCAGCCAAGGCTTTCTCAGTGTACTCTGATAAGAACAAGCCAGTATCACAAGTGCGGAGAACAAATTCGACAAGCAAGAGACCATCAGATTCCGCAAGCAACGCTCGTCCGACGAAGATGGCACGACCTAATCCGACAGGAGTGAGATCCACGACGGATATGGCGTCGGTAAAAATCGAGGAATTGATTGAGCGGAAAATTCAGGAAGCATTAGCAAATCGTGCTTTAGAGCAGCCTTCGTCAAATGCCTCTAATGAAATCAGCGAGGCAGTAC
Source organism: Acephala macrosclerotiorum (assembly GCA_014904845.1). Taxonomy (NCBI): domain Eukaryota; kingdom Fungi; phylum Ascomycota; class Leotiomycetes; order Helotiales; family Mollisiaceae; genus Acephala; species Acephala macrosclerotiorum. The sequence goes on along the minus strand of MU119205.1, from coordinate 509,514 downwards.
AACGACGTCTCGATGCATTGGAAAAGCGGATTGAGAGCGGGGAAACTGAGGACGATTCCAGAGCGGAGGGATTACGTTTCCTGTTGATGGCAAAGCAACACAAAGAGCGCGGAGAAGATGCATCGGCACTCAAGATGTACGAGATGGCCGTACCTTTCTTTCCGGGCCAAGAAAAGCTCCAGAAGAAGATCGAGCACCTCAAGGCAAAGATCGCTGCGAAGAGAGAGGAGGCAATGAAACTTTCTGTGATGACAGAACCGGAGATGAGAAGACCACTGGCTGCAGCACCAATTTCTCAACGTCCAATAGCCGTCACTTCACTCGGCATCGCTACAGATGAGCCAGAAGAGAAGCCGCTTCCGAAAACTCGGAAAGCCAGAGCTAGTACCCAATCTGACGCTGACTTCAATGGGTCTGCCATAATCCAAGCAGATTACGACGAAGATGAGAGCTTTGCATACAAGGCTTCTAAGTCTAAGAAGTCTAGACCTAAACCCGCCAAGTCCGCGCTGCGTATATTCGCCGACGGCGCTGATGCTCCAGAAGCTGCTACACCAAAGACGAGACATTTATTGGATATTGTCAACTCGCGGGATGTCGCATTGATCAAGAGTCTCAAGGGTGTTGGAGGAAAGAAGGCAAATGATCTGATCGAGTTCTTGGAGTTGCAGAACGAGGATGATGGAGGCAACATTAGGACACTGCAACAGTTGAAAGCAGTTCCTGGTTTCGGGCCGGCGACCGTCGATAGGGCGTATGAGGGAATTACAGCATTGCTTGTATGAATATGTGGGTGCTTGGCGTTGCATTGATCGGAGTTTTGCTTTTGGGCATACCTCAAGCAGCAGGAGTTTGGAGTATAGAGTACGGAGTATCTGTTGAGTACGGTATTGATTGCCCATGCACATATCCACGCCTCATTTTTCTTTTGGATTGATGAAGGTCCGTAATCATTACTCCTTGGATTGCGTTATGGACAGTTCTCCTCGGACATAGTTGTCCTTTATTCATCAAATTTTGGATAAATTTTTTATTCTTCTGATTGTCCGGCACAGCCCCACGGCTCAGGTTTTCACAAGTGTCACTCCACTCGAAGTAATCTACCAAGTAGGAGGGCGGTGCGCAGACCAATGTACCCAGCTTTCACTCATTTGGATGCAGCTCATCCATAGTATATGGGCTCTGGAAATACGGATCAACGAGCAAAAGGAGAATACCGTTTCAAAGACGGTCATCCCAGGTCTAGAAGTGCTCGTATCGATCAGACCTGCTCAACCAAAACCAGCGTCAGAACCGTCGTGTTTTTAGATAAAACGGCAAGTCTGTACAACTCTCCTCTAATTAACTCATCACCGACATTACCGAAGAACTCTCTTTCGGCTCTTGCTTGAAGCTCGACGCGATATCTGGTGACTGTGGCTGGGCCTTGACCCCTGAGCCATCACGTGATTATACTCGAGCTCCAACCCCTTTGATCGACAGAACATCATCTTCGAGTGACGTTTAAGCTACACCGAACCACGAGCCATCGTTTCAATCTTCATCCCATCGTCACTCGGTCGCTCTAGACGTACAAAAAAGCTTTCTTCCCCTCATAGTCCCCGACTTCGTGCACAAAAATAGCTCATAGCTCGCCTTCAACTACCACACTTGAGCCCAAAACCACGATACCCGATCACATCTCGAGCAAAACGACCATCACCATATCAGTTACATCCATAAATTGCCTCTGACCCCTAAAACCGCATCTCACAAATCAAATTTCTGAACATCGCTGTAGATCCCCTGCTTCCCTGTCGTCTATGACAGAATGGGTCGTCGATCTATCCCATATGTAACGGTAACTTCCTTATCACCAACGATCAGCGCCTCACCTTCAGAATTTCCCCGCCGACGATCCCCTCCTCCTTCAGACAAGTACCTGTGGCTCGTCTGCTCTTTAGTTGTGGCTGGAACGTGAACGAATCCTTACCCTAGCCGGTGCATCTGAACTTAGCTCTGACTCGATGGACGATCGCCCAGCCGGCTCCATCACCGATCACCCGGTTTCTCACCGCCACAGCTCGCACGTGGGAGGATCCTCTCGCTGCTTCAGTCCGGCATCTCTAGTCTAGAAGACCAGTCTAGCCTTCTAAGACTTCACTTGCAGACCTGCAGCCTCACCAGCCCCACGCTTATCCCTCCACTCCCACTCCCACTCCCACTCCCTTGCTTTCAAGCCTCACGCTACATGATGCACACTCTCACATGGACAGGGCAATAGCAAGGCCAGGCCAAGCAGCGGTATGGCGGGCGGGCGCACTCTGCAATGCGATGTGTTGGCACCTCACTCCCATCCACATCTGCACCCTCACCCCAACTTTCCCATCCAGAATCTCAAGCCCACCTAGAGCATTACTTCCGTCCGCACGAATCATACAAGCGAGCGGGAGAGCTCCATCTGCAGCTGGAAGGATCACCCCGTGTGCCTGACATACGTTCTGGTCCCGTGGTATCATCATCCCCTAGCTGCCACTTGCAATCTGCATTCTGTATGGCCATCTTTCTCGCATCCATCTCTCGATCAATAGCAAAAAGCAGCAACAAAAACAGAAAACAAAGTGGTAATGGAAATTGTCAAAGATACGTACCGTCCTCGGAGGAGGAGTGTACCAAGATACGAATACCTCTCACTCGTAACGTAACCGTCACCCAAGAACCGCAACTCCAGACGGAGCCCTAACATAGCAACACTACTTAGTACCTGTGGCGTCCACGCCGGTTCATTCAGTAATCCCGGCCTGGTTCAAAAATACCGGCGCCGAACCGTACATTGCACATCTCGGTTCGAGTACTGGCTCGAGGGGTCCAACTAACCAAAGAAACCAACGCTTGTCACTTGTCCACGTTTGTGCCTTAGCTACCGATCCGGCGGAAACAAAATTCGTGTCCTAGTTACGACAGCACTCGCCACTTATAACCCCTTTCCGTCCATCTCAGCAGCGATCCCACTGTGGCTGACCCGGTATTCGCGAAGATCACCTACCCATCCATCACCTGTGATTCATCAAACCCTAATCTATTTGATCTTTCGTCTAGGCAACGAGGCTGTGATGGCAATCGCCCTAATCATTCGATGCTTGATTTCAGATGGGCGATGATCTGTCGTAGAAATAAGGTCTGGAAGCCTCATACGTGAGGATTAGCCCTTGAGCAGCTGAAGCCTGCACTTGAATACAGGCAGACAAATTAAAATTGAAGGAACGCAAACCGATAATATCAGGCCTTCAGATTCGAGCCTGGCGTGTTTGGGGTTCGATTAGTGTCAGCCAGATTAGTCGTTGTCGATGCTCGGAATCCCCGTTGTTACCCCGTTGAATTAAAGACCAAGCACATGGGAAACCGTTCTGCCGCTGAGGCGTAAGGCCAGTAGAAATCTCTTTCCAACGGTCTGTCACCGAAATTTTGTCAGTGAGGAGAGGTGGAAAAGGCACTTTCATGGGGTAATGAGATGTGGATGTTGAAGAAATTTTGATGTGTGTCTGCGAAAATATTTTGTATTTAGCGAGCCGAGGCTGCCCCTTAATTTCCTGCGTAGCAGTCTGATGCCAATATACGCCTTTCATCCATTGCTGCTCACGGCCCTCGGCTATCTTGTTTGAGAAAAGAAATCCATCATATACTTCGTGACGCCATATACAATGTGCTTGTAGTAAAAAAAAATATGTCGCTCACAATGGGAGCTAGAAAGGAATGACATGCAGGCAAAAAAGCCGCAAAGTATGTGCGAGAAGGGGAGCAGAAGCAAAAACAAGGCCCCCAAACGGAGTCAAACAGCCTTCCAAATTCCGGCATCTCGGCGTAAACATTATGCTTCTCGCCTTTCCCATGCATAACCTCTAAAATGAAACTGAAGGAACGGTGTTGAAGACAAAGTGTTCCAAAGAGGGAACTGGTATCTCAGAAAGCAACGTGACGCCTCTCAGCCCGCCCATCCTTTAGGCAAATACATGGTGATTCCGAACAATTACATGACCATATCAGGGGTCCCTGGGTATAAATTATGAAGAAAAAAATTTGTTTCGTCAAATGGAACATATTAAAACAGTAGGCGAAGTTCGTATCCTTCGCTTTGAACGACATTTTGGGTGCCGTTGATGTTGTCGCTGTCCACAGCGACATCGATTGACATCTCCCATTCACGCTTGAATTGGGAGTTTCGGACCTCTGCAATTTCCATGATGATATCTTGTCCTTCAGCAAGTTCGGCGATGACATCGTCGTCTACCTCAACTTGAAGACCACGATCAAGAACATGCAGTGTTCGAAGTATCTTGGTAGGCTCTAGGCTCCATTTTGTTGCGATGGAGTTGGTGAAGTCCTTGAGGGTTCGCTGCATGATATAGATAGCTCTGTAGTACTCTGGCTTATCTGGCTGGTTGGGATTCCTGTGAAGAATGTAGAAACTTGCCACAGGCTTGATCGGTCGATCTATCACCGGTGGTTTGTATGATGAATCCACCCCAAGGGCTTCGATCCATCCGCTCAAGTTTCCTGTTTCGTCCGTCTTCGGTATCTTGGTGATCTGGTCCGGAGGGCTGGCCAGCTGTTGAGGATTCGATGATTGTACATCTGCTGTTGCAAGGTTGTGGTATTCACCCCATTGACTAGGTGCGTTCGGTGCAGATCCAGCGAGAGCTTGAGATTGCAAGGAGATAGAACTTGGTGATGGCGAAACCAGTGAAGATGTTCCAGCTGTCGAACTTTGATCACTTGTTCTTTGCTGCCACATAGTGCTACCTCTCGAGTCCACTTTGGTAAGATCCAATGGCTCTCCAACAAGGGTGACAGGATGAAGATCCGGGTCGTCCGAATCCTCACCACGGAGGTACAAGATGCTCACAGGTCGTGTACTCGTGAACATATCCTGCATGGTCTGAAGCTTGTAGTGGAGATCTTCCTCAATGGGCAATCTGCCGCCAGCAGATGATTGTGAAGACATTGACCATGTTCTCTTGTGTTTTTGGACCTTTCCAGGCCGTTGACTCGGCGGGGCTTTCGTAGTTGTCGAACCAGTCCGTTTTCTCTTGCCGAAGTCTTTCATGCCAGTTTCGGCTTGCGCAATTTGTTGCTTGAGTTTGTCGATTGTTTTCTTGACGTGCGCAACGTCGTTTGACAGTTTGCGCTCAGCACCATGATCTCTGAAAAGCTTGACTTTGCAGTATGCAACTTCTGAAAATTCTGGGCCGGAGTGGGGCGACCCTGTCGAAATTGTTTCTGTCTTTGCGCAGAGTCGTACTGGTATGCCTTTTACGCCTTTTGAATGGCTGAAGTCGGTCGAGAGGAAGTTGAAGCGGACTGCAATGTTACATTCGGGTGCGCCGTTCATTCCAGGGGTCCAGACGACCGAGAATCCATCGAAAGACGCAGTATCGAGGTCGACTCGAGTCCTCTTGTCGTCGCTCTCAGCTGGTTGGTTCGCCTCAACGTACTCGACTGCTTGCAATTTTCCGCCGCGTTGATGTGCTTCGTTCGTTCCTCGTCCTTCCTTCCACAATTGCCAGCAAGTTGATGGCTTCTGTCTTTGCTGTTCGTCTTCGAAGGAGATGCGAACGAATGTTCTGTATCGAGTCCCTGGAGCCAAAGGCATAGATGTTCCCGTGTCAATGATAGACACAGAATAAGCCTGGCCTTTATTCAGATAGGTGACCGGAATCTCTTCAGCGTGTTTGATCATTGCGGTTGGCGCATTCAGGGTGACATGAAAGCGGAACTTTTCAGCGGAGGGTGGCATCGCTGCAGCCATGTTGTAATGGTGGGGCTGGAAACTCATCATTGGAGACTGGTGCTGAATATTAGAATCCATTGGTCCTATGCGGCTATCATCGTCCATGGGAGATCCGTCCTGTTCCATTGTCTCATAGCCCGTGTCTTGATGGACGAAAGAGGACGGGGCAAAGGATGTTTGCTGCTGCTGCTGTGGGTGCTGTTGTGGGTGCTGTTGCGGGTGCTGGTGTGGGTTGCTGAAAGGGTTGTAATTCTGGAAATGTGGAGGTACATGGTGGCCGTACGCAGCCATGTCCATCATCGTATGTGTGTGGAGGCCCTCGGCAGACGTTGGGAGTGACAAGGGCGTTCCCAAACCCATTCCAATGCCCATACCTGGGGTGTGAAGGTCGCCAGCTTGATTATGGTATAAGGTATTCGTGCCTCCAGGAGTGGGAGTATAGTAGCCTGGAGGCTGGTTGGCAAAAGCCGAGAATGCAAAAGAATTGGGATCGAGAAGAGAAGGAGTGAAGCGCCATGGCTCGTGCTGTGCTCTTGGTGTGGGGTCGAGATCTTTGAAATCTTCGTGGGCGCCTACGCTGTGATGTCTAAGGAGAGAAAGTTAGCAGCCGTTTTGCAGAGACAATCACAACGCCGCACTCCCAGACAAAACTTCATCTCAGCGCATCTTGCTGGCATACCCAAGTCGAAATGCGCGAGAAGTCGCGTAAGAAAGGGGATGCACGTACCGGTCAGGAAGTGGCCCGCCCGCGATGGTTCCTCCTTCGAGCGTGGTGTTCCCAGAATTCGAGCCAGCCGATGAGGTCACGACTGCTACTTCTGGGAACGTCTGGCGGAAGTTGGCGATGAATTCATCGCCAGGCTTTTGCGAGGATGTCCTGCGCCAAAAATGTTAGCTATGCGATGTTCTAGAGAGCGAAGTGCGCTTTGGTGGTTGTGAGACTCCGTGGGGCGCGGGGCCAGTCGTTTACTGGGCCCGATTTCAGCTACTTACCGATTTCGAAACATCTGGAGATATCGTGGCTGAGCTATCGGAGCTCCTCATTCATTCCAACGTCGACGCTTATTGAATAGATGTGATGCCTCGTATGGATATTGTTCAGTCGAGGCAGCGGGTATTGGTGTAGTGAGACAGTATCGCAACACAGTTGGTGTCCTAGGTGAAGCAAGTGTGGAGTGGTAGTAGCGAGCGTAATAGCACCGTAGTCGTCGGGTCTTCAGTCAAGTAGTACGGCGAAACAGCGGCGAGGAGGCTGATGTTATATGAGTATGATGGATGGGAGGTGGGAATGACGGAAAGTTCCACTACTGAGCTCCAAAGGCAGTTGACATGGGTAGGGAGGGTCGAACGCGAAGACAAGGGCGAGAATAGAGAGGGTGATCGAGAGCCCACTACGCAGGTGGAAGTGGAAGGCAAGCGGTTGTAGTACCCACGCAGGGAAGAGCAAGAGCAGCTAGACGCACGAGGCACGGCTGCCGTGGGTGAGGGAAGTTTTCTGCTTTGCTGAGTCTCTGTTATTGCCCAAGGAGGGCTAGTAGCTTGGGAGGGGCCACTCTGAGGTGCGGATTCTATAGGGACGTCCCAGGGAAGAGAGGGTGCTAGCTTGGAAGGGAAAAGGGAAGAGGGAAAGGGAAGGAGAGAGGAGGAGAGGAGGCTGTTGCTGCTGCTGCAGTGCTGGGAAGAAGACATCAAAGAGCCAAATGGTCGATGGAGAAAGTAAACCACCAGCATTATAATTGGGTCTCTGGGCTACTGGGAGCAGCAACAGTGGGGCCGGGGACAGCCTGGATGAGGATGAGGGATGTGCTGTGCGCGTCTTACCCTGCGATGTCCAGCGGCCCAAAAAGCAGCATCGATAGCCTTCGGAGACTACTTGACGACTAGAGCGACAATCTCATTCCTCAGCCACAGCCCGCGCTCATGGGGAAAAGATCATCGAAAAGTTGGTGGCGATTCAAGCGATGTCGATAGAGCCATCGGGCGCCGCGAGAGCTCGCTTGACACACTGCAATAGGCCTAGGCGAGAGTGAGCAGGCCAGGGGAGGGCGTGAGAGCTCTTCTCGCACCAAACCCATCCACCACCAACGCCCAACACGACCGCACCAGAGAGTACGCTGCTCTACGAACACCACTAGCACTCCAATTTACGATGGGACTTCCCCTCGATGAGCTGGCACCATCTTCGCGATCGCGGCACACTTGAGAGAGGGGATGGACCCTTTGCACATCAGCATCAGGAGACTGCGACCACTCGACGCTCGTGGACGTCCTAGGCTGAGACATGGGTGCGGGGAGTTGATTCGGGTTGCTTCTGACAGATGACTGGAGCATTACTCTCCGAGAATTGCTGCACGGTCCTGTGCTGAAATCGCATTGGACAACGCGGATAACGATGATGCCATTTCTCGGTCTCCCATCTTCTTTTTACCCAATATTGGATATACCCACGCTACCATCTTGTCCCTGTCATTTCCTCTCGTGCGACACATCCGCGCTGTAGGGACACCCCCCGTCCACCGTCGCCAGAATTCCTCACAATCAGTGCTGCGCGAGCATCACGAGATCCTCATCTGCTTCGAAGGCGATTCTTCAAACGTACGAGCAGAGTGGTGATTGCGGTGGATACCGGTGGTGATATCCTCTCATCAGCTGTTTTCATTTTTCTAGCGTTGATTTCACCATCTGGACCCGTCTATCTCGAACACAGCCACACAGCCACAGCTTGTGGCAGCAGCTAAGTCTAGAAGCGCACCCAAAGCAGTTGGTATCTTCAGTTTGACACCTCAGCGTTGCGACCAAGTGGTTCAACTGATTCGTTGTAGAGATTCCAGCCGTTTTGATCGTCGATGAGGGAATTCGTCCACCACGACCTCGGTCTCAAACGTAATCGTTTCAACGGTCGATGCCATTTTCTTCATAAGCTCTCAGTCATACTAGATTGAGAATTATCGGTGATAGCACTCGGAGATGAGATGCAATAGAGCGTAATATTGCGCCGCCGCCAAGGATCGCAACGGCGCAAGTTCTGCATGGTTTACTGATGAACTCCTCCGAATCCGCCCTCAAGCGTGTATTTCTTATCGTACAACAAATGGCAGATCGATCGAGCACAATCCTCCCCAAACATTTCTATTCATGTTTTTGTGGAGAAATTACGCAGTACCTGAGCACCGCATAAGAGTGATGATTTAGTTCCTCTTTGGGATCGATAGGGCTGCAAAGCATCTAGAGATCCTACCATGCATCAACATCCCCTGCATAAGGAAGGCTTCTCGAAGTATTGTATCCTGAAATGAAGACGATTTAATCTCCTGTATCGGAAACATCCATATTCACTGCTTTCGGTCCGTATTCCTCTTCATGATGAAAGAGCCGCGTCTCCAAGGCATATCTCAACGTCTAGATCATAAGATGAAGGTTTGTGGAGATAACCTCACATCTCGAGGCGGAGGACGACAGGTCTAAGAGAATGATAGAAATGCTAGGATCGCAGATTACCGGATGGGGCCTGATTGTGGCTTCAGCCAGCGTCTGTTCCCGTCCAGTCTTCGACACCTTACGGACCGGACCCGTCTCCCCTGCGACATCGCAGACGCATAAACATGCGGGAGAGCATGAGCATCTAACAGCCGATTGCCAATGCCATTAGCCCAATGTGTTCCTGATGTTGACGCGTGTAAGATGAAGAGGTTCTTTTGCAGTCAACCGTTTGTCGCCACGCCCATCCGCCGCCTATACTTGCTCCAATCTTCTCCGGCATCAGACGTTGAGCTTTGAAGAGCGCTTGATGCTCAGACTTCCACAAGCTTGTCCACTTCATCCTTACTTACGGGAAGCACAGCCACAGGTGTGCTCGATGTACAGATGGAGAGAAACTAAACGCCTGGATCTTCCTCTAAAGCAGCTCTATCCTTCGGCATTTGGACGTTTGGGTTTCTGTTTTTGTTTCTCCCTAAGACTTACCCGACTTCGCATTGGAACCCTAGCACGATAGTGAAAATGGGTAAATTGGAAGGGTCTTTGGGATTGTCTCAACTCCGTCAAGGAGTGGTGATGCCGGGATTAGTTGAGCCCCCATTATATTCAGACATCGATATCGCAAATTCGATGCAGAATAACGATGCGATGCTTTCCGTCGGCTAGAAACGCAATTTCGATTTAAGCAGGAACGCACAGGCGCCCATGGGCCATTGAGATCGAGATGATACAACAATGCCATCGTGTCAAATGACCATTTTATCCGAAGCCGATCATTTCCTATTTCAACGCTAGATGTGGCGTAAAATACGTGGCTTGATATCTGCTGTGGCGCAGCACTCTCTCCCGTCTCTTAGTTCAGGGGCTGCTTTACCATTTGGTCGGAGAGCAAATCATCTTCTACAAGAACGACACACTCCCGCACAAGTGACATTCGATTGCTAAAGTTTCTTATTGTTCCGTTCGTTGACGTTTGCCTTCATGACATCTGCTGCATTTGCTGCGAAAATTTGGTTACATCCTTTTTTCAGACCTCAGGCACGCGGGAAATCTCCAAAGTGAGAACACCCCACGTTTTTCAAAAGGTCCTCACCTCTCTCTAGATCTTTCACTTCACAAGAAATAAAAGTTACAATCTCTTTGCAGCCCCCAATAAAAGTGCCTCGGTTTAACTCTCTACTCCCTTCCATCAACCAGTACACCTCACTGCTATCTAATCTTTTGAATCATGGTCCCTGCTTCCGCGCCTTTCACCAACATTACGAAGGTGCACAAACCGCTGAACACCACACGCGGCGGGTATTGCTCGATGATCAGAAACTGCAGTACGTAGTGGGCTTCGGAAGAAGGCCCATGCGGTTTCTTTTTGAAGTCCCGTTCCGACACATGAAGCGCTCACGTTCGGGTGGTGATGATTTCGATATGCGCCCGCTGCAGCCTGTACAGGGGTCTCTCTTCTGGACCTCCACCGACGTCATCGTTATTTTCTTTCTGCCGCATTCATTCGCTCGCAATTTGATCAGTTGATTGCGAAAAGATTTCTTTTATCGCTCCAGTTGAATTATCGACGTGGCATCACGATGACCGCCTTCCTGCAGTCGTAGGATGGACCTGCAGAAAGCGCGAGGGGGGTCGTAGGAAGACTCATTGACAGTCGAAGGTCTAGACCTCAGGATGAGTGATGGCGCGCATTCTGGGGAAGCGGCTACTGCAAGGTCTGAAACACTTTACAGCTCTCGCGGTAGAGCACGGCCGACCATCTGGAAGCGTCGTGTTGCGCGTGGTGGCTGGACCTTAATCACACTCTGGGGAAAGCTCTGCCCTATCATTTCAGCGGCGCACAACTACTCTGGGTCTCTTGTCGTCAAAAACTTGATGCTTTGCCGGTGGTTTGATATCTTTTTGACAGCTGAAAAATTCGCAAAGCAGGCCTGTCATACCACTCTATATCTGACCTCATATATAGCAGTTCCCGACTGTCAGCGACATGATGGGTTTTGTCGCGAACCCGCCTCATGCTCAATTTCGCATGTACCAGCCACAGTTGCTGCTCTAAGACAAACCCCATGCACAACTCTCACAATTCACAACTACCGTTCTCAGCCCTTGCATCGAAGAGTTCGCCACGACGTCATCCCTTCTTCGTATCCGAACATCAACCCTCTGCTATCAACGGGGCTGACATTTTGACAGCTAAAGGAAATGCCTCCAAGGTAAAGATCAGACATTTCATTCGGCCCTCACTTCCTACTCGGTATCACCGTCGCGAAGCACAGAGTCGCCACAAAATATAGCCACGCCCCAGCGTTACATTTCAACCAGATAAGACAGCAATTCGCCATCGATGGGATTGACTTTCTTGGGTTCTTCCACGGTACGGAAGTGGAAAAAACGAGGAGCAATGCCCCACTCCGACACAAACTATCAACTCTTATACTTCGGAAGATTATGTTTCTAAAAAGGTTCTACGAGGACCCTTAGATCTGCAAACTCAATTGAGTGTTGATCTGCCAAAGTCATACTTTTTTCACAAGGCGGGGTCTGACACGACGTCATTGATTCTATTCAAAGCAATTACGAGTCCCAAGCGAACAACGATGTCACCCTCAGGATGTGGTGTGCATTCCGGCAACCGAACTGTGCGCATGGAAGCTACTCCACCCATATCCAGGGTCTCACGAAAGAATAATCTACCGTACCAGAATTTGTTTCTTCAATCTGATAGAGTCCACGCGCCGTGATCCGGACGTTGATCTTCGCATTCGAAAGTTGGTTTGACTTCTGACCACCAGGGTCCCTTTTTTGGATTTCTTGATATTCGCCACCGCGAATGCATGCTTCCTGCCTGGCGACCTCGAGGCGAGCTGTGACAGAAGCATCGTATGTCTTTCCACATGCAACGTTTTGCTGGAAAAAAGGGGACTTCGCAGGCCAAGTCCGATGCACGATGGGAAACCCCAGTTCATGCTGTCCCCTTCGATACGACCTCAATCCGCATGAGGTGTTTCCCCGATATTTGTGTGGGGTTGCAATACCGTTTCTAGCCATGGTTCAGCTGGGTGGATGATGCAGTGTACTGCTTTGAGTATAGAGCTCACAGGAAAGCAATAATTCGCACGAGCAAGATATCTGAAGCTGATACCCTGCCTATATCAAAATATTTAAACTTTTGGTATTCAAGATATCGTGCGGTGATATGTTTTGGTTGAAAGGCTTGCCTGAGTCATGTTCAGGGGCAAACTTCACCGAGGAGTCTTGAGGGTTGAAGCTATTCCCCTCGACAACCCAACTATCACCTTCTTTTCTGTGTCCAAGCCGATAAAGATCATGGTAAGCAGATAACGTGACGTCTGAATATCGTCAATACCTTCCAGGTTGTCTTTTTCATCCCTCCAACGTGACAAAGAAACGAGGCTGCGCTCTCTGACTCGACTAGCGGTCCTCAAGGACCAATCGATCTCTCCATGTGTGGTCGACGAGAGGCTATGAGTGACCTCCAAATTCAAACATCACCTCGTGCCTCAACTCACAATTAATTGCGTTGAGTGATCACCGGTATCAGCTCATCCAAATCCTCTAGTTCTCACGAGAGCATTTTCGTTCATTTTTCCATGATAAGTGTCCGTCGTGCTGTTGTGAAATAGCGATTTGTTGAGGTGCAACATTTGCAGCCGCCAAGCCCTCTCGGACCGCTATCGTCCTTATCGCACGCACCCTGGTGACGTTTTACTCGCCCTCGTTGGTCTCCTCTACCCGTACAACCACATTTTTGTCCAGGAACAATACCACACCTGCATCCAGTTGCCAGCTCACAGCTCTTAATCATATCTCATAACAGTATCATTATGGCTTCGGCATCTTCAGGCTCCTATGAGCCCTCTCCCGCCTCGACCGCCCCATCGTCCACGACCTCCGATACAAGTATCGCGAGCGCACACGCTACACCCGAGAAGCCGCCTGACGATACTTCGAAGCTGCGGATGTTTCTGGGGATATTAAGAAAGTGAGCAGATATTCCTGTACTCTGGGAGAGCAATTGGGAGGAGCTTTACACCGCCATGTGTGGCATGCGCTAGGAGGAGTTTCACGTTTCAAGAACTTGCAGATACTTGAATTGAAAAAAGCTAATGGGAACCACCTTGGTAGATTCATTGGAGTAGCAGACATTGCTTCTGTCCGATTCTCTCTGCCGGCACAACTCCTAGAACCAACTCCCAACCTCGAATACTGGAATTACCTCGATCAACCAAATACATTCATTGCTATTGGCGATTCCAATGATGAATTTGACCGCATGCTGGAAGTGTTACGGTTCTGGTTCACCAAGGATTTAAAATATGTGAAGGGGAAGCCATGCAAGCCGTATAATTCTGCACTGGGAGAGTTCTTTAGGGTAAGGTTCTCTGGTTGGATATCATTCCAGTCACTGATCTTGGTAGTGTAACTGGGAAGTTGAAGATACAGCCCCGCCAATACCAGCAATTAGATCGCAATCCCAGACCTCAAGTGCTGCTTCCTCAATAAAAGGGAAGAAGACACCAGCAGCATCACGAAATGGTTCTCCATCCATAATACCGAAACTAGATGGCGCGGCATTCTCCTCCGAGAAGTCAGGCAAGAAGGTCAAGGTTTCGTACCTGACAGAACAAACATCTCACCACCCGCCCGTCTCAGCCTTCTTCGTAGAATGTCCAGAGAAAGGTCTCACAGCCCGAGGCTTCGACCAGCTCTCCGCCAAGTTTACAGGAACAAGCATCAAAGTCACCGCCGGCGAACACAACCTCGGAATCTTCATCACGCTCGCAAAGCGAGATAACGAACAATACCAACTCACTCACCCATCCGCTCATCTCGGCGGTTTATTGCGAGGAAGTCTTTCCGTCACAGTAGGAGATCAATGCTACATCACCTGCACCAAGACAAAGATAAAAACCATCTTGCATTACATGGAAGAAGGCTGGCTTGGAAAGACGCAGAATAAAGTTGAAGGAGTGGTTTTCCGTTATGATCCAGAGAAGGATGATAAGACGAGGATACGGGATGTACCTGATAAGGATGTTTTGGCTAGGATATCTGGGAATTGGAAAGAGAAAACATTTTTTTCTCTTGGTCCAAAATCCGTACCTCCACCCTTCACCCCATTCCCACCAAGATCTCAGACTAATAAGTAAATCAGGACGCCCCCCAAATCCAACTAATAGACCTAGCTCCCCTGACCGTAGCCCCGAAAATCCTCCCCCCGCCCTCAACCCAACTCCCCAACGAATCCCTCCGTTTCTGGTCCGGCGTCACAGAAGCCATCTCCTCGCGCCAATTCTCGCGCGCTACGGCACTTAAACAGGAATTGGAAGAGAGGCAGAGGATGAAAGCGAAAGAGAGGGAGGAGAGTGGAAAGGAGTGGAAACCGAGGTTTTTTGTGGGGGCGGTGACGCCGTTGGGGCAGCCGGAGTTGACGGATGAGGGGAGGGAGGTGTTGAGGGGGTTGCAGGAGGAGAGGTGGGAGTTGAGGGAGAATGAGGAGTTGGGTGCTTAGATGAGTATCTGACTTACCGAGGAGGTCTTTGAGTCAGGTTGGATGGGTTGACTGGAGTTGTGGTTCGGCGGATGGTCTTGTAGAGTTGGGTAAGAGGAATCATTCATTGGCCCGAATAGCATGGCATGGTTGGCGGCGATCTGATCTGGTTTGCTTTGCTTAGATGGAAGCGAGTGTGCTTTCGATAAGCCCCGTTTTTTCTCTCTCCTTTTTTACACTACGTTTTGGCATGCATCTCACGCTCGCTTTTTGGTGGCTGGGCGTTTTATGATAATGCGTGTGCTGTCTTAAGATTTTGCACTGGTTCCGAATGGGGTTTGGAGAACGAGCAGGCAGGTAGAGCGAAGAGAAGAGAAGCGAACAGGAGAAGTAGAGTATATACATAGACTAGCGAATAAGAATGTGTTTGTACATGCATACATGCCTTTGTTTATCTTTCTGCCAGTCTGTTCTCAAGTGATGTTCGATAATATTGCAGTTCTGAAATGAAAGTGGTGGCACAGTGTAACAATCAGGCACCCTTCCTTACACAACTATCAAATCTAATCCTCCACCTCATCTCATTCCTCCTCGTGCCAACCACGTCGTGTTTGCCCTCCCTTTCCCTTAATCTTAAAAGTACAAAAATATTTCTTCATTTTCTCAAACTTCTCTCCTCCATCCTATCCCCCTTCTTATTCATACCTCTCTGAATATCCTCAAGTTTCTCTAGTATATAATCTGAGAATTCATCAGGTGGGAACCAACTAAAGGGTTTTCAGGTGTCTATAGAGGGGTCGTTAGGGAATCGGACGCAGAAGGTTGTTGTTTCTTTGTTGAAGATGTTGAAGATGTTGAAGATGGAGGATATGATGAGCTTGTCGTCGTGGTTGTCGTCGGCAGCGGCAGGGACAGCGGAGGAGGTGGTGGTGGCGGTGATGGCGGTGGGGGTGAGTTGAGGAGGTGCGAGAAAATCGCATGTCGAGTTCGAGAGGGAGTTTGAGGAGATGGGAGAGTAGTGTTGGGGTGCTTTTGGGACTTTGAGCTGGAGTTTCGGCGGAGAGAAGATATTTCGATTCGAGTATGTTTGTGGACTTGCAAATGTAGTCTTTTCCTTTGAGATGTCGAAAGTCTGAGAGCTATCATGTTGTTGTTTCAAGTCCAACGAAGGTGAAGTAGATGTAGGTATGAGGTGATATCGAAGTAGATTCGGAAAGTGAGGAAAGATGCTTTCACAAGATTGTTTGCAAGAAGAGTGGAAAAGACGTCTCTGACCTAGAAAAATGAGGCAAGATGTGCTAGCAACGGGAATCCCAGATCCAACCAGAAAACTCGAAATAGTGCCCAAATGTAATGCCACCCAGCCGGCTCAAGTCACCGAACTCTCCTTCTACACACCTCTCGTAGAACCAACTCATCTGTACAACTCGGATTCAACGTAGAGCTTGAGACTCGGAGCCAGTTATCCTTCAGGTAGATCACTCAATCAAACAATGCTCCTTATATCTCCATCCATCAGGTCTAGAAACCTAATCGTCGAATTCATTTACAGTAATACCTTTCAGGTCAGGTCCACTAGAATCCATCCATCTCTGCCAGCACTCAAGTTTTTGTAGATGCTGTTTCGGATCCGCTTGACCTGCAGTTCCAGTTGTTTCATATGCATTTGGTGGATACCGCACGCGGATGCTGCCACGATGGCTTGGGCAGAACTCTCTGAAGGTCGTCATATTTCTATTGAATATTCCGAATACAGAAGATGTGACAATATGTTTAGCGCTAGCTTGATCTCAGATATATCGCTCAATTTCGTCTTTTAGCTACTGGCTGCCTTGAGTGGCGGAGTAAAAACGTTGTGCTGTTTGCTTTTGGCACATGTTGTGTATCGAGAAGCCGTTGGAAGGCAATATGCCGTAGCTCTAATAGAAGCTTAAGGAGAGGAAATTCCATATTTGAAGAGATGGTACTAGGATAGGAGCTTGGATCAAAATCTCTGCGCAGGTGGTGGGCTCGAGTGAATCTTGCTCGGGTGTGGGATTCGATTTGAGGCATCCATGACGTCGGAAGACAAGCGTGCTTCCTGAGCAGAATTCGAAGACATTTGATGTGACAAACAAGTTTTGAGTTAGGATTCTTGGTGCGACTTATACTGTTGGGAGTTAGCGTTCTCGGAACTTTGGGACTGGATGCTTTTCCACACCTTCCTAGATCCAGCAAAGATAACAAAGTGGCATGTCCTTTCATCTTGCCCAACTTCTAATTGCCCAAAGAAATGGCTTAAACTTCATGCGCTCTTCTATCTGGGTAGCTCTCGCTTCGACTCGCTTCCCCTTTTGACACTAGGCGTCGGTTCCACTCCTCCAGAACGGAAAAATCGATTTGGCAACTAAAAAGTCAACCCCAACCTATCAACCTCGTTGGGTTGTAGGGTGGGGAATATAAAACCCGCTGGTGCGGATTTTTGAACTCGAGTCTTCAGGGGCGAACCCCTGGGAGGGAGGAGGCTCGGGATTGGCGACCAAGGGATTTGAACCCAGGAGGCAGGCACCGCTCGAAGTGCTGTTGTTTGTTAGTTATAAATTTGGGAAGGAAGTGGAAATGAGTTAGCTTACGCGTTACATGGGTGCCTTGGCTGAGAGGCGGTTTGCTTATTTAAATCTATATAGACGTTGAAAGTTCGAAGGTGACTTGGAGGTGAGCTGGGGAAGGGGGGTGTGCGAGACCGGAATGGAATCGAAGATATTTGAATGGTTGGACATTGGATCAAAATAGGCGGATGGCGAGGGAAATCTTGGGAAATTTCTAAAGTAGATAGTTCTAGAGGTCTAGGAGCTTGTCATGGGAGATTTCTATATGAATTTCCTTGTGAAATTATATTTGAGATAGGAGGGACAACGTCGAGCACATCTCAAAGAAGGATTGACAATAGCACATATTTTGAAGCTAAACAGCTTCACAAACAAAGTACCTACAAGTTATGAACAGTATACAGCATTCGACAGTGACAAATCAAGGTTTCTACACTCACGAGACGAATGAGCAAGTTGCTAAAGTTCAAACGACTGCCTTTGAAGCAAGAAGAGACAACAGTGTCATTCAGATCGCCTTTTCTATCTATCAAACAAAACCCATTTGCAAAACATAACAAATAGTGTAATGGTAATGTAGGTACAGAGAGTATATCACATCGTGTTGAAATAGGCTCCGGCTTCTTAATTGTCCATCACCGGCATGTCGTTGCGGAACCTGGATTGGGCATCAGACCTTGCGCTCTCACGTTTCCGACAGGATTGAGTCTAGGCTGATCCCAGCAACTTCTCCATCTTGCAGAAGAATTAAGCTTGCCTCTGAGATAGGTTCTCGCCCAAGTCTATGAGATGAGTTGCAATAGGTAGAAACTCAAAATTGCAGTACAGTATTTCATAATAGAGAGATAGCAGATGAAAAATCAGCAAAAATCAGATTCTCAGACTTGTATTCTGCTATAGGAACGCATTAACTTGCCCAATCTCAGTATTTCCTCGTCGGTTTGTCTGTCATGGAAGGGTCGTCGTCCAGCTCGCTTGAGGTCGTGGGCTGAGACATTAGACCCACAATTTCTCCGCGCCAAATATTTTCCAATCTCACCTCCTCGCGACTTCCCCTTGATATCAAAAGTACCACTTCTGCCTACATTTGTATGGGACAAAAGCTAGTCTAATTGAGCTGTTGTATTCGGATGAGCAATGATGTTCTGCCAATATATGAGGGTCTTCCGCCGAGACGAGGCTGAGGCTGCTTCGCTGCTCGAAGCCTTGAAGATCTCGCCCCTAAACGCATCATCCGTATCGGCGCTTAGTAGAAAACTCCAGGTATCAATATATCTTGGTTCTTTTCCTCCTTTTCCCTCTTACTTAGTCAATAGTATTCTCGTGTCGATTCAATATGGCCTCAACAGACAAAATTTCCCCATTTTCATCAACTGTGGTCAGCTCAGATCGCGCCGTAGTTACCTGCATGAAAACGACTGCTCGCAATGTTTTCCTGGGGTTGGATAATGGAACTGTCAGCATTTTAGACCTGGATGGGAAGAATGAAAGGGAATTGAGGGCGAGTAAGATGCGCGTTTGGTGTTTGGATATTTGGGATGATGGAAGGGACGAGTTCGTGGCTGTGGGAGGGGTCGACTCGGTCGTGGGAATTTGGAATGCTGGGACTTTATGAGTCTGCCTTTGTTCGAAATCTAGTTCTTGAATGGTGCAGTTCTGAATGTGCGGTAAGCTTGATGATTTGACGAAGTTCTGACGGAAGGCTTTTATCAACAAGAAAAAAAAAAAAAAAAAAAAAAAAATTTCCCTTCGCACGGAAGCACTAGACGAGAAAAGGCGTGCAGCGGAAAAGGCGAAGGGGATCAAAAGTTGGAATGCTCACTGACATATGTTGGCAGGGAGAAGAAAGCAGGATTGGTCGCCCCAAATCCACTGTTCGTTGTGTGAAAGTATTATCAGACACGACTCTAATTTCAAGCTCTCGCAACTCGATTCTACGAATCTGGGATATCCAAATTGCAGAGTGTAGAGCTTTGCTAGAAGGACACACGGTATGCGTTCGTGATTTCGCTGTGTCTGGAGACATCGTTGTCTCAGTCAGCTATGATCATGATGGAAGGACGTGGGGTCTGGACAGCAATAACTACTATCAATGCCTTCGAGTGCTCAGAGGACATGAAGTCCAGCATATGTTGTGGACTTTGATGGGAGCAGAATCGTGGCTGGTGGTCTTGACCATTCCGCCAGGGTGTGGGATCCTGATTCAGGGTTAGTGTTTTTGTTCTCCAACGAACCTAATGTGAAAGCGTACTCATTGGCGTATTAGCTCTTGTATCGCAGTCTTGAAAGTTGGGGCAGATTTAATTGGACAACTTCATCGTCCTTCTGTGCTAATTGGCGCCGACAATAGCGGCAAGATGCACATGTGGTCATTGGACAAATACAACGAACTTCAGACCATCGAAGCGCACGATAACTCGGTCACATCAATGCTGTGCGCCGGTTCGACGATTGTTTCGGGAGGAGCAGATGGGAAGGTTAAGGTCTGGAACAGTAGGTGAACATTGGACAATTGACTTACCTCGAACAGAGCTGACTTATGTATTTTAGTGAGCAACGGAGATATATTGCAAGAACTCGCGAGCTCAGCTGCCGTCTGGAAATTACCTATCGAACCAAAAGATTGTTGCTGTGTTCTCGAGAAACAGTGAGGTGGTCTTGGAAGTAAGCATACCTTTGGAACGAGATGAAGCATCCTTGCTGACAATAATCACGTTATGCATAGTCGTGGGCCCTTCCTTCCTTGACCACAGAATAAAGCCGAGCACACTGTTCTCATTGGGAAGGAGAAGCCTAGCTTATGTGTTCGAGCGAGTCGACAAAGTTCTTACATAATGAAGACCTTCTAGAAGAACGCATGAGATAAAGTGTGAGGCTCATCGGACTTCAGTCTTGTTCCTGATCTCTTCTTTTAACACGGACACATTCAAATGTCCTTAATTAAGGACACTCCCGAGTTGAACGGCCAAGAGAGAGTGACAAGCCGCATCCCATTCCCTCGGAATGTTTCCTTGTTGTGGCTAATTGCTGATGATTAGGAAGAGTCTGAGGTTCGTTGTGAACGAGCACGAGTGCCAAGCCTTCCTCTCAACCGCAGCCTCCTGACTCAGAAAGCTTCGGCTGATTAGGTATTTTTGATACCTCGTGGCTTAGTATGCGCCAAAGGGGAGAACATGCGACTTCTCAATCTTCAGATCATTACGTTCAGACATCACAGGCTTCCGGAAAAGGAAATGTCGTCGCATCGTCCCCTGCGCAAATCAGGAGGGCTCCCGGAAATAAAAATAAAAAGGATTTAACACGCGATCGGCTAGGGAGAACATTTCCTTCTTGGTCTCGGAACTTTGTTTCTCTTTCCAGCAACAACAACAACAACAACATCAGCAAAATTTTTCATGATCGCAATGCAAAGAATGCGAAGTGAAGTTATACGAAAATCCATTCTCATCTCCGCTATCTGGCCGAGGCCGTTCTGTTAGTAATTTCCAGAGGGGGCATCGCGTGCGCATGGGCAGCACAGCCTCAAGGATCACAATCCTTCGTTTTTCGCCCATCTAAGCGTTGGCACCAGAACAACATTCCAGAGCCCACAGCGGAATTGAGGGCGAAGTACCCTGGACACTAGGAGGCGTGCCATTTGATGTCCGGTTTTTGTTTCATCTCATTGCGGCCGAAAGTTGTGACTTGTCGGCTTCCCGAAGTGGCGGAGAATAGCCTTGGCTCTGGTAGGACCACACGATTTTGCAGACATCAAAACCTTCCACACCTCCACTTCTGTTCTTCAACTTTCATGCGGCTGAACCTCGAACTACAACACTATCAGATCGTTGCACTTAATTGGAATATTCGAGTGACACAGGATCATATTCACGATGGCGAATTGGGAACCTCGACATCCTCCTCGGACCTCATCACGGTTTCCGGCTCCGGGAATCTTCGTGAACGTCGAGTTTGGAATATCGTTCACGAACCGGAATAGGCCCCACACGGCTCAGCTCAACTACACGTCGCGACGCATGCAAGAAAGATTAGCCAGACAACGGCGAGAGCAAGACGAGCTACTACTACAAGAAAGAAATCATCACCACCCCTTCGAACAACCTCTTTGGAGTGGTCCGCATCCATCTACACTGACACCTGGATCGGGAGATCCAAACTATCGTCGAAATCGTCAGCAACAACGACAACAGCAGCAAAGATCATTAGGTGTGAGGACGAGGGAACAGTATGAGAGGGGCAGCTCAGCACCACCATCTTTGACAGAAAGACCTCAGATGCCTACCAGTCCCGTCAGCCCGATCATGCCGATTCAACACACCTCAAGCATGCCTTTAGAAGGATTCGAACGACCTCTCCCACCTCTCCCATCACAGTATCGTCTCGGCGAAGACGACTTGCCTTGGTCAACGGAACCTTGGTATCGTCCTTCGTCGCCAGAAAATGAAGCACCGTCCCTGGTTGGGATTGAGGTTGAGAATCGACGTGGTGAAGATCCGCAACGGGTCAGGGAGTTGGAGGACTTGCATTTGGCGATGTTGTCTGTGGATAGTCTTCCCCATGATGAATGGGAATCGTGGACTTGGGATAGTGTCGGAGAGATGCCGCGAGGACCGAGGAGTCTGGGATGGGCGGTGAGAACTGACGATGCGGGGAATTCGAGTGTGGTATCGCCTATAAGGTCGCCTCCGCCGCCTTATGTTGTCAGTCAATGGGACTCAAACCGGGATTCGTGGGAATCATGGGGATGGGAGATGCGACCGAGGAGTTCGGGATGAATATTTTAATGGGGATTATGGATACGATCGCTTCACCACCACGCTCGCTATCTAATTAATGGCCTCTCGAGCATCTCAAGAATGAGCAAGGGAATAGGAAAGATGGCTCAACGGTCTACGACACCACGATGGCATTTCACGGACAAAAAAAGAAGTTCTATCCAGAGTTGAATTGGTAGTCAAGATGCAAACTCTTGATACTCACCAAACCTGGCATGCCGGACACTCGTTCAACTACCCGGATATCGGCGTCATCGAGTCCTTCTCAAACTTGTACGACACTCTACTATCACGAAAAGTCACTTCCAGGTCCAATTTTCCCCTACTCTCGTCGTCACCTGTACGACTCTGACACGTCGGCGGACAAATGGCAAGAATTCGCTGGATAAACATAGTTGGACTCATGCAGTTCTAGATTTACAATGCAACTACAATGTTAATACCATGCATCTCGCATATCGTCTTATGGCACTTATTTGAAGCTCATCCAAATTCTCGTGGAGCGTCGAGCCTCAGAACCACCTCATAAGAACTAATCACGGGGAAGATCGACACATGGTGCAGAGGCAAAATGCTTATCCCTTCACTAGTCGTCTAGCGAGTTCTATAAATAGCTGACGGGAGATCCTAAAAACTCAATTGCAATCTCAATCTGGCGGCCCGCATCGCTCATTTCGTGCAATCAACGTCGAATCCTGGTCTCCTGGTTTTGGCCTGGGTTGACAGGCCCAAAAGCGCAAGCAGAAATTATGAAGAGGCTGCGCAGGCTGGGGACCGGATTGGGATGAAACTCCCCTGGTAGAGAAACGCGAAACATGTAAATGTTTTCCTGCACCCCGTTCACCGCACCAGAGACTTGAAACTTCAATCTCGAAACAGATATCGGCACGACCTCCTGGGGCATGCCATTCGGCTATCGGCTGCATCTGGACGGGTCAAACTGTCACGTTGCACGGTTGTGGCGTTTCGTGGGAGCGAATGACAAGACGAAGCTGTTGGATAGGCGTTATTTTGTGGATATGCCAATGTGTGCTGGCGAGACAGTGAGGCTGTGATGCAAGTGCATAGCCTCAATGTCCTATGTCGTTGGGGACTCTCTCCTTGCAGTTGCAGGTGATTGTGAGTACGAGTGTGAGATCGAGCCGTGCCGTGTGTGCAGTTGTTCAAACCGTTGCATGTTTTCAATGAACGGGTTCCTGGTATTGAGGTTATTCTCGTGCTAGATCTGCATTCGGGTATTGAGAAGGTCCGAAATTGAGCTTGTGAAAGATCGCCTGTGAATGTCCAAGAGCAGGTGGAGGATGGGAGACCATGTCTGGTGCTGCAGAAGGAATTGCCGGTTTGGCCTTGAGTGCGGTCAGCGTTGCCGCCTTGTTTACGACTTGCATTCAGTGCTTTGATATTGTGGTTGCTGGGAAAAACTTCAGTGAGGATTATGAGCAGCTTTGTGCTTTAGTAAGTAATCGTTCGCTGTCCCTATTCTTTAGCTTGCAACGGAAGCAACTCCGGACGAGAAGTTGAGGGTGTGGTGTGGAGAGGCTCACCAAGCTCGCTCTTTCTCATTTTCCCAAGAGTCCTTGCAATTCCACTCTTGCGATTCCGTTGATCGTTCTTTCCTCTTGTGGTATGTTACACTTTCTGCGGGGCATGTCTGGCTGACTTCTGTAGCTCTCCTTACAGCGCGCTCGATTTGGTCTTTGGGGCGAGTCAGTCGGCTTGATCCCGAACCCTCACGATGGTCAACGCCTACAATACGACAAGAACCTTGACCGACCAGATATCAAACCAGGCGTGGAAAGGATCCTCAACAACATAAAGTCGCTGTTGGACGAAGCTAGTCAGGTTGATGCGAGATACGGACCAAGGTCCCCTACACAATCTTCCGAGGTTTCAACGCCTCGAGGATTAGACATCTTCCGAACTCCTTTCGAGAGGTTCAAGTTCAACATCAAGAGCCACCAGAAGGAGACATCTGCGTGGAATGTTACGAGATGGGCTATACACGATTCCGACAAGTTCGAGGCCTTGATTGGTCGTCTGAGGGAATTTGTGGATGGTTTGGAGAGCATTACTAAGTCTTTGGGATTGCTTGACGAGCAACATAAAAGACTTCAACATGAAATAGAAACCATATCGGATACTGGGAGTCTTAGTTTACTCCGCGATGCTTCATCTAGACACGGTTCCTCGCTTCAAGGCATATCGGACGCCGCTAGTCAACGGTTGATCACGATGACAGAGTGGTCTGTCAAAGGTGCAACAATGTGGTCCGCTCCAGTAACCGGTGGAACAGCAGAGTCATTCACTACTGCCAGAAGTAGACCCTCTGCATTGACTGACAGTTCGAGTAATATGCCGCATTTTCCTGGGTCCTGGCCCGAGTTTTCCATGACAAGCTCTAGAGTGCTAAAGCGAAGCAGACTACCAGTGCTCGCTAACCAGAATGCAAACCGCCAGCGTCGTACCTGCAAAGAATGCCTCGAAGAACACTACAAATGCACGCCTAGTACCAACCCTATCTTTTGCGTCAGATGCCAGGAAACCAACAAGATATGTAGCCTCGTGTCTGTGCAACCGAGTGAAGTCCTTGAACCGGACCCCGTTCTTACTGGCTTTGTAGAGGAGACTGCATCACTTCCTATCACATCCTCTCAATTGCCACAGAATCAGCGCCTGCTAAGACTAGTGGAGGCCAAACCACGACCACGTCTGAGCTTTGCCGCGGGAGATACCGACTATGGCAAGGCCTTAGCAAAGTTCAAAACCGAAGACGAGGAACGATGGATCGAGGAGTCCGTGAGTTATTTGACCCAAGCCTACAATGGATTATCTGTAGCTAAACGCATGTTCTTTGAGCTGCGAGACATTCGAGAAGGAAAGGTTCCATTCGTCAGTGCTGCTCCTGTTGGAGACAGTTTAACGAAAGTTTTAGCCTGCATCGAGGGCCCACCAGAGACGCCCTATGAAGGGGGCGTCTTCTGGATTACTGTCAATTTCTTGGATGAAAGTCTGTGTGCTCCCCCATCAATGAAGTTTCATACGAAAATATACCATCCGAACATTTCTTCTCGAGGCCATATTTGCGCCGACTACAGCGAACGATGGGCCTCAGTTCTGTCCGCTGGTGTTTTCAAGGGGCCAGTGGAAGATCCTGCGTCATTATGGTACACGAAGAAGTCAACAGAGATCCGTTGGTCGCTTGGCTCACTTCTTACCGCGTTGTGCGGTTTGCTGGCTACGCCTGATGTTGATGATCCACTCGTTCCAGAAATAGCTCAGACATACCTGACCGATTACAACAAGTATTGGAACAACGCCAAGATCTACACTGAGCGCTATGCGAAAAAATCGAGGCCGAAATCTGATGAATTGGTCTTCTCTAACGACACCCCGAGTATCGAGACTGTGGCGCCAAATGTTGAAGAGATCTCCAGGCACGTTGAGTTTGAGGCTGACCTGGTCAGCTTACAGAGCTCACTCCGGGAGGTCTTCGACGTGAAAATCCCGCAAGCAAGAAGATCAGAGAAGACCACAAGTCGAGATTTTACGGTTCAGCGCGATGGGAACAAAGATACAGTAGCTGCTGCAACGGAGCAACCTTTCTGGAGAGCTTTATGCCGTATTTGGAATAAGTTTCGTATGGACTACGGTTGGCGGAGACTTAGTCCAGAGCGAAGAGACCAATTCGAGCACTCTATGATACTTGACGTAACCCGCAAGCGTCTGAATCTTGGAACGATAATTGACTTCAGGGATGTCATGGTCTACTATCCAATTCTTCAGTTGCTCGTCCTCGAAAGTCGCAGGGCAACCCATTTTGACGACTTTATGTCAGCTCTACGGGATATGTGTATTGATTACTTTGCGGCGATCCTCAGTGCTATGGATATCCAAACGTCGAGTGACGAGGCATCTATGTCTTTCAAATTATCTGCTGTCATCAACAAGCAAAACTTGAATTGGACTTTCTACCGGAAATGGGACGCAATTGCGCGTTTGCATCGAATTCTGGACATGTATTTGCTTGATGGCACGCACCGGGATTGTACTAAATGTGAGAGTGACTACAATACTGTCGTCTCTGACAATGAACCAAGCGCCTGTCAAGGAATGGACATTCTCTTGGAACACATCGTACGCCACATCTCTCGCGTGGACATGAGGAAAATGTTACTAGATCCAGAAGTCGTTTCGTTTTTCTGTCCTGTTATAGTCTCAGGTCAGGCAATTACTTTCAATGATGGCCCACAGATCCGTTTCCATCCTTCGATACACCTTGACTGTGCGATGTCACCAAGGCTACGCAACCATGTCGAAATCACAATTCCAACCACATTTGGTAGAATTGTTCGCTTGAAGAAATACTCCTTGGCTCTGAAGAAGCTGTGTACACTGGATACTGAGGACGATGGCGAGCAGAGTTGGTGTATCATCTGGCGAAATGGCGACAGCGTTGAATCCCTTTTTCTTACAGATCTCGTGGGTGTCACACCAGGATCATCAACCAGCGCATTCAACGACTCGAGGGTGGATGAATATACCAAACAACAGTCGAACCGCCTAAAGCTCTCGAAAAGAACTCTCACTGAGGAGACAAGTTCATCTATGGCGGTACCGTCCCATGCGATTACGTGCCAACCTAAACAGCCTAAGGCACAATCCCAGTGGTCTTCTAGACTTCGATCGAGGATTTCTGGCAGCGGCTCTCAGCACAAAGCCCCCAAAAACGAAGGCGCTATTCTATCAGTCACCTATACTGCACGATCTCCAGGCCCTGTAAGAACCAAAACGGTCCAATGGTGCTTTCGTCCAGACGACAGATCCATATACGAACTCTGGCTTTGTAATCTACAGCTCCTGCAGAGGTTATCCCCGTTCATGTAACGATCTAGTTGATGACAAGTTTTGGTATTTCAAGCTGTATTTGCAGCCTACAGAATTTCGTGCTTGTTGAATAGATGAGATTGTGGCTGGTTCTGGGATTCTGCTCGAATGAGACAATATAGGGACTGTAGGGTCAACAGTGCTTGTAAATAGGCTTTTCAAAGATTATCTGATCAAATTGACCAAGAGAAGTAGACGCTTTCCTCCCTATATCTCATATTTGACTGACTTCTTATGTTTGGCTTCACCATATTCAGCCTGTCAGGTTAGAGAAAATGATTGTCAGTGCTTTCCTTCAAATTCTTGCCATGCATTCCTAGAGAAGAGGTCTGATGATTCATATTTTCAGACAAATTTTATATCAACAGTTCATTCAATCTCGATACTCTCCTACTTCCTGAAATAGGCTTTCCCCCATGATGGTACATACACAGAATTTCAAGAGTCAAATCCAGAGAAATAAACCATTCTTGCCTCCAACGACACAATTGTTACCCAGGCTTGTGTAGTCCCTCTCCACAAGAGCCTTCAAAGCCCCACCTTGGTGCTACCCGTGTTGACAATTTCTATTCTAGCTACCTTTTCGTAAGGCGCTGAGCAAGAGAAGCCACACTGAACCTCACGGTCAGCAAGATTCAGGTGCTCGTAGCATCTGCTAATGAGCATGGCTAAAGCAAGCATCCATTGGAAAATAGTCAATGCCAAGATATCTACTTGTACACTCAACATTCTCCACATTGCGAGGGTCCCCACGACAATTGCTACGAAAAGAGGAGCATGGAGTTTTTCTCCTCGTCCTTGTTGATATATTGAAGTGAGAAGGCCACTCGTCATGCATGTCGAGCAGAGGATGCTGATGTCGTCGGACACAAGATCGGTTGTAAATCCCAGTCTCGTCGGTATCAATGTTTCGAGGAGCTGAATGAAAGTGTTGTCTCCTTCAGTGTCTAGGAGCTAATGATTGTCAATTGTGTACCGAATGAGCTTCAAGCTGGCGTTGACATACCTGACGATGTTGAGCTAGAGCATACCCAGTCTGTACGACCAACGATACGGCTGCGAATCCGAAGTCCATACGGACGAAGTGGACAGAACGCTTGTTGCTCTGAGGTCGTTCTTACTAATTTCTGGAAGCAGAAGAAGCAAGAATATGTGTTTCCAGCAAGTGCAGTAGGTAAAGTCGTTGTTCTGGACGGCATCCGAGAGTCAAATTGAGTCGATTTTTGGGAATTGATTCCCAAACGTATATGAAAAACTGAACATCACGACGAAGAAATATATGGAATATCCGCCCTTTATATATAAAGTCAGACAAGGCAAAATGAAAACCACTCAACAAGGCTTCAGTTGTTCGTGGAGGGCCGCTGATATGGAAATGAGGGGTATTGATTGGCTAGCCAGAGCGATGGCTCGTGCCACCCCCTCTTATGACAACCTCACCTCTTCTTCGTGAGAAATTCTTCCTCACGAACAATTTTTACACCACCACTTTCTCACGATCAACTCCGCCAAGACAAATGCCCTTCACTATACCACGAGAAAGCTTCGCCATGGCTTCAGGGCAAGCAGTTTATAGCGACGAAGAGCTATCCTCGTCGTCTCTACTCAACTATCCTCATCGATAACCATCAATTTCGACACCAGTTATCCTCTATTCTGTCGTTTTTTAACCTTTAGAAATCTGCCAGAGGCTAAATAAATACGAATCTTAATTGCACTCGCGAAATCAAGCTTTCGGAGCTACTACTCTCTCGCACTCGAAAAGGTATGAACTTCCTATCCCTAGACCCTTTTCTAGCTCTAGAAAAGCTGCTTTGCTTCGTCTACAATCTCAAATGATGGATATAAGCTCACAGAAGGTAGATCTCAATTTCATATTCCCATTCTCAATTGATCACATCAATTTTGGAAGCTCCTCGAGAGTCCCGAGACATGTCGGACAACATTGAACCCGCCTTTATCGGCATTGAGTTGAACGAATACCCAATTGCAGGTGTAGATGAAGTTGGAGATGTTGGATATATTGCTGGCGATATGCAAGAGGATCAGGATGCTGTAGATGTTAATGACCAAGACCAGGATGGACAAGTAGAGGGAGCAGGAATGATTGCCAACGACGAAGTCGAGGACCATGACCTCGGGGAAGTTGACACACCGGGTCAGCAAGATGCATTGCCCGGAGACAACCAGGACGGAAAACCAGACGCTGCTGCGCCTGGGCCTTTGGACGTCAGTAATGGAGCTGCGGAAAACGGCCACAATGATCTCGAAGCAGCCCCTCCTGCCGGTAATGTGGTTCATGCCTACCCACAGCCTGGAGGTGGCATGGATTACTTCTTATTCATCAATCTCCTCTTCATGGTCAGCTCCATTGTCATCAGCTTTCTCTCCGATCCCGCCTACAATGCTCGTCTCGCCGCAAAGAAACTGAGTGGATTGTTCATCAATATGCCACAGCGCGCATTGCGCATCTTCAACTGGAGTTTCATCGGCGTCTGGGTTGCGACTTTCGTCATTCACGCACTTCGTGGAGAATGGAGCCGCCTTGATGTCTTCAGACAGAAGTGCCTTCGTCTTATCTGTTTGGGTCTTGGAGTGACAGCTCTGTTCTTGAAGTGGATCGAGCCAGAGCACATCAATCTGTCGTATGCTCCTGGTGTCATCACCCTCGCTGTTGAGATCACTTATCTTTGCATCGATGTGATTGCAGATGCGGCCATCTTTTTCTTCGACACGGTCTTTCCATGGTTGGCAACTACGGGCAAGCCATTGATCTCTTTTCTTGGAGCATTGGTAATGGTCATCATTATCTGGGCCTTGTATCGAGGATAGGCACGCCATCCACTAGATTTTCGACAGGGTACTGGACATTGGGATTAACAACAGGCATGGTGGTGAACAACGATGGAAAGTACAGCATGGAGTACGACTTTGTCTACGAGTAGGGCTTGAGTGATAGCACGATGAATTGGTGGGTTGATGAAACGAATGTTAGAGCTGGAGAGTGTACAGTGGTCCTTAGGGGAAAGAGGAACGAGCAATCGCAATTACTTGAAGAGTGTAGTTTATTGTATATATACCCATTGCGTTGAAGATACGAGCAGTGCATACCACGGTTCTATGAACATCTTCCTCTTAATATCCCTTAGACCAACAATCTCAAGCAACTGTGCACTCTACGCTATGTGTATGCATTACAGATATTTGGCACCTGCACAGAGGCATTTAACACCAGCACCCTAGATAATCACCATCGGCGAAGCAACTCAACTTGAAATTGCACGCTCTTCCAAATCATAGAGGTAATGTTCTGAGCATCTCGAGTCAATTTGCAGAGCCGAGCCATCAGTGTGAGGCCGCAACTCTTCAGCCATCAAACGTTCTTCAACATCTGGATCATTTTGCACAACAGAAACTCAACCTTAAAATTGATAGCCAACAAAAATCTTAAGGACTGCACTTGAGCCTTGTCTAAAGCTCACTTCACAAGCAAACATTAAAACAAAATATCCTTTCTCATGACGGTGTGGCTGCCGCCGTGGGCTCTCTCGCTAGGCTCCGTCTGCAACAGCACATCACTGAATGCCCAGCTGCCCCCAAATGTCGGCTAGCGCGAGAGTGACCAACCCTTCATAAACAGATGCACCTCATCCTAGCTAAAAACTCACCTTGTCGCTACTCCGCTCTCACTAATGTCCCAACATCCTATCATGCTTGCAGATATCTACCGCAATGCAGAGTCCTTTTGACCAGCAGTCTCCGTTGGGAGCTTACGGCGCACTCGAATCACCGAGTCCTATTTGGGACGATCGTTTCTCGACCCGACTCGAGTCCTTTGACGATAACGAATTTGAGCGGGAGCTTACGAACTGGTTCGACGAGAACAAAACTTACGACAACACCCACCATTCTAGCGGAGAGGGCAACATCGATCCTTCCTTACGCTCATTGTCTGGCAAGCGCAGGGAGATCGCGGGGCAGCAGGAGAGTTCAAGAACGGCGCCGGTAAGCAGTATCCATCACCCATGGTGCCGGGTCGAAAGCTAATACTACCAGACATTTCTGACCCCGCAAAGTCAAGAACGGCGATCAAACGAACCTTCCTCCGCCTCCGCTGCCAAAAGTCCCAACTCTACTCCCACATCGGTCTCAAACAAGCGCGCCATTGATTCGGACGAAAGCCAGCAAGATGCTACTGAAGCTAAGGACAGACAATACGAGAAGGCTCTTGTGCAGAGAGAATTGGATGAATACAAGTCAAAATTTGATAGTCTGAACAAACGTCTAAAGTACTCTCAGGTGGAGGTACATTTTAATATCAAGAAAACGGATTCGACAATTCCTTCCCAGACGGACAATGCCCAATCGGACAACAACCGTGGCGATGGCAGCCAATCGAGAGATCAAGCCATGCAGGCACATCAGGAGCACCAGGCACCACCCCGGCTCTCATTGTCATCGTCTCGGTCAAATGAGGAGAGCCAGGCACCAACAATCTTCTCGCAAAATCAACAGCCCGAGGACGGACAATCAGTGATCAGCCAAACTACATACCGAAGCAATGGGACGATATATGCGCCAGGAGGGAAGTCTTGCGAAACATGTGCGAAATATCTGGCAGGTGATTACTACTTCTCTACCTGGAGAAATCACTTCTGGGCTACTCACTATCCACAAGAGGGATGGTACTGCCTGTTCTGCAAGGTCATACCCGTAACAGACGATGGAAACCTCGCATGGCAATGTACCAAGTGCTCAGGGGCATTTATGAATCTACCAAGCGCCGTTACACACTTCACAATGGAGTGCTGGGAAAGAAGCGGACTTTTCAAAAAGATCAAGCCGTTCAACGACCACTTGTCAAAATGTCATCCAACGCATCCTGAAGCCTTCGTTCTCCCACTAGTTCCTGGTCAATCCCAATGCCTCTTGTGCGAAGGGACATTTCAAGATGGGGAGTCCTCGATTCATCACTGCTCGAAAATACCAACATGGACTTACAAGCTTTCTACACCATTTCCCCCAACTTGCGAGTGTCACCTAGGCCACATCTTCGATACCTATGAGAAGATGAATGTCCATATCGAGGAGGAGTATTTCAAGAAGCCTAAGCAATCATCGGGGAAGAATCGCCTACGCAACGCCAGCGACCAGGATGGTAGTTCACAGGGCGGTGCCAATTCAAATTTTGACACCCATAGCCAACGTGGCAGAGGTTCTCAAAATGGCAGGCGCGGGCAAAGGGGAAGCCGGCGTGGTCGTGGAGGACGTTCGGTTCCCAATATCCAAGCCTTTGACAACCAGCACATGGCTCTTGGAAACACAAGTGGTCTCGCACCTTTCACCACAGAGAACGGATCAGCAGCCTCAGGATCTGTAGGAAATGCCCTTCTTAGCCCAAGACATCTATCTCAGCGTCATCACGCACATCTCGGCACGCTTGGAGACCTCACTGCCGATTTGCAGGGACTCGCTCAAGAAGGACAGTTGCCTACATCAAACCCTCACGTCGACACTCAGAATATACGGCTGCAGACTGGGAATGAGCCACCGCCGCATTATGATCAGCCAGTGGTCACGGATGGCCACCCGTCGTTCATTAGGAGGACTGTTACGCCTCCTCAGCCTGAGCAGAACAACGGATGAAGTATCAATACTGAGCTTTAGAAGCCAAACTTTGAACATAAATAAGCGAGGATAGTCTTCGATACAACTAGGTACAATGATCCCTTCCGCCGTATCTTTCCTTGCTAATATTTTCAGTAGTCGCCTCAGGGCAATCTCATCTGCCAGCGTCGCTCACATTCGTACGGCCACTAGGACAAGCTCCGAGTTGGGTTGCTTTCTGGCCTTGTCCAACCACGATCACTCCAGCTGGCGAAGAATTTAGACAGCGGAGCCATGACTCTCACGAAATTTGGTGTCTCGCTCCGCTGTCGGTAGACCTTGATGGACAACTGGCTGTCTAAGGGAAGAGTTGCGCTCCCAACATATGTTGGACGACTTCCTTGGAAAACGATCATGTGCGGCGGGCTTGATGTTGTAAACAACGGAAGCCTGAACAGTGCTGGGTATTCAGCCCAAGAAGAATGTCGCTATGTATAGTCAAGTTTTTGGATATCTGTTGAGATTTATGTTGGAAAGCATTGGATGATGGAATGTGATAATGAGGACACGATGAGATGGAAAGGACTGTGATGATGAGATGATGAAATGTGTCTATGACAGTATGGTCAATGTTAATAGCGAAATCCCGCTTTTACACATGCTTCATCCTAGGAAGGAAGTGATTATCCGAATGCAAGTATCTTGGAGATTGCCCCCTCGTTACCCCTTTTCGGCACGTGCCGATTAACCGAATGTACCCCGCAGGTTGACTGGAGAGAGCTCGACGGCCGATGTTGACCTCTCACTCTTCTTTTCATAAGAGAAGTACCCAGTATCTTTGTCACTCTCGTACTTCGACTCTATACATCATGGAAATCAGATCAGCACGATGCTATTGCCACAAAGCTTGTCAAGTCCTCAGACATCGACCTCGACTTTCGTCGCTACCCCACTTCAGTGCTCGAGCCCCACTCTCTACCAAAAATTCATCCACACAGGACCATCAACCTCCATCCATATCTCGCTTTCAACACGACCTCAAGCACCACATATCAACCTCCAAACGACGCTACTCCTCGACTTCACCTCCTGATGCATCCTCACCCAAACCCCTCGACGGCATAACAGTAATAGCCCTCGAACAAGTAATCTCCGCCCCCTACTGCACCCGCCACCTCGCTGACCACGGCGCCCGCGTCATAAAAATCGAGCGTCCAGGTTCCGGCGACTTCGCCCGTCTCTACGATACACGAGCATCCGGTCTCTCTTCTCATTTCGCTTGGGTGAACCGTTCAAAAGAATCTCTCGCTTTAGACATAAAACAACCCAAAGATCTTGAGATCTTGAAAAAATTGATTGGGAAGACGGATGTTTTTATTCAAAATTTGAAACCGGGAACAGCGGAGGGGATGGGATTGGGGTATGAGGAGCTGAGGAAAACAAATGAGGGGTTAGTCGTTTGTGATGTGTCTGGGTATGGGAGTGAAGGGAGGTATAAAGATAAAAAAGCCTACGACCTCCTAATCCAAGCCGAAGCCGGCGTTCTCTCCGTCACCGGCACGCCAGCAATGCAATCCAAAGTCGGGATCTCGATAGCGGATATTGCGGCAGGGATATATGCGTACAGCAATATAATAGCAGCGTTGCTGTTAAGAGAGAAGACGGGGAAAGGTTGTAGGATTGATGTTAGTATGTTGGAGTGTATGGTTGAGTGGATGGGGTTTCCGATGTATTTTGCATACCAAGGGCAGGAGCAACCGAAGAGGAGGGGTGCAGATCATGCTAGTATTTATCCGTATGGAGTTTTTGAGACGGGGGAGGGGGGGGTGATGCTGGGGTTGCAGAATGAGAGGGAGTGGAAGACGTTTTGTGAGGGTGTGCTGGAGATGCCGGAACTTGTGAAGGAGGAACGATTCATGGGATCGACGACGAGATCGGAAAATAGAGAGATATTGAAGGGTATTATTGAGGGCGTGTTCAGGAGCATGACTGCTGAAGAGGTGGTTGTGAAGCTAGATAGGGCAGAGATTGGGAATGCGAAGGTCAATGATATGCAAGGTGTCTGGGATCATCCTCAACTAGAAGCTAGAGGTATGTGGACGGATGTTGGGACTGAAAACGGGAAGTTGAAATCTCTGTTGCCGCCTGGGACACCGAATACTTTCCGGCCGACAATGGGACCAATACCGAGAGTTGGGGAGCACAACGAAAAGATTCTAAGAGAGCTTGAGGACGGTGTCTTTGGAAAACAACATGGAACAAAAAGACCCTGATCTCGTCAAAGGCAGAGATTTGAAGACCCATAGATGTGTAAAGGGAAAGCATGCTAGGGGAATTGAAAAAGAAGTGAGCAAATTCGCGGTGTTAGAAGGAGGAATAGAGAGTGTTAAGCATCATCGTACAGTAAAATGCATCTTCCATTTAAGCCTGCTACAATCATTCCAAAAAGCCAAGGGAACTTTTATATCTTTACCAGACGCTTCTCGAAATTCATTGCAAGGTCCCTCAGTTCTACGACATTGCATTACTCTCATTCCAGCTCTCTAAAACTCCTATTTTCTTTCGCTCACTATTTTAACATCGCACGGCAGGTTATCGTGTTGACTCTTCTTCAATAAGATATTTGACGGAGACAGTCTTATCGATAGCTGGTAAGAAGAAACACTTCATATAATTGTACCTAAGTTAGCATCAGACAATCTTTCCGGTGAACGCTTTCCCCCCTAAGCAGTTTCTTCACGGCAGCCACCACGAAAATCGATTGTGTGTGTCAATTGTTCTGATTCATTTCAAAGCTCTAGCTCAACTGCTGCCCGCAATTAGCCTGTAATTCTGTTGAAATTGCCACCACTCTCAGTTTTGTTCCATGCCAAACTCAGCGCCATCAGATTTGCAAAGTATAGTACACAAGCCCACTATCATCAAGTGCCACCCTTAGGCATTCTCGCGCCACAATACCACGTGTCTGCAAGATAGCCTTCTTTATTGAAAGAACTCGAGCACTAGAGATGGATGAGCAAGAGTCGGTTCACTAACAGCGGTCCCAATGGACGATGATATTGTAGTTGTCCGTGTCAAATTTCTGACCACAGACAATATCATTAGTGTTCCATCCGGTCGTGCCACGGCAGTCGTCGATAATGTCTTGAGCGTAGGAAGCCATGTAGACACAACTTGGCGTGATTCCGTTGTAAGCCTACAACAACAACAACAACAACGTCAGCAGCTTGCTAGCTTGTATACGTAGAAGTCTTACATCGTTGCAGAGATAGATGCCGCTATTCCAGCTGCATGAAATTCTAACCTTTTTGCAGAGTCAGTAAGCCTCTTCCTAGAAATTAGGGAATATAGCCTCGTTTTCTAAAATCTAGATCTCTAGAAACTCCACGAGAGAAAAGACAAAGAGGGGAAATGTTGCTCCTGGAAGGAAACTTACACAGCTTCTGGCTCCGACACCGCAGAGACCGTTGAAGTGATTTAGGTAGTCGATGCCTTCCTCGATGATACTGGTAGTAGCCGATGACCAACCCCAAGGATCATTAGGGCAGCAATAGAGTGCAGCCTAACAGAAGACAATTAGTGGCACTATCTATTATAAAAATGAATATACAGGCACAGACCTTATTGTTAGCCTCACGAGCCATAATGTTGCGTTCGTCTTGGGGGCCGTTTTCTCGGGCAAGTTTGCGGGCCTGAACGAGTGCATCGGGGTCAAAGTCCGGATGGATGACCTTCATTTGAGCATGCATTTCCTACCCATTATTAGCGTCGTATGAATAGGCGAACACATCAAAAGGCAAGACAAAGATGATTCGCATACCTCAATAGAGCCATTAAGTTGGACTTCGTGACCACCGAGTGTACCAATGAAGCTCATTCTGCCGACTGGATATGGCAGGTCCGAAGCTGAACGGCGGGACAAGCCCTGTGGAAGCGCACCACCAACGACCTGTAACTGACAGATAAATATCAGCTCTCTTCTCAACAGCTGGGCTGCTAGACTAAAAACTTACGACCGAGATGAAGAGGGAAAGAAGCATCAAGATGGTAGCAATGAACTTCATGTTTGCGACTTGTCTTGATCTTTTCAAAAGTGATTTGGTCACTGGAATAGTCAAGCTGATCGCGGAAGTGGTGAAATCGAATGGCTGAAGTGGATTACTAGGAAAGTTATAGACGTTAGCTGGGATCAGCAACGAAGAAGATGAAAGGTCATAGAAAGCTTGGTTGGCGTGAGGACATACCTGGAGGACTGGCCAGAAAGGGTCTTGTATCCTGTCGCGTTACGCTGTAAAGTGTCGTGGGGAAGGAGGCTTGAAGGTAGAAGGTGGCCAATTTATAACTTCGGGGCGAGAAAACGAAACGCAACTCCGCCGATCTCGCTTCTACAAAAAGAGAAGGCACAGGTATGTGAAGACGTCACTTGCTTCTACCTCAGAGGGCAATTGCTCAGCACGCTAGTCTCGTCTCTATTAGTTTGAAAGTCTACCCGCCTGTTACCTACATAAAAGAGGAAAGCATATGCCAGGTCCTCAGCGAAGTATCACTTTTACTTCTTTGTTAGGCAAATTGTCTTTGTGCGTCTACTGAAAGACTGCAAGAATGAAGGCCGGAGATCCTCTGCGTCTGTAATCTGAAGCTACACTCAATGCGAGCAAATATTTTCGGTACTTCAGTAGTATCAACTCGTCTGATGAGAACAGACTTATATCTGCCTAAGGTTCCGTTTGGACTATGTGCACTATGTAGAATCCCTCGTCCAGTTTTTCTGGCGAGACTGTGGGTGGCAGATAGCAGACAGTAAGGCAAAAGAGCCAATGCAGTGCGGATGATCAAATGAGGAGATGCTTGGACCTTCATTGTACAGGATGCATTTCAAGTTAGCCACTTGCCATCTTTTTTTTTTAAATTGCTTTTTGAGTATGAATTTCCTGCTTTGTAGTAGGCTAAGGAGCTATTAGGGGCTTGGTCATGATGCAGAATGAAGCCAGAGGAGTTGAAGAAAAGCTCGACGTAGGTGAACTCGTCATGAGAGGGGTGAGAACGGAAGTCGAGAAATCAAGGAGCTAAGCTTCATATTCTTACTGCTCAGATCAAAGCTGGGAAAGTCCACTGGGTCGTGAGAGTGGTATTATACATTCGTCCAAGCATCATATTCATACATGCCTTTTGTACTACCTTACAAACTGCTTGATGTCCTCTGCATCCTCAAATTTAACCTTTCCATCTCGACCGACTTCAGCAACGTGGAAGCCGGTAGGGACGTCTGAGATTTGCTTGCTCGACTCCTCTTCTTTGGGTTTACTCATCAAAGTGACCGCGGAAGTCACAGCTCCAGCTGGAGAATCTGCAATCTCATTCACATCCCGTGATGTCAAAACATCACCGACCCTTGATGCTCTCGAGGAAATCAATATCGTGGTTGGTCCGTGGAATTTCAAGAACAAGCTATCTCCCCAGATAGTTCTCCTCGCAGCTGTTCGCAAATTGAAGAGCAGAGATGTGATGCCCTTCCACGTTGACGTCTCCCTCATCACCCTAAAGAACTTGATGTCTGGCAGAAGATAGCCAAGACCAAGATTCGGTACCTGGAATCTTAAACTCGATGACTTGAGTCGATATGGTAAAGGAGGATGCTGGGTAATGGTATACGCAACCACATTGCCAGGATGCGCCACGTATTCCTCGCCTGCCCTCAAATTGACTTGATAGATCTGACCTGGTCCAGCCAATGCTACAAGACCTCGTCCTGAGACCTCAGAGTTTCCCCAATGTGCAAGACTCATTTTCGTGTTCATGGTAGGGGTGACTGAAAGTGTATGTCCCGTCCATGCCAACAGCGCCTTTCGCTGGGCAACCATCCAGTCCACGGTTCCATTTAGGTGTAATACGGTGAAAGAAGTGATTGGTGATTTGGTCGATATTAAAGCTGTGATAGGACTCGTTGAGGAAATTCTTTGGTAAAGGAATGGTATGCCCAGGGGCGCTCGGCGGAAGGGTTCCAGTATAGACAATGTTGATTGTGCCTATGACCCTTTAACAATAGTTCCCTCAGACTGAATTCAATACTGACATTTTCTGACTTCCCGCTAACTCCAACTAATGTGCCTCTCCTGGTATAAAGCTTTTGAGATGCCGATAACGAAACGGACAAAAGGGAATATGGTGCGCCTAGGACCTCGAATCGAGCATCTGCAATTCAGCAACACATTAGCTTGAGTTCAGGAGTGCCAATTGGGAGGACACCAACCTGCAGGGTCCGAGAAAGCGTCAATTGAGCCACTGAGAACATCTCCAGTCAGGTTTGGCGACTCCGTAGTGGGTGTTGCGCTGATCTGAATAGCTCTCCGGGCATGAGCTCCAGCGCCAGGACATCGAAGCTGCCGAAAGTTTCGGAAAGCATTATCCAGCGGTACTCGACCGCGCATTGCTGCTATTGAACAGTGATTGTTGCTGTTGACCTTGATATCTTTGGTCAATTGAGAACATTTCAAGCTCTTGAGATTTGTGCCTCAAAGTTGAGGCAAATATGCCGAATGATCTCTGCGACAACCCGAGCTTAATATTACGCCATTCGGGCAGAATGTCAAAACGCTTTTAAAATCACTCAAGACGCGAAACCTACTCTCGAAAGTCCTCAAGGAGGCTCGGACTTTGCAATGATTTGGGAGTGAGGAGAAAAATAGCCCGGCAACTCTCGAGACAGCTTCCTGAAGCTACCCCTCCAAGCTCTGTGCACAGCAACAAGAAAATGCTGGGAGGAGCATCTACGAATTTGGGCCGATAGTAGAGCTCTACCGACGGCGAGAATGATTATAAGGGGTCTCTATGGAGCTTCTTGCTTAAGTGCAAGAGCTTCAGTGCGGTCGAGGCTATGGAATCAACATCAACTGGGCCTCCGCGTCTTCACTGGCACGAATCGACATTGGAAGGATGTGAAGGCTACCTCGATACAGAGCCAAGCTCTGCGGCAACCCAAGACCGCAGAAGATCTGCCAGGAACGATTCCAGAGACTGCGAAGAAACCTCCTCCGGTCCGGAAAGATCCTCTAGCTCTTGACGACAAGACAAACAAGGAGCAGCGGAAAATTGATTGGGCTATCCTGAAGGAGATGAGCAAGTACTTATGGCCGAAAGACAATCTTGGGACACGGTTCAGGGTTGGAGTAGCTGTGGCTCTTCTGGTGGGAGCGAAAGTTCTGAATGTCCAGGTGCCGTTTTACTTCAAGAGCATTGTGGATGCTATGAACATCGATTTCGTAGCGGTTGGAGGCACAGCTACAACAGTTGCAGGATCCATGATACTGGCATATGGCCTTACAAGAATTGGCGCTACAGTCTTTCAGGAAGTCCGGAATGCAGTCTTCGCAAGTGTTGCACAGAAGGCCGTCCGCAACGCTGCTGGGAATATCTTTCACCACCTATTAAGGCTGGACCTGAATTTTCATCTTTCGAAATCAACTGGTGGTCTGACGAAAGCCCTTGACCGAGGTACCAAAGGCATCACATGGCTTCTACAAGCCATGATCTTTCACATCCTGCCAACGGCATTGGAGATTTCAATGGTCTGTGGTATTCTTACCTACCAGTATGGTGCTAAGTTTGCGGCTATAACCGCAGTGACTATGGTAGCTTACTCGACATTCACAATCTGGACAACTTCATGGAGAACACAATTTCGAAGAGCAGCCAATGCCGCAGACAACAAAGGCTCCACTGTTGCTGTAGATTCGTTGATCAACTATGAAGCTGTTAAGTATTTCAACAACGAGAAATTCGAGGTTGGCAGATACGATAAAGCATTAAAGGAGTACGAGAAGCAACAGATCAAAGTTACGACATCGCTTGCCATGCTCAACTCCGGCCAAAACTTGATATTTTCAAGCGCTCTAACAGCAATGATGTACCTGGCTGCAGATGGTGTAGCCAAAGGCACTTTGACGGTTGGGGACTTGGTCATGGTCAACCAACTCGTTTTCCAACTTTCGGTTCCCCTAAATTTCTTGGGGTCTGTTTACCGAGAAATTCGCCAATCACTCATGGACATGGAGACACTTTTCAATCTACAAAAGGTCAATGTGGTTATCAAAGATACACCAAATGCAAAGCCGCTTCAACTCACAAAAGGCGGCGAGATCACATTCGAAAATGTGACTTTTGGGTACCACCCTGATCGTCATATCTTGAAGAACCTGAGCTTCACGATCCCAGCAGGGAAGAAGATTGCTGTAGTTGGCCCTAGTGGGTGTGGCAAGTCGACAATCTTGAAGCTTCTCTTTCGCTTCTACGATCCCCAGGAAGGCAGGATCCTGATCGACGGTCAAGATA
Organism: Acephala macrosclerotiorum; assembly: GCA_014904845.1. NCBI lineage: Eukaryota > Fungi > Ascomycota > Leotiomycetes > Helotiales > Mollisiaceae > Acephala > Acephala macrosclerotiorum. Next base: position 468,576 of record MU119205.1, on the reverse strand, counting down.
TCCGAGAAGTGACTTTGGAGTCGCTGAGAAAAGCTATTGGTGTCGTTCCTCAAGATACTCCACTCTTCAACGATACTATTGAGCATAATATCAGGTATGGCGACTTGACTGCATCGCCCGAGAGAGTGCTTGCTGCTGCCCAAAAGGCGCATATCGATGAAACGATATCCAAACTTCCAGATGGTTATCACACCCAGGTTGGCGAACGAGGCATGATGATCTCAGGTGGAGAGAAGCAACGTTTGGCGGTGTCCAGATTGATTCTGAAGGATCCACCCCTACTGTTTTTCGACGAAGCTACTTCTGCACTGGACTCTCACACGGAGCAAGCTCTTATGCAGAACATTAATAGCATCTTGAAGGAGAAAGTGAGAACAAGTATATTCGTTGCTCATCGCCTAAGAACGATTTACGACAGTGATATGATCATTGTCCTTAAGGAAGGGCGGAACGTCGAGAGCGGCACACATAGGGAGCTAGTCGACACTGGCGGGGTATACTCAGAGCTCTGGAGTAGTAAGTCATCTAGTTCTCCTCTCACCTTTGTGACCTGACGTATCACAGACCAAGAGACTATGTTCAGTGATGACGGCTCAGAACGTGAAGTCGAAATAGACGATATCAGCGTTGAAGATGAGAAAGACGAACCTTCACCAACAAAATGATTGGTGTGTTCGCAATCGTGATAGAGGGTAATGGCGAAAAACCACATGGCAGCAGGGATTGGACATATTCTGTAACATGTTACCTGCATACCCCGTGTCTCAATGGCGGCCTGATAGACGGGATGATCGCCGCTCGATTGGAAAGATTTTTTTCTTCTTATGAAGCCTCACAGCAGACCGTGCTGTGCATCTTGTCACGCGTGATAAAAGGCAATCATTTTACATCGTTGGGATGCATCTAACATCCGGCCCGCAGGGAGGGCCAGCGAATATCCTCGCTTCTGGGAGTATTGCAATTGGCGTTCCGACACGCTGGCACTTGGCCCAATGCATCCTTACAGATCTCTCAAGGCCGTGTGCAGCGCTTGAATCGGATGGTTACCCAACGGTGCACCATCCCACCCTTTCGTACCACCACTTTGGAAGGGCTGACAGCTTCCAACGCACCAAGATACCAAAATTTCACCCACCTTCCCTAAAAGGAGGCCCCCGAAGAGGGCCAATAGTCGGTGCTTTGACCTGCTAGATGGCGTCTTCTAGTGTTGGTGTCGCCCAGTTGGCCCCACTGAAAAGACGTGAGACCCCTATCGACAGCGTTGGATTTGACACATCCAGCCTAACGACCGAGATTTCGATGCACAAGATAGGCAGAGTTGGGGCAGGGTCCTGGTCTGGCGTGCTCTCGACTGCATTTTAGCCTTTGAGCTTGCCCATTCCGGCGGACTTGGCCCTGACCCTTCCCTGACTGGCGGAGCGAGTTATCGTCGAAGTAAGGGGTGCATGTTCGGTCCGGGGATCGGCTATCCAGGGGTCCGCGAGTTAATATGTACTTGGAAGGGGGCCTTATCGTTCTCGACCTCTTCTGCTCTGCTTCACGAAGTGTTTCTACGATCTATACACTGATGCTGTTTCTGTTTCTCGCGGAGATCATTCTATAGATATACAATTGATCGAGATCTAGATTGCTATCTGAAATCTTGTTGCTTTTTACGATCACCCAGCAACAAACCACCTTCATTCGAGACCTCAAAAGAACCACTACGACGACACGCCAGCCTCCCAATTACGAAGGAGCTTCGCGAATTGTTTGAGGACAGCACTCCCCAGCCCTTTTCCAAACACCGATACAGCAATCGCATAACCGCATCGCTGCACACGATCTCTCCAGCCTCCCAATCCGTCGAAGCCACTCCCACTCTCAGCGCAACCTTACTTCAAATCACCTCCTCAACCGCCACCATGCGTTTCATGGACCTCATCAACCAGAAGATCGAGCTCTTCCGCCTCGAACAACGATACACGCGCCGCCGTAACCGACGCAGCACATTCGTATCAGAAGCACAATACGTCGACGGCGAATATATCTACTCTCCCACATCCTCCTACTCCGCGAAATGCAGCGCAGGAACTAGCGATAGCGAGGAGGCAGAATCACCAACTACATCTACAGCGAGCCAATCGATGTCGATGTCGAAAGCGAGTAAGAGGTTGAGTAAGATGGGGCTGGATAAGATGGATTGGAGGAAAGGGAAGGATGATAAGAGGCAGAGTAGGACAGATATGAGGGTGAGTGTGAGGGAGGTGAAGTGGGATGATAGCATGAGGAGATGAGTCGGCACTGGGTAGATGGGGGGTGAGAATGATGCATATTTGCTGGTTTGAGCGAGATTTTTCATGTGTTTATGACTTTGGGGGAGGATGAGGTTTTTGACTTGGCTTCTATTGTTCATATGTTTTTATTTTTTTTATTATGTTGATCTGGATACCACTACGGAGTCCTTTCTGTGTTATACATCACCATTTGCATGGCTGTGATGTCTTCGAGAACATCTTCAGATAAGATGAGAAGAATAAAAGCTCGTTGTATATCCAAATGTCCCCTCAGTCTTTTATTCATCAGTGGTTTGATATTTGTGCCTTCAACTAAAAGTCGGATTTCAAATCTATGCTTGTAGTCAAGCCCCGCCAATATCTTTGAAGTTAAAGGTACCAGTTGAAGACTCGTTCCTCAAGATGAACTGCGTTGGCAATTACCAATTTTGACCTGCTCCACCAGATTTTATCGCGCTAGTGCAAGAGGCTCCTTCCTTTCTCTCGTTGCGCAAACCTGCCTTGAATGAAGGCGCTGCAAATTGCTCGAATTTCAGTCTTTCATCATCGCACTCGAAGTTTCAACGAGGTTCGAACTGCCTATATACAACAATCCTTGTGCATGTTAGGGTCCAGAGCATCCCATCAAATCAGAACCACCCTCGGCATCGGTATCGCTCGCAAGACTGCCACCAATTTGATCTTTAGTGTGCAGCATGGCACAGCATAGCACAGCCCAGGACTTTCAATACGACGTCTGCTGCGTTTCCTTTTATGTCTTACGTCCCCAGTTCCTGAACCACAGCTATACCTTTTGACAACGAAAAAGTCCCAAATTCTTTGGTTCATTTGCCCACGGGAGTATCGAAGATCTCCAGAGTAAGCGATGTTTCTTATCAAACGGAAACCAACCAGATCTACGAACAGCAGCACTACACAGCTATCCATTCAATCAGGTAGCTCTAACGAAGCTCGCTACGATGAAGTGGAGCGCAGTGACGAAAGCTTAAGGACACTTAGTACTTGGGGAATTGGTTGACGGACTCCTTCGATGATAGTCGGCGCTTTTTGCCTTGGTATGATGACCTCCGCTTCTCTGTTCGGGCCTAAAGACTTATGCTAACCAGAATGTTGATAATAGCTTCGGTAATCGCAATAGTTCATATCATCTTCTTCTACTATGTGGACGGCAAGCCAGCAGACGGGCCAAATCAAGTTGCTCCGCAATCTGTAAGTTCTCTTGTTTTTATAGAACTTAATGGCAATGGCAAATCAGTATTCCGGCTCGTAAAGTTGTGCCTGTTATCTATTCTTAGTCTTTAAGGCCCCAACTGATTACTCGAGCCACTTAGTATGTCTTGATAGCATCGAATTTCCTTGCAAATACGCTCGCACTTAGTCTAAACGCAGCACTTACCCTTGCATTCTGCCAGTATATCTGGTGGTTCGACGCTCAGCGTCAAAGGTCTCAACCATCGAAGTGCTACCCTCGTTGCGGCCAAACCCACTATTACTTCCTAAGAGCGATGATATCAAAACCGCCCCGCTTCTTTTCTTGATTGCGGTTTTGATATGAAGTGTACACGCTGCTGTCAGTTTCCCTACGGGTGCTTTGACCGTCGTTGCCACAAACAAAACGACTCATGATATGCGTTCTGTGTTGACGTTCGATGATGCAAAAGTACATTACCCATAATTTACTCCAGACTTCGAGTAATAACCCAGCTATAGATGGGCAATAGAAGCGGTCCAGATGTAGCCAAATACTTTCTTGGGGGTTTGTTCATTCAGCCGTCCAAGGATGGTCCAGCCATGGTTGCCTAACAGTAAGTCCAGCAAACCCATATCCCATTGAAATATCCCACTTAACGAATCGTTTAGGGGAGCTATTGCACCCATTTTGGTTCAGCTAGCCACACAAGTGCTGATGGCAGGAGAGCCAACAACAATACCATTTCCTTGCGGCGTCAATTGCTCGTACACAATTGAGTTCGAGGGTCCTTGGTTTGAGTGCAACACTATTGAAAACGTTGCATATTTAGACTGGACAGATTTCAGCAACACCACCGGCGCAGTAGCATACAACGCCACTTACGGCAGCACTCCTATCACAAGGGGTGGCTATTACGGTGCAGCAATAACACGGAGAATTTCTATCAAACGGGCGCTGTGTATATTGCAGGGCTACAAAACAATCTGAGCTGCTCCATGTGTCGTGCAAATTACATCTTGGTCAATACGTACGAGAACAACATTCACCATGTGGATAGCTCGGAGGTAAAATTTGTTCCAGATGCCCCAGAACTTCATTTCGAACAGGTCCGGGCCCCAATGTTAGTGGCATTGCTCCTAACAGTCCGACGCCTGGAAATTAGAGCACTGAAGCCATCAAATGGTATCATGACGCAAACATATTGGGGATTTTTCAAGCCCTGGTCGAGTCGCTACTTGGCAATTACACAGTGTGAGTTACTATGAATGGCCCCTTCAATGAAACCTCGCCATTGTCCTTCGGCAACACAGTTATCGATGATCCTCCTTCAAGTCGCAGTAAAGATCTATGGACCTACGACATTACTTTCATAGAACTGCTGATCGTTGACCAAGCCGGAGGAACTCCAGACGAGGGTAGGGCATTTCGGAATCAATCTCGGATTTGATTTCACTGAATTTGACAGACTGTGCTAGTGTAAACTAGGTCTAAGCCCTGGTTTGTTCATTGGAGCCTCTCGATTCTGCAGTTACTTCCAAGAGTACTAAAACTATAACCCTAGCCCTCCAAAACTATACTTCAACGCCACGCAAGACAGCCTCAATTCCTTCCTCCTCAACTTCACAATCTCCATCATGGCCTCATACAATCTATGGTCAACCGAAAGCAACGCGACGATTCGAACAGCGAGCAACGTCTTCTCCCTATCTCGACCTATCAACCTCTTCATCCCTTATTCCCTAACACTAGGATTGGCCATACCGTTTCTCATCATGGGACTCGTAGCATTGAGCCAGAATGGTGTCAGCACTGCGGGTGGCAGTTTTCTGCAGATACTTACTACTACGACTGGGAGTGCTGAACCAAGCTGCTGCAGGTGGTTGCTTAGGAGGAGTGGAAAACGTACTGAAGGAATTGATGAAATTGAAAATTCGGGTTGGAGAGTTGGTTGATGGGGATGGTGATGAAGAGGATCCAGAAGCGAAGCCTGCGAGAGCGGGTTTCGGGGTGGAGAGTGAGGTCGTTGGGTTGAGAAAGGTGAGGCGGTATGGTATCGAGAGGAAAGAGAATTTATATTCAAGTTGAGCGTCGGAGGGGCGATGTGAATCACCTTCACAACAAAACCCAAACCGAAGACATGTAAATAATTAAAAGGGAAGCGGGCATCACCTCACCTCAACCTACCTAAGTCTTCCCCTATCCTCGCTTAGCAATCCCTTTTCGCTACAGTACAGTAGCTGAATCCCAGTCCTATTCAACAAAGAACTCGAACCCCTCCAACAAATACCAATCGAGGTGCAAATGCTCTCTTCGTAGAATATGCCAAATGTCTGAGGAGGTTTCCGGGATTGCTGCTGCTTCTGGGCTTCGTGTCGAACACGGACATTGGGTCAAGGAGATATGGAAATTGCTACGTGCGACAAGCTACACAACTGGAGAAAATTCAGACAGAAATACATCGCACTGACGCGGAGTGTGAGAAGATCACCCTTGGGTTTCTTGATCAGTTGTCTCTCTTGCCTCAATTTAATGGAAATATCGTTGTGTGAGTTTCTCTTCCCCCAGACAGACTTGGTCTCAGAACATACTGTAAGCACCAGAGCGCGCAATCGGCAATGCCCAAAGACTGTCATGCATGGCTCGAAGAATCAGAGGAAAGACACCGAAGATTGGATTTTAGAGGGCTTCTCATCTCGACTAAACCTTGTCGGTAAAGGGCAGTGTCCAGTCGAGATCAAAATTGTTGGTCCCAGACTGCAGGTTTTGATCCGGTCTAACTTGACACCGCACATATACAGCGGAGCATTCTGCACAAACCACTTCAGTTTTTGCTATACCTGCTTCCCATCCCAGAGTCGAATGTAATCACCCAATCGCGAACTCTCTTCACAATGCCTCTTCTCCATCAGCTACCAGTCGATCCCGACCAGTTCACCGATGACCCTCTTTTAGACGACGTCCAATATGTTCACATTATGAGCTTCCAGTGGGATTTCTTCAACGTAGGCTCAACCGTGGATAATCTCATGGCTATCTTTGCACCAAACAGGTCTGGCCGAACGAGACAAGTCATGGACGAAAGAACGAAAGGAGAAGTCGAAAGATGTTTCTGGGAACAGATCGAGCCGATGAGCATAACCAATCGAATCGAATGCTTAAATCAAGTGATCGATATTTTGCTGGTTCAAAGTACCTCGCTTGATGCTTTGATAACCAGACACACAAGAGTGTGGCGACGGCTGCGAGCCGAATGGTAAGTATTTCGAGTATGAGAATGAGGGCTCGCCCTAGCTGACGATATTTAGGGCAGCACAGACAATTATAGACAGCGTGGCAGCAATGTACAAGGTCTTGAAAAGGGTCGAGCTTTGCGTGGGTTACTATAATGGTCTCTTCACTCGGTGCCGTGAGAGCCACGTTAATTTGTTGAATTTTTGGGAGCGACCTCTCTCGTGCGACCTACGACAAATTATCGAGAGCCAAGAGGAAATACTCAAGATACGCGAGGTAGAGCGGCAAAGGCCGATGAAGTTCCACTCTTGCAACCAACTTTGCGAGCATGAGACTGGCAGATGTAGTTGTCAGCGATACCGTAACCAAGCTTTTGACGAGAAGCTCTGTTTCCGAAGACAGCAAGCATGGCGTATAGACGAAGGTTTTTGGATGTTGCTGAAAGAGACGGAATATATCCGCAGAAAGACGGGAAATAAAAGTTATCCAAAGCTGATGGAATGTATAAATGCGTGGCGAGCTCGGAAAGAGGCCGAGCAGAGGATTTTCAATTACTTTGATTATAAGATCGAAGAATCCATAAGAGCCGAGGAGAAACGCGTCTCCGGACCACAAAATATTCCAATAGATTGAGTCGCCCTATACTTCGAACCGTGTGTACAGGTGTGAAATTGCAATAGAGACTACTCGCCACGTTCAGAAGTCTTCCCGGATGCTTGAGACCATAGGCGAGACAGATCACCTCCCTAGAAAGCCTATACTGGATAAATTGGTATATATAACACAAAAGACATCCGATGATCCGATTTGCCGAAATCACCAAAGATCCCGGGACCTTTTCGTTGCTAGGAGTTAGACTGTAGTCTAGGAACTGGTCAGGCACTTGAATAGACTTCTGAACCTGGCGAGTAGACAAACGCAGCAATTCCTATTGCAAACTTCATAGCCTCTTTAAAGTACAAAGCGTGTTTCTGTGACCCGAATTAAAACACTACCGCTAACCAAAGATTCAAAGAAGTTGCAATAATTTCGTTGCAGAAACTGGTGAGCATAACAGATCTTGCTTCGCAGATCTCGCGCAACAAGTGGCTAGAAACGAGTACAGAACCCCAAGGAGAACCAGAGATAAGTCGAGCAAAAGAAGGTTTAGCCTTCAAACTGAGCTCAAGTAAGTCACTCGGCTCAAGAGCCCAGCCCGTAATCATGCATCACATCAATTCGCATTGACGCGGAGAGTGTCGGGAAAAAAAGATTGTTGAAGAGCTTGCCTCGGATTACTTGTCTCCAGGACATCTGGTCAAATCCACAGCCTGAGGAAGGAAGGAGGCCCCAACTCGGGCCACCGTTGCTCTTCCTCGAAATACCAGCAGAACCTAGGACAATTAAGAAGATTTAAAATGCAATATCATAGACCACAACATTCAATATTCAGAATAACACAACTTATTGACCAGTATACCACACCCACAAACTCCCCAAACTCTCCCTAACCTCTGGATCCCTAAAGGCCGCCCTAGTCTGCACCAGAAACATCACACTCAAAAACCCCCCAAACAACGCATAAACAACCGCCAAGAACCAAAAACTCATAAACCAGTCATTCAACACCAGACCCGTGCCCCTCCAACCCCTATAAGCCGCCACCCAATCCATCGTCTTCTGCTTATAATAAGGGACTGGCGGAGGGACTACAACAGGAGGCTTGCGAGGTCTCGGCGTTGCTGGCAACCTTGTAAATGGATATGGACCAACTTGTGGCGGGAATGGAGTGTTTGAAAATAGTAAATCAGGTAAATCGGGACGGGTGGGAGTCATAAGTTCGTAGTCTCGAGCTTCTGCATTGGTTGAGTAATCGAGTCTCTGGCTTACGGCAGCGGGGAATCTCTGTTCTTGAAATCGGCCACCTCGTTGGCCGGGGAAAGGTTGATTAGGAAGGGGGCCTGGACCGATGTTGCCTTTTGTGAGAGAGTCAGGGTCAATTGGATCGTTGGCTGTTTGAGTGATGTACATGTCGATTACTGTTTGGATGCGTCTGAGGAGGAACGAGGGGCTGGCGCGGAGGGCGGGGTCGTACGCTAGGGCCATGGCGAGGGTGTCGATGTAGTGTTGGCTGTAGGGGAAGATGTCTCTGTCGTAGAGAATACTTGGGTTTCCTGAGACTTCTAGAGTGGAGTCAATAAGTGTATTGGAATGGGAGCTGGGTCCTTTTCGAATATAGAACGATTAGACGTGAGATATTCTACTTACGAACGAAAATAGCCCCAAGTCTATGGTTGAACGTAGTGTTGATATCAGGTTGATTCCCTTCTGAGATTTCCCACATACTCGCTCCGATACTCCAAACGTTAACCTTGGTCCCAATGTCACGATTGTGATGTTTCCTGAAATATTGTTCCTATGAAAAATCAGCATCTGTAACAAATGAGGACAAGGAAAATCGGCTTACAGGTGCCATATATCCTCGCGTAGCCCTCCATTCCGTCTCTTCAATCCATTCAGACCTCTTGGCCACGTTTTTCAATGTTCTGGGAACGAAAAGTGACATGCCGAAGTCGGCTAGCTTGAAGGTCTCGAGGCGTTTATGTTCGTTTTGGTCTCGACCACAAATCAGAATATTCGCGGTTTTGATATCCAAATGTGCAATCTTGCGTGCTAGAATATGTTAGCCCATCGCCTGGGGGCATCAGAATTGTGAAGCAACCTCGCATGCACAAAATATACTTGGGTTGCAGACACGAAGGGATTATCAATGCTAGAAGAACTTACTCCAATATGGATCTGGGATATTCGGGTCTTCAGACCCCGTCTCAAGAACCAGAAGCCCCTTCACCAAGCAACCAAATACCCTCCACATATGCTCCTCTGGGGGTTTTCCAATTGGGTCTGTACGCTGCAACGTTCGAATCCAATCAAACATATCACCACCTTCTCCAAGCTCAAGATACATCCTTGAAACCTCGCGATCTGAGTTGTACTTCCCTTTTTTAAGTGGTAGAGGATCTTGCGTGGTAGTAGTGCCAGTCCCTCCACTGTAGTGATGAGATTTGAATAGCTTGATGATGTGATTCGTGCCTGTAGCTGTGAGCATATGAAGAAGTTTGGATTCGTTGTGCATTTGGATATCGTCGTCCGGTGCGCTTTGCTTGACTACCATGGCACGTGGCATGTTTGGGTCGCTGCCAATGTAGTCCCATTGTCCTACGAGTCCAGTGGTTCCTATTCCGAGGACTTTGCGGGCTTGCCATTGGGTGGGATCCATGCCGGGCCATCTGTATGCCAAAGGACATAGGTTAGCGCAAATTTGTCAGGCCTTGTGTTTCGAATGCAGATGTCTGGGGAAAAAGGCAGGCAGGAAACATGCTGGCTAGACAGAGACTCACAATTTACTACGCTCAAGCCAAGCAAATTGCCGACGCTGACTCATTCGATCAATAATGCTGGGATTGACTGTGTAAGGTCCAGGAGGCATAGTGACAATTGCTGGAGCTCTAGCTGGAGGATTCGCAGTTGGTGGATTGACAGTTGCCATGATTAGCTATTTTCGTATCCTACGACGCGAATAGGGTATCGACCAAAGCCCAAAGCAAAAGGCAAGAAAATGAGATTTGAAAGATCAAACCTTGAGAATGGACGGTAGCCATATTGTGCCTTTGTTCTGTGTGCTGCATTGTTGCGTGCGGGTGGTTTAATCGCGATCAACAAAGATGATCAAGAAGCGAGCTTGTGGACAGTGCACGACAAAGAAGATTTTGGGTGTACGAAAACATTAGAATGGTATTGCTGCGTCTGAGCGACTGAAGGCGCGCTAGAGAACAAAGCTGCCAAATACAGAAAGATAGTCGAACGCTTGGGAGGAGGATTTAGGCACTTGTCATCCCTAATTCCAGGACCGATGTTCTCAACGCGAGAATATATCACCGATGCCGAGATTTGAGAAAACGCATGATGACAAATGAATTTCGTTTGAGACTTCTACGCTTCCATCTCCTAGAAGATGCCTTCAACGCCAGACATATACATGCATCCATATCAGGACGCGCATCCCAATATGGGTCTTCCCAGCTATCTGATAGCGGAAATGCAACAACAATAACCTAGAACTCCAATTCCAGCCCCTCGATGCCCTGAAATACAGGATCACTTTTCAACCTCTTTTCGCCCTTCTCATCTTCCTTACTCAGGAATGGTTCACGAAGGTCTCTTGAAAGGATGCGCCTCCGTATTCAGCACCCACTCATCAAGACTGATCGTATCAGGCGTAGAATAAAGTAAATAAAAGTACTTCAGCGTTTCCGCAAGCCAAAAACTCTCCATGGAATTCTGAGGGGTTGACGAAGCGATCGTGACGTCGTAGATGGCCGAGTGGCCGTATTCGACTGAAGTAGCGTTTATGATGGATTCGAACATCTTCCAGCCTTTGTCTTGCCATAAAGAGTCACCAGTGATGCGGTACATGTACCAGACGGATTCGATAGCTTCGGGCCTGGACATTTTTAGTAGGTTGAGCAAAGAGGGCATTGTTTGACTTACCGGAGGATGTATTTCCTTGATTTCAGGGTCACGAATCCAGGAGGGAGGTTATTTTGCTTGATGCGAGCCTCAACATATTCCGTATGATTGAGAGGACGTAATGGGTCTGATGGCAATGTTTGTGCGTTAAGATCTCCTTTGGGCAGCTTGTGCTCAACAAGTGGCATTTCGGCTTGACGTCCAGATGAGGCAATGTCTTCCAATTCAGCTTCTGTGTTATCCAACTTTTGCTTGAGTGCCTTCTCTTTCTCTGTAGCCGCTGTAACAATGTCCGACTTTGAATATTGTGGTTTGCTTTGACCTTGGGGTGGACTGGACTTTGCGGGAGTGCCGTCTGCGAAGTTGTGGGTGATTGGCTTTGGCAAGTCCTTTTTGGGGTTATCTTGACGCTTCTCCACAGATCGCTTCGGTAAAGATATGGGCTTCTCTTTCTTCAGGGATTCAGTGCCACGAGATGGATCAGTCGAGTCCAAATCGACTGTGGAATTGCCAGAAGGAATATCTGGGATAATGTCGGTCTCGGCATCCTCTTCTTTCGACCCTGCAGCTTCTTTGATCCCGCCAGCATTCAAAGCAGCCATCTCTTCAGCTTCTCGCTCGGCTTTCGACTCAAGGTACTCTTGGACCTGGATATCTCTTGTCTCTCCCATAGGATCTAGGAATAGGTAGTAGGCCGTCTGATTCCACTTGCAATCGGTAACGCTCTCGCAAGGATACACAGTCGCACTTTCGGGCATTATGCCCGATTCCGTAGATTCATAGGCCCATACACAACCATCAGCAAGCTTCTTTGCGATCTCGACATCTTCGTCGAGACCGAAAATTTTAGCTGACATCCCCAACATTCCTCCAATGAAACAAGTAAGATGCTCTACATCTGCACTGAGTTTTGCATCTTCCTTAGGATCGCCTCGTGTGGTGACGGATCCTGAAAATAGGATGTCGCGATTGTCCGGAATCATAGGTCGGTAGAGCATGTATTCCTTGATGTCTTTAACTGTCTCGAGGTACATTTTCTTGTACTTTTGTTCGAGGCCACCAAGGAGGAGATATTGCTTTGAGAAGTTAGCGATGAGCCCAAATATTTGAGAGAAAATTCACCTTTGGGAAATATTCATACGTAGAATCTTGACCACCGCCCATTGAGAACTTTTCAGCAGCGAATGTCGTAGCCCCTGTCAATCCCTGCGGTTGGCAACCCCAATTGCCCAAAGAATCACCTACCTTTGCCTTCGCTGCTGGAATATCGAGGGGCAGACCAGTAACCGTATCCACAGTTGCTGTAGGTTTCGACGTAGCATTCGAAAGGATAGGAGCTGCTGTATCCAATTGTCTCTTTGCATGCTTCTTGTCGTTTACATCCCATCCAGTTATTTTGCCCTTAGCTACTGATCCTGGTCCACCATCTGTGATCTGAAGTTCCAACGTTCCTGGACCAGATTTGTCTTTTGCCTTCTTAGGCTTAGGTTCTGGAACGTTGCCGGGAGTCTCTGGCTTATACCCAATCGGTTCCTCAGTAATCTTTCCCGGAATAATTGCTGGTTCTCCGACCGCAGATATTGGCTGCTGAGCCTTAGCGGTACGATTGCAACCCGAAGCATCCACATTGCTAGGGAATACATGTCCGAGAGCTGTTCCGCGATCCTGCCACTCAGAAAGTGCGTCCGTAACTCGAGCAACGGCATCGTAGTACTTTTGGTTCTGAGTCAGTTGAGCCAATCTTGTGAACTCCATGGATAGTGATCCAAGCTCAGCCAAGTTCGACCTTTGACTTGCTATCTTTGGTTGTGATGCAAATGTCGGCTTCCAGTGGTAATACAGGACTGGCATCCTGTTGGGAGTATCGAAAGTTCCTAGCAATATCTCTGCCAATTCCACAGCTTTATCCAGGAGATTTTTATACTTGAATCCACTAACATCATAAGCTGAAATCAAGCCTCCCAAGTATCTGATCGTGGTCTCGAAAACAGGGATGTCTCCGCGCGGGCTAGTAGTGAAGTCAAGTAGATCGACTGCTCTGGCGGCTTCCTCGAACTCCTCGTGCAGACCCATAATCCAAAGTGTATCCAAACTATCCACCAAAGTCGCTGCCCACCCGCAAAAGGGGTCTTTGAAAGTACCCGTTTCAGGCGACAATTCATCGTGCAGCCATGCTTTCGTCTTATATCCTGCCCAGGCTTTTTGGAACTCTTCTCTCACTTTCGTCTGCCTCTTCTCCCTGTTGATCTTCGCGTCTGGTGTCTCGTCATTGAATGAGTGTTGAATTTTGGGTATCTTGAGAGGTTTTCCGGTTGGTAAATGAATTATGTCTTCTGTAGCTACAGGGAAATGTTCCACCTGCTTCACCCAATGTATAGTTGTCGGCACTGCTGTGAAAGAAGGCAATTCTTGTCTGCCAGGAGGTCCGACTGCGTGTATCTCGTCTACGTCCTCATCTTCGGAAACTTTGGTCGGTGGTATAGGTTTTCGATTAGGGAGGATAATAGCTGGGACTGAGGGAGAATCGGATTTCGCTGTCGGGGTCGGTGTCTGTTTGACGACTTCAGCCACTGAAGTGGCCAGCTGGGTCTTCGTAGAAGTCGATGTGCGAATCTGCGTCGTCTGAGGTTGGACTTTCTTTTTGGTCTCATCTTTCAGAGCCGCCGGAGGAGTAGTCTTGATCGGGTTTGATCCGACATTGTTCCCTTCTTCTGGGCGCGATACCTCGAAATCCTCAAGCTGCGGCAGAGCCCAGTCTCTCGAATAGCTCAATCGATAGAAAAGAACAATCGCAATTACTGCAAAGGCCACGAACACCCGGTACCGTCGAAAGCGAAACATTTTCGAGGATCGAAGGGGACGAAAGGACCGAGGGAAGCACGCGACACCAAGTTGTCAGCGATGTGTTGTTGACCGGAACAGCATCTTCAGAAAGAAGGCAGAATTACTAAGCGGAATTGGCGACTTGAAGGCGCGACGGGTAAAGAAGAAGCAAACTGAAATCCAGAAACGTCAAATGGTGAACCCTTCAGGGACTTTTTGTCTCGAGGACGAGAATGCGAGCGGCGAGGTTGCTGCTTCTCGGCTGCTTTGCTGGGTCTAGCGACAGGGGCTGGCTACAGGGTTAATTTTGGAGACTGTGTCAGCTGTAGATTGTGGACTTGGCTTCCGTTTGCTAGGCTTCTTTGGTGCGAATGAGTGGCTTGAAGGATGAAAAGATTCAAAAGAAGAAAGCAAAACCTCCTTTCTTGGGTGGAAGTGTAAATAATGTATGCGCAGTACCGGAACTTTAAGTTTGCTTGTCAGATCTTGAAGACTGCAAAGCTTCCCGAAAAGTATCCCACGCCTCTGAGCGGCCCAAGAGGAACAGCGCATACAAACTCTAAACTCCTGAATGGGTCATTTACCCGCTTAAATCGACCCCGCATGTTTAAGGGTATTCTACTTGAGCATCATAGGCTGCAGCGCCGAGCGAAGAAACATTTATTGAGACTTGGCACCTTGGCTGCTCTTGGCCAGAGGTAATTAGGCATTCTCACGCTTTAGGACAGCTCGCATTTGGGTTCTAGGTGCCGTGCTGCCGTCGTACAAGATCACGACAAGCATGAAGTCCCAAAGAGTGAAGGGCGTTTGTTCTTTGACTATTTTGGCTTCGATGCGATCTATTCATCCGGTACATACGCCTTCCAATTCTTCCTCGGGATGAGTGTTACTGTACAGTGCAGTGTTACATCGTCAAACGAGAAGCGCCGAAGACACCATGCCATGCCAACGTTGAGCATCGTGGGAGAAACGAGCCGAAAACCGCACGTGTGCCTGTGCCCCTATGCCCTCTACTCATCCATTCCGGGACCTGGACCACCTTGTCTACCCATCTGTCGTGCCTTCAGCATCTCGTCGCAGAGCAGAAGATTTGATGCAATGCCAGAGCTGGAAGCAATGGCATTTCTCAGGACTCGGAACGAATCGTACACTCCATCCAGAACGGGATCCATTGGCTCGCCTGACTTCAAGTCAAGGCCAACAATATTGCCTTCTGCTTGCTCGTCTTGAAGACTGGCAACTATACAAACGTTAGAAGAGGGTCATGTGAGGAGCCTGAAATAAACTTACGTGCGTCCTGGATGTCATGTCCAGCATTAGCAGCTAGGGTCTTTGGAATAATCAATAAAGCATCCGCAAATGCTTGAACTCCCCACTTCGCCTTGCCCTTGACAGTCTTGCGGAAAGCCTCGCTGTTTAGGTGAGCTGCGCAAGCTACCTGGAAAGCTCCTGCTCCTGGAACAACGCTCTTATCAACAATCATGTTGTACACGCTGCGGAGTCCGTCACGAACTGCATCCGAGATCTGGGTAATGGTGTGCTGATTTGGACCCTTAATAAGGATAGTGACGGATTTTGGCTCCTTGACGTCCTCGATGAATGTGTACTTCTCCTCGCCCAACTGGTGCTCGTAGACGTTGCCTGCCCATCCAAGAACCGAGGGGTTTAGATCATCCACGCTGTTCTGAGCAGTGCCACCACAGATCAACTGTAATCTCTCCATGTTCCGTCTCTTGGCTCTTCTCAGGGCAAAGATACCATTCTTCACTAAAACATCAAGAGACAGAGGGTCGATTCCCTTCTGGTTGATGATGACGAAGCCTTTCTTTGGGTCGTTACCGCAAACCTCCTTCTTCAACTCAATGATCTTGCGTAGCTTCTCGTCTACGAACCGACGCTCACTCTCAACAAGCTTATCCCGCTGCTCAGCGCTCGAGTAGTAAAAGCCAGAGTTGATTTCGGATTTCTCGTATTCCAAGCTGACGTTCAGACTTAAAATGAAGGCATTCTCCACCTTCTTGGGCATATCAGGATGTCTCGCGCCGTGATCTAGAGCAAGACCTCGTATAAGCTGGGTTTCGGAAGCGGTTCTGTGTTGCATCTTCATGATTTCAATCATGTGTAAATCGGGTTTCGCAGGAGGTTGGTAGATGGTCAGAACCGCATCGACAATATCTGGGGTGAGCTTCTCTGCCAAGGTATGGTTGAGCTTCGTAGATAGGGAGGTTCGTGCAACGCATAGCAGGAGTTCTCGATCGACCTCTCTTGACAGCTTGAATTCGTCGAGGAACTACAACAGCTGTTAAATGGAGTCTTCACAAGCTATGGCCGTACATACCTTCAAGGACTCTGTCTTGGCAATCTCATAGCCATCTGTGATAATCCTTGGATGCAACCCTTCAGAAATATATCTGTCTGCTTGCTTAAGGAGCTCTCCGACGAGGAGCACAACTGAGGTTGTTCCATCACCGCAGATATCGTCTTGTGCTGTAGCTGCTCGCGCAATCATTACCGCCGTAGGATTCTGGATTTGCATTTCTCGTAACAGTACGTTTCCATCTTTGGTAAGTTTTATCTTTGCAGAATGTTAGAAGTGGCATAGCAATAGCTTGGGAGCTTGGTCATACTCCACCTGCACCGTCAACAAGCCTAGGTACGTTAGCTATGAATTCCGAGCGCATATGGCAACACAAACATCTTGATAGTCCCTAAGGGACCTAAGTTCGACTTGAGAACATCTTGCAGTCCTTCACCAGCACTGATGTTGACTTTAAGAGCTTCTCCTCTTCTCTGGGTCTAGTCAGTACATATTTTTTTTCTGCGCGAGCAAAAGACTGACTCTCGATTCGGCTTTAGGGTTGAGAAGCTGTGCGGCAGACATCTTCAGATTAGTTAACTCTTTCAGAAGCTTGTCTGAGGTATTGGAGGTCGTGAGGGGTCGTGGTAGAGGAGTTGGATGTTCAAAGCTTTTTTTCGTCGACGCGCTTCTATCGCGACGGCGATGCCAAGAAATCTCGCTTCCTGGCGAGGCTGCAGCTGTCAATCAGGCTGACACCACACCTCTCAAAAACAACTTCATCAGTGTTCAAACTGATTGTATCAACAACTATCTCAAAATGTACGCAGGCTGGAACTTCGTGCTCACCCTCATTATATCTTTACTCTGCCACCAAACTCATGGCTTGAATTTGTGGCCATTTTCATCCGTCGCTTTTGCAAAGACGGATGACGCGGACGGCTCGAATATTTATGCAGATCCAACAGCTAAAAGGATTGCAATCATCGGTACGTTTTTACTCAATATTCAATATAGGACCTCGATGGTTTTGTTTCTATACGGGCTTTAATACTTTGATGTCTATTTCATCTAATCTTTCGTTGATTTCTAAGACGGGTACCCCTGAAAGTCCATCCCGTCTGGGATGTGAATAACGTCAAGCCGCATGCATTCCTCATTCATGGCTATCATTTAGAATCAGCGCCCAATTCAGAACAAATTTCATATTTTGTAGCCTTTCCTAAGCTTTCAAGTGATTATTTTCAAGTGCTCATAGTGTACGAACACGTGAGAGTTAGGTTGCATATCGGAATTTCTAGTTCAGCATTCCTTCTTTCTTCAATATATATATTTCGAAAGTCAAGATGATCTCAGTCAGGTGTCTGTATATACTGTTCTAAAGCGGCAATTTTCCTCTGCGAAGTAGTGACTAACGTGTTCTTACAGGCGCTGGAGCAGCAGGTTCATCGACAGCCTATTACTTGCAACAATATGCCAATAAATCAGGCATACCAATCAACATTACTGTCTTCGAGCGTAGCTCTTACATAGGAGGACGATCGACTACCGTCAATGCTTATGGCAATCCTTTGGAACCAGTTGAACTTGGAGCCAGTATTTTCGTCGAAGTCAACACCATCCTCAAAAATTCAAGCGAGGCTTTTGGTCTTAGACCTCGAGAACAGACTGAAGGGGAGGATAAAGAGCTGTTAGGAATCTGGAATGGTAAAGAATTTGTCTTCGAGCAACAAGACAGTGGATGGTATTACTGGGACATTGCCAAGCTGCTGTGGAAGTATGGACTTGCTCCGATCCGAACACAACGTTTGATGCAGAGTACGGTTGGGAAATTCCGCAAGCTTTATGAGTTCCCGTTCTTCCCATTTAAGTCGCTCTCGGATCGAGTATTCGACTTGGGTCTTACAGAAGTTACAACTTTGACAGGCGAGCAGCTACTCAAGGAGAACAACGTAAGTTAGCCCAGGTACTTCATGAACCTCTGTTGACATTCATAGATTGGAGCACCATTCACAACCGACATCATCCAAGCCAGTACCCGAGTGAACTATGGTCAAAACCTCAATGTCATTCACGGCCTTGAAACCATGGTCTGCATGGCCATCGACGGAGCGATGCAAATCGAGGGTGGCAACTGGCGAATCTTCGCCGGAATGCTTAACTCCTCCCAAGCGCTCACCCTGCTCAACACAACCGTAACATCCATCACCAAGAACTCCGGAAAATATAACATCAAGACGACAACTCCCTCTCTCGACTCTTCTGATATTTTCTCTAACACCGAGCCCTTCGACACCGTGATCCTCGCCGGCCCACACCAATACTCAAACATCTCCATCGAAGACAACCTCCTCAAACGCACACCCGACGAAATTCCCTACGTTACCTTGCACGTAACACTTTTCACCTCCCCTCACTCCATCAGCGGTGGATTCTTCAACCTCACTCCTGGTACAGCCGTCCCAACCACGATCCTCACCACCTTGCCAGCAGACGAAATCCCACCCAACGCCTCCCACGGCGTCGGTTCCGCCGGCTTTTGGTCCATCTCTACCCTCCGCACCGTCATAAACCCCTCTACCCTGCAACCCGAACACTTATACAAAATATTCTCACCCACACCCATAAAACCCCCCTTCCTGTCAAAACTCCTAAACACTTCCATCTCCGACAACTTCGAATTAAGCGAGGATTTGACATGGTTCTATCCTCATGTATGGCAAAGTTATCCGTATGAGTATCCTAGGGTTACGTTTGAGGATCCGGAGTTGGCGAGGGGTTTCTATTATACTGGGGGCATGGAGAGTTTTATTAGTACGATGGAGACGAGTGCGTTGATGGGGATGAATGTTGCGAGGTTGGTTGTTGATGATTATTTACAGTTGGAGCAGGATACTGGACGGGGGATGGGAGAGGAGAAGCAGAAGTTTGTTGGTGAGGAGAAGAAGGGGCACGAGGAGGAATTGTGAGCTGTCTTTTGGGCTGAGATGGGACTAAGAGCCGGGATTGTATAGGCTCGGGGAGGACATTTACCAGCGGTATCTCTTTACTAGAATGTTGTTCTGTAAGCAAAATTGCAAGCGAACGTGCTACTTTTCTTAGTAATGTATCTTTGGAGCCTTGGGTGGTAGAAGGTTGCCTTCCAATCTTCGGACCTATTGTGTAGACTCTTTTTCGCTGCGTAAGTGTACATATATCTTGTCATTTATTACATTTTGCTTTTAATTTATTCATATACCTTCTTCATAGCTAACTATCACTCTGCCCCTAGAACCAAACCTCAAACACAGATGCCTTCATTCTCAGACTCACAGAAAAGTAATCTGACAGTCTTGCAGAATGAAAATAGCGACGAAGTGTCTGTCTGGGATAACAAAGAGCTACCCAGAATGGCATCAAACAACCACACTAAAGGCTACGGAGAAAGACGTGTCCGTAAGATACGCAGCGAAACGTTTCATTGTCCTCTCAAGGCGGGGACATTCGCACAAACCGAAGAGAAGAGCTATGCAACATTCGTTTAGCTAAGACTCCGGAGAAAGACATGCCCGCCGTCAGACGTGCCAACGAAACCTCCATTATCCTGTTAGCTTTAAGACAGTTATCAAAACTGACTAGGAAAGGTCGTTCCATAGTAGCCAAGTTAATCAGAGGCAGCTTTGGAGGCAGGAACATATCTGCTTGGCCACTGCCCCAGACTTAGCGCCGACGTGGACATGCAACGAAAGTCTGAATGTCCCAGCCATGCGAGAGGACTTTCGTCCCTCACCTTTGAAAATTTATTCGGGAGCTAGCCCAAGTAGAGGCAAGCCCGTTTTTCGGGGCTCAAATTATCGTAGCGCCGACGTAGATATGCAACGAAACTTTCAATTCTCATTGCCCTGTTGGTTTTGGGAGATTTGTATTAGAAGAGTGTCCTCATCTTCGCTGAAAGGGCACCGCTGAGAGGAAAGAGGGGTGGAGGTGGGGGCGGACCAGAGCCTTGCCGCTGCGAGATGTGCAACGACATTCTCTCATTGTCCCAGCTGAGAGCAAAAGCGCATCATCAAGAATGCATTCTCCAATGTGCTTGATTCGAGGGACTTTTTGACATGCTTCTTGACTTGAGGTCAAGTTGTATAATGGATGTTCATTATTTCAAGCGTGGGTGATATATCCGGGTATCATATCTAACAGAACGCCTCTCAATGCAGTAAACGCCCTCAAATGAATAAAATCCACACCCTTTACGAGAAGGAATCCAATACAGAATCAAGATTCTGCCTCTTCCTAGTCATACCAGTGGCTCGACGCTTAGCTGGCGCAGACTCTCGCAAAGAGGTTAGCCACGAGTCTCCAGGATTCGGGCGTTTAGTCAGACCCTCGACTGAAGACCCCTCTTGAGGGCCCACTCTTTTCTTATCTGCTGAGGACGACACGGTGTCAACACCGACTTTGATTCGAGAGAATGTTAGATGTTGCACCTTGATGGTAGCGTCTTTGCCAGAGCTCTTTTTCAAGCAGCTCGGAGTTGGACCTAGGCGAAGAGAGACAATAGGAAGTGGGCAGATCAGCTCGTTCTCGATAAATGGCTGCTCCCCGATTTCGATGCCAGCCCTCACGAGATCAATATCGTTCCTCAACTCGCCAATCCTGCAGACGGTCGTGTAGACTGAGTAGTCCCAAGTCTTGGCCGCTTTGACTCGTGTGGTAGTCGCCATCTCGTCCCCAGTCAGAAATCCGGGGACGTCCGTCCGTGGAAGCATAGAAACTAAAGAATCCTCTGACAATTGTTGGGCGTGCACCTTCTTGACAGCTTTCACCTCCTTACCCAGTTTCTCTCGTAAGATATCGGCTCGCTTCACACATGCAGCTTGCAATCGTCCAAGCAGATCTGAGTCCACAGTCGCCTTCCATCCATGGGCTAGTGGTTTTATACCCCCTCGCATATCGAGACCACATCCTGAGACATCATAGACAGCCAGGGCTGGAAAGAAATTGAGATATCCAAGGGAGACATTAGTGACTTCTTTGAAGTTCCAAAGCTTCAGGATTCTAAGGACTTGAAAGGAAGCCTCGTTCTCAGCAGCACTACTCCACGTGCGAAGAAGTCTGTCTGATACACTATGTTGGAATTGGGCATCTTCATTGACAATCTCCAATGCTACCAAATTCTTCAATTCAGACAACCTCACTAGGTCGGGAATTGTGAAGGTTGTCGTTATGCCAAGATATGCCAGGAACTCGAAAGAGGTTGAGGTAAGAGGTTTGGCGTAGTATTGTAAAGGCGACTTGGGTGTCTGTAATTGTTCTCTATATCTCCGCATCCGAAGTGTTTTATCTTCTTCTCGAAGCAAGGCAGAGAAAACTCGCCACGTGTGAAAGCCTATGGCTTGTCTAGGAACCGATTAGTATGAAGAACGGAGAGGCTGTCAGACAATCACTTACCTCTGTTTGATCTGCTCCCAGACTTGCTGTAGCAATCGCCCGGGAAGTGGTTCAAGAACATCAACGGTGAGATCAGTAACGTTCCGCACAATTGTCTCGAGGGCAACCGCAACAAGAGATCGAGTGCCTCTCCTCCTCTCTGCAGATATGGGCAGCGCTGCAAGACCCGCGCGGTAGGGCCAATTGATGTCACTTTGAGCGGGCATAGCGACTGTCGTCTCGGTGAACATTTGTCCCGTCTGATCGTCAAACTTATGTTTATCGGATGGCATTGGTATCACGTCGAATGTCTTTCGACGTCGACGCGACTTCAAAAGCAACCGCATGCCTGGAGCGGTGAGAATTGCTAGTGACTTGTAGAAAGAGGGAGCTGGGAGACATTTGCCGAAAGCAATGTGCTCAATTGCGCGAGAAAGCACTCGTTGGGACGCACTTCCTGCGTTGATGTCTGCGAGAGTTTGAGGACAATTGAGCTCTTGAGAGGGACGTGTTTGTTGAAAAGAGCTTGAGCTCCTTTCTTATCGCCCTAGCGGATGCGATAAGGACTGCGCTAGCCTTTGTGTCGCAAATTCCAGCATTCGGCAGTGGTCCTCGCCGAGCTGAACGGCGACTGCAAAACGTAGTGCTAAAGTCTAGCACCACTCCTCACCTCAAGAGCATATCATGCTTGCTCCCCCTCTTGCTCATAATGACTGAAGTAGCCAGTGGTTGAACTGGCTTCCCAACAGTCATGTTCAAGAAATCAGGAATACTACTCTCATGCAACAACTTACACTCCCTCCAAACCTCGTCAACATCGAAGACGTCATCACATCCGGCCTTGAAAGCGCAACAGCAATGTCGTTCATATGCTATGGTCTCGGACGGCCATAGCAGACATAACCATGAGAGACATCGTTGGCCGGAGCTCACTTCTGCCAATTCGGTTCCAACTCCATATCAGATCTTTGGTCAGAAGAAGGGATCGCCGTACTCGAAGAAAAGGTTCTATGAACTGGTAAAGCAGTATCACCCGGATCGGCATGATCTCGAGTCATCGCAGGATGGGCTTTCGTACACTACGAAACTCGAGAGATACCGGCTGGTAGTTGCTGCGAACGATATCCTTTCAGATCCCGTCAAGCGTGGTGCTTATGACTGCTATGGAGCAGGTTGGAACGGATCACCGGATGTCGTTGGACCTCGAGATTCATCAGACCCAGCAACTACATGGGGTACATATAGCGGCAGAGGATGGGGAGGCGGCCCCGGTGGGCCTAGTCAGAATGCAACATGGGAGGACTGGGAGAAGTGGTATCAGCGAGATGCCAAAGGACCTCAAGAACCAAGATTTGTCTCGAACAGTGCCTTTGTGGCTTTGATCATGATATTTGCGACACTTGGAGGCATAGGTCAAGCTACAAGGGCAGGCACCTATGGCGTAAGCTTCGTTGAGCAAAGAGATGCTCTACATGACAACATCTCCAAGGACCTCATGCGCCGGAGGAAGGAGACGACGACCGTGTATGGATCTAGGGAAGAAAGAATACACAGTTTTCTGAAACAAAGGGATCCAGAAGGGTATGGAGTGATCGATCCAAAAGAGGAGAGCCTCGGAAGAGCTCTGCCTCCGCAGGAGATCTGCTCCAGTGAGGACATCAAGGGTAGGCGGATGGACATTTATCAGGGCAAGAACAACCCGAAGGAGGATTAGGCGCCGCATGGGAAAGATGAACGAATCGTTACATCCTTTGCTATTAAGAGTGATTCGATAGAGAACGGAGCTCGCATGTGGTATTGCGTTCCGAGGACAGCTTTGAGATGGTGGGGAACGCATACCATAGCTACCGGTACTTGATGGCGATGACCTATTAAGGCTCAGCTTGTCATGATCCTACGCTCTCCAAGATCTACATTGTAGAGGAGACCCAGGTGGCAATATAACAGACACTTGCCGATAAATAGGCCAATAAGGGCTATTGTTCTGGCAGCCGCCTAGAGCTGACGAACGACATGATATAAATGAATGAAACGTTGCAAAGTTATGAGACCCAAGGAACCCCATCTCAGCGAATCCGTGAATAACTCAAATGCAAATGTATAAGTAAATTGAACGTAACAGCACTTGGTCTCTCTGCTGCGTCGTCGTCATGTCTCGACTCAGCCTCGTGATTGGAGCTGACCACATCCCAGCCCAGCTCGCCTCCGCCTTGGACAACAACTCAAGCACAAATGCATCGCCACACCCCACACTTGAATAGACATTAAAAGGAAACCTATCCTTCACCTTCGGACCTTTCCCAAATCTTCACTTCCATCGTGGCAACACTAAGACGAATCCTCCTCTGTTCAGCCCCTCTTCTCATTCTATTCCTAGCCTTCCTCATATCACGTTACCAAACGTCCCCTTCGTTCTCACTAACCTCGTCTTCTTCATTAACAGAAAAGCTTCAGAGCAAAGATAGCAAAATGGGAGGAGGCGACGGATACAAATCAGTAGCATACTTTGTCAACTGGGCGATTTATGGGAGAAAGCATAGGCCGCAGGATTTACCGGCGGAGAAGTTGACTCATGTTTTGTATGCGTTTGCTAATGTTAGGCCGGATAGTGGGGAGGTGTGAGTGCTGGTTTTCTGCTTCTTGTGTTTTATACTTTATTTGTTTACTATCTTGCACCTTCAAATCCTTGAAGATCACCGAACTTTCAAATATTTCTCAGACCTCATGGATCCTAGCTGATATCCCTCCCAGCTACCTCACCGACCTCTGGGCCGACAAAGACATTCACTGGGAAAACGACTCCTGGAACGACGTCGGTGACAATCTCTACGGCTGCATGAAGCAACTCAACCTCCTCAAACAGAAAAATCGCTCCCTCAAAATCCTCCTCAGCATCGGAGGCTGGACCTATTCTTCAAACTTCGCCGTCCCTGCCTCTTCCCCAGTTTCCCGCCAAAAATTTGCTTCCTCCTGCGTAGAACTCATCAAACACTTCGGATTCGACGGCATTGATATTGATTGGGAATATCCAAAATCCCAGACTGAAGCTCAACATTTCGTCTTACTTCTCAAAGAAGTTCGAGAAGCCATGGATCACTACGCAAGAACTCTACCAAATCACCATCATTTCGAACTCACGGTAGCATGTCCCGCCGGACCACAAAACTACCAAAACATGGATATTAGGGGCATGGACCATTATCTCGATTTCTGGAACTTGATGGCATATGATTACGCTGGTTCATGGGACTCTCATGCAGGGCATCAGGCCAACCTTTGCGGTTGCGGTGACCCCAAAAGAACACCATTTAACACCGAACAGGCCGTGGACTATTACAGGAGTCAAGGCGTGAGATCAGACAAGATTGTTCTGGGAATGCCGTTATATGGCAGAGCATTCGAGAATACTGATGGGATCGGGAAGCCGTATTCCGGCGTAGGACAAGGAAGTTGGGAGAATGGGGTGTTTGATTTTAAGGCGTTGCCGTTGCCTGGGGCAGAGGAGAAGTATGATCCTGAAGCGAAGGCGACGTACAGCTACGACCCGGCTAAGAGACATCTGGTTACGTACGATACGGTTCAGATGGCGAGGGAGAAGGCAGAATGGATCAAACGACATCGTCTTGGTGGCGGGATGTGGTGGGAGAGCTCAGCAGACAAACCCGGAAGTGAGAGCTTGATTGGGAATGTGGTCAACGTGCTTGGGGAGCTGGAAACGAAGAAGAATTGTATTGAGTATCCGCATTCGAAGTTTGAGAATTTGCGGAAGGGGTTTAAGTAAATCGGGGTAGGGGTAGGGCATGGGTTTGGCGAAGGAAGGTTGAGTGGATATCTGGAAACAAAAGCATAGCATGGGGTTCCAAATTGATCGCTGCCCAATTGCAGTCCAAGCACTTTCCTAAACATTCCACATCCCCAGGATCAAGATCCATGAGCTTCATACCCCTCCATGAAACGAATAATGGAATGATACAAGTAAGATCACCACACCACTATCCCAAAAGAGAACGGATAAGAACAATCCAGACCTTGAACATCAGATGAAAACTGTTACACATGGCCTGTCAAAACCTGGAGAACAGACATCTAATATCAGATGATGGATATTATCGCAACTATTCCCTCCACAAAGTCCACTTGAAGACTGGGAATTTGCCGTTGCGATGAACATGTTCGTTATGCGAAGTGCAACATAACGAAGAATTGTGAGATCGGACAAGTTCACACAAGGGTGAGTTCGGAGTAGTTTGAAAACCATTCAGACTGAGCAGGGCTATGGGACGAATACGAGACTTAATCTTGTCTTAAACACAAAATGAAAGCACTTTAACAACAGAATTGAGATCGGAGAAACCCAAAGGCTCAAATCCATATACCACCCGCACACATGACTCCCTCAATGTCCTTCCAAACGAGGACAGCATCCATCTCAACCAAACCTAGTCTCCTTATCCTTAATCGGAATATCGTTTCCCGTCACCCCCTTATACTGTCTCCTAATAAAATCTGAAATCTGCTCGTCCTTCGCCTGCTCAACCGCAGATTCGTTATCTTGTGGCCCTTGTCCCATGAACTTCTCTTGTACGAAATCGATTCCTGCGTATAATTATCAGCCATTGTCCCCAAAACTCTCGAATAAAACGACCAGGTAAAGGAGGGGAGGGGAAAGGGTACCTTTGTCAAGCATATCCTCGTTCTTCTCGCTTTCTCGTCCACCACCTGCTGCGGAGTTGAATTTGTCTCCTAGGTTGTCGAAGAGACCTCCGCCGGATTGATTGGAGTCGGGGCTCTGCTGGTTTTGGTTTTGGGTTTGGTTTTGGTGTTGTTGCTGCTGGGCTTGGCCTTGCTCTTGGTTATTGCCGCCGCCTGTGAATTTGTTGACGAAATCCATGTTGGAAGATTGTTTTTTTTCCGGGTGAGTGTTGCAGACTAAATTCAAGCAAAAAGGTTTAGGATTTGGAAAAAAGAAGGAGAGAGCACACGATCAAATAACCCTCACTCGAGGTAGAGCAGAGCTGCTATCCAAGGCTTCACTTGCCAAGCCTTACGTCACGCCAATGAAAAGATACGCAAACTATTGAAGCTGATCAGGGAACAAGAGCAAACTAAACATGCTTGTTAAGCTGAATGCCGAGCCTCTTGTACGCATACACCAAGCAAATGAAGCTGTCGGGAGAGTTGGGTTAGTATGGTTCCACACTGAAACACAAAGGAGGGGCATTAGGGGCCTTGGCGAGCGCGGGGTTGATGGAAAGGAGGCGAGGGCACGTGCTTGCTCAACAGACTTTGTGGAATTCTTCGCAAGACTTGATTCTACATATAGGAGATCAAGGACAGATAGAATTTGCTTTTGGTCAAGGGAGTTTTCGAATATCACCCCCAAATTTTATTTTTTTTTATTTTATTTTTTTGAAATGTTACCCTTGGAGCGTAGTAATTCCAGAGAGCTATGAGACTGCAGGGCATGCGAGAGGGCACGAGAGGGCACTTTGGCACGTAGACGGGAAGTTTTGATATCGATTTCGATTTCCATGCTGCAATTTGAATTCGAAGTCTCAACTCATCGTCGTGCTGTCAGCTGGCTAGCTATTGCTCTTGCCTTGCTGTATAGTCTATCGTTGTTGCTTTCCCTCCTGCTCCTCTCGTTTCTTTTGCGCCTTGCTCGCGAAGGACTTCTCGATCCGGTCATACAGAATTGCACTCTCTATATTTGGAATATAGAGCCCCGGTTTATCATACTCTTCACCTGTAGTAACCCGTAGCAGATATCGATTCTCCGCTGGTCCTTGCTGCTTTGTCTCCGTCAGAGCTGTCCGAGGAACCTCTGCCGCCGCAATAGCCGTAGACTTTGTGTTCTCCTCCTTGATCTTCATCTTCATTTGTATAGAAAACATCAGCATGCGCGAAAACACATTGGGTTGAGACAAAGTGTGACATACCTTCTTCAAGGCATCTTCAACCTCGCTACGTGTGCTGAGACGAGGTAGTCCAGTCGTGCCTGAGGGGGTTGTTTGAGAGGACAGATTGGCTTTTGGATGGCAGTCCGCTATGAACATGGGTGTCTAAGCAGTGCAATTATGAAGGTGACGGAGACTTCGTACTAGGTGTCGGCTTCAAGAGTCTGATCGATCTGAGAGCGCGTTCGAATTTGAAGTCGACTGCGTTAGTCTTGATCTTCTATGAAGAAAACAAGGGAAACGAGGCTATCACGTAGTAGACCGCGAATTTGGATGTGTCGTGTAAATGATAGGTGTGGTTCGGTAGAAAAGACGACGACGTTAGAGCCGAGAAAACTACTCGCGGCTCGACTATAATCAAAGGTGAATTTAAGACCAACTCGTAAAGTGTGGCGAAAGGCTGCGAGAACCATTTATGTGGTTATCGGAGTAAGAAGGCATGTCTTAAGAATCGTATTCTTGAGTATGACTTCATCCCGTCGTAATGATCAATTCTAGTATTGAGTAACCGTTCAGACTCCCTTTCATGCAGCAGTACATCCACTTGAATGTCGCCCCAGTGAAGAGGTCCTAAATGCTCGTTGGTCCTTCTGCGTATATTTTGATGTCCCGGAGTGCAATGGGGCATTCGAACGGTTGGATGAGCTCAAGGAGACTTCTCAGAACAAATCATACATATCACCACTGATTTCAAATCACAAGTAAAAACCCCGTTGTATTGTCAGTCCAGCAACTGCTTAGCATTTGATGAGTAAGCTTGACTAGGTACATCATGCACTTTCAGAAGCCATCCGTCCATCTACCGCCGCCATTGCTTTACTTTCCGGCCTCATCGAAGATGTAGGTCAAGTGGCAACGTCCGCAGTATTGACGATCGTGCATAGCAGCCATGAAGACACCGGCACCGCACTGTAATATGTTAGAAAACGCTCCCGCCACCAAGCCACCAGGGACAGGATAACTTACGTCAGGAGTAGGACACTCGCGGCGAAGGCGCTCAATTTTTCCGTCTCCATCGACCTTATAGTACTTCAATACTGCCAACTTGGTCTTCTTGCGCTTGTGCTTGATCTTCTTTGGGGTGGTGTAAACCTTCTTCTTGCGCTTCTTGGCACCGCCACGGAGACGGAGGACGAGATGAAGGGTGGACTCCTGCAAATGATCTTATTAGCCATCCAATCCCAATGCGCTTCTCATTTGCTCCTTTATTATGTAGGTTGTCATACCTTTTGGATGTTGTAATCGCTCAAGGTACGGCCATCTTCGAGTTGCTTGCCAGCGAAAATCAGGCGTTGTTGGTCGGGTGGGATTCCTTCCTTGTCCTGGATCTTGGACTTGACATTGTCAATGGTATCGCTGGACTCCACCTCAAGGGTGATAGTCTTGCCCGTAAGGGTCTTCACGAAGCTGTTGAATATGTCAGTATTTTTCGCCTTGGGTGGCGGGGTCGGATTTGGGAAGCTCACATCTGCATGACTGCCTGTAAAATTGTTAACATATGATTCAGTAAGGGCTGGGAGATATGCTGGATGGGATAGCGTACCTAGACAACGGGTTGTCTTCCTCAACAGTTTTGCTTGAAGTTCGAAAGAAAATTCGAAAGTTAGAAATCCATCAGATCGTGGAGCGTACGCTAGTGTGTGGCGCTAAGCTGTTTCGGGACTCGCCCGACTAGGGTTTCGCACGCACAAATGCCCTCGCTTGATTTTTGGGGTCGACATCTTGATCTCTCGAACTTCGAAGATTATCCAAACAACTAACCAAGCAGATTCAACAACCCAGAATCCGCAACCATGGTGAAGAAGAGAGCAAGCAAGTGAGCAATTCCCTCCTTCAACTTCCTCCTTCAGGATCCCGAGATCTCAAAGACGCAAAGGCTAATAAGTCAACTTCAGCGGTCGTAACAAGAAGGGACGCGGTCATGTCAAGCCTATCCGCTGCTCCAACTGCTCTCGCTGCACACCCAAAGATAAGGCAATAAAGAGATTTACAATCAGAAACATGGTGAGCAAAATTTCTGGAAGAATATGCAGAGGAATAAGCTAACGTCGAGGTTCAAACATAGGTCGAGTCTGCCGCTATTCGTACGTACTTTCCTCCATATTCGGGCTTGGAAACAATTCAGAAGCACTGGGATCGAATATTCCTCATACTGCTTAAAAATCATGCTGACATACTGTTCCCACAGGTGATATCTCGGACGCATCTGTATTCCCGGAATACACCGTTCCCAAGATGTACCTCAAGTTGCAGTACTGTGTCTCCTGCGCTATCCATGGCAAGATTGTCCGGTACGTTACGCACTGAGATGAACCTTGGTCGAACATCCTTAGAAGATCAGCAGGGCTGACAATTTTCTCAGTGTCCGATCCCGCGAAGGTCGTCGCAACCGTGCTCCTCCTCCACGAGTCCGATACAACAAGGATGGAAAGAAGGTCAATCCCAACCAGGCTGCTGCCAAGACTACTCAGGCATAAAAGGTCATTTGGGTGGGAGAATGGGCGTCAATTGCATGGAAATTGGGATGTGTTTCTTCAAGAATAGCTTCGAATAGAAGAGCTACTTGGCAATGAACCTATAAGCACGATTTTGTTGGATTTAGTTGTGACATGGACCCCAGAAGGGAGATTTACGTTTATTACAAAACGACCCAGAATGGCCGTTTGGAGGAGGCGTATACAAATGTGGAACCCATCCACTCTATCTCCCAGATGAAATACAGCAAAATACATCGTAGAAGCATGTCTCATACATCATCATGCCCCAGAATACACAGCTGTTACCCCTCGTCCACACTCAATCCTTTGCTCCACGCTTACTTTCCTTCCGTCAACTCTGATCGTCTTCCTCGGAGCGATCTGGAAACGATGCTCCTCTCTTCTTCCTTTCTCTTTGTCCGCTTCAACATCCATAGGAGGAATGTATGTAGGATTGCTGATATTGTTCCTCTTGCCTGTCCCTAGCTGATAATATTCGTTGTTACCCCACCAAAGCACCTCATTCCCTGAGCTCCTACCATGGGCTCCAACATAGGTGACATTGCTCATTATAGCAGACATATGCGTAGCCCCAACGTTGAGGTGAGCTAATCGTATAGGAATGACCTTGTTCGTTGTTTCGTCGTACTCGAAGAGACCTGATAACGCTTTGATTTTGGTTGGCGTCCCTTGAACATGAGTCCATCGTCCGTTCCCAAGCCCACCCCAGATTCCTTGTCCACATGCCCATGTGTCCGCAGTAATACGGCCAAGTCCTCGCGGATCCTCCCCACCTTGTCCAGCTGCCCGCGTAGCATCGATAGTGAAATAGCTGTTTACGCCTCCTGCAGCCAAACCGGTGACTCGTGGCAGCAGATTTGTGCCCTTGTAAAGCTTGTCGATAGGAAGAAGAGAAGGGGCGTCGATGAAAGGAGATTCTGGTGTGGCCTCAAAACCGAGTTGTCCAAATGAATTGTCTCCCCAGGCAAATACTCTGCCAGCTTGGTCTGCAGCTAGAGAATGGAAATCTCCTGCAGCGATCTTGGCAATATCAAAGCCTCGCAGAGTGCTGACCTCATGAGGCTGGTCGTAAGCACCTTCAGGTCTTGTTGTCCAAGTCAATCCAGGCACACCAAGTTGTCCTTTAGATGGAAAGTCTTCTGTCCCAGAAGCTGCGGAGAATAGTCGTCCAGTCGATGTCAAGATGAGACAATGCTCAAGTCCACTGCTGACATCCGATACCTTCTCACCCCATGACATCTTGCTCAGTTGAAGCGTTCGATAACTAATATTCGACCTACTCTTCCAGAAGGGGAACCAGGAGCTCTCTAGAGACTTGGGTCCAGTAGTTTGATCCTCCTGGACTGCTGGTATTGAGTAAACTGTCCCATTCTTTGACAGAGCAATAATCCTATCCCTCGAAATCGAGAGCTTGATCAAATCTTTCCCTCTCAAAGTTGGCGTAGGCTCTCGGCATCCAGTTCCCCCCCATTGGAGCAAATCTCCATTTTCAGCGATTGCAGCTCCAAAGTTCTTGTCCAGCTTGATATCCCGAATGATCTTTCCGTCAAAGTAAGTTATCCTTCTCGGAGATTTTATAATTGATTCGTCTGAATCTGGAGCAGCAACTCGACCGGTGTTGCTACCCCACGCATAGACACCTAGATTCTCCCAACTATTCTTGACTTGAAGATGCTGTGAGCTGATCAATTCTCTATTTTCCTCTCTCGAAGCCGGCTTCTTTCGAGGCTCCTCGAACTTGATTTCCGCTGGTGCCGGGATTGCCTCTGCTTGCAAGCTTCTCGGATATCCAAGAGCATACAGACATCCTCCTCCTACTAACAAAGAGGCAATTAATCCAGCCTTCCGTCCACCAGTTCTACTAGCAGCAGCAACTCGAGTCTGGATTTCCCTTCGAAAACTTCTTGTGGCAAGAATCTGCGCTCGTGACCACTTACATGCTCGAGGAAGTTGTCGTGCTGTTGATCTCAAGGAAAACATACTGAAGAACGTGGTAACCGGTATCTTCGTGATTCTAGTCCATTGGATTGCGGATGATCGTTGAATTAGCAAATTGGCCTTTAAGCTGATATCGAATGTTGTTTTCTTCAGCCTCGCCATCCATGACGGTATGATTTTGGGCGATTACGGTTAGCTAGAGGAGCAATTGTGCAGCCTTGTCTTGTAGCCCGTGCGTCACGAACCGTGTTCTCTGTCAGCCTTCCCTTCCCGCTTCCTCTCCTAGCAAACCACTCCACCGACAGATCAGGATGTACGAAGACTCCTGGTACAGCTATGTACCTAACTCGCACTCCAAGAGTGACTCCATAGCTTCTCAGCCATCAAAGCATCAGCGGAGAGAGTCTTTGCTCCAGCAAACAAATGTCTGTCCTTTACACTGCAAAACAACGTGAATAACAAAACATTACTGATATGTCGACAGGATAGCAATTCCAATATTGGTCATAGGCCAATGATGGACATATATGAAGATACCATTGGTATCAAAGGACCACCGCAAGCGACCCTTGTCAGAAGAGCCAAGTCTTATAGTGACTTCTACGATGTTGCCATGAGCTTTCTGAATAACGAAGTTCAGACAAAAGCACCACGTGATGTGTTGGAGCCCAATGAAGACAAAACAGCTGCTCTCACCCTCACAGCCCGATATGAAGATGTAGAGGACGAACTTCTGGACGAAAGCCAAGAAGAATATCAGTATGTTTTGGTTTATTCCTACTTGAACTGTGATTGACTTTTGAGCAGACTTTATAGAGATCAGTTGGCTTTATCAGAAAGGCATCTGAACACCTTGCTCAAAGATACCACCGATGCATTAGACCTATTGGCTTCTCTATCACAGTCATTCAAAGCTGTTGAGTCAGAGACTACTGCATTCCAGGCCCAATGTGAAGATCTACTGGCTGAGCAGCAGCGGCTACGAAGCCTTGCTGATGAAGTTGGGACTGACCTTCAATATTATGCATATCTCGAGCCTCTGACCAGACGTCTTAATGCTCCAGGAGCTGGCAGGCTAGTCAGAAGCGACGATTTCCTCGATATGCTGATGAATCTCAACACTTGCATTGACTTCATGGATCAGCATGTACGAATTCTCTATCTTATATTACCCCCTTTTTGAAATAATTTTGTTGAAGCAAAGACTTCAACTCATGTGCGAATCCGAGGGCGACAAGCTAACACAATCAGCCAAATTACCGCGATTCTACAGTCTACAAGACGCGTTACATATCTCTACTTGAACGATCGCTCAACATTGTTCAAACAGCATTCTCTTCGGCTATGAGAGAGGTGACTGATGAGGTCACCAGGGAGTTGCGCTCCAGAGACCATAACGAGACAGCGGAATATATTCTGACGCACGGAAGATATGAAACTGTCTACGACAACTTAGGATCCCAAGTGGAAAAGCTTTTGACCACTAGAGAATTCGCATTTGGGCAAGCAGGCTCTGATGAGCTCCTAGGACCCCAGGTGTCTCGATTTCATGAGTTCTACTACCAACTGATCGAGTCTTACCTCAGGTCTCGAGAGCCAGTAGCCATTGTGGTATCCAAGAATTTGAAGAAGTATGTCGTGAATGAGAAGCCTGATACGGAATTTGAGTCCTTTGCCAGACTCTGCATCCAGCACATTCTCGATGTCTGTCACAACGAGCAGAAACTGGTCACCAAGTTCTTCCACGACGGTCCTCTCTTAGCCGATTATGGTCCTATGGAGGGATGGAACAAAAGCACCCAGTATGGAGGCAGACTCGAAGACAATATCCTTTCGCATCTCGAGCCTTTGAACGCTACTCTCGTGCCGTATTTGAGCACCGGTGGCGTCGAGAAGATCTGCGGAGTCGTAAATTGGTTGGAAACAATGTACATGTCCTCTTCTGATGGGGATATGGACGACTATTCGCACAACGATAAGAAGCCCATAGCTCAAGCTTTCCTGGTCAGGCATCTCTACAAGCTGTTGGACTCGCTTTTCCTCAAAACAGCTGGAGAGATCAGCCAATTCAAACCTACTCCGGAGGACCTTCGATTAGCTATCAATGCTGCGCCGCTTGCAGGAGGGAAGAAAAGGCCAACGACAAGCAATGGGCAGCCGGATGATGAGAAGCCTCCGACGCCTACAACTCAAGGACCGGCAGTATCTTATACCTACCCAACAGTTCAGACTGCTATCAAGTTGCTTGTCCTGTATCACGAAGGGACATATGACAGACCAGTACGCTCTCTCTTAGCTAGATTAAGGTTCACCGCTGACAAACGTATAGAGAGACAGTGACGTTCTGTACGAAATCGTTCACCAAGCCACTGAATCCCTTCAAAAAGCAGCTACAACTATTATGCGAACCTCGGGGATCATGGACGCACAACTCTTTTTGATTAAGAACCTGATGCTAATTGAGAACTTGTTCATGACCAAAGAGATCCCAGACAGTGTCAGGCACTCGACTGAGTTTGACTTCACACCCATTTGGGACACCATGAAGGAGCTTCAGGAACGAAAGCAGTTGTACAATCCTACAGCTTACATCTCGCCGTTCATAAAGGGCAAACTTCTTCCGGCGGTTGTGGATCGCATGTTGGATGCAAGGAAGGAGCTGGAGAAGGTTCTAGTTCAACAGATCACAGCATTTACGAAGACTTGGCAGACACGGCTTGCAGATACCAAGAGCAGAGAGGCTATGGAGAAGGAACTGGATGCTTTATTGAACAAAGTTTTCGACGACGAAACGACCAGAGCTGCTCTATGGAAAATGGTTCGAACTGATGAATAGTGGCTGTATATGCGCGCTTAGACATGTTAGATATTATGTAGAAGATAACCAAAATGCATAGATACCTTCAAGTCTATCCTTCCTTGGCGTTCGGGCTTCCTGAAGTTACCAACTCGATCAAATCCAGTCATTCTTTAGCAATATTCCTCAATGAGCTCGAGTTACCACGCCTTTCCCAATTGAGAATTTCGATAGATAGCTTGTCAAAGTGAGCTTTAATGAATGTATGATCAGTTTTGGTATATTGAAAATGATTCACGAAACGTGACTTCACATTCACTGGGCAATTGCGTTGCCGCTGAATTTCGCGAGACGAGGCTGCGTGTATGAAAAGAGATCGCGTCCTCCAACATCCCCAAATTCCAGAGCATTCCAGCGTCGCATAACCCACCAGCAAAATCAACCAAAAACGCCATATCGCTGGCAGTCAAGTCGAGTGCTATGTAAGGAGGGCCGGATATGCTTGGTCGCAAAACTAATAGACCAGAGTCGATCCCTGGACGGGCAAGATGCCTCCAGTTTGCAAATTCTGGCTGGAAGGAAACTGTCGCTTTGCGGGTACGGGTATCCTCAAAAGACTATGCAACAAGAGCTAATATGTCTTCGCAGAGAGATGCAGATTCGAGCATCCGGTAAATCGAGGAGGAAGTTTTGTCAACGGCAATCGCTTTGGAGCCCTTGCCGATTCCAACTCGAACTCGAACTCGCGCAACGACAATAGCTATCAAAGTGGATGTAAGAAATCAATAACTTCGAGGTTAAGCATGCTAATATTCTTACAGCTTCATCCTCGAATCAGACCCTTCCATACCAACTCGACAAGAATGCCATACTCACCGATCTTACGAACGAGAGGCCGCAATGGATATTGTCCGCGTATGGGCCCGGGAGGTTTGCGCCTGCGCAATTGTTCGGAGGTCTCCCACGAGAGCAGAGTTTTGAGGAGATGAGACTACTGCATTATATGGGCTTGGCAGCTGGCAATCCTCAACAGGTGGTATGTTGGTCCATTTGAAGTGAAGCTCTGGATGCTGATTCGCCACAGGTACACGAAGCAGAAGCCCTAGTCCAACAATCGGAGCAACAGATGCAGACTGCGATCAACAACATCGACTCAGCTATACAGTACCTCATCAATGCCGAGAAAGAGCACCCGAATCGGATAGACATAGTCAAAGCGGGTCAAGCAGGACCTGGAGCACAACCAAATCCCTTTGGCGGCTCGACGACCCCCTTCGGAGCAACTCCAACCCCCGCTTTTGGAGCACCGAGCCAGCCCAGCACTACCACAGCATTTGGAGCACCTTCTACTGGAGCTTTCGGAAAACCATCACAGCTTGGCCAGAAACCAAATCCTTTTGGTGCTTCAACTCCGGCCTTTGGAGCTCCTTCACAATTAGGCACGACAAGTGCTTTTGGCCAACCATCCCAACTAGGCAATACAGGAGCTTTTGGTCAACCTTCTCAGCTAGGTACGACGGGAACATTCGGTCAACCTGCTCAATTAGGCCAGAAACCAAATCCCTTTGGAGCACCGTCTGGTGGTGGGTTTGCTTCCCTTGGAGTAGGTAAGAGTGTTTTCGGACAGCCAGCAACATCGACGGCATTTGGCGCCCCATCACAGCCAGCAGTATCCAATCCATTTGGCACCCCATCACAACCGGCAGCATCCAGCCCATTTGGGGCACCGTCACAGCCTGCTACATCGAGTCCCTTCGGAGCGCCATCGCAACCAGCCCAAGCAAATCCATTTGCACAAAAGCCAATTCCAAACGCCAATCCCTTCGGCGCATCAAGTCAGCCAGCACAGCCGAATCCATTCGGAGCACCGTCTCCAGCTCCAGCTAATCCCTTTAGTGCACCATCTCAACCAGGTTTTCCCCCTGCCTTCAGCCAGCCTAGTACTGCTAACCCCAATGCATTTGGGAATCCACAACCAACGCCTGCTGCTTTCTCTGGCTTTGGACGACCACCACCAACGGGACCAAGTAATGTAAATCCTCCTCCTGCCTTGGGTGCTCCACGGCCTCCACAAGTACAAAACGGCCACAGCGGTCAATCTGGCATGAATGGCTTCACGAAGGGGGTCTCGTCTGGACAGACAGATATTAACGCCTATTCTACCCGCGACGCGAACGGCAGACTACTCACCTTCAAAGGTAATAGGGTCATCTACAATAAGGAACAGATACCAGGATTCACGAATAGAGCTGGGAAGTGGGAGAGAATATGGTTCCCGAACGGTCCACCAGCACACGATCCACAAGCATATTTGCCTGCCGATCGGTACAATCAAGTGACCAAGGATGCATACGAGTATGCGAGACAAAATGGCAGATTCAAGGATGGAATTATGCCTACGATGCCACCATTACAGGAGATGTGTCATTGGGACTTTTGAGCATTGAACAGGAATGGAGTTGGTGGATATCTGAGAGGCAAGGTGCATTTTGAGGGCGTTCATTGATTATGTACCTCTATTATGAATCTGGCTTATGGGCCTTTGAATAGCAAATGCAGGCACAAACAGCAGGTCACTTCTGTCAGGGATAAAATACTGATTCCGTTTTGAATATGCGATGATGTTGTTATGATCTCGTATGAAAATAAAGTCTGCGACTATGACAATTTAGAAAGCAGGAAAGTTAGATCGACTCACCTCCTCTAATTACAATGCTATCACCTCTAAAAATGACTTCTCATAATCTCATCAGATGTGAATCTAAGAATTGGTCAAGTAGGGACTTGGTACATGCAAACTAGCAATTATTCTCTTGAGATCTGCTCCATTTACCGACATTCACGAAGCAGAACTTGCAAAGCTGGTTAAAAACTTCAGCATAGACAATTAACTCCTTCGTTTCATTGAGCTCTCATCAAACATAGCAGTCTCCCACCTCACGTTCCTGCTCATCTCCATCTCCAAACCTTCCTCAAAACCAGCAATCCCCCCACCCATATCATCTCGTCATACAAGACCTCAAGCTCAAGAACCAACAACCTTTTTCTTTAACTCTCCACAACACTCGTCTCCTTAACTGTCAATCCGCCACCGAAACTATGTTCACTATTTGCACCTCCCTTGGTGATCTTGCCTTCTGTGACGCCGGTTTCGAATGCACAGCTTCCCATGTCGAGTTTCTTGGCTGGGCCGGTGGGGGAGATGTCGAAGTCGAAGATGTCCATTGGGAGGCCGAGGGTTGTACATGCGCTGTGGATGTGTCAGCTAGGTGAAAGGGGAAAGGGTGTGGGGGAGGCGAGGAGGTGAAAAGGGTAAAGGGAAAGTGGTTAAGGATTAAATTGGGACTTACTTGGGGATATCAACAATACCTGCGACGTGACCTTGGACGGGGGCACAAGAGAGAAGCAAGTAGACTTGGTAGTCAGAGTACCCAAATCGTCGTAGATACTCAATGCATCCTACTCACTTATTAGCCGTTGTCTTTCAAGCATTGTTCAAGCGAAAGAACTTACTCAACGTAGTCTCCCTATAAGCAACCGTAACATCCATATAATGCTGCTTTCCATGATGATCAACACTAAACCCCTCAAACGTCAAATATCGTCCAGGCCCATAATGCGGCTCCACTGGTCCAGGAAGATACAACGGACTCTTCATCCCCAGATCCGCCATCCCATTCTTCATCACCTTAAAATTGATCGTAATGACACCACTCATCTCAATAGCACCACAGAAACTAATCTCTCCATCACCTTGAGAAAAATGCAAGTCTCCGACGGAGAATTTGGCACCCTTGACGTGGATTGGAAGATAGACTTTGGAGCCCCGAGAAAGGTTCTTGATGTCACAGTTTCCGCCGTGTTCGGGGCGGCCGGGAATGGTGCGGGCTCCTTCGCGGCCGACTTTGGCTTTGACGTCTTCGGAGGCGGAGCCGGCGTGGACGTTTTCTGGGTTGGGAGGTTGGGCGACGATGCGGTCGAGTTTGTTGGCTGCGATTAGTTCTCCTTCTCGCTTGTTCCATGTTGCGAGGACTTCGGCGGAGGGAGCACAGCCTAGGATTCCGGGGTGAATGAGGCCTGGGAACTTGACGTGAGGGATGTGGCGTGAGGTGCAATAGATGCCTTCGAAGTCCCAAATTGCCTTTGCCCTGTGTTGAAGACCAGTTAGATATGAACCAGGATGTAAAGGAAGAAGATTGAGTATAGATCATCAAATTTGAAGGTCGACTAAGTGTTGCTCGATCAATGTCTTACATCACTAAGTCCGCTATGGAACAAATTCGCGTCTCAAGAGTGGTCATTCCTAAGCTCATGGCTCCGAAAACCTCCATAAACAGTGTAGCGGAAGCCGCAAGTTGGAGGGTACCAAGAGACTCAAAGCCATTGGCTGCACAATGACTACCTCAACTTGAAGGGAATGAAAAACAACAGAGAAACTGAACATAGAGTCCGGGGCTTACGCAGTTGGATAAATCTCATCAAGGAAGCCTCCGCCGTTGTTCTTGTCGAATACTCCTGCATGACCATCAACATGTGAGCCCTTAAAAGCTTCCAAGCATCACAAACCAGTACTGTCAACAAGTCAGTCAAGCCCATATCAGAGATCCCAAACACTTACAATCCCCAAGGATGTTTGTCATGCGGCTGCACATCCATAATCTCCACCAGGAGCACATCTCCCGGCTCCGCAGTCTCAATCTCAAACGGTCCAGACAAGTAATGGATTCTCGTCAGATCAACATTTTTCATATCATCCGCACTGTCATTATTGCCTGTCCACTCATCAACATCCTCACCCTCATCATCAAGTCTGAAATTAGGGACACACCAATCTGACCACCCGTCCAATCGACCTATGACTTCTGTTACCCCGCGGCCAAGACCAATGACCAAGAAAACTTACACACTCAATCTTGACAGTCTCTCCATTCTTGATCGTGCCTGCGAAGGGAATATCGGGATGCCATCTGTTGTGTAACTTCTCTTGTTTCTCTGCTGGGATGTCTAGAGAGACGGGGCAGACGTTGCGGATCTCTGTAAGGCCCATGGTGATTGAAGTGTACTTGGCGGGGTAGCTGATTCCCGGAAATGGACGATGTTGAGAACGAGAAAACAATTGAGAACACAGAGGTGTAAGAAGAAAGGATGAGAGGAAGAATATATCATTTAATTCCCTGGACCCCGCAATGTACCATTGGTCATGTATTTACCATCAACCTACATGTAACCAAGAACGAATAGCGTGGGTAGTGGTAGTGCAGCATCACGATAAGGGAGGCTTCGTTATCGGCTAGACCACCACTGCCCCTCTTTAGCATAACGCTGATCGATACACCCAACTACCACTCAGCAGCGACAAACTGCGGGGTTTGATTCCAGACTCAGGGGTTCCGATATGGAGTATGCTCGGCATTGCGAAGGCTGATTGCAATAACGGCTAATTATTATTATGTACATCAAGTCTTTTTCCGTTGTCATAACTCCGTTGCTTTCATGGCTGACGTCAGTACTTTTCTTGATATACAGAGAGATACAGCTTCCATGGCCAAGCATAGGTTCTACCTAGACCTCATTTCTGTATATGGAGGCGGCGGGGAGGATGGAATTCCTGAGGATGTTCCTTGGGTGCTAATTGGATTCGGTGCTGCTGGATGTTGGGCATGGTCCTGGTGTACATCTAAGTCCAAGAGTTTGAGATTCAGAAACTCGTGCTTGTTTCTCCATTCTTGCTGACTCGCAGCGAAACCCTCACTCTGGCTGGGAGGTGGTGGAGGGTCAGTGATCTTGGTGATGAGATATGCCGTCGATGCTTCAGCGATACCGTAGATAAGGACGCCCAGAAGAGGGATTCGTAGGAAGATATAGAATCCAACACCAAACCCGAATAGAAGTCCTTCTCGATCATGAAACCAGTGTTTCTTTTGCTCTTTCGTAAAATGGATTCGTGAAAAGTACGGTTCAAGCTGGGTGTTCCATCAGTAAATGTAGCAGAAACAGGATAAAAATTTGGATTTTTAAAACAGGTTCAAGTTCTGAGGCCAATGACCAACATTGAGAAGTGAAAATCCAGGTGTGTAGGAGGAGACATACCAATTCTCTCATTAAGGTTCTTGAAGAAAAGTAGCTCTGTAAGAAGATTATAAGGTATCGTCTAGGCAAGAAAATGCCTGTTCCGAAAATGATACCGGCCGGACCCAGACCTGCCACCTTTTGGAAAGTGTAGAAACTTGCTGCGGGAAGGACCAATCGTCCGATGTATGGGATGTAAGAGAGGGCGAAGACTGCTAGGGATAATCCTGCTTTCTTGCCGAATCTCATCAAGAACATTGTGATAGCTTCTGCTGTGCTCTTGGAGTGTGTGCTTCCATCTCTTGTTGAATACTTTCGCAGATTGGGGTAGTATGTTTCTCGTAAAGTGGACGGATCTTCTCCTTCATGTTTCTTGTAGTATGTTTCGTCGACCCAAGATAATCGAAGCGGGTGTGAGCCGAAAGTTTGAAAGGAGTAGAGGTTGACTTACGAGTCCATGAACCTAGGGACATTAGAGGACATCTAAATGTACAGGAGGGGAACTTACATGTTATCAAGAGTTGGCGTAACATATCTCATCATAGTCATAAGGAAGAAAGGCACTTGCAAGACATATTTCGAGATGAAATCGAGACCATTGACAATGGTATCGTCCCAAGTAGCGTGCTCGAAATTGAAAATGAAAGATAGGAACCACAGGAATACTTTTATGCCAATAATCTGTGCAAATGTTAGGACTCTCGACTTTTGTCAGAGCTAAGCTGGGCCTTTCATACTGGAATACTGATTGCAACACGAATGGCAATGCCAGCCGCAACAGCGACAGCAGCTTGCTTATAATGCTCGGATGTGAAGAGGGCAGGATTCTGCAACGCTCTCAGAGCTTCAAGTCGTCAATAAAGGTATTGATAGCTGGCCATCAAGGTACTAACCTCCCACAACGGTGAGTTGTGCACCTCGAAGGATAGCATTTGGGTCAAAGTTCGTAACTTGCAACTTCTTCTTGAGTTGCTCCTGAGTAAGAAGTGGCCTCTGCGTACGGGATCTGTCTTGAGACATAGTTGGCGGTGATATCGAAGAATTTGCAAGCTCAAGGTTGGAAAGAAGACCAAGGTTCTCCAGCTTCGTCAGAGCTGGTGGGGCTGGAATTTGGACGCCTCGCGTGAGGAGGCTGGGACTTCTTCAGCCCCAACGCGTCGCTCACAATCAAGCACGCATGCATCTCAAGGACCTGTACCAACGTCTTCTCTTGTCAAACAATCGCGATGCTTTCCTCAGATGATACGCTGCACTCTGTTGCACAACTCAATTGATACACAGCTAACTCAAAGCTACATAAGTCGCCAAGAATACCCCGGAGAATTGAGCGGCGCACTGCATGCATCAGATTGACCAGGTCAGACGAAACCTCAAACGCTCCCCACCATCTCTCCTCAGCCTCGCATGATCATGATCACCAGGCATAGAGAAACTCAATTCTTTGAGAGAAGCTCATAATGGCTTCAATGACACCAACAACGCCCGCTGTGAAGCGCTCATTCAGTCTTTCACCACAAGCGACGAAAACGGCATCAAGTCCAGATCCCCAAATCGAAATCCTATACAATCTACCATACGTCCGAATCATACAATTCAACGCAGGAAAGGCAGCAGCTACGTCCATATCCTCATCACGGCCAAGTTCGAGTAGCGGAAGTCCGGCGGTGGAAGAGCTACCAGGAACATTATCATGGGTGTCGCGTTTTGAGAGAACTATCGCAGTTGGTACGCAATCGTTCATCGGATCAAAAGTGGTTCGATTTATGTTGGAAGAGTTATAGCTAATTGCTTCACTGTAGGTGCTCTGCGAATATATCGAGCCCCTGGATCCGTTGCCTTCCTCAATTGCCAAAACGCTTTGCGACCAATACTACCAAAATCACAAGCATGGTGTGTAGATGGCGATAGCAAGTTCGTTCTACAAATCAGACCACCTCAATATTGGCGGATTGAAGTTCCAAACAAGACTACAGAAGAGAAGCTTGGAGTTGAAGATCTCAAGAAGGTCCTAGAGCAAGTCCTTCGGTTTGAGAAGACTCCATGTCCATTCCAGAGAGATTTCATCGTGGAGCTTCCGGAAGAGCCAACGCCGGTAAAGAAGAGGCCATGGCGACCAGTGGAGAGGCCAAAGAACGAAGAAGCTTTCGGCGATAGTCGCTCAAGAGCTAGTTCTATTTCACTAACACCCAGAAAGACTCCAACGACTCCTCACCGTGCCGAGTTCGCCTCGCCTCCAATTGTATCCGACCGCCTGTCAACCCCTCTCCAGAAGCCGGACGTACCACATCTCATCTCGGAAATTGAGATTCTGTCACAGACCCAAGAGACTAAACGTACAACTTCAGACGAGAGCAATTTATTAGTCGATGAGGAAGCACAAGTGATACCTCACGACGATACGAACGTACCGACAAAGGATGTGGTTCCGCCGGAAATTATACCGGATTTTAATGACGACTCGTTACAGCCATCGCTGCTTGAAAGCCCTGACTCAGAGTACAGATTCGATAGCTACGTCGACTCTGAAGAGGACAATGACAGCTTTAGTGATGCTACTGACGACACCGGCTTGACACCCAGAGCCCACGTCCCAACATTCTTTCAACCATTGACCACCGAGCCGGAGCGCGAAAAGCCCCAGGCTCTTCAGAATTGCAGCAGATCAGTTACTGCACCTCCAGTGCTCTCGCTAGTCACAAGCCCGCCTTCCAAGCACAGGACCAAATCAACATCTCCTCTCAGATATTCAACCATTGTCGAGTCGAACTCGGACTTCTCGTCTAGCGTCGAATCATTCCATAGTGTGCAGTCATGGCATTCTCCATTAGCA
Source organism: Acephala macrosclerotiorum (assembly GCA_014904845.1). Lineage (NCBI taxonomy): Eukaryota > Fungi > Ascomycota > Leotiomycetes > Helotiales > Mollisiaceae > Acephala > Acephala macrosclerotiorum. The sequence goes on along the minus strand of MU119205.1, from coordinate 424,754 downwards.
CCACCAAGTCCACCTTTTTCTCAGCCATCTTCACCGGTCGAGACCTACCCATACCCGCATGAGAACATCATCCTACCGAAGCGTCCTCTTCACACGTGTGACACGTCGGAGCAGACTGTCTTACCTGAAACACTACGCATCTGGGACGTGAATGCTGACAATGCCTCAGCGTCTGCTCCTAGATGCGCAACCCCACCACCTAAAACCCCTACTTTAATAAATGATGGAAGCGAAAAGTCGGATGAAGAACCCTCTGAGGTTGTGACACCACCGACGATCCGGCCAGCTATCCGCCATCGAGCGACAACAAGCAGCAACTCTCGTCGAAGAGCCCTCTCGCCTCTACCTCCTGCTGTCAACCTCTTCTCTCCTCCTCGCCGGCGTTCTCGGAGACTTCAGACAGCTCGACATCTACCTACAGCAATCATCCAAAAGACATGCGAGATCCTGATGAGTCCTCCCAGCCATCTCTTCCACCTGATGATTAGCATAGCCTCAAAGATTGCTGCTGGTGAATGGAGAGGTATGCTCTCGAGCCACGGAGAAGCAGTTCACTGGGACTTCGAAGACGAATATGGCAGCGACCCGTGGTTCGAAGACGACTACAACATGCGTCCTACCCACGCTCAGAACAGAGCCAAGAGTACAAGCAGTAGTACGGGCGGAAGTTGGGAAGTCGATTAACAAACGAAGAAACATCTAGCGTTTTATCCATTTGGATACTGTATGATTTTGTATAAGATACCTTGACAGCATGCACTGGTTGGGAAATGGCGTGGAGCCAGTGTATTTTGTGGGGTTCTCTGATTTGCATTTGCATTATGCCATCTTAGCTGGCTTGGGCGTATTTCAATGGTTCGGACGGCATAGGATTACAGGACTTGGGAAGGTCCTGTGGCTTTCGTCTATTTATCAGGAGGCTGTACTGGGTATGGTTCTGCTTGATCTTGAATTGTGGCGATCATATTCCTTGCAATGAATTTCTTCCAACCAACATCTCATCCTTTCAATCTTGCAACATGCCAGCGATATTGTAGAATCTGAGCAATGCACAAGGAAGGGCTGACTAAACGAGATTGAATTGAAGCAGAACAGGTGTACCCACCTTCGACATTCGAAATTTGAACGTCCGTCCTGTTCTGCTAATTGCCCTTAGAGTCTCATTCTTAGCTGAACACTCAGTCGGCCGGACACTGAAATTTTTGCCAATGGTCCGTCCTCAAGGCGTGATTTCGCGCCTTCATATCGGCTTAAAAATGTCTGATTTGAAGTCTGGAACTCATGTCCCTAAAAGGGAGTGAGCATCTGGTCTCAAAGCACGTCCTAGGTCTTAGCATTGTGATAGAGTAACATGAAGTTGTGATCTAACTCAATTTCGGACATTGCACACAAGGCGAGGCACTTCTGAAGGTCAGAAACTCAGAGCATTTCTGTGAGCTTGTGCCTGCGAGGAGGGAGGAACATGTCAATGTAAGCCTTCTGCATTCATTGGCTCATCTATGTCGTGATAGCATTATTCATGAGTATTCGATCATCCATCACCCAGGGAAGCCACCTCGAGCCATTTTCCTCGCCCTCTGATCACGCCTATTGTGATTAGCTCTCGACCCCTTGTTCGCTTCCTTCCTCTGTCTTGCGATCTCAGTATCCTTATCCCCAGTCGGACCCGCAACATTCCCTCCTCGTCCCCGCCCTCTGCCTCTCGGCGCACCTCTTCCTCTAAACCCACCCCTCCCCCTCCCATTCCCATCAATATCAGAATCCTCCGTTCCAGAACCAGCAGGACTCGCCCTCCAAGCCGTAGGAGCAAGCTCCTTCTGTTGTCCCGTAAAGTTCGAAAATTTGGCTTCTAGTCTCCGCATCTGTCTCGGATCTCGAGAGAGCATGAGTCCCCAGCCCTCAATAGCTTCATCCGTCATTCCCGTCTCCTCTATTAGACTAGCTCTTGCTTTTCCTCTCCGAGTTGCAGCATCTCTACCGAATACATCTGGACTGATTTTATACGCTCGGAAAAGGGCTTCGTCTTGGCCATCTCTCGTATCTGCTCTTGCTTCCTCGGGGTTGTTGCCAGGGGTTGCGGAATCGACGGTCCCGCCGACGTCGGCTACATCGTAAGTATCGTCTCGTTCATCGTCGTCTGAGTCGAAGGCTGCTAATGCCGAGAGGATAGCTGCTTTGTTGGGGGCTGTGGAACGGTCCTGGAGGACGTCGTCGGCTGTTTTGTTGGGGTCCCGGCGGCCGAAGTGGAGCTTTGAGGTGTCAATTGCGAGTTGGTCGAATTCGTCGTCGTCAAAGACGTTGCGGCGAGTGGGCATTTGGGGTGGTGTGGAGTGGGGTGCCATGTCGGGTTTGTGGTCTTGGAATTGTCCAACCTCCCTGGAAATTGTTAGCTGCATTACATTAACAAAAGAGCAGAATGATGCTTACAATGTCTCTGACCGGTCGGCTTTCTGGAGATGATCTGGTAGTGAGTCTTCTAAGAGATGGGCTATCACCTGCTCAACATCATCGCTATATTCGTCAAGCAACTTGACGACGAAGGCTGACCCAAGATCCGGGAATAGATCTTGTACTTGGGAGATCAAACTCATCATATGGACATGAATCTGTCCATGGCTGCCATGGCCATACTCGTCAAGAGCAATTCCTTTGCCCTTATTGACTTTTCGTTTCACAAGATTTTTTGGTCTCCCACTTCCACCTGCTTTCTTGAACCCTTCCAAGACAGTTATAACGGACTTTGCTCTACTTGACGATGATCCCGAGCTTTCAATCCTCTGCTGGACCTGTTTCAAAACAGGAGTGGCAGTCACCAGCTCGGCGACCATCGAATCGTTGACGTTCGTAGGGCCAGTTTTGTGTGCTTCTGCTGCAGCTTTCAAAGAATACAATTGATCGACCAATGAAGAGAAATTAGGCTTTTCTCCTTCCGTGAGACCAATCACACACAGATATGTGGTAGAGATGATGGCTTTTCGTAATGGAGGGTTCATCAGCTTATAGCAGCTGATCAGAGAGTCCAGAAAATCGCTACCGGCCATGAAGAAAGCGGCCGTTTGTGGAGATGCGTGAAGAAGATGATTCAGTCGTTTGAGAGAGGCTTCGGAGGTCTTCAAGTCTCCTTTAAGTCCGGCATCCAATTCTTTGATCAGGCTAGACTTGAGAGCGGCGACTGAAGCTTCCAAAGAGGCAAGATGTCGTTTCCAGACTAGAGCCACGACCTGACCCCCATGATTTTTGCCATATATCTTGCTGAGATCTGAAAGGAACTGCCATTGGAGTAGCGTCTCTGGTGGATTGTCACTTTCCAATAGCCTCCGTGACAATAAATAGCATTGTTTCCTCATTTTTTTACTCTTTGCTGGATTTGCAGTGAGGATATCATGTGATAATGCATTTTCTGTAGCGTATGAAGTGAGGAATGGTGGTATCGAATCATCTTTACAAGATGTTCGCAAGAAGTCGGATGTCGATAGCAAAAGATGCGCTCCAGCAAGAGTGATCCAGGCATCAAGGCAAGCTTCCCATTCCTCTGGGACAATATGATTCCTCCAAGCCGCTTCAGGAAATGGTACCAGAGGTGGGAGATTCGTTGCTTTCAAGGCCATTTTCGGGAATTTTCGAGGAGTGATTTGAAAAGCGTCAAAGAATGGAAGTCCCAAGTGGACCAGGGCATTGACTTAATATGAACATAGAATCGAAAATGCCCAACTTCCACGCCGTTTGAGTCATGAATCTTCATCAGCCCCGAACGCATCCAAAAATCGATGTATGACAATACAGTGCAGCAAGGCTAAAATGAACTAACTATACAGAGCTAGCGTGACAAGCTCGACACGTGACCGAGTGGGCCCTCCCGTCAACCAGTTCCTGCCTTTACTGAAGAGTATGCCCGCATCCGTGCTCTTGGAACAAACTACCTTTCAAAGACAGACCCACGGGATGGGAGGCTCTATGCCTTTTTAGATCTCGCTCAGCTAGTCAGCTCTATCCTTCGAATGATTAAGGATCCAAAGTGTCGGTGGTTTGAGAATGAATGGAGACTGGCTAAATTATACCGCGAGGCTCTGTCAATGGCGCACCAAGGACCGCAAGACGAACTTGTAGCAGAAGTCTTGTCAGAAGCACACCAGCAGTTCATGAGCCAACACAGCACAGGACGAAATGACGCTCCTGTCATTGCACGTCGTTGAAAAGTACTTTTGAGGCGGGGGGTTGTAGGAATGGGCGCCCCCGATTCTCAGAGGTGTATTGAGAAGGGAGGGCGGACAGTTGTAGGCATCGTGGCCCACGATCGTCAGAGGTGTCTGGGAGTTATACATGGAATATAGATGGCTTGGGGGAAATCTGGACTAGAGTTGATTTTTGGAGCTGGTTGAAAAGTACTTTTAGCTGGGTGTGCTTTTACCATAGTGCCTTTGACGATAGTGCCTTTGACGATAGTTAAAGGTTTCCTGCTAGGGGAAAAAAAGTCCACGTAGAGGTTACGTAATAAAACGTGATATTTGCGGCACGTTTTTGCGCCAAGGTTTTGCCAAGAAACGCCAAGATGTGTCGCTTTTAGTATTTAAAGCTCCCGTAGTTTAGAACTCTCTTCGTAAAGCTCCCCGTAGAGCCCGGGGGGGAACGCTCGCGCCACCGGAGCCGGTGCGACTAAAAACTCTATAAATTAAAAGTTTTATATCATTTCAAAGTTCAAGTCGTTAAAGGCAGGGCATGGCGCGAGGCACGAGGGACATCCCACTATATGATGGCGGGATGGAAAATATTTTTGATCACGTGCATGTAGCAGTCCAAGCCATATTACGCTAGCTCAATACAGTTAGCCTTTCGCACAACACCACCTTCAAGAAATCGCGACTTGACTGTTTCCATTCTACAAACACCTCTAAGACTACCTTGATTCTACATCACTTAGCTGATTTTTTAAGTTTTTGAACTTAAAAGATCGAGTCGTGCAGAATCTCTGACAAAATGTCCTACCAAAAGAACCCCGACAAGGAATTCGGCGAGGGCCCAGTACGTTTCCAACCCACTACGAAAATTTCGAGCGCCAACTGACTGAATCTGCGATAGAAAACCCACAAGATCAGAATCACCTTGACCAGCCGAAAAGTCCAATCCCTCGAGAAGGTCTGCCAGGAACTCATCGAGCGTGCCAAGACCAAGGACCTCCGCGTCAAGGGTCCCGTTCGCCTCCCAACCAAGACTCTCAAGGTCACTACCCGAAAGACTCCCTGTGGTGAAGGATCCAAGACTTGGGATACTTTCGAGATGAGAATCCACAAGCGTTTGATTGAGTACGTAGTTGCTGGAAAAGTATTGGAAGAATTTTGCTAATATGTCAGTCTCAATGCTCCTACCGAGGTCGTCAAGCAGATCATCATCAATATTGAGGCTGGTGTCGAAGTCGAGGTCACGATCGCTGCTTAAATGTAGCTGCGGAAGGACTAGATTCGGGGAGGAGAGTAGTCGCAGGTCACAATAGCTTCCATGATATGAAGGAAGATATTCAATGCAATGTCCGTTGCTATTGAGATCAATCGGTCCGTGAGCCGTTGTGACCATAATGATAAAATACAGTTGTGCCAAACCCTATGCCATACTTTTCCATCGGTCAAGGACCAGAACCAATACCCCCAAATTTGTATGAATGCCGCAATAAGAAAACGTCCTCCCTTCAACCTTCTATCACTGTCCCAGCGTCTGTGGATCATTGCTCGTCTTCTTTCTTCGGTCCCTTGCTTTCATCCTTAGATTTCTTCTTCTTCGACTGCATGCGTTCCCACAACTCAGCAAGAAAATTCCAGCTACCTTTTTTCTTTGTCCCACGTCCTTCGGGACATTCAGAAGGGTGTATTCCAGCCGTATCGGCAGTTCCGTCACCACCCAATGTCCTAGCCAAAGCTGGAACATGAGCTGGAACATGAGCTGGAACATAAGCTTGTGTGGGAACAGCACGAGGCACTATATCCCGAGCCGAAGGTTCCGATCGACGAATATCTGCAACGGCAGGTGTCAATTGGCGTTGATTGTGAAGTCTCAGAGGCATTGCTTGATGTGTATCCGTCGTAGGGACATTCGAACTGCCTGCACCCGGAGCCGATGGACCGTTCTCTTCGTGAGGTGACATTGCGAAGATCATCTCTTCTTCCAAGTCATCCGGGAAATTGGTGGCAGCGACAGGAGCAGGTGGTTGATTGCTTTGGTTGTCGTCGTCGCCATTGGACTGCGAGGCTCGTAGAAGTTCGCCAGGCGTACCGTCAGGTATCTCGTCCGGTGGCATGAGACGTGGGGAATGAGCAGAGGTGCTGGGTTCATCGTTGTCATCTGGCTCTCCGCTTGGGTGATTTGAGTCGGACATTGTGATGTTCTATCTGAGAAGGGACTTTGATGAGAGTGAGTTTGAAGCTTGAGAGATGATTGATTGATGTAGAGATGTGAGTGCGGCGAGCGAACGTGAATGCTCTTTTGTCGTGTATAGGATTAGAACGAAAGCGCTCGAAAAAGTACTACTTAAGCAGCAACGAACTGAGAGGGAAAGAACGAGGAGGTAAGCTAGCGAGAACTTGTTCTTTCTAACTCTAGAGGAAGGAGCGAGGACTAAACCATCCTTCCCGTTGTAGACTGGTTCAATAGCATAGTATCTCGTCGCTACCACTTTGAAAGTTCCGCAAAGGCAGGAACATTGAAATTTCTAACCAGCGAAGCTGTCCTGCTCCAAATCATCCTGACAGCGGTTTTCTACCAATGACAATTCTCTGAGGAAAATTCGGTACAACACCACCCTGATACTCCTCTTCCAAACTATCAAGCTTCTCCTTCGTCATCTTCGCAGCAGTTTCTTCGTCTTTCGCCGTACCTGACCACACCAGAGCCTTCTCAATAATCTCATCAAACGACCACCAAGCCCATCTCTGTGCATCAACAGCCAAGGAAGTATACCAGTAGGAGTTTCGTTCATCTCTTACCACATCTTCGAGTCCTTCTTGTTTCATACCGTCGAGAATTTCGCGAGAACAATGAATGCTCATGTGTACGCCTATGAGGAAACGCTTGCCCAGTTCGTGAAGTTCGTTATGCACAGGCGCTGGAGGCCCGACAGTGATGAAGCGTTCGTAGTCAAAGTCGTCCCATTGGAGATGACCGCCGGGTTCTGCTTGGTATTAGCCCACACTCGCCTCGATGAAAGAGAAGATTCTTGACTGATTATTGTAATCAAATTCTCAATGGCCTGTCGATATTGCCATCCCTTCAGCGCGACGACCATGTACCTGATATGCGCCAAGTCATACAGTCCATGATACTCGGCTGGGAACGGCTCCAGAAAGTTCTGAAGGATGAATGTGCCTTTGCTCTTGGCTGAAAATTGCGCAGCTGACATGTCGAATCCATCAAGACGAGTTTCTGGTGAGACCTGGGGTTGAAGTTCGTCTAGCCAGATGCTGTCATGTGTTAGCACTACTTCGGAGAAACAGGATAGTTGGAACAATTACCCTGTGCCAGTACCAATATCGGCTACAGCTTTCAAGCTCGACAGTGGTATGAATGGATGAACCAGCATTCCATTGCTGACTTTGAGGGCAATGGCATCTTGGAAGTTCAACCTGCAGCTGTTAATACACTGCAGAGCGCCGCGGGAGGGGGTTTGCCTTGAGGATTCTTCTTCGTCTCGTTTGCTGAAGACATATATCTCCTTTTTCGAAGCCATTTGAGCTTTGCTTTGTCACAGCTTGCAACTAACTAGAACGAAATAACGAAGAAACGATGAAGATAAATGAAGTTATTATGATCAGAAAGGAACATAAGAGAACCCCGCGCTCCAATACGACCTTGTCCACCTAGGCACCGCTTGAGTAAATTGGTTCAGAACCAATCGGTTTCATAGACACTAGCCCTCTAACCAATATTCTCTGCCTTTGACCAGAATTCTCTGGGTGTACTTGTACCCCTGAACTGCAAGTCCTTTGTTCCTTGTACCACCTAGTATGACCTAAGCTCCCGAGCTCTTGGCTAAAAATGGTAGAGTTGGAGAAGACTGAAACAGGCTCCTGGCGGGCTGAATCATGATTGAAGTGCCTATAGTTCTAGACTCAACAACTTTGATCATAGTGTCCGCTTTTTAGGCATTTCCACATGCTGTACGCTCTAATAGCAGCTCTGCACTTCCCAAATTCAAGACCCCTCCGCCCTTGGCCCCATCCGTCAGACTGCAATAACGTGACATTCCTGTAGCTTCCAATGAAACCAACGGATTCGGCATCAGAGCAGTCTGGACGCAGCGTGCTCTTTCAGTCAAAATAGAGGCTCACAAAACCTTTCATCCACCGCCACTCTCTTTCTCCAACCCCGCCATCACAATCCTCCTCTTCTCGTCCACCCCAAACAAACTCGTCCCCTGCTGCAACGCACCAATCAAAAGCGGCAACGCCCCATCTTTAAAATCATCCGCTTGACGCAACTTATCGAGATCATCTTCGAACTCGGTTGTTACGCGTTGCACTATAGATAAATCAGTATGGCATTTCAAGTATAATCTAGGGTTCGAGGAGCTGAGGTGCCGATTTTGCAGCTCGCGAAGAGCTTAGCTCTGAATATGTCTTCAGACAGAGGGCACGATCTCACGTACTGTAGAATTTTGTGAATGCTGATGAGATTTCTGCGTCCGTCATTTGTTTGGGAGACGTCTGTGGGTAGATTGTTAGAAATGACTAGGACAGGAGGACGGGGGAACTACTTGGAGTGAGGACCTGGGTTCTTTTTTGGACTTCTTAAGCTTTTCTGGGGGTGGTGAAGAAGTTTGTTCTGGGACTTGAGGGACTTCGGGCTCGCTTTCGCTATCTGAGGAGACTGGGTTTTGGTCAGTATTGCGCTGGATGGAATTTTTGTAGGATCCCTACCTTCTGTTCTAGACTTCCTCTTCTTGTGCCTCTTGGGCTTATCACCCTTCTGAGGCGCCATCTCTACAGCAGCAATGTGGTTGAAGGAAGCAACGAACAGGAAAAGCAGAAAATATTCAGATATCACGTGTAGCACAGCAAGGCTTTCATCCCAAGCATTCCCGCTAAGCCCCATCCAGCCACTTCCCACCAACAAAAGCCACGTTTTAATCTATATTAGTATAATGTCAAATAAGCCAAATTTTGCTTATGTCAGGTCGCGATGCCAGAGTGGTTAATGGGTAAGACTTGAAAGCTCACGCTTTTAGACATCTTATGGTTTCGGCCTCGTAGGTTCAAGTAGGTTATTCCAAATCAGTCTTGTTGCCATTCCTAACATCCATAGATCCTGCTCGCGACGTTGAGTGTTCTTTTTTGATTTTTAGTAAATTTTTGGTGGAGTTGTGGAGGTTTGAAGTTCGGGTGTGGTGGCGAGTCTCAGCGATGTGAGGGGGCTTTAGCGAGATAGTATCTCTCTGTCTACCCCAACAGATCACCGTTATTTTTGATACATCACTTGACAGTAGAAGACCCATGCAATCTCAATGCTAACCAAAAGATTACTGTGCCATTTCCATTTGATGCGATATCCCCCTCCTTTCAAGCAAAAAAGGGATCTTAGCGAAAGTATATCCGAGTACTCGTACTAACTTCTGGCCTAGCATTACTTTACCCGGGCGTCGATGCTCGCGAGTTGTGTTTGAACTCGTCGACATAGCTCTTTTGCGATTCAAGTCTCGGGCGTTGAGGAGGGTATGGATGAATGTCCGTTATGTGATTTCTCGATCTTTAGTGAATACTCGATTTTCATGTTCTGTCCTCGAGTCGGACATTCTCGTTTGGTGATAAGGGACCTGCATCGATATTTGGTGGAAGCTTCACCGGATCTTGATGTCTAAGAGCCGATTCTGTTTTGTTTTGATAATGCACGATCATGGCATTACATTTGTATGGATATTCCATAGAAATTTGATGCAAGTGCTGGCGGGATGTTCATGTCTGGAGATATGAGGTACTTGCATCGATCTTTGGTCAAAGCTCTACCAAGTTTTGACGTCCGACAGGTCATAGTTGAGTGCACCTCTGAATCAGAAGTTATAATTTTGCTAATTTACTAACATGACATTGTGCCATAGATAGAGATGTGATGTAGCTACAAGAGATAGATTTGTAGGGTTGAACGTTCCCTCGCGTTGAATCTTCAGATACAACATTGTCCTCGGAAGTCTGAAACATTAGAAGACCTAGTTCGAACTTTGATCAACTGATAGACTCGAGGTCGAGCAGCTTCAATTATCAAATGTCAAAAACAGAATTTAGATGTGCCAGAGCTCCTGGGACATTCTCATCCCAAATTTCCCAGCTCATTTCCTTTTCTCGGCTACCCAATTTATAATCTCTGGGTATTGTGAATCAATTTTCTCTCTCTGATGTTTCCCATGCAGTTAGTAAGCTTGCCGCTCTTGCTCAGGCGTTAATCACCCTCGGCTCAGCCAGTTCCCCTGAGCACCACGAGCATCTCGTCAGGTGATTCTGCCTTCCGTCTCCTTAGCTGATCGCATTTAGTCTACCCAAGCGTTCTCTTGAATTTAAATTTGTCAAGTTTTGACAAAATATTTATGGAGCCCAAACAAGATCCGAGGGTCCCAAGGTAGGCGTCTCCTAAATTGTACCCCGTGTTTTGTCTGTTGCGTACCAACTCTGCAACTTTGAATCGGGCCAACACCGCATGCGCATCTCGAGGCTATAGAGATGCCGCGAGAGAACGAACGAACGAACCATTGACAGCACACCAATGGAGCCCAATTATCACCAAATCCTAGCTAACCGACCCAATGGTGCTCTCTGCAGGCTCGATCCCGCAGTAACACAGCCTCCGCCACGAGTCAGGCAGCTTCGTAGGGCGTTCTTGGAGCATCCCATTGAAAAGAGTGAGCCAAATTCCTGCCTTGCCTTTTTATCCTCATACACAACATGGATGCGGGTGCCAGTATCATCGCGTTTTTGTCGATCGGCTTGCAATCAGTAAAAGTCGTCTATGAATTTATATCCGCTATCAAAGATGGCCCATCGAAGCTGGGCGATCTACAGGGCGCAATCGAGAGTCTGGAGTCCCTCCTCGAGCAAATGTATAATAGCCCTGGTCTGACGACTTCTCCTATAACGACATCGGGCTCTTTACTTGCCCTCGTTCAACGATGCGTCAATGATATTCAACGCTTTGAGGCCGAGATTGGGCGAATCTACGTTCCACCTAAAGAAAAGCGGTGTGGTAAGGTCTGGAAACGGCTGAAACTTGCGTTCAAAGAGAAGGATATACCATACATGACCACTGTCGTTACAGGGCACGTTAACATTTTGAGCCTGCACTGCAATGTTCGCTCGATGACGACTCTGAGAGACATGAGTCTACAACAACGAGAGATTGAGCAAACTATGATTAAGGTTGCCTCAGATGTCGCCGCAATGTCATCATCAACGGCGCAGGCGGATATGGTTGCATGCCAATCCGAAATTCACCAGACATTGACTACTATGGCCCCGCGAGTAGCTGAGATATCAACGTTGTCGTGTCGCCTGGACCAACTCACACAGTTGTGTGAACAGATGAACGCAAGCATTGCTCATTCCCCACTACATAACAACAAGATGGAATGTCGAGACCAACCCGGAGAGGTAGATGCCTGGAGTTCCGGGCTCTCGAATCACTTAAACCAACTTTTTGAATTGCTTGGAGAAGAAAGACGCACCATTCCTACTTCTAATGCAGGAGACATGATCGAGCTCATTGAAGATCTCCTTGGATCGGTCAGGAAAAGTTTCTTAGCAACTTCGTTCACACAAGAGCCCCTCTCGGCAACTAATGTCAAGACACTCTCTCGGCAACTAAAACAGTTGGCAGCTCATTTCACTAATGCATCATCTATCAACGTAAATCTAAGGGGTGAGCGGTAATCTAATACGAACGTTTCCTAGTATTTTTTAACCAGCCTCTAGAAATGAAAGATTCGATCCCTAGTACAGGCCAGGTTATGGGCTATGAGAGCACGGAAACCTTGATCCAGAGCCATCATGGAAGCTTAGCGATCAACAAAAACATCTGGAGGAGAAGTCAGAGTGGACGACCTGGGCACAAAATGAGCAGCGCTATCCTTTGGTCCAAGGAAAAGCATACTGGGATCACGCTACTGATCCGAGGTCGTGCCTCGTCCGGCATGTTGCTTAAGGCGGGTGTTAAGGAAGCTTTTTCACCCCAGTGGAGAGGCCAATTCACCTTAATGCCAAGCATCTCGCTATATCGAACTATCCCAAGCAACTCCGAAGTATTCGAGTGTGTTCGCACAGGGCGCCTGGACCAGTTTATACAACTTCTTAATAACGGTAAAGCTTCATTACGGGACCGAGATGAAGTAGGGGCGTCGCTCCTTCATGTGAGTGACTTACAAATTCTTGCAGTTCAAGGTCCTGAAACTTACTCAATAGTATGCCTCCGAAGCTGGTCGACGTGAAATATGCGTTTTCTTGATAGACCAAGGTGCGGATATTGATGACATGGCGTCAGAAAGACATTTACAGAAATCCGATAAGGATTTTCCTGCAACGTAAGCCACCATTAGTGGAGCCTATTTAAATTAGACTCTCCAACATTGATTTAACTGCTAACACGGCCCTACCCCGAAAGAACACCTCTTGGAGCAATCTACGGTGAAATCAAAGTGGACGGCAAATGTGATCTGCTCCAATGTTACAAGCTACCCCTGGAAAATGGGGCTGATCCCTTGCTGGGTGAAGCTGCCTCAGATTCATTCCATGACTATGCGCCAGTAATTTTAGCCTACCCCACTCTGCAAGCAGGATTTACTAACATTCACTTTGCAAAGGAATTCGCCACGGCAATTTTAACTCTGGCACAGCCATTTATGCATATTAACCACAAATCGATGGATGGAGATTCATTGCTTCATTATGCAGTCGTCAATGCAAATTTTATAAAAGTTAAGCTTCTGGTCGACAAGGGAATCGACATTGACGCCGTTAATGATTATGGAAAGACAAGTTTGCAGCAGTTACTTCTCTTCGCAAATTGTTATCCCACTTGGAAAGAAGAGTTCGAGTGTATAAAGTACCTTATTCGACAGGGAGCTAATGTCCACGCTATCTTCAATAAACGCTCATGCTCAGCAATTGCATACCAAGACAATGAACGGCCCTTTCCGACTTACGACAGTTACGCAGGTGATGTCTGGGATGCTGCCCTGGCAGCAACAGGCTACAATGTTCACGAATTCAGGGAGTCTTACCCTCACCGAGCTTCATACAGTGGTCTCACTGGTCGATATACTCTTCAGATCTTCAAGGAACTCTGGGAGGGCATGGAGGATCTTTGCCCTTACTACGCCGAGGCTACCACCGCCAATGCTGGCAGCGAAGACGATGAGTGGGAGACAGAATCGGAATCAGCATCAGAATGATACTCAAATTCGGATTCGAACTTGGAAACAAATAACTGGAATTGATGGGCAGGAAGTATCAGTTGAGAGGGCAAAAGGAGTGGTATTGTGATGTCTAATCTGCCCGTCTAGCTAAGTGGGAATGTTCCCTTGATAAAGTGAATTCACTAGTGCATCCAGTCCAGCTGAGACAACCTATATGAGCCGATACTCGATCGAGCGTGAGACCTCATTCCCACATTAATCACTGTCTCAGTGCATTCTCCACCAATATCACCTAAATACGAGTTCTCAACTGACGGTGGAATATACCCATACTCTTCTCCAAACCTACCCTACACGCTGCTATGAGCTATGCACTCTGCCATATTAGGATCCCTCCTGCTGCCCACAGTCCTTCCGCCCATTACATAGATTTATGAAAAGTGAATACAAAAATAGTTGCGAAAGAATCTCGGGCGTAAGGGAGCTAAAATAAAAACCCGTGCTCAGTACGGAAAATAAAGGGATAGAACTTGGAAAGTGTACCCGGGCTTGGTGGGAGCCAAATCAGCCCCTTCAGAGTGTTAAAATAGCTCCCCAATATGTGCTCCGGCTGCTCACTCTAGACTCAGGCTAGCTCACCCTGTGCTCAGGTTAAAGCGGCCGCTGCTCACGTCCGCAAGCTAAAACGAACCCAGCGAAAGGAAAAATTAGTCCTGAGTCTATGGGTATTGCAAGATAAACACGCTTCGATTCCCGTTGCCTATACCTCCTACATCATGTCTCTATCCAGAATCTCCACTGCTCTCGCTTGGCTCTTCTGCATGGATCGCTTCAAAAAAAGGGTGAATGTCCTAGGTTAGAAGGGACATTGAGATTTTTTTTTTGTTGCACGTCGTCAAAAAATTTCAGAGTTCAATGGAGGTTCTGGTACTCTATTGATAGTCGCTGGATGGTTTATGAGGGGCGTTTGGGTTGAGAGAGGAGATTCGCTAAAGCGCCTTATTGAGTAGTCACGACATTAAGTTGTATGAGCACTTCAGAGACGAAACATTGATATTGGATCATAGAAATGGAAAATAGGAAACTTAATGTTGGAACTGTATGGGTGTCTCGCCGTAGCTATAGCCCATCCCTGATGCTTGAACTTACCTCGCTAACCGAATAACCCACTCACAGCAGAACATCAGAATCCAACTTCCTATCAAAGCATTGTCATATCCCTTGGACAGGCAATGATGTTTCATCTCCTTGAAGTACTACCGCTTTCAAAGAGGATGGAATGTTTCTCAAGTCCGAGTTGCAAACATTTCCAAACCCTCCACCTCACTCCAACCTTGCACTCACTTATATTATATCATGATCACCATAAAAGATAAGATCTCCGTATAATCTATCAAATTATCATTAAACCCTCCACCTTTCATATCTATCTCCCCATGAAGTTAAAAATCAAAGTGGTATCATTCGCGCCAATTCCCATGAAAATGCCACAAAGCGTGTCGCGCATCCTTCCCTCCCATTTATTCGTCGTTCGTATATTCATGAAACCAATCCCTTTCAATACATCCCTTCTTCCTTTCCTCCTTCTCTTTCCTTCTCAAGTTCTACCCGCCCTGCTCCATCCCACCCCGCGTCTCGGCTCCGTGTCACCTGCTCCTAGCTCGCGATTCTCAAGGCTCGCTTGAAAAGGGGCAGCGAGGAAGCTCACTTACGCGACACCACGAAAGACCGCCAATCTGTTTTCTCGTCGCACAGCGACGCCTTTGGTGGCGATAACAAGAATTATCCACGCCATGAGAAATGTAATAACACCCATCGAGACGGTGAACATGAACATCGCATCTAGGCCATTCGCTTCTATCGCCTCCACCGTATCTCTCGCACTGGACATGAAAATCATTCCGCCAGCCATCAAGCAAAATGCTGTTATGAGCTCGGTTGGTGGTCTACCAGGAAAGATGGAACTCGGTGGGCTCAGGTAGAAGATGATGTATGTTGCTGCGCGTGCGAAAGCTGCTCCGACGAGGAGAGTTCCCCATTGCGTGTGGATCATTGTGCTGACCATTGATTCTTGGTGGTGGGAGGACATCATTAGACCGAGGAGAAGGACGACGAGCGCTGGGATGGGGTTCATTGGGGTCCGATAGCTCTTTGGTTCTTCGGTTGTTGCTGGGTCGTAGGAGGCATCGAATGCCTTGACCGTGTTTAGGAGGTCGCGGATACGTTTGGATTCGATGAGCATTCCGCACTGCTAAACGTTAGTTTTTGATATTTTAAAAAGAGGAGAGAGGAAGGGGAAGGAAAGCTTACAAGTCCACCACCGAAAAACATCACAGTAATAGAAATATGTTCCAAATCCTGCGCACTCCATTCCTTTCCCCAAGCAGTCAAATGCTCCAGAAACACGTTCGTAGATCCATAGAAAAAGATCAGGAAACTCTCTACGAACTCTGCGGATACGGCGCGGGATTTCAATGGTTTGATGTTCCACGCCCATCCGATGTCTGCGAAGCAGCCTGCCCAGCGGCCGAGAGTGAGGATGCCGTACCAGAAGAAGACGCCGCCTTTGATCCAGTGTGCTAGTCCAGAGAAGACTTTTGGTCCCATCTATTTCTGTCGGTAAAATTCAAAATTTGGAAGGGGCAAAGGCTTACGAAGAAACCACCATAAGTAATTATACCAGTGGTGAAACCAACAAAGCCCAGTATTAATATTAGCCGATCAACGGCATTATACGAAAACCTCACCACCTTCAACACCCTCCCCGAAAGCATAGGAATTTTCGACTTCAAAAATTTATCTACCTTACTCCCATGCATAAGACCCTTCTCCTCATCCTCATCTTCCTCATGGGTATGAGCATCCGGTAAATCAGAATGCGTACTCGAAATACTCTGACTCCTCAAACTCTCCGTATTCGGTTCCGTGCCTTGCCCACTATCATTCGAGAACCGGTATGTTTCTGCTCTGCGCAATTCATCGCGACGTTGGTGTTCTGCCATTGCTTCGGTGGAAATGGGCATGAAGCCTTCATCGTTGCGTTTTGCGTATGCGGATATAACTCCCAAAACGACCTGGGCGCAAATGACCCAGGTTAGGATCCAGCCCAGTTTGTGGTGTGCGTTGTTGGGGTAGAGGTCTGGGGTGCTGGCGTTGTAGATTGTGATTAAGAAGATGCCGATTGCGTTTGTGATTAGGAAGAGGGATTGGACTGCTAGAGTGTAGCGCGAGCGAGCAATGGAGATCATTACACCTGGTTCTGTTAGTGAAAATCTAAGTCTTGAAAACTTACTTACTGATGGGAAGTATGAAAATCCATGCTATGGTCATCAGAGCAATGTGTGCTGTCAATAAACTCCCGCCAGTGCTCCAGTAAGTTTCTGGCGTAGGCATAGAAGTAGCTGTTGCTGTGATCATGGTGGGACGAGCTGCGCTCATGTCCATACTCATATCCTCATCATGACCGTGTGCGACTGCTACAGACGAAAGTCCGAGCAGAACAGCACCGGCTAGAGTCCCAAAGGCCAGCGACGGCGGCTGCATAAGTTGAGGTGGGAGCTTCGCTTGAGGTGGTTGGTGATGGAGGGGTAGCTTCAACCGTCAGACGAGAACTCAAATCTTACTGTCTGCAGGCCAACTGAAGGCGAGTCACAGATTATTATTCAGAGCAGAAGTCCCAGCTTCATATATTAACAGAGCGGTGGAGCGCAGGGGGAAAAAGAGCCAGCTTGTGAGAATG
Organism: Acephala macrosclerotiorum; assembly: GCA_014904845.1. Classification (NCBI taxonomy): domain Eukaryota; kingdom Fungi; phylum Ascomycota; class Leotiomycetes; order Helotiales; family Mollisiaceae; genus Acephala; species Acephala macrosclerotiorum. The sequence goes on along the minus strand of MU119205.1, from coordinate 407,640 downwards.
ACATTTATAAGACGAACCAGGCCCCCGAATCCTCTGTGACGGGTCTTATGGCCGACCACCAAAGAGAGTCGTTGCCGCAAGGGAATGTAGGTGGAACGATTCTGCTTTGGGCTATGCAGGAAGGGGAAAAGTTTAGTCAAATCATCATTGATTCTCGAACATGCGGCGCGGAAACAGCGCACCTTTGGGCCCTGACGCAGTCGCTCTCGGGACCGGCTCGGATATCTCAGATCGCTCAGGATTCAGCAATCATGTAAGCACGCCTCCGAGGACGGCGCCCTGTGATTGGGATCCGTCGTATGTCAAGACTCGACGGCTCTTGGTGTTTCCGCAAAATCCTTCGTGCCCGCTCACCGCATTATTAATTCTCTCGGATTTCTTACAGGACAAGGCTGAGGTTCGAAGATGTTCGCAACAATCGGCACCAGTAGCCTCTTGGCAATGTGATGTGAGTGGCTGACGTTAGAGAAGGCGTGCAGCAGACATGGTCCGTGGGAGGATCGCCATCCTTGATAGGTCGGCGATAACACGGCTAAGTGGAGCACGGTGGTCAGAGGATGCGGGATGGGGCAGGGAGGGCTGCAGCTCGTCAGGACTGGTAGGAAACGCCTCCGGAAGATTCGGATGCGCATGAGATCCTTTTATCAATACCTTCATTTTTTGATGGCATCTGCCCTGGTCGAATCGCAATGAATCGTGTAAATCGAAAACAAAAGTGGCCGAGGTTGCACCACTCGTCGGGAATTCCAGGGCCCACGGCCACTTGTCGTGCCATCTCTTTATCCCTCTCTTTCTGACTCGGCACTTGGCCTAAGAGGGTAGTTCGTCTAGACTGCCCAGCATGACATTGGCAGGGCGCCAGCACAGATTCTTTGCGGTGTGACCCTTCTCCTGTATCCTTGGCAGCGCGTCTGTTTCTGATGGCGCTGATTGCTGCCTTCCTCTCCACGATCTTGTGACGCATACCGAAAGTCAAACCTTCTGATGTCAACTTAAAGATTCTTAGCTCGCTGCGATTCGATTGCCGTGGCGGGCGCTGCTTGGCGGGAGTTGCTCCACGTGTGGCTGGAAAGCTGGAAGAATACAAAATTGCATGTGCTGCCGGACAACTTTCTCCGCTTTTTATCCAGCCGGTTTCATTGGAGAGGAATCCGATCTTCTCTTCAAGCTAGCTTGACGAACACACCACCTTCTGCGGGCAAGGCTGTTGGAGCGGGTTTTGATTGCGGATGTCTGCAGGCCTCTCTGACCTTCTGCGCTTGCCCCGCGTTTGCGCTAAGAGATAATCAGTTGATTGATTGTCCGTATTCCGCAATTGGCTGATTCAACATTGAGCACACAGGTAGGAGGAGGGATGAATCGAAACGCTTCTGCTTTCATCAAGTTTGGATGTGGGGTAAGACTCGTCTGTGCTGCAAGCCTCAAGCCACTCTTATCTCAGACGAAGCACCCCTTTCCCCACGGCTTATCATCGCCTGTCAACGCTGTCAAAAGTCTTGTGAGAGATCATGCAATTGCAAAGACCACTCAGAAGCATCCCTCGGTTCCGACTTCCACTTCAAGTCCTTCAACACATGCTTCAAATCACAGAGCCGCTCGGTGTCGGATTCTCCACTTCTCCGTCTTGGTATGCTGCACAACTTTCTCTTCCTCCAACTTCCTCAGTATCTGCATGACACCACCATGAGCAGGAATATGTAGATTCTCTGGGACATCTTTGTAGATGATTTTGACAATTTCCATCGATCCCCATTCACCCGGCTCACTCTCCTCGGATTTCGAAGACTTCAGGACTTGAATCACTTGCTCTTCCCGCTGCTTCCTGTGCCTAATATACTCTAATATTTTGGCAGGTCCATCTTCAATCACCGGTCCATGGCCAGGATAAGCTCGTCCTTGGAACTTTCCCCTCATGTTCTCTAGACTGTTGAGATATGTTGCAAGGTCCTCGAAGACAGCAGTCCCAGCGCCGAGCACATTATCTGCCGTAAACATGGCATCCTCTTCCTCGAGTACAAAGGACATGTGGTCTATAGTGTGTCCTGGCGAGAAGACCGCGCGGAGCGAAGCACCATCCACTTGGAATGTCTGGCCATCTTCTATGTCTTGCTGACCATCTTCAGGCTTGTTCTTGAAGATGCCCGTCTCAGGAGAATGTTCGAGCAGATCCTTTATGCCGCCTTGATGATCATGATGCCAGTGGGTGATGATGGCTTTAGAGATTATGATGTTTTCCTTCCTTAAGACATCCTTAATGCTCGCAATCCAAGCTGGCTTTCCTTCGCCGGTATCTATCAAGAGGCGCTGCTGTCCGGTGCCAACGATATAGGTATTGGTTCCTGTGAGAAGTCAGACTGGGGAACGATAGGTACAGCGCGAGGCTAGTACCTTGGAGTGTGAACTAGCACATGATCAGTTTCGCTTGCAGGAGTAAACAATCCTGAAAACTCGAAGTAAAAGCATTGTGACATGAAATACAGCTATTGGAGCAATTGAATACGCATTCGGTAAGAATAAGGGTAGAGTAGAGGGGGATAACGAGAACGTTGGTGCCTGCAAACTGAAAATAGGGGGCGCATCGTAGTGCTGGACGTACTTTTCCTGGATTACCTCCAAGGATGCGAATAATTCTCGGACTCAATCTTTCCACGTCTGGCAAATGAATAATTGGAGTTGCCATTCTTGAAACAATTGTTGGCATTAGTATTGTTGTTTCTTGGATATGGATGCTGATGTGAAATTGGAATCCGTGCCGTAGCCTCGGCTTGCTATTGTGTCATGAGCGCGGTGGCTGATTCGCTGCTTCCTATTGTGCTGACTCTTCTGAGAGTTGCAGGCGGTGAGGGGTCGAAATTCTGCCACCCTTATACAAAAGCTCAGCCTACGACTTTCTTCCTCACCAAACAACAACTCCAGACAGCAAACTTCAACAGAAACGACTTCAACAAATTTCAACAAACATGGAGTCAGCCCCTGGTAGCCCAATGACACCCAGAAGAATGAAGGAAGACAAACCCACCTATAAACCGGGTGTGCTTTCTTATGGTTGTGGTAAGCTTTCCCAGGTACTACAGCCTTGTCAGCCTGCTCATCTTCGCGGCAGATCATCTTCGCCTTTCCATGACACAGTCTAGAATCAATCGCTTTGTCAAGAACTATAAGAACGCTCTCGTCTCCATTACCGACAACTCCCCAATTCTTGTGCAACATTATAAAGATAAGAAGGACCGCACAGTCGCTCGTATTGGGCCCCTCTACCTCTGCACTCAGTGCGACCTTACATTTCCGGAAGACCGACTTGAAGAACACAGCAAACAGGAGAAGCACAGGATATGTATGTATTGGTGCCTCTGTCATATCTACTCGTTCAATCACTTACTTATTCAGATGTCGAATCTCGTAAAGGTCATGTCTTCTGCAACATGTGCAAGGACTTTGTCTTCGACCCAACACTGGAGGCATTGAGGACCAAAAAAGTGGAAACAGGTTCCTTCGCTGGATGTTAGTCTACCATTTATCCAGTACATTTGATCTGCCAAAGCGATCGCTGACAATTGTTCCCAGCTCGAAAGCGAAAACCTGACGAGCATGCCGACCTTTTCCAAGAAGCCACAATGAAAGAGCACGCAAGCAAGAGGGCTTGCAACACCATAAGCGTACGAGGCATGTGGAATATGGGCTCTACCTGCTACATGACAGTCATTCTCGAGTCACTGGTACACAATCCATTGGTTAGGAATTTCTACCTGAGTGAGGGGCACAAGCCTGAGACATGTCCGAGATCACAGAACGATGAGTCGTGCTTGAGCTGTAACATGGATGAGATGTTCCAGGACTTCAACAATACAGATAAGAAAGACCCTTTTCGACCACACGACATCCTAGGAAGCTTCATACTCTCCTCCAAGGCAGCGTATGCCGCCCTTCTCCCAAACGAACAACAAGATGCACACGAATTCCTGAACTTTCTTCTTGAGGAGCTTCATGAGATCACATCCTCTGATACACAATTACTCCAAATGGAAGCTTCTTCTGTGAATCATCTTAGATTCGATGGAGACGGCTGCAATTGCGTTATCCACCAAACTTTCTACGGCAAAACCCAAAGCATCATCAAATGCAAGGGCGAAGTCGGAGGCAAAAAGTGTGGAGCTATTACACGAAGTAGCCCACAGCAATTCTCAGATCTTAGCCTTGGTTTGGATTTCCTCGGGAAAGCCGCACTGCCTTCGCTTGAAAAACTACTAAAGAAGGAGTACTTTACCCAAGAACAGTGTGATTACAAATGTTCACAGTGTGGCTGCAAGAAAGCAACGAAGCAGGTCAGCATCAAGACACTTCCGAATGTGTTGTGCATTCAGCTCAAAGTATGTTTGGCTATTTTTCGAGTTCTACATCATCTCCTTCTCTTTCATATATTGTTTTCAAGTAGCTAACACCTCCACAGCGCTTCAGCCAACGAGGAGACAATGCCATCAAGATCAAGAAGAAAGTGTCTTTCCCTCTCAAGCTTGAGATGCTCCCCTATACAGACAGATCAGGCGAGGCCAAAGGCTATGGCAAAACCCAGCACGCTCTAAGGACCAGAAGCACGTACCATCTCCAGAGCGTCATTGCTCACAAAGGTAACGCCATTGAGCAAGGTCACTATATTTCGTATTCGAAGCATGACAACCAGGTATGCCACCATCGCTTTCATTTGTCATAGCCCGTAGCTGATTCAATCACAGTGGTTCCAATTCGATGACCACAAGGCTTTTCTGGCTTCTAAGTCCGAGGTTCTAGGAGCTGAGGCTTACATTCTGTTCTACGTCATCCAGTCCTTAGCCAGTGCGGATGAACAGAACTGAAGCGTATACATATGAAGTGGTTGGGCTGAGGAAAATTACGGTACGTTGTTTTGCGACCGAGGGCATTGTGAGTAAAATTATGGGTGCATGGGTGCATACATCAGGCGTTCGGTCTTTACTGTTTGGTTGCGAAATATACCCCAGGCAAAGAGCCTTGTAGAACGCATATGGAATGAAATGATTGCTTGAAAACAATTCTCTCTGGTTTCGTGAGCTTCAAAGACTCTACCAATACCATTTAATTCCTCTAATACAAATTGTCGAATTCTTGGTTAGGAGGTATCCCGCAGTTCCCGACTTGAAGAAAAATTTGAGAAGATGTCACATTTTCACAATTTCACAAACCGACCAAAGCTTGGACACGCTTATCAAAGCAGCGAATATACATTCAGTACTGCTCCATCACTCAACTCAACTCCCCTCCTTGTCCCTTCTCTCCCGAAACTTCCACCGCCCAGACTCAAAATTCGCATAGCAGAAGAACTCATTACTCAACCCCTTCGAATGAACGGGCTCGAACGTCGTGGTCTTGACTCCTTGTGCTTTGTATAGTTTCTCGATTAGAGTTTGCATTCTTTCGCCTGTGCAGGCTACGAGTTTTCCTGTTGGAGAGTGGGACAGCCAACGGACTGTCATTGCAGCTAAGCTGAAGTTAGTGGTATGTTGTGAGATTAGGGCGGAGTTGGGAAGGGATAGGAGAAGGATGTGGAAAGGGGAAGGGCATAAGAAGGGGAATGGAGGGTGGTAGATGCTAGAGGAGCGGTTGGAAGAATAGGTACCTTTGGTTTGGCAGTCCTCACTTAGGAATGGAGGATCGACGATGATGTGATCGATGCTTGCTTTCATGCTTGCTATTTAAGTTGTGAGAATTTACTCAAGATGTGTGAATAATAAAGTGACTTACGAGGTAGCTTCAACGGATTCTTGAAATCATAGAACACGAATTCGTCCTTGAAGACTTCGAATCTCTTGTCGTATTCTAGGAGCCATATCTTTGGCCGCTCTTCTTCTGGTTTCTCAGCCTAGGTCTCATGTTAGCCAAGTGGACTACAAAAATTTGAGGATGTGAGAATGGGAAATAAAGAGAAGAGAAACGAACCAAGATATTCTTCAACTGAACAAACACACTCGGCGCCGAAACCACTGCAATACTCGTCTCCTTGCCAGCACCATCAAGCAGCTCTTCCGCTAAAGCCGTAGCCGTCTCATCAGAATACTATTCTAGATCAGCCAACTCATCCCTCAAATTCCCTCCCCTTTCCCCCTTCCCCTTTCCCCCTTCCCCTTTCCCATTCCCCTCTTTATTGTCAACATTGAGTTTTTAATATCTCTTACAAATTATAAACCACCAACAAAACTACAAGACAAAAGAAAAGAATCACAAACCCAAAATTGACTCTCATTCCAATCCTCCTGAAACATCTCCATATTCCACTTCCCATTTTTCACCCTGCCATCAGCCTCATTCTCAGCATCAGCTTTCAGGTCCTCGAATACTTTTGCACGTGCGTCACGGTCGGCGTAAAATTCCTTCAACGCGTCAAGGGCTGAGGATGAGAGTACGCTGTGCTTCCGTTAGACACTGAATGTGACTAGGGGAGGGAGGGGAGATTACGGGACATCGTCGTCTTCTTCGTCCATTTTTGCGATGGGTGTGGATGATGATTTTAGGTGGAAGAATTTGCCGAGATTTTGGAGGTCGTGGCGAGGTGTGTTTAGGGGGTCAACTTGCCTTGATCACAACGCTATGGTTTATACCTCGTTGATGCCCTTTTCACACGAAAGATTCAGCCTCTTGCAAAGAGCATGATATGGGAGGAGTATATAGGTCACGTGTTGAACTTCACAAGAGATACGATTTACGATGGAATTCAGATGCATTTTAAGGCCTTCGACATATGTACAATACTCCAAACTAAATACACGTTGGACCAATCTAAGTCTCTACTGGTCATCAATGACGTGCAAGTACTTCTTTTCTTCCCTCTTCTCCCGTTCAGTCGCTGGTGGCAGATCATAGAAAGCGGCACTTCGGTATCCTTGCTGTAAAGAAGTCAGTATGCTACAACATATTGCTTGCCAGTATCAAAACATACCAAGTAGTGGAAAGTAAGACTGCTGAGCTCTGCTGGTTCAATTCCAAGGTCCTTGAAGGTCTTGGCAGTAGGGTCGATGTGTTGGTCAATGAACTCCCGCTCAACCTCATCAGCTGTGATGACTGGCCACCAGAGAACCTTGTTCAAAAGACCAGCAACTGGCTTGAGGATAGCCTTTGGCAGGTTGATGTGACGACGGTGCTTGATGATTTCCTTGTCGACCAACTCAGCAATCTCAGCTGTCGAGTAGTTCTTGGGACCGTAGAGCTCATAAGTCTGCTCAGCGGTGCTGTCATCATGGCGCATCTTTTCAAGTGCCTCTCCAACGTCGATGGCCTAGAATGGTCAGTAAGAGAATTTCAATATTCAAGAGAAGGACGTACATGTACGGGCCAATAGCGCTCTTGCATGTGATTGGAGGTAAGGACGTTCGTCACACCAGCAAGCTTGTGGAGGAGGCGATCTTCGAAACCGAATAATGGAGCAGGCCTGACAATAGTGGTCTCAGGGAAGATACTTCGAACAACTTGCTCACCACGTCCCTAGATATCCGATCAATAAGAGCCTACAGTGCTATAGGGATAGTTACTGACCTTAGTAGCGAAGAATTCTGAAGGAGAGTTGGGGTTGGCATTGTACGAAGAGACGTGGATGAATCGATCAACATCATACTTTGCAACGGCCTCAGCAATACGTTCAGCGCCCTCAACATGAACATCCTCCAGGTCAAAGTTCCTGCCGATTATCAGTATTCAGGTTGTAGATTATCAACCAGATATTGACCTACTTCGTGGGGTACATCCGGCCAACGAGATTGTAAACGACGTCTGAATGTCGAACACTTTCCTCCAAGGATGGTGTATTTCTGAGATCATATTCCTGTGACCTTAAATCAGTCGCGGCCCTCCTCAAGCATCTCTTTCCTCCTCACCATGAATATGACACGGCCCAGATCGCCTGCAACCTTCAGATGGCGCTTTGCCATTTCCTCACGGAAAGGCACAATCACTGTACATCCTTGCCTAGCTGTTTTCCCATCCGTCAGTCCGACGTCCTTCAATAAAACCCAGGGGTATGCGCACCAAGTCTGTTAACAATGTATCGTCCGAGAAATCCAGTAGCACCGAAGACTGTAACAGTATGCCCTAAAATCCCAATCAGCACTTCATCCTCTAATCCTAAATATTGTCATCGTACCTCCAAGAGAGGACCTGTGAGATGCGAAGTCAGCTCTGGCTCAATTGCAACAACTCCAATAGTACTGACCTGCCACCCTGAGTTCTAATGATTGGCTTTCCGGTTCGAGTGATAGCAATATCACTGATATGTCGTCTCAGAGGGGTGCTATTGACGATGCTCTTCGTGGTTCGCACAGCAGTCCGGAGACTCGACGGACTGCAGGACTTCTGCATCGTGGCGGTTGTGCTCAGGGTTACCTTGAGCTGAGAGTCCAAAGAGTGCTGGGACTCTCACAGTCTGTCGAGCGAAGTCGTTGAGGGGTCAATTGAGAGAGGTGTTTGGGGAACTGAGGTCGTCTTTTGACCCATGTCGCGAGGCGGAACGAATTTGGCGCTAGCTAAGGAAGCTCCAGGTACTCATCAGCCGCGTCGACAAGAACCATCAACACCGAAAGTTCTACACAGCCCAACTCTCCTCGTTTTACCACATATCCCGGGACAACTGAGGCCCGCGATCTTCTGCACCGAATACCATACTCTCTGCATCAAGTCACCATGAACATCGATACGATTCCAGATTTCCTTGCGCAGCAGAGCGAGGCGGCTCACGAGGATCTACAAGGACTCTTCCTCTCTTTCGAGGATCTGTGGGAGAGAAAGTTATGGCATCAGTTGACAGATGCTCTGATAGAGTTCTTCAACCATAAAGAGAGCTCCAAGCAAAGGTTGCCATTTTACAGACAGTTCATTCTCACTTTCGCAGACAAGATCAACCAGCTCAAGTTGGTCACTCTAGGTCTCAGTGCTGCCGGTCAATGCAAAAGTAGAAAATTGAGATCCTATGTTCTAGAGACAATTTGCTAACATATCTCAAGCCAGCGAAGAACGCCTCTCCTTCCTCACAGCGTTGGCAAAGAAGGTTGACAATCCAAATTCGCAAGATGCGTACGTCTATGCTACAGTCGCGGTGGCTACAGTCAAGCTCGAGTTGGACGACAAGGATGGCGCACGCAAGGATTTGGACAAGTCGGAGAAGATATTGGATAGCTTTGACTCTGTCGAGACCATTGTTCATGCTGCCTTTTATAGAGTTAATGCTGAGTTTTATCATGTTGGCCACACCTCCTAGTCTGAAGAAACACAGCTGACATTTCTAGGCCAAAGGAGAATATGCTTCATACTATCGTAACGCGTTATTGTATCTTGCGGCATGTAACCCTTCTCCTTTGTTGTTCCTCTTCAAAGTACTAATTTGTTGTAGTGTATCGATTTGAAGGATCTCACACCCAAGGATCGCAAGGAACGAGCATATGACCTGGCTCTCGCGGCTTTGGTTTCGGACACAATATACAACTTCGGCGAGCTCCTACTACACCCTATTCTCGAATCGTTGAAGGAAAATGAAGGTTGGCTCTACGAGTTGCTGTTCGCTTTCAACCGTGGCGATTTGATTGCGTACGACAGACTGGCTGGTCATATCAAGGCCAATGAGGTCCTCAGAGAACATTCAGATGGCTTGAGACAGAAGATCTACCTAGCTGCTTTAACCGAGACCGTATTCCGAAGACCACCACACGACCGTGCCATGTCCTTTAGCACCATCGCCGAAGAGACTAAGGTCCGACCCGATGAGATCGAGCACTTGATCATGAAGGCCTTGAGCTTAGGACTGTTACGAGGAAGCATCGACCAAGTTGACGAGATTGCGAGGATCAATTGGGTTCAGCCAAAGGTGTTAGATATGAAGCAAATCGGTGACATGCGTTCGAGACTACAGGACTGGGATTCAAATGTCAACCAACTGGGTCACTGGATCGAAGCAAAGGGGCAGGATGTTTGGGCTGCGTAATTTGCATGCATGGCGTCTGGGCTTGATGACGGCATGGGATGTATTATAGATCTCTGAGCATGGGATCTGGCATTTGCCTTTTATGATGAGAGGCCTTCCCGCTTTGATAGAGGGTCGAACTTCGCAATAAAAATCCAATGAAGGATATGCACTTCATGACGAAGAACATTCTCCCCATATGCACCGTGAATTTGTGTTGTAGTTGGTAGTATACATTTCCAGCTCTAGGTATGAGTTGAGTATAATACTGGAAATAAACTGTTGAACGCTTTCACGAAGGCCAGAATTGCAGAGAATTTGCCCTCTATAGTTATTTTTAACTCTTCGTGGATCATTCCAGCAAGCTTATTGTAAGTTAATGTCCCAGCCTTCCAAAAATACTCTTGTTCCGGGGTTGCTGACTTCGGCAGAGGCTTTTACTGGGATGAGGCAGCTCTCATTGTGCGATCTCAAGTGTACCACAGTAATCTTGAACTTGGATATGGTTGTCAAGTATCCCTGCCCCTGCTTGAACAAATGAATGATTAAAGCGAGAATCATCTCTTTCATTCAGTTTCTATCTTGCCCACAACTAGCTTTTGACCGTCTTCTGCTCCTCCGCCAGCTCCTCCCTCGGCACCCCAAACAACAAAATCATCCCCACCACCCAAGCCGGCCACCAAACACACCAAACCACAACCTGCGTATTCATCCCCCAAACATCCCACCCAAACGCCGCCTCCTTCAACACCTCGCCCAATTCTAGTCCCCAATACCTTGTTCCAGCAAGCACCACCGTCGTCGGTGCCAATCCACTCAATAAAACCCCCAAAACACTTTTTACAATCGGGCATTTTGGAAGAGGAGTGATGTAGGTGAGAGGGGAGGATAATAGACCGATTAGAAATGCCAAAGAGAAGTTGAGGGTGGCGAGCGAAGAGAGGAAGAGACCGAGAAGGAGCAGGGAGAAGGCTTTTATTAGGGTGTATTGTTGGGTCGTTGGGTGGAAGGAGGTTGTTAGGGTGTGGGAGAGGGCGATGGGGAGGAGGGAGTTGAGGGCTGTGAAGATTATAAACACGGAAGGTAGCATCTGATCACCTTGTCAGTATTGAAGTTCAATGTAGGGCAAGGGGAAAGGGAGGACTTACGGATTGAGGTAAGTGGTTGAAGATGTATAATGGTAAGACTCCTAGGAATTCGGAGCCAGCTACAACTGCGAGAGGGAGGAAAAGCTCCCGTTCTCGAACGGTGAGGACTTCTTCTGGGACGAGAGCTTTGGCTCCGGCTTCTTGTACGAGAACAAGTTGGGATTTCTTCTCTCCAGACTCGATAGTCGAAGCAGTCTTGCTCGTAGGCTCTTCAACAGCTCCACTCTTGACCCAAAGGAAGATAGCCATGATAGTGAAGTTGATAGCCACCAACATAGCACTCGGCAAGTACGTCCCAATGCTCACAAAGCGGTTCGCTTGCATGAGTAGATAGAAGAAGAAACTTTGATGCAGATGTTCCAGCAAGTTGTTCAGACTTCGAAACGTGCTTTCGATCACTCTTCCCATAGCCATTTCATCTTGCCAGCCTTCCCCAAAAGGCTGTAAAGTAATGGCATCGACATGGTAAGGGATAAAGCTGCTGTGAGGTCCGGATGCGTGGCCAAGTCCTTGGTTCATCATGCCTCGAAGCATGGTCTTTAGTCTGTCTTTATAGTTATCTGTATGATGCCACATCTGTTGCAATGAGACTCCAATGCCCATCTGTCCGCTTGCAATAGACACCACTGTATTCAACAGATCCAGGTTTGGAAGTTGGCCATTGATCCCATCGTACACAATGTGTATAGACTCAAACCGGTGATCGAACGGATAATCAATAACCACGGCACCCTGCAAAGCACCACTCTTCAACGGCAGAGAAGCAATAGCAGGACTCTGATGGGTATCATGATAAGCATCAACCCAAGCCTGCGGTCCCGCCTTACTATCCGCCGTAACCAGGAAGATAATATCCTTAGACCAGAGAGACCATCTCTTGAAATATCGAGCCAGAGTCAAGACCAGAGCAACCCCACTTCGATTGAGCTTTCCCTCGATATTCCTCCAAGCTCCAACTAGCACAATGGCTTCTGTAGCATCTCCTCGAGGGGCATGTAATATGGCGTAGATATTCTCTCCTTTATATGTTTCTCCGGCGGATTTGTACTCGTAGCTCTGTCTCGCGACCTTCAGTCCTGAAGCTTTGAAGAACTCTTCTAACTTGTCGTTCACCCTAGACGCTCATCATTAGCCGGATATTCAATATTTTTTATCCAATCCGCGTACTCGATATTACTCTTCTCCTCAAGCGCATCGACTTCATGCTTGTAGCCTCGGAATACATTCTGGTCGCTCCCGGCGAAGTAGGTATGCACTTGTCCTGGGAGCAGTGCATTTTCAGATATGTACGTCTTTCGAGAATAGTCGTCTAATGGCAGAAGAAGTAGCCAAGCCACTCCGATAACGACGCATAGGAGGGAGAGATAGGGCGGGAGCTGTTCATTTTGTCAATCGGTGGTCTTTAAGCTTAGGTGTTGCGATCTCTACCTTAAGGATTGCTGGATTGCGTCGAAGCAGCACACCGGAAGCTTTTGATCAGTTAGTAATTGATGAAGGAGAATGGGAGAGAACTTGCATAAAAGAGATACCATATTCACAGGAAGGCTCCAAGGGCATGGAGTTGCATCATAGAATCTCGCTCACAAGTCCCAAAATATTTAGGGTGGAGTCGCGACTTCAACAGCCGACGCGACTAAATTCACTTTCAGGGCCAGAACAACCAAGATCGCTTCAGACAATGATATACAGGTAAAGGCATTAATATATAATATAGTACGTTCCTAATCACACAGAAGATTCATGATCACATCAATCTATTCTCACAAGTTTCCCTGATCATAACACCAAACAGTGGTTCCCGCAACGCCGAATTATGCCTGGCTCTTTATACACTGAAATATACACTTTCCGCATCAATCCACCTATCCTTCAAGGTCCTAACCTTTGTGAGCTGCCGATATAGCCTAATGCAATACCGTCGCCTGAGGGTGCTAATGTTGGATTTGTGGTTGGTAGAACGCCATATCGTCCGTACGTCTTCTGATCTACAGAGACGTAGTGTGGTAGTCTCCCAAGCAGGTTCAGTTTTCCTTCTATCCATCGGAGGGCCCAGTCGGGCGGTGCAAGGAATTTGAGGTATCCAAGTCCCCCTGCCACAGTCAGCATAGATTCCAACAGAAAATTCCTTTGAAGACTCACAGCCATAGCCAAATAATAAACCACAGACATGTCCGAGGAAGCTGGTATTCGGTATCAAGAAAGATACGAATAAAACCATAACAAATGGCGTAATCCAAGTCGGTATTTGTGTTGTGCTGAGCATAAAGTAGGGATTCGACTTATATGTCTTAACAGCTTCCATAGCGATCAAAGTGAACACCCAAATACTATCCTCCATATCAGCACACATCCTCCTTCCACATCGACAGCAGAATTCATACCTGGCCCCAAGCACCGCAGTGTTCATCCCCAGTATCCCCCTCTCGATAAACGTATATAGCAGCGCAGGAATAGTCGACAAAGCTAAATTCCCATCAGCGATCTGCATTCATCAACTCAGTTTGCTGCAGGATAGATAAACATACGTCCAAGGAACAAAGCCAACGTAGTAAGAGTCCCATATTCAGCTTCAAACCGCTCCAGCAAAGGGGTCAAAGCCAAAAGATTCATGAAAGCGTGGAAGAAGCCGGCATGGACCAGCGGGAACGTGTTTGTCCTATACACTACATCACACCCTATTATTAGCCGTCTTCCGCCTTTCAAGACTATCTGCGAGGGTAGAGAGGGAGAACGGACAGGTACTAATGCTAATCTCCTTTGGTATCAAAGCTCCCCATTGCTGCACATCAACCACATAGCTCGCGATCCAGAGAAGTACTATAACTAGTATCATCGCCCTCGTGAATAACGGCAGCCGGAAAACATAGGAGCGCATTCGAGCCGCAGAGAACTGAGGGAGACTTGGAGCCATTGTGAGTTGGGAAAGGCCTCGAGGTCGAGGGCCGGTCTTGTCTGGAAGAGTTGGGATTTGAGCGATTGTGGCGGCTTTGGAAGGAAAGGTTCGTAATTTTGTCAATCTTTGGAGAGATGGTTCGTCAACATCTCACTCACAAAGATTCTTTGGACTAGTCGTTGAGGAAATCTAGACAGAAAATGTTCATGGCCCCCGACACGCGACAAGCTATCGCTTAAATTCCCTGTAGCCCGAGGCTGAGGATGACGAGGCTGTGATGCGCTCCTGCTGATTACATTTCGTAACAATGAATATCCTTCTTGTGGTATTGTCCGTAAAGAGTTCGGTATCTCATAGTTCCCATACCTCGGATCTTATTAATTCATATCAAGAACACGAAGATGCAGACCATCTCCCGTACCAGCAGCATCAGCGTGATAAATGATTAGATTAAATTAAATTATGGGGTCTTAATCATAATTTAATTATCAAGACTTTTAGCGTAATCATGATCTAATTTAATCATAAAAATCTAGATTAAATCATGATTTTCATGATTATTTGTATAGTGATTAAGATTTTTCTCGTTAATCCAGATTTTTTTGAAAATGCGCTAATCATAATCGAATTTGATCTAATCAAGTTAGTCATGATTTGAATTGATTAACGTGATTGTTTTTGATCACGCTGAGCAGCATTCATAGTATACTTTCATGTCAATCTTGATTCGTGATCTACTGTACCCCCACCACCAAGATGATGCAAGCTTAAAAACACATAACACATCACACATCAAACGAAACACTAGGAAACGACGTGCTATTGTGCATAAGAGTACAACTATCTAAGGAAATCCTAACACCACCATCCACTCCCTTACGAAGCATGAGCCTTAGCCATTGTGTTGAGAGCAGAACCATTCTTGAACCACTCTATTTGTGGCTCGTTGAAAGTGTGGTTAAGCTTGATATCGAACGCCGCATCTCCATTCTTGGGGTGAACCCTCAAGGTCATTGGCTTTCCAACTGCCAACTCTGTGCACATCAAATCAACCTTGTCCTCTGGTTGGATTTTGTCGTAGTCTGCTGGGTCGGCGAAGGTCAATGGAAGCATACCCTGCTTCTTCAAGTTGGTCTCGTGGATACGGGCGAATGATCGTGTGATGATGGCGAGACCCCCCAAATGTCTGGGCTCAAGAGCAGCGTGTTCTCTCGAAGAACCCTCTCCGTAGTTCCAGTCACCAATGACAACCCATGGGATACCCTTGGACTTGTAGTCTCTGGCGGTGGCTGGGACGGCATCAAATTCACCAGTAGTGAAGTTCTTGACCTTGTTGGCCTCACCGTTCATGGCGTTGATGGCACCAATCAACATGTTGTTGGAGATATTGTCCAAGTGTCCTCTGTACTTGAGCCATGGGCCAGCCATAGAGATGTGATCGGTGGTGGTCTTTCCTTGGGCCTTGATGAGAATGGGGATATCAAGAGCATCCTTGCCATCCCAAGCAGAGAAAGGCTCCAAGAGCTGCAATCGGTCACTGGTGGGGGAAACGGCAACGGCGACGGAATCACGGGTGGCGGGAGGAGCTTGGTAGGTATCTTGTCCTGGGTCGTATCCTCTCGATGGAAGACCCTCACCAGTTGGTGGAGACAGGAGGAACTCGTTGCCATCCTTGTCCTTCAACTTATCAGTGAGAGGGTTGAAGTGGAGAGAGCCGGCAATCGTAAGAGCAACAACAATATCCGGAGAAGCGACGAAGGAATGAGTTGCAGGACTACAAGAAATTAGTACTTGCATCTCAGGCAAAAACGATGAAACTCACTTTGCGTCATTCCTTCCGGTGAAGTTTCGATTGTAGGAAGACAAAATTGAGTTAGCTTCCCCCTTCTTCACATCCTTGCGGTCCCATTGACCAATGCACGGTCCACAGGCGTTGGCTATAGATGAATCAGGATGAGATCCGGAATATAATTTGGCGGAATTTCACATACCAAGAACAATGCCACCAAACTCTTCAAAAGTAGACAATTGACCGTCACTAAAGATTGTTAGCATTCTACATATAAAGGATGAGAAGGGAATGCTTGCCGAGAAATCGTGGCTCTGATCTGTTCTGAACCAGGAGTAACGGTGAAGAGAGACTTGGCCTTGAGTCCGTGGTTGAGAGCATCAGTAGCGACAGAAGCCCCTCGTGACATGTCCTCATATGAAGAATTAGTGCAGGAGCCAATCAGGCCAACCTTGAGTTCCTCAGGCCAATTATTCGCCTTTACAGCCTCACTGAACTTGGAGATAGGCGTAGCAAGATCAGGCGTGAAAGGACCATTGATGTGGGGCTCGAGTTCAGAAAGGTTGATCTCAATGACCTCGTCATATTGAGCACCTTCATCTGGACGAAGTTCCTTGGCATAGACGCGAGCAAAATCTCCAATTTCGGAGCGCTTGGTAGCAGCGAGGTAATCGTACATGCGGTCGTTGAAGGGGAAGAGGGATGTGGTCTGTAGAGGAATCAGTATAAAAATGATAGTTTCAGGGCGGAATTTGGCGCACGGCTCCGATCTCTGCGCCCATGTTGCTATCGACGAGTCAGCCTAACGAAGATCAATTCCTTGGTGAAAATAAGCCTTACCAAATTGTACCCATTCCTGTCGCGGATATAGTTGAAGTGCCGTCGCCTTAAGTACAAAACGTTAGCTGATACATCAAAAATTTGCTATTAAGTCTGCTGCAAGTCTGCCATAGCTCTCAGAGAGGTCTGGGATAGGTTCCAATGTCCATCCTTCGATAGAACATTGTTTTGATCAACAATTGCTGTAGGTCTGCCGTAGGTCTATCGTAGGACTGCTGTGGTCTCTCAGAGAGCTCTGGGATAGGTGCCAAAAGTATTTTCGCGCTCTGTCATATCTGTACTGTGATCTGCCATTGACATTAGGCCTCGAACCAATGCAGATCTGGGAGTAATATACCTGATAGCTCTCAGAGAGCTCTGAAGAGACGCATTGGAGACCGGACAGCAGACGGCGTGGAGGAACTGAATGATGTCGAGCAGACCACGAGTGAAAATCAGAGCGACAGCGAGAAAGAGCTCCTCCATTTTGGAGAGCTCCCACGGAATACTGGAACAGCATTGAGGGAAGGAGAGGGGAAGTTTTGTGGGATGCTTCTGCCCCTCGGCGCACACGCGGAGGCAGGTGCACCTACACGGAACGAAAGTTATGCTCACCAAAATACTCGACAATGGCTATTGACAGATTAGCAAGTGAATTTATAATTCGAATGATTGCTACATACCTCCAGTTCCACCCTTAACAGTCAAGATACCGGCAACCTTGAGAATAATGTCTGCCACATGGTTAGCAATTGTCCCATGAGCTCTGGGACTTTCAGTACTAACCTTTGGCAGAAGTCCAGCCAGACATTTGACCAGTGAGCTTGACACCGATGAATTTTGGTGCCTTCAACTCCCAGGGAAGGTTGGCCATAACGTCAACGGCATCAGCTCCACCTGTTCAGGGGTTAGTCTACTACTTGTGTATGTTTCGGGAGCAGAAATTGGGGAGCAGAAACACATACCGACTCCCACCGCGCACATTCCAAGACCTCCAGCATTAGGAGTGTGAGAGTCGGTACCGATAAGAAGACCACCGGGGAAAGCGTAGTTCTCGAGAAGAATTTGGTGGATAATACCAGATCCGGGTCTCCAGAAACCAATGTTGTACTTCGCGCAAGATGTGGAGAGGAAATCGTAGACCTCCTTGTTGATCTCTTGGGCGCGGGCGAGATCCTTGGGGCCACCAGCCTGTGCCTCGATAAGATGGTCGCAGTGGACAGTGGTTGGGTTAGCTACTGATGGCATACCAGCAGACATGAACTGCAGAATTGCCATCTGTGCGGTAGCATCTTGACAAGCTACACGATCTGGACGGAGCTTCAGGTATGAGACACCACGCTGGATATCCTGTCCGTGGGGGTCGTCAAGATGTGAATAGAGGATCTTCTCGGCGAAGGTGAGTGGTCTGTTCAGTCTCTGTCGTACAATTGCCAGGTTCTCGGACATCTTCTTGTAATTGATGAAGTTGTTCGGTTCTTGGTTGTTTTGGCGGACCTTGCGGTCGAGAGGAGAGTCGCTAACAGTGGCCATTCTGCGAACGCCATGCTGAACGATTGCTGCTCGTCGCTGAGCGATGCCCAAGAATTGGCGTGAGGCCAGCATTGTGTGGAGTGGAGTAGTGGTGATGCTGAAGGAGAAGAAAATCTAAAGACGAGAGAGACGAAGCTTGGATGAAGAAGCTCGGTACAGATAAGCGTGGACTCGGCTGGGCGGGGACAGCTGCACCAATTGAAACCGCCTTATTAGATCACTCCCTTCTGTGAAAGAGCTGCAGCCGAACCAAAGTGATGTCAAACAGAAACAGGCAAAGTGTATCAGCAAGGTAGAATTGAACCAATAACAGCCTCTCCTTTTGTCTGCAGGCCAAAGAACTTTTTTCGCGATTCGCTTGCTTGTGATTTTGCTCTAATGTTGACCAATATGTTCGGTCAAGACCGGGAAGTGGATGGAACAATGGGGGCTAGAAGGATGAAGCTGAAGGGCTTGAAGACATAGCCGACTAACCGTTCAGGTGAAATACCGCATAAAAAACAAAAGTCGAGAACTACTCCGAATCGCTTGACAAGGCCGGCTCACTCAGTGGCTCACAGCCTCGGGAACACAACTTCGCCAAGCCAGGGTCCATCCGCAGAATATCAAATTTTTCGACCTGGAGACCAAAACTAAGCCACATATTCCGATTCCGCAATTTCAGACACGTCGAAGCCGGCAATTCCTCTGCTTTCTATTTGTCGCAAACATGGGTATTCCACAGAAGTCGACCAGGACTAAAACGCGCAGGAGGCTGAGGTCGGGCTCTCGTTCCAAATATCACGGATGCATCCGATCACTAACATTGCATTTTACAGAGACCTCGACCAAATCAGCGAAGACCTCCGATCCCCTAAGCATCTCGAACAACACAAGAGTCAGAAGGCTGCGGAGGATCTACCAGGCCTTGGTCAATTCTACTGTATCGAATGTGCAAAATGGGTGCGTCAAATTCCACCTCCGCCTTGAGAATCGAGCCGAGCTTTTCGATATTCTGAAAAATACAATACTAATTTCTCCATAGTTTGAGAGCGAGCATAGCATGGTGACTCACCGTAAGGGAAGCACACACAAGAGGAGGTAAGAAATTGTGAGGAAGCGAATATAAAATCCCGCTTACCTTCGTACAGAGTCAAGGCACTGAAAGACGAACCGTATACTCAGAAGGAAGCCGAAGCAGCCATTGGACTCCAAACCGACAATGGACCCAGACAAGCAACCAAAGAGAACGCAACGAACGTGGAGGTAGAGATGGAGAACACCGGCATTCTCGAAGACAGCATTGTCACTTGAAGAGCCCTTCCAAGTGCATAATGAGCCATAATTTCTTGGTCATAAAATCGTATCATGGGTATATTGGTTACTTCACACCACGAGGCTTTGCTGCTCTAGCCAGACCGCTACCTCTTGTACCTCGAAGGCCACCACGCGCCGTGCCTCCCCTACTCGCTGGACCTCCTCGATTGGCACCTGCTATTCTTGATGTTGGGGCTGGGGTTGAGAATTTGAGACTGGCTTTGGAGGATGTGGGAGGGTTATCAACGAAGGATGTATCGGTGGTTCTGGGAGATATTAGCCAAGGATATGGAATGCTGGCAATAGACACCCACAAGAAAGTTGTTTCTCCATCAATTTCTCCGTGAAATCTGTCTGAGCTTGTCGAGCGGCCTGCCAAAGTCAATAACCAAATAACCCATCCATGGTGCCAAACCTACCATGCTGATCCTCTTGCTCACGAGCTCTGCGGAATGAGTCTGGAATAGGAGCCTAGATTGTCAGTCAGATTGTACCCAGCCCGAAGCAGTTCCAATGTCGACAAACCTCAGGGTAATCCACACAAAAAGCATTCATATTCAACCCATACAAGAAGCTCGCAAAGTTCTCACTAAATCGTGCCAAACTCTCATGCATCAACTGTAAATGCATGAAATTCGCCTCCAGATCTGCCATAGAATCTGAGAGCTCTGCGAACGCAGGTTCTAGGTGCGCAATAGGATCATCTGTGGAACCTCCAATGCTTCCTTTACCAGATTCGCGCAGAGAGGATCGCGAAGAAGGTCGTAGAGGAGTCGTTGGTCGCGAGATAGGCCTGCGAGTAGCAGATGTTGATCGCTTCGTGCTGCTACCAGCCTGGGGAGTTGTGGAGGAAGACATCGCGATGTTTTGGTGGAGTTGTTGTGCTTCTGTTGTCAATGACTTTGTTGATCTTCAGCAGTCGTTCTCCCACCACGCGAATACGCGACCCCCTGTTCGGCTCGGATAGGGTCTATCGTCCCCGCAATTTTGGGCTTCTCTGCACAAATTTGAGCACGCGACGAAAGAGAAATTGATGACGAAGTTATGAAATTAAAAAGCTAAAAGGGCTGTTTGCGACGGGACGTCCGGATGTGATTCGATGCGCGAAGAAGAAACTGTGAATGTACCAAATCTGCATGAACAAATCGCTCTCTCATCATCGTGCATTCTGCACCAAAAGGTGCCTTGTCTCGTAATTTTAAGATTTGGTATCGTTTTTCTCCTAGGATTGCCCGCATTGCGCTGCGCATCCTAAGTCGTGCGACAGCACCAGCACCCCACCTTGCGCCCAGCCTTACAGTCTCATTGGCAACGTCCGATGACAAAGTCCGTTGTGACCCAAGTCTTGAAGGTCAGCGCCAGAAGCTCTACTCATCACCGATACTCTTTCTTACGCCGGTCCGGAAATACCTACCGACAGCACGATTACTCGTCGTCGTCAACTCCCACGCCTCGACACTACCCCAGTACTACGTACTTGGCGCGAGTTCAGCTTCTTACATCTCGTCACAAATCGCCGTCCTCTCCATCATTGCGCAGCATCAAGACTTTCTCAAACCTTGGCCTTCCCAAACTCAAAAGTCCGAGTAAGCAACTCGGATCGCTGTCAGAGCGCTGTCCTCCTACACAAGAGTTCTATAACTCCCCATACATCCTCGCAAAGACTCTGCGAAGTAGTCTTGGTTCCTGGACCGCAGCAGCAATAGTCGCTATTGTGGTATACCTCTATTCCGCAGCCCCCAGTGACATTGAACGTTTCAACGGCGAGAAACAAAAATCGCATACCCCTCACGAACTTTTCGAAGAAATCGAACAGGAGATTAGCAATATGACGGGAGAAGCGTTGCCCGGAAGACCCGGGACTTTGACTCCGGATCAAGAGGAGAGGTTGAGAGAGTTTTGGATTGCTACATTGCAAGTCTTTGGGGTATTGGATGCGAAGGACTTGAATGGGCATGCGGAACCTCTCAATGGCAGAGACCGGGCGAATACCTCGAGTTCGACGAAGAAGCCGAAGAAGAAGCGATTGTCAATGTTTCGATCGAAAAACAAGGAGGACGATACAGACTCAGTAACTTCGACAGAGAGTCATCAAGTCTCGGATGCAGACGACAAGTACGGGCAGACAAAGGAGTTCCATGATGCACTAGCGAATATGTCTCCGGAGTTACTTCGAACAACATTTTGGAGTATGGTAAAGCACGATCATCCAGATGCCTTACTTCTACGATTCTTGCGAGCTAGGAAATGGGACGTCGAGAAAGCTCTAGTCATGATGGTTTCAACAATGAGGTGGAGAGTTAACGTGGACGTTGATGATGATATTATGAAGAATGGAGAATTGGGAATGATGGAAGACGCCAATAGCAGCGATGCTACCAAGAAGAAGCTCGGCCACGACTTTTTGGCGCAGATGCGGTTAGGGAAAAGTTTCCTGCATGGATTGGATAAGTCTGGGAGACCAATGTGCTTTGTGCGAGTGAGGTTGCACAGGCAAGGAGAACAGAGTGAGGAGAGTCTTGAGAGATACACCATCTTTGTGATAGAGTCTGCACGGATGGTCCTATCACCTCCTGTAGACACAGCAGTAAGCATTCCATTCACACCAGGAGAAGTCATAGCTGACAGTACCCACAAGTGCGTTGTTTTCGATATGACGGGCTTCTCTATGGCAAATATGGTAAGTCTCAAGCTCAATTAGTTGTCTAGGCTCATTCTAACGTGTCTGTAGGACTATGCTCCTGTCAAGTTCATGATCAAGTGCTTCGAAGCGAACTATCCAGAATCTCTAGGTGTGGTCTTAGTTCACAAAGCCCCATGGGTATTCCAAGGTCAGTACAGCACAGGTTCAGCTCTGGGTAACCTCCTTTTCTGACTCGGCTAGGTATCTGGAAAATCATTAAGGGATGGTTAGACCCTGTAGTAGCAAGCAAAGTCCAATTCACCAACAACGACGCCGAAATGGAAGAATTCGTCCCCAAAACCCAAATCATCAAGGAACTCGGAGGACACGAAAACTGGGAATACAACTACGTGGAGCCCGTACCCGGAGAGAACGACCTAATAAAAGACACAGCGACCAGAGACAAGCTACTTGCGGGACGAGAAACCATTTTCAAAGAGTACGAGAAATCGACTCTGGACTGGATTCACGGAAGTGGAGACGTTTCGGCTATCAAGCTGAGGAGGAACGAGCTGGCTAATACCTTGAAAGAGGACTATTGGCGCTTGGATCCTTATCTTCGTGCCAAGTCATTCTACGACCGCACTGGAATGATCAATCCTGGCGGCAAGATCTCATTCTACCCAGGTGTAGAGCACTCCGCTCCTCCATCAACAACGAATTTGAATGGATCCGGAAGGCCAGTGGAAACTCATGCAGACGACGTTGATTAATACTTGTCTATGTCTTGATGAAGATATAGGAGGGAAATTGTATAATAATACTGTATATATGGGTAATTCGGGCATTCGGGGTGGTGTGGGTAGGTGCTATGTCGAGATTCGAGATGAAAGGTTCTCGACGGCATATAACTCAAGAATATAATCCACGCTTCAAAATAACATGCTATTGTTTTGCTATTGTTCATCGCCTCGTCTCACGTAGCTCCTAACTCCTCGCTCATACCCCCTAGCTTCTTAGCTCGTCTGCTCCGTGGCTGCTCTCTCGCTGTACTATACTGTACAAATAATATTCTACATCTTCGACTTAATATCCGCCAACAGCGCCTTCAGCTTGTCCATATCGGTCTTCTGCTGTGGCCAACTAATACCCATTCCTTCCTCTGAATTCGGCTTCGGAATCTACACACCACCATGTTAACCCCATTCCTATTCCCATTCTGATTGACGGTAGGGTTTACCATATGGAAATGAACATGATCAACCTCCTGATGCGCAATCCGTCCATTATTCTGCAGCACATTGTAATTCTCTGCTCCTGTCGCTTTGACTAGTTTCTTTACTACTGGCTATTTCACTATTAGCCTCTATTTCCATCTGCCATGTTCGTTTCCTCGTCTGCGAGAGGAGGTGTAGGAGCACGAACCAAAATCTCAGCCAAACTATCATCCGGAATATCAACCAACTTCTCGCCATGAAACTTCGGGATCACGAGCGCATGGCCTCTGCTTAAGGGGTTGATGTCTAAGAAGGCGAGCACTTTGTCGGATTCGAAGAGCTTGAAGGAGGGGATGTCTCCTATTTGTTTACACCATCAGCACTAATCCAATCCATTCCAAGGTGAGAGTGGGGGGTTGAAAGTGGTAGATGAAAGCTGGGTACCTTTGACGATCTTGCAGAATATGCAGGCGGCGGAGGAGGACATTTTGTAGTTGCGCTTGGGTTGTGAGATTGAATTGGGGGAGAAGGGAGAAGGGAAGCTGGAGAATCGCGGGGTTGGAAAGTGAGATGGGTTGACGCGGGCTAAGCTCGGGATTGAATTGAGGGGAGCTCCGAACGCTGAAGGGTGCTGGAGCTTTCCCCTGAATTTTGGAACTTTAGGCTTGCAGATGGCGTTTACAGGTGCATTGCGGGTTTGCGGGTGAGCTTCAGTGCTCTTCATGTGGGAGGGGAGGAAGGGGGTTGATGGTGAGGTTCAGCGAATGTTCCATTTGGCAGTTTCGGGAGGCTGTATAGACAACCAGTTTGACGAACTTTGAGTTAATTCAAAGCTTCTATCTATGAGAAAGCAACTGCCTACGAATATGGTAAATGAAGTTTTGGAGCTTGATGTCGTTGTTATATTCTTCGATGTCTGTCGCCAGGATGAGAAGTCCGAGGCTTTTTACAGACATTTGCAGCCACAATGAGGTTAAGAAATCAGCAAACCAGTTTTAGATATTTTCATAAATAGAATATTATCAGTTGATGCATTTCAAGACCGTCACAATTCAAAAATGCCTGAGGAAAGAGCTCGAACCTGTTCTGTGGATCAATTTCAGGCTTTTGTTCGTCAACGCGGGTGGGGCGCAGTGGCCTATATAAGTTTAAATGAGCGCAAATTTTACCTGGAGTGGGACAAGCTATCTCAGAATTCATTTCTTGTAAGCAACATTCTCTTCAAGCGTGCGCACTACATTCTAACTCCCCAAAAGGCCTTTTACCAGAGATGACCGTGGCTCATGCCCATAATACTCCATTCCTATAATCTTTGAAACCAACCTCTGGGTAACCAGAAAATTCTTTTGCTTTTGCATTTTTTTTCTTTCTTGTCCATCTTCTCGTTCCTTTTTCGCTTGATGAAGTTTTTTTCTGCCATTTTTCTGCGCTTCCGAAGCGCTGGGCGAGGTTTAGCGTGATAGTCTCAGGGTAGCTAGCAAGCGAAGCGAGTTCAAGGGGTTCCGCTTCTTTTTTTCAACGCCTCGATTTCAATCAAGCATTTCCATTCGAAATTCTTCCCATTGGATAAGTGCATACTACTTCTGATCTATTTGGAGAATCGTTCGACCACAAGTTCACCCGCCATCTCTCCTCCCCACTAACCGAAGTCTTCTCCGAACCATCCTTCTTCCCACCAGAAACCACGATTTCTGTTAAACGGAGGTGTTTTTGGCTTGATTAATTGATTGATTGAACCATTATTTTACAGTCCGAATGCCCCCTTTTATCATGTCCTGCCGATCATCGTTTCAGAGTAGAGCATTGACCCCTGACTTGCGACAATTTCTTCATGTCTCTGCTGCTGTAAAGCGTCGCCTCCTAAGGTGATGCCAAATTCCAGTCCTTGATACTACTTTCCGTACCCAAGCCAAATACCAGAAAGAAGCATGACGAAGATACCAAGAACAGCAGAGACATAGTTCATGGTGCTACTTGTCGTCGGCAAGGCTGCCGGGAAACAGAACTACACCATAGTGTCAATCAAATTTCCTGAGCATGTTGAAATGCAATGAACTCACCACAGAAGTAACACCAACAAAGACAATCCCAACATAGTTGGCAGCATAGCCATACCTCCCCAACCCAAACGCCTTCGTCTCCCTCTGTAAGATCCCCCTTCCCCTCACCACCAAAACAACAATCGGCATCGCATAACTCACATTCAAAAAGGTAGTCGTACTCGCAACACACGCGTTAAACGCCACCGTCGGCCCAAGATACAGCAATCCAAACAACAGATTAAACACAAAACACAAGCCTATCGCTCTGGACGGGACATGCGTTTTCGAATCAATGACCGAGAAAGATCCGGAGAACGGCATCCCCTTATCTCTCGCCATAGCAAACAGCAATCTCGAAGAACTCGTCACACACCCATTCGTCCCATTGATGAAGCACACAGCGAGCATAACAGTCAAAACCACAACAGCGGCACGGGATCCAGTAGCTTGGTAAATGAGTTCAGTAATCGGCATATTCATCGATGTGTGCAGGATGGTATCGATATCCGTGATGCAGAACAGAATCACAAGAATGAATGCTGCGCCAGTTACACCACCAGCTAGGATAGCGTATATCATAGCGCGGGGGGGTGTCCTTGCTAGGAGAGGGCATCTCTTCTGTCATGTGGCAGGCGGCGTCGAAACCGATGAGGAGAGAGCGCTTTGGAGGAGGCCGAGAATCCAGGCTGTTCCATCGCTCCAGCCGGTTTCGTTACGGAAGTCTGTGAAGACAAAAGAAGCGTCGTTTTTGTCGGATGTTGCGAGGATGGTGTGATACTGATTACAACCACTGCTAGGATGGACCAGTACACTGTGATCATTAGCTTTTTTTCTTTAAGAGAATAGATGAAGTATTACTCGCAAGCTCCATCATTCCATTTGGCAAGGATTTTGTTCCCGTAGAGGTTGGACAGAGTCATGAAAGTCAGAATGACAACGAAGGTGAGAAATGTCCGCCACTGCTTGATCTCGTATGCTCCATTCGAGCCAATGACTGCTACTGCCGAGGCGAATTGAGCTGCACAAAGATTACTAAAAAATCATCCCATCTAGGCAGCTCACAAATTACCTGCAAAGAAGCCTTCCGTGGTGACAAGAGTGAGCCAGCCAGCGATACTTATCCAGCCCACCCAGAAACTCTTTATTAGACTATTAAAATGTACGTCTCACATGGAATATTAAGAACGTACGATCGACTTCTTCCATTTCTCGCTCGCCAATGCATAAGCATAGTGGTATTGTCCTGTGCCTACTCAGCCGACGCCCAACCACCCCGGATGAGAAATCTATCATACCACCAGCTGCAGGCCAGGCCGAGGCAAGTTCTCCCAAGCTGGCAGCAAGACACAAATTGCACAGCACACAGAAGATGAATCCATATAGGAACGCGACAGAGCCACCTGAAGGAATGACGATGCCGATAGAACCAGCAAGAGCAATCCAGGTACTATGGGCCTTGTCAATCCATATCGTAGAACATTTTCAAATTCGACTTACTTGAGAACAGCAAAGGTCATGGTGACCATGCTGAGCTTCGAGAAGCGTTGCTCGAGCTGAGCTGAGCCATGCTGCTCCATGGAAAGTGAAAGTTTGACCATTGTTTTGAAGCGGATGTAAAGAGAGATGGAAGCAATTCACAAGAGTTGACCCGGAAAGTTACCACCCAGTTATTATAGGTAGTTAAAATTAAACCTGAGGAACATAGAAAGATAGGGAATATGATGAAAGGCGAGATCTAAGACTATTCAGAGTGGCTCAAAAGAACGGGTGCTGGGAGATCGCGAACTCTTCCCATGACAGGGACAGCATAGTGACTAAACTCTTTGACGTATAACCCAATCTATCGGACTCTGGAACTTCGAAGGGTAATGAAGTCTAAAACACGGACCAAAAAAGGAAGATAAGCAGAGATAGTTACAAGTAATCAGACAACGACGGGGTTCAGCGAGCGTAATTTCAAGCAGACACCAATCAAATTCATGCAACAGAGTAAAAACATTGGTTTCATCTAAACTAATAATACGACAGCTGTCACAACTCAGATACAACTTGGTGTGTTGACATGCAGCAAGTATTTGCGATCGCACGTCCCAATGGTTCGTGGAGGTGGCGCCCTGCAAGAGGATAAGGCAAGGAAAGAGTTTGCGATCTGACTAAACCACTTTGGAATACAGGCCCCATTATCAAGGACCAAGTGGGACATGCCCTTCGCCCCCTTCGAATGCTGTTTTTAAAATCCCCTTCGTCTTCCTCGCATCAACGGGCCACTGCTCTGGGGTATGCTGATGCTGATCGCAAACTCTTGCATTGAGTCATAAGTGGAATCCTGACGATTTTCTTAAGAAATCATGACCGTTATCGATGATCAATTTCGTGATGTTTTTCCATCAGTATGTGTAGATATAAACAAAGACTACCCCAAAACTATCTCTTTACACTCTGTGATAATATTGGCTCAACATGTCACAAATAGTAAGAGTTGGCGCTGTCCAGGCCGAGCCAGCATGGCTCGATCTCCAAGGCGGCGTTGAGAAGACCATCGGACTCATCCAACAAGCTGGAAAGTATGGTGTCAATGTCCTGGGCTTTCCCGAAGTTTGGCTAACAGGATACCCGTGGTAAGTCAATTCCTCTTCTCTCAGTTTGATCCCAACATTCTCTTTGTGATTCAAGTCAGACCAATGCTCATACTTTCGCCAAGGGCAATATGGACGAAAAGCGTCGTCGAAAACACCGAACTCATCCACAAATACATGGCAAACTCCATGGCAAAAGAGTCACCCGAGATGGACCGTATCCGTGCAGCTTGCAAAGAAGCTGGTGTCTTTGTTGTCCTTGGCTACAGCGAGCGCGACGGAGCTAGTCTCTACATCGCCCAATCATTCATCAGTACTGAGGGAGACATCGTGCTACACAGACGGAAGATCAAGCCCACGCATGTGGAACGATCGATCTGGGGTGATGGACAAGCCGACTCGTTGACATCGGTCGTTGATACACCATTTGGGAAGGTTGGAGGACTGAACTGCTGGGAGCATCTCCAGCCGTTGTTGCGATACTATGAATACTGCCAGGGTGTTCAAATCCACGTTGCTGGCTGGCCACCTATGTTCTCTTTGCCTAAAGAGATGAAGTGGCCATACCATGAGACGGATATTGCAAACCAGTTGTGCAGCCAATTCCTTGCCATCGAGGGACAAGCATTTGTACTAGTTGCAACTCAGGTCTTGACGGAAGGGAACTTGGAGAAGCTGAATTTGGTTGACAGCGGAGTGTGCCAAACGGTAATCAGATTTCCCTTGCCGAGTTCTCACTGTGAAGCCTGTTTGCTTACGTCGTTCTAGCCCGGCGGTGGCTTCACCATGATCTATGGCCCAGATGGAAAGCCGCTTTGTGACCCTTGGCCACCAGGAAAGGAGGGTATCATGCAAGCGGACATCGACCTGAGGGATATCGACTATGCAAAGGGAATGATTGACACTGTTGGCCATTACTCTCGTCCGGATTTGTTGAGCCTGAACGTCAATCCGACCCCAGCAAAGCCCTTCCATCTTATATAGAATATTAAAAAGATTCCAACAAAAGAGATTTGTAAGCTCCGATAAATATCAAATCCTAACTTGTGAGGTACTTTATGTCAGTCGTTCTTCACTTAAAGGACATTGTTTTTTAAATAAAACTGGGTAACCGATCCCCCAAATGGAAGAAATCTCTCCAATCAAGCCTTTCGGCGCTGTCTTGACCACTATCAGTCCTCAAGTCCATCTGCTTCCACAGTACTTCCACAATTCTTTGAAGTACATCGACATTCCCGATTCTCCTAACCTTCCACAGTACTTCCACAATTCTTTGAAGTACATCGACATTCCCGATTCTCCTAACCTTCCGCATGACCTCGAGCACGTGAAGGACTCGGACTCGATCTGCGTCGTTGTTGACTTCGATCGCCGTGACAAATAATGGCCATGGAGAGGTGCATACTTCAAAAGCCTCTAGAAGTCTAAGAGACTGTGAAACCAGGGACTGAAGCTGGACTGACGAACGAGGCAGCGGAACAAGGGTCGTATGAAGGTAAATCAGAGAAGCTAGACGGTAGAGTTCGGCGGTACGGAGGATACGATTGGTATCCAAGTTTCCAGAATGTGCATCGGGGACGAGAAGGGTGGTTTGGAGTAGATGTTCGAGGCGAAATTGGATTTGTGTTGGCAATGCTTCTAGGTGAGGTGGGAGAGGCACAAGGCCATGCAGGTGAGTTGTGAGACCTATCAAGTCCATCAACTCGCGCGAGCAGCCCAGGGCGCCAATGATGATCCTGTCGTCGCTGTTTTCCGGGGTTATGGGCAATGACTCTAGTGTGACAGAGGAATCAGAATAAGACATCTGACGTGGCCCAGAACTGAATCCCTCCAGCACTACATGATACTCAAGCCAGGTCTGGAGGAATAACAAGGCCTCGGCTTGATCTCCATGCTTGGGAAGGCGTTTGCTGAGAGCTCTGGCAGCGGCCAGGTGTTTGGGCCAACTTCCATCAGCAGAATCGAAAACATCACCGATGCACAATACCATGCTTGTGGCGAATTGTGGTAAAGGAGCATCTTCACCATTCTGCAGTGAGTTTGACAGATGGTGTATCGCTGAGAGCTTATAGCTGATGGCGGCATCATGGCCCCACATATGGTATGCAGATATGGCAAACATTGCTTGTCGTAGCCCTGCAGTTGCATTGTTGGCATCTGAAAGCGCCATAGGAAGTAAGACGTTCCTGAATCCGTTCTTAGCGTCATCAATAGTAGTAACCATACGTGACAGGACGTCTGTATCTGTAGAAATTTAGATTAGGAAGACTTCTCCATGAGAGAGTGTGTCGGTACGCACAATAAGACAGTACGGATGATTCCCGGCCTTTTAGAGAGGCTTCATAACCAAAAGAGAGGCCCTTGGAGGGATCAACCGAGAACAGGTTCGACTTTGAAGTGTGCCATTTGGCAATAGCCAAAACAGGCAAGGGCCTTTTGACATCCTCCTGCAGGTCCTTCTCGCTTGTGTTCAGAAAGTAAACTGAGCCCCCACGATTCGATGAAAGGAAGAAATAAGAGGAGCCAGCTCGCCCAACGGAAACTGGATTATCTGGTCTCCGTCCATCGCCATCCTCTGGCCATGCCAGTTTAAGACCATAACCCTCGCATGCTCGCTTGGTACGAATACAGTTGGAGCAGGAGGGGAGGGCTTTGTCACAGCCGATCTTGCGACCTGATTATTTTCAGCACCGAAACGGTAGCTCGAGAGTGCAATGGGATCTTGGAAGCAGACTCACGTTTACAGGTCCAGCAGCCTTTCGCACTCTTGCTCCTCACCACTTGCTCAACAGCCGACATATCATGATGGGTTTTGTAAATCAAGGTCCTTCGAACATCAATTGACGTGGTTTATGATCAGACTTGCATGTATAAGTTGATTTCCCTTCAGACTTTGACATATGGGCCATCGATGCTTCAAAGCCCAGAGATGGGGGTGGAGATGTTGTTGGTAGCACGTGATACCTAAAAGTGTTATTGGTGCCTTACTGCCTGATTGCAAAGATGGAACTTTGTGGCTTGTCGATCAGGCTGTTGACACCGACTTTGCTTAGTGTGGTGGGTCTGCTCTCATGACAGCCTTGCGAATTGATGGAGTCCTTCACTTCAACCCCTCTTACTTCACTTTAATTCACTTCTCATCTTATGTAGCAGCCTGATTCACTTTCGTTTCTCAATCATACGATATCCTTTGCATTCCACAAGCGAGATCAGGCATCGAAATCTACAAGAGACCCAAGATCCGCTGCCTTGGAAAGTTGGAAGCTTCTAAGAAAAGCCATACCACTTCCAGCCGAGCAGCACAACAACAGCTTCTGGAGAGACCACTTTAGCCAGAACCACCGCTCATATCTAGAAAACCTCAAAATGACATCCTACACCTCAACGCCGCTTTTTGGCGGAGCTCTTATCGTCGACCTGCCCTCAACCTTCGCCGACGTCAGGTAAGGGCCTCATTCAGCTCGCCCCACCTCATGCCTACCTCACAACTGACAAATGTGAATAGCACCATCCGTCAAGTTCCCGATCATCAAGAAGTCTACCTCGACAAAGACGGCTTCACAAGCATCATCTTCGATATCACGGAACGAGTTGGCGTCCCAGGCTCCGGACCAGCAGTCGATGGTGCGGCTCTGACCACTCACCTGGAAGATATCGTTGACTCAGATATCGACACCGTTAAAGTCTGGAATACCTCAAACACACAATTCTCCAAGCTCCCGTATATATACCCTCTTCCCTTTCTTGTCTCCAACACAATCACGTGCTGACCTCCCCTCACAGAGAAGGCATTCCAGCCTACACCTTAATCGCCACACAAACACCACCTTTAGCACCGGATAGCAAGAATCCAGATTTCACAGCTATTGTGTTAACCTTGATTCGACTGGAGAAGGAAAGCACTGATATTCTAATCACGATCAATGTCCCGCATATCAAGGGAGAATATACGGAGGAGGAAGTCGATATGCAGATGGGGAGGCAGGGGAAGTTGATTGAGATGTCCGTGGAATTTGCAGCGAAGATTTGGGAGACGTTCAAGATTAAGGATTGGGGACTTTTCAATGAGGTTTAGGTGGGAGGTGAAGCGTGGCAGGGAATGGGAGAGGAACCGGGAAAATGGATGGATGCCGATGTCAGTTTGGGATTGATAAGTCGAGCTTATGGCTCGCTATCTCGGATGTAAGGGCAAGGGGCTTCGGGGTTGGGAGGACATCTGGAATAGGAGCTCAGGAACGTTCATGATTGAATGATTGATTTGTATGGGTTTGGAAACTTTTATAGCGTTTGACACGATATCCAAGTGGTGGTCACAACCATCTCAGATCGTTAGCATAGCCTCAATATCAGATGAAATGCTGGTTTGATTCATCATCAAGAATGTGTTCGCTACTCAAGCTAATTTAGATCAAGAAATCCAACTATTCTCAGTCTGTAGGCGTTTAAATCTCATATTAATAAATCTATTGGATATAAATAATAAATGGGACTTCGTTCTGTTGGAAACTAAGCTATGGCAGATCACAGTCATCACATTAGTAAGTAGTTTTCATTTCAAACAAGATCAACTCGAACTCCATATATATGCTGTGTTGTTACCTACGCTATTGTACCTTTAAGTCTCAAGGACTCGTCAAGTCCAAGAAATCCAACTTCCTCACCACATCACCCACCCCATCATCCGGCGCCCCCTCCTTCTCACCAACAATCTCATCAACCTCCACTGTTTCAAACGTCTTACTCCCCCCAAGTTTCGAAGCCTTAAACTCTTTATACTTCTTCCCTACCAACCCCATGATCTCCTTCTGCGGGCTCCCCGGATTTTCCTCCTTGACCTTTTTCATATTCTCCCTCATGAAAACCTGATACTCATTCACCTTCTTCTCACCCCCCTCTCCTGTCCCTGCCTTTGGAGTAGGCTTCGTCTGAACAAGTTTGCTCTTACAACTCCCACACTGATGTCTCTTCGGGTCAATACTCTTACTGTGCCTCTTGAACTCAATCCCGCAATTCTCACATTCCCAGATATACTTATAATCAATCTCATAACTATGTTTGGTCGTAACCTCTATCCCCCTTTCCCCGAACATCCCTGACACCTTACTCGCCCATGCTTTGAATTCCTTGCCGTGAGGATTGGTTTTTATGTTTGAGACCATGAAGTTCGCTAGATGGCAGAATTCGTGGGCAATAACGTTCAGGAGACGATCTTCGTCATCGATCACTTTCTCTGCGAGTTCGATGGCGGCGTGGTGTCGGTGGGTTAGAGGGGCGGAGGTTCCGTCTGCGAGCTTGACACAGGAGCGGAGGGTTTCTCGTTTCCAGTTTGCGCGGCCGGCGGTGGTGTTTAATTTTTTGGACCAGTTGATTTTGACACCTCCTGTTGAGGCTGAGAGTTTGGAGATTTGGCCGTTGGTGATTTTGTCATCGAGTTCCTTGAGGAAGGATTCGGCAATTTCGTGTTTGCGTTCAGAGAACGCTTTCTTTGCTGCCTTTGCTACACGGTCTGCCTTGACGGGGCTTTTCTTAGGTGAGGAGAGGAGGTTGGATTTTGATTTGCCGGGTAGCTTTTTGGGGGAATACTCATCGATCCAATCGTTGATTACGTCTTGTTGCCAGAAGGTATCTATGCTTTGTCGATGCGGCGTTGAAGGGATGCGTTGAAGTGCCCTCTTTGGTGATTTCAGGCCTATTGATTTTGGTTCAGGACTTCCAGGTGGAGTTGCAAATCTGGTTTCCTTGGAGACCTTCTTTGGTTTGCTTTCGGAAGGAGAGCTGGACGATCAATTAGCATATGAAAATTGAAATAATTCGGGAGACTTACTATCTTAAAGTGAAAGGATCCTCGATATCTGAGCTTGACACGTAGCCATTCTTTCTTGGCGAAGAATCGTTCGTCTTTTTGGGAGGATCCAGTCGTACATCTCCAAACAGCTTCCTAGGCACACTCTTCACAGGCACCTCATCATCGGAGTAACCTTCAGCAAAATCCTTGAGATTCTTCTCCTCTGACGCCTGCCTTGAACCTTGACTCGTAACATCACCCTTGATGCTCAATTTCTTCAATTCTAAGTTTAGGCCGTCGTCAGATTCCTCTTCCTTCTTTTGCCGCCGCCCTTGAATCAATTTCCGTGTTGACCTGGGAGGAGGTGGTGGAGTTTCGATCACGGAATCGTCACATTCTAAAAATGTGCTGTCGTTGACTACAAAGTCTGACAGATCGTCAGAGAAGTCAACTTCCTCTGGTTCCTCTTCTTCCGAGTCCAATACCTGCCCCCGTCTCTTTGGGTGCTTTGATTCAATTGCTCTCTGGGGCTTGATCTTTGGTGCTGACTTCGCTTCGTCCGTGTCGCTTTTTTCTTCCGACTCTGAATCCGGTACTATTCCGGGTGCGTTTCGCTGCTTCGATGCCACCGCTTTCCTGGGCCTGCTCCTTGGTGCTGGTTTCTCTTCGGGATCTCCATAATCTTCCTCGGGCTCGGACTCAAGCTTTGGTTCGGCATTTCGCGGCTGCTTAGACCCAACTGCCTTCCTAGTCCTGCTCTTCACTGTTGGCTTCTCTAACTCTTCATCAAAGACCGGTTCGTCCACAGGAGTGATGGATCGAAAATTGGTCTCTGGCACCACATTCAAATCCTCAGAAACACTCCTCACCACGTTCTTTCCCTTCGAACTCTTTAGCCTGGGCTTTACTCTCGCATTATTTTCCTCTTCAGAATTCGGTTCTTCCGATGGTGTGACAGACCGCGTTTTGCCTCGTGACATCGGCTTTTCATCCTCCAGAACATCTCTCTCATCCTCAGTCTTCTTCGAGCGTCCTAACCTCGGCCTTGGTTTTGTCTCAGCAGGTTCGGATGATACCGACCTCGCATTTAACGGCCTCAACAAAGGATTATCAACCCTCTGATTCAAAACTCTTTTCTTCTTCACCTCCTTCACCGTTTTCACTTCATCCCCTCCCTCCTTCTTTTCTTCCAACCTTTCTCCTTTGCGCCGCTTCCTCGTGATCTGACCCACTTCTCCAAAATTGGACTCGACATCCAGATCCAGCCTTGTTGGCTTCCCCCCAATTGTCCGTTTCACTATGACCGGTCCTGAGTCGACATCCAATTGTTCAGTCTTTGTTGATTTCCCCTTCCCCACCCTATTTTGCGCATTCCCCGCCCTAAAATTCTTCACCAAATCCTCAAGATCCGGTAACTCATCATCTGATTCCTCCACTCTTTGTGCCATGTCGTTCCTGGATATTTTGTCGTTTGTGAGGAATGAGGTTAATGATTGGATGTGCGATTTGGGGTGTTGAGTTTGCGTTGTTGTTGGTGGGGCGACGGGGCTGCTCATTCGCGAGTTTTTGGGACGAAAGCTCTTGGATAATTTTGCGATGAAAGGACTGTGGGGATATTTTGTGAAAGACGAAAATCAGTGCGGTGCCGATCAAAGTTTGGAAGCGATTCTCATTTCACAGTGTCAAAAATCTTAAGGTCGGATTTCATAATTTTCTTCACCACGTCTAGATTCACCATACTATACAACTAGGACCAAGTCATCTATGAACGTACTGAATGCTCGAGTGAAAAGGAAAATTTATAAGGAACGGATAGCCGCAGCTATCAAGAATACGAGTTTTGTTATAAAACTTCCTCCATCCAAGTGTGTCATGCAAGACGCCAAATACAGATAATACAACAATGTCAAACCACTCCAGAATGGTATATTTTTACAATACGATCATGCCCACGCCTGCCATACCAGCAGCCAAAATGTAGGCTCCGAGTTGCAACAGACCCATGTCGAATCGAGGAATCATGACGGCGCCTGATGCGCTCTTGGAGGTTGATGCTGATGTGCCGCTGGAGCTGCTTCCTGATCCAGTTGCAGTGGCGGAAGCAACGTTTGTGACAGTGCCAGTACCGGCAGTACCAGCTTGACTGAGAAGGCTGGAGCAAGAGCTGCTGGTAGAACCAGTCTTGGTCTTGGCGTTTCCGCCGAAGCTGCATGCAGTCGAGGCCTTGTTCTGACTGAGATAGTATTGATTCATTGCGAAGGACAACTGTTGGTATGAGGTGCACATGGAGTATGCACCATAGACACCGGATGTTCCGTTGGCTGCAATGCCATCACAGGCGCTGCTGTCGAGACCACAGACAGTACTGAAAAGGGTAGCAGTCTCGTTTCCAGAAAGACCAGTGTTGGCCTCGCAAGAGAGTGAGGACATCATGCAGGTGCACAAGTCGGCGTTGGCAATGGGTGGGAGAGCACTCGCGGCGGCCCAGGCAGTACCAGTTGCAGGGCATGCTTGGGCAACAGTGTTTGTAACAGTGTAATCAGATGAGGAGGTAGAGCTAGGAGTAGCCAGGGCGAGTTGAGCAGAAAGGGAAGTGAAGCCAGCCAACTTGGTAGCAGATGTGCCTGAAACAGAGACAAGACCTATAAAGTTGTCAGAATATCTCGTTTGCAAATGTCGGATTGAGCTTACCATAGTTGTTAGTTTCCTGGAAGTACATGTAGACAATACCACCAGACCAGACACCAGTCATGTTCGAGCCGTAAATAGCCTGGACCTCAGTGAAAGGACGTGGCTCGACAGTGTTGCAACCATATTCGGCGAAGAAAGCAGGGACGGAGTAGTTGGCAAACTCAGCGGTTCTCTGATCATAACCGGACTCGGTGTATGAAGAGTCACCACACCAAGAGTAGATGTTGTATCCCCAGAAGTCGATAGACTCGTCCGAAGAACCGCAGTTGAAGTAGTCAGCAAGATTGATACGAATGGTGGCATCGTCGTTGGTTGCA
Organism: Acephala macrosclerotiorum; assembly: GCA_014904845.1. NCBI lineage: Eukaryota > Fungi > Ascomycota > Leotiomycetes > Helotiales > Mollisiaceae > Acephala > Acephala macrosclerotiorum. The sequence continues at coordinate 370,959 of MU119205.1, read as the reverse complement.
TATCCAACACCAATCGATCGGTAACCCTTGGTCTTGATATATGACTTCATGTCTCGAACAGCAGCCTTGACGAAAGCACTGGCCTCAGTATTGTTGACATCGTTGGAAACCTCATTACCAGCAAAGAAACCCAAGACATTGGTATAGTTGGCCATGGCATCCACAACCGCAGCATAGTCGGCAAAGAGTTCCGTGTTCCATTGGGGGTCGTTTCGGTCGATTGAGGATGATGGGTTGGAGAGATCCTGAAGAACATAGATGCCAGCGTCTGCCAGCATGGACATACAGGCCGAATGGTCTAGGGAGGCATTGACCGCGTAGACTCGGATGGTATTGGTTCCAAGCTCTTGGAGGAGAGGAATATCTCGTGCACATCCCGCCTCATCCGCCAGAGGATCAGTGAAGGTCGAAGAGTCGGTAGTCGAGCCATTAGAGTTGACATCTTGTTGATATGCGACACCACGAATGAAGAACTCGGTACCATTGGGATAGAAGAAGTGAGATCCCTAATAGTGTTAGCGATGAAGAGAGCTGGAAGGGTATATATTATGTGCAATTACTTTTATAACAATGGAAGGAAGATCTGCTGCTGTAACCGATGCTGCGAAGAGAGCACCGCTCAGCGCAGCTGCAGCGATGGACGCAACGCCGAAAGTCTTCATGATTGCGGACGAAGAGCTATCGAAATGCTGATTCTATAACGAAGTGGTATATATAAATCGCAAAATGGGAAGTTGGCTGAAAAAGTAGCTGTCTCAAGTCACACCTGCCCAAACACAAGCAGCAGGTGGTAAGGAAAGGCGATCCAATGCGTATATCAACGAGGGTTTCTGCAAAGGAATGTCGAGAAAAGTCGCAGTTGAGCGAAAGACCAAAGGAAATAGTCTAGAAATACCAAGCAAACGACAAGGTCCAAGAGATATGGTATAGAAATGGTTTTGTGAGGTGGTCGTGGCAGACCCGCAGCTCATTCTAAGGGGTGGCTGGCTTGCTTGCTTAGCGCGCAGGGAACGCGCAACAGATGTCGAAGCTCTGGTCGGCAGTGGGCTTCTGGAAGATGAGGATTTTCCATTATTTCTGGGTTCCTATCTACTCTACGAACTCTGAAGTCATCGTGGTGACTCTTCACAAAGGTTGCTGTGTTGTATATTTACATATCTTCTGGTCTGCACATTCAATTGATGCTCCTTCTAGTGAAACTCCCCTCATTGTGCTCACTGTTTTTCCACATGCGATCGTGACACATGCGGGCCGCCCTGCAGCAAGCTGGCCATTTTTAATTTGGTCTCCAGGTCCTTCATCTCTAACGGTCCAAGACTCACACACGTGACGGTGAATACTACATACAGGCCAGTACTGAACTGAACTAAATGTGGTAAAATACCGTGAATCGTGGAGAGATGATTGGTCTCGCCACCCCTTGGAGACACGGCCACAATCACCTTAGAATTAACATTTAAAACACCCTATGGGTAGTATGGTTGGATGGTCTGAGTTCCAAGACACTGAACGAGGCGCAGCATCAACGGATGATGCATTGGCGACAGACCCAAGACCAATGAGCTGAAGTCCGTTCAAGCTGGTGAAGATAATGGTGCGAGACCTCAGCAGCAGATGCGTTCAAGGCCGAGGAAGTTTCTCAAGAGCGGAAGTCCGAAAAGCTGCCTCCATCTCTCTCTTGGCCCACCACGATTTTGAGACTCTTGAAGATCACTTGAAGAACATCTGATAGCAGCTGCTATAGGAAACAACTTTTGTCGCGGTTCTAGAAATAGCTTATTTGATCTCCACAGGCTTCTAGTGACCGTGGAAGAGCGGAGACGTCACTGACTTGATCTGAGTTGATCAGGATGCTGGATATAGATATAAACAGCCAGATGCGAAGGAGCGTCGTCTCAGACGCGTATCAGAAGGTGGATCGTGACGGACGGTGAGGCTCAGCTGCTTCAGGACCAATCTGTTCTTGGCATATGCGGCTTCACATTACCTGCAAAGGACGGCTTGCTCCGCGAAGCGGAAACTCTCTTTGCTTAGAGTCGAATGAGTTGAAAGTGTCATCTGGGGAAGGACATCATGATGTTTGGTTTGAACCTCTAGGAGAAACGGCTTCGTTGGCGAGGATGACACCCGGAGTCGAAAAGGGGAAGCTCTGACCCCCTTTTCTATCTTTTAGACGAAAGAAGCTTAGCTTTCTTGAAAAAACTCTGGCGTCTTGTTCGCCAGTTGTGTATGGAAAGGGGGCATGCTGAATGGTTGGGCAAGGGCGATTGAGCGGAGACGTTCGATGACCCAGAATTTTTGATAACCCCCGATAAACAGTTTACCATTCATTGATACGGCTAAATCTATTTTAGGAATTTAGACAGGTACCACGATCGAGCTAGGCAGATTTGGTGCTCCATCTATTTTGAAGATACAGATTTCTAGATGACATGGATTTTTGAAAGTCGAGATATCCTTTGCTCCGCCTGTTGATCTGGCTATCATCCGCCTCACAATTGCGGCTATCTTTTCCTCGTTGCCAAGTTTACGCCACTGGAGATAAGGCGCATGCAAGCTGGACCTTGAGGTGGCGGGCGTCCGAAAGGAACATATGGAGGGGCCGGGAACCGATATGCACGCTGACGATAGTCGATACGGCGACTCGTAAAAGGCACACCACGAAGACAACACCGTATCAATACTTTGTATGCATGTTTCGGCGTCTGGCAATGTATGGTCGTATCCGGCTGAATTGACAAATATCGAAAGACTCCATCTCGAGTTCCTCAGTGTTGAGCACGGGATCGGACTAAGGAAAGATCCAGGCAACAGCAACAGAGAAATATGCTTAGAAATTGAAGCTCCAAATATCAAACAAGCCAATTACAAGCTTCTTTGTCTGAACGATCTAACCGTCACAGCATTTGAAAGGAACACGTAAGGTGGGGATCCATGCTTGAACCGGTGCGGCACATCTCATGCGTTGGTCGATGGGCCAGTCAGAAAGAGGTTCATGCAGCATCCTTCAGCAAATCAATTACCGCATATCCGTAACCCCTTTTTCTCACTCGCCTGCCTGAAGTAAAACGGTACCCAGAAAGAACTAAACGGGTTGAAGTGAAAAACCAGAAGGTATGAAGCCGTATGGGTTATGTTCTAGGGGTTTACTTCACAGCGTGTCGTCGGATGAGCTGAAATATCGGCAAACCAAAGCTGCGCAACAGAAGCTGTACAGAGAAAAGGAGTAGAGAGTGATGATGATGATGCTGCCCCCATCTCAGGCACAGGCACTCTGGAAGGCGGAAATTTGCTGGGATGCATTCAAGAAACAAGCGATGACAGGCCTCTCGTCCCAGAAATCCATGAACAATCTCAGATGCCGTACGCAATTGCTGCTAAAAGCGAAGTTTGGTACTCCACAGAACCTCCAGACTGGTCAATCGGAGCGTCCACCCGTGTACTACTATGCCCCTGGCCAGCGTTCACAACTTGATTTTTCTTGCGTTCCCATCAAAAGTCCCTCCAGGTCTCAGTGGCTCACGTAGACACCCCGGTCCACCGCACTATCCTCGCATCCATGCCCCACTAAACCAGATTGAGCCATGCGGCCTCCTTCATTCCCAGGCGGATCCAACTCGAGCCCCCGAAACTACGGAGGTAGATTTCAGTGCCATCTGCTGTCGAACCCAAATTCCAACCCCCCATTCCCATTCCTTCTCCTCCTCTTCTTCTTTCTCCTTCATCCTCACAAACAATTGCATCTGTTTGGACTCGAAGGTCCTTGAGGTGTTTCTTGTTCTTTGTTGTGCACGCCTAATACACACCACACTCGTTCGGTGCTGTTCGCCTGTACATTTGAGATCGACAACGCGAAAACGCCATAGTTTTCTCGTTTCTGAGTGGAAGAAGGGATATCGCCCAAGCAACACACAATCAAGGAAAACACCATCCTCCTACACTTCGCCCCCCTTTCGAGGTCTCCTTTCCATTACCATTTCGGTTTCGGTCACTGCGCTCCTTCCATCGTTTGAGGAAAGAACCACAGCTCGTTAATTGTGAACATTGCGAATTTAATTCTCGGTCGCACTTGACGTTTTTGTCATCCAACAACTTCGGTTTCATCACAATCATTCCAACCTCTCCCCACAGACCGTTCTGGCCGCAACGCTGCAACACCCGCACAGGAAATTCAATCGCTCCCAATGTGCATTTAAAGGTTCGTCTTATTTTGCTTCTAGCAGTGCAAGTTCTCCTCGAGCACGAAATTAACAAACCGGTTCCATGACGGAACGATTGCCACCGGCTGTTCCATTCTCGCAATATAGCTAACTGTCCTGTTTACAGGTGACCCTTTCAGAACGCAATCATGTCGGGACACCCACAGCAGGGTCATTACGATGATGGCTACGGCCAGCATCAACAGGGAAACACGGATTCCTACTACCAAGACGATCAGGGGGAAGGCTACTATGATCACAATGGAGCAAGCTACGATCAAGGCCACCAACAAGGAGGCGACGGATATTATGACGAATCGTGAGTATTCGAGATTGTTTCAGACCAAATTGCAATACTGACAACGGAACAGCGGTTACTACAATGCGGACGCCAACAATCCATACCAGCACGATGGGGGATACTATGAAGGTCAGGAGCACGGCGGTCAATACCAAGATGAATACTACAATGACCAGTACTACGAGAATGGAGCACCCGCTGCTGGTCAGCAACCACAAGGCCAAGGCTACCCCAAGCAACGCCGTGGAGATTCTGAGGAGGATTCAGAGACCTTCAGCGATTTTACAATGAGGTCGGACATGGCCAGAGCTGCGGACATGGATTACTACGGTCGAGGCGATGAGCGATACAACAGCTACAACGAGAGCCAAATGGGTGGCCGTGGATATCGCCCTCCTTCGTCCCAAATCTCATACGGTGGCAATCGATCTTCAGGGGCTTCAACCCCAAATTACGGCATGGACTACAACAACGTTCTCCCTGCTGGACAACGCTCTCGAGAGCCATACCCAGCCTGGACCTCTGATGCCCAGATCCCTCTCTCCAAGGAAGAAGTAGAGGATATTTTCTTAGATCTCACTGCAAAGTTCGGTTTCCAGCGTGACAGCATGCGAAACATGTACGACCATTTGATGACTCTCCTCGATTCTCGAGCTTCCCGAATGACCCCAAACCAAGCCCTCCTCTCGTTGCACGCCGATTACATTGGAGGTGACAACGCCAATTACCGGAAATGGTATTTTGCTGCTCATCTGGATTTGGATGATGCCGTTGGCTTTGCCAACATGAAGTTGGGCAAGGGTAATCGACGAACTCGCAAGGCTCGCCGAGCTGCAAAGAAGAAGCAGCAGATGGATCCTCAAAACGAAGCTCAAACTCTGGAGCAATTGGAGGGTGACAACAGTCTGGAGGCTGCGGAATATCGGTGGAAGACTCGGATGAATCGCATGTCTCAGCACGATCGCGTTCGTCAACTCGCACTTTACCTTCTCTGCTGGGGTGAAGCCAACCAAGTTCGTTTCATGCCAGAATGCCTCTGCTTCATCTTTAAGTGTGCAGATGATTACCTCAACTCCCCAGCCTGCCAAAACTTGGTGGAGCCAGTTGATGAGTTTACCTACCTCAACAACGTTATCACACCTCTGTACCAATACTGCAGAGACCAAGGTTATGAGATCCAGGATGGCAAATACGTTCGTCGTGAGCGTGACCATAACAAAATCATTGGTTATGATGATTGCAATCAGCTTTTCTGGTACCCAGAGGGCATTGAACTCATTGTCATGGAGGACAAGACTCGAATTGTCGATTTCCCGCCAGCAGAGCGTTATCTCAAGCTCAAGGAGGTCACCTGGAAGAAGGTCTTCTTCAAGACTTACAAGGAGACCCGTTCATGGTTCCACATGCTGGTCAACTTCAACCGTATTTGGGTCATTCACATCACCACTTTCTGGTTTTATACCGCAAAGAACTCTCCCACTCTGTTGGTTAAGAACTACCAGCAAGAAGTCAACAACCAACCTCCTGGATCTGCACAATGGTCCGCAGTGGCTCTTGGTGGTGCTGTTGCCTGTCTTATTATGATTGGTGCTACTCTCGCAGAGTGGACCTACGTACCTCGACGATGGGCTGGAGCTCAGCATTTGACAAAACGACTTTTCTTCCTCCTCGGTATGCTTGCTATCAATGCTGGTCCTAGTGTCTACATCTTCATCGTTCCCAACACGCAAAAGACGAAACTTGCTTTGATCCTCGGCATCGTGCAATTCTTTATCGCCCTGTCTTCTTTCTTCTTCTTTGCTGTCATGCCTCTGGGCGGACTGTTTGGAAGCTACCTGACGAAGAATTCGAGACAATACGTTGCTAGTCAAACTTTCACAGCCAGCTATCCTCGACTTCAAGGCAACGACATGTGGATGTCTTACGGTCTTTGGTTGTGCGTATTCGTGGCGAAGCTTGCCGAATCATACTTCTTCTTGACCTTGTCGTTCAGAGATCCTATCAGATATTTGGCTTCGATGAAGATTGAGCACTGCATTGGCGACAAGATCATTGGAACTATTCTCTGCTTCCAGCAGCCGAAGATTCTCTTGGCCTTGATGTTTGTGACAGATTTGTGTCTATTCTTCCTCGACACTTTCTTGTGGTATATCATCATGAACACCATTTACTCTGTGGCTCGCTCCTTCTACCTTGGTGTCTCGATCTGGACTCCATGGAGAAACATCTTTTCTCGACTTCCCAAACGCATCTATTCGAAGGTTCTTGCGACTACCGACATGGAGATTAAGTACAAACCCAAAGTGTTGATCTCCCAGATCTGGAACGCCATTGTCATCTCCATGTACCGTGAGCATTTACTTGCCATTGATCACGTTCAAAAGTTGCTTTACCACCAGGTTCCTTCTGAGCAAGAAGGAAAGCGAACACTGCGAGCCCCGACTTTCTTCGTCTCCCAAGAAGATCATTCATTCAAGACCGAGTTCTTCCCTAGTCAAAGTGAAGCCGAACGTCGTATCTCCTTCTTCGCCCAATCCCTCTCAACGCCCATCCCGGAGCCCTTACCTGTTGACAACATGCCGACTTTCACTGTCCTGATTCCTCATTACAGCGAGAAGATCCTTCTCTCCTTGCGTGAGATTATTCGAGAGGATGAGCCATACTCCCGTGTTACACTTCTGGAATATCTCAAGCAACTTCACCCTCACGAATGGGATTGTTTCGTTAAGGACACCAAGATTCTCGCTGACGAGACCTCCCAATTCAACGGCGATTACGAGAAGAGTGAGAAGGACACCGCTAAGAGCAAGATTGACGATCTGCCATTCTACTGCATTGGTTTCAAGTCTGCTGCTCCCGAGTATACTCTCCGAACCCGAATTTGGTCATCTCTCCGATCTCAGACTCTTTACCGTACTATCTCTGGTTTCATGAACTACAGCCGTGCCATCAAGCTTCTATACCGTGTTGAGAATCCTGAGGTCGTTCAGATGTTTGGTGGCAACTCTGACAAGCTTGAGCGCGAATTGGAACGTATGGCTCGCCGCAAGTTCAAGTTGATCGTTTCCATGCAACGATACGCCAAATTCAAGAAGGAGGAAATGGAGAACACCGAGTTTCTGCTCCGTGCTTACCCAGATCTTCAAATCGCTTACCTGGATGAAGAAGCCCCACTTGTTGAAGGCGAGGAGCCTCGTTTGTACTCTGCTCTTATTGATGGCCACTCGGAAATCATGGAGAACGGCATGCGTCGACCAAAGTTCCGCATTCAACTTTCTGGTAATCCAATTCTCGGTGACGGCAAATCTGACAACCAAAATCACGCCATCATCTTCTACCGTGGTGAATACATCCAGCTTATCGATGCCAACCAGGACAACTACCTCGAGGAATGTCTTAAGATCCGCAGTGTTTTGGCTGAATTCGAAGAAATGACCACTGACAACGTTTCGCCATACACGCCTGGTGTCGAAAACGTCAAGACCGATCCTGTTGCTATTCTCGGTGCCCGTGAATACATTTTCTCTGAGAACATTGGCATCCTTGGTGATGTTGCTGCTGGAAAAGAACAAACATTCGGTACTCTCTTCGCTCGTACTCTCGCCTCCATCGGTGGAAAGCTTCATTACGGACATCCCGACTTCCTCAACGGTATCTTCATGACAACTCGAGGTGGTGTGTCCAAAGCTCAGAAGGGTCTACATCTCAACGAGGATATTTACGCCGGTATGACTGCTCTCCTCCGTGGTGGTCGTATAAAGCATTGCGAATACTACCAGTGCGGTAAGGGTCGTGATCTTGGTTTCGGCTCTATTCTGAACTTCACCACCAAGATTGGAACTGGTATGGGTGAGCAGATGCTCTCTCGCGAATACTACTACCTGGGAACTCAACTTCCATTGGATCGTTTCTTGTCGTTCTACTATGCTCATCCGGGTTTCCATTTGAACAACATGTTCATCATGTTGTCCGTCCAGATGTTCATGATTGTTCTGATCAACTTGGGAGCTCTTCGAAATCAAACGATTCTCTGCGACTACAACGTTAACGTTCCCATCACGGATCCTCTGTTCCCTACCGGTTGTGCTAATCTGACGCCAGTTCTAAACTGGGTGTACCGTTGCATTATCTCCATTTTCATTGTCTTCTTCATTTCTTTCGTGCCTTTGGTGGTACAAGAATTGACGGAACGTGGATTCTGGCGTGCTGCAACCCGTCTTGGCAAGCAATTCTGCTCGTTGTCTCCCTTCTTCGAGGTGTTCGTTTGCCAAATCTACGCCAATGCTGTCCAGCAGGATCTGTCCTTTGGAGGTGCTCGATACATTGGTACTGGTCGTGGATTTGCTACCGCCCGTATTCCATTCGGTGTCCTCTACTCTCGGTTCGCCGGACCTGCCATTTACCTCGGAGCTCGTTCCTTGATGATGCTTCTCTTCGCCACGCTCACTATTTGGCAACCAGCTTTGATCTACTTCTGGGTCACACTTCTGGCCATGTGCGCTTCTCCATTCATCTACAACCCTCATCAATTTGCCTGGAACGACTTCTTCATCGACTACCGCGACTTCCTTAGATGGCTTTCCAGAGGTAACTCTCGCTCACATTCCTCATCTTGGATCGCCTTCTGCAGATTATCGCGTACTAGGATTACTGGTTACAAGCGCAAGGCTTTGGGTGACCCATCATCCAAGATGTCTGGTGATGTTCCTCGTGCGGGTTTCACCAACGTTTTCTTCGGAGAGATTATTGGCCCTCTTTTGATCGTTGCTGTCACCTTGATTCCATACATCTTCATCAACTCCCAGGTCGGTGTCATTCAAGACAATAATGGTAGCAAGAGCCTGTACCAAACGAATTCCCTGATCCGTGTGGCCATTGTTGCATTTGCACCAATTGGTATCAACGCCGGTGTCCTAGCAGCTATGTTCGGAATGGCTTGCTGTATGGGTCCAGTCCTCAGTATGTGCTGCAAGAAGTTCGGTTCCGTTCTTGCTGCCATTGCTCACGGTATCGCTGTTATCATGCTACTGGTCCTCTTCGAGGTCATGTTCTTCTTGGAAGGATTCGTCTTCTCCAAGACTCTACTGGGAATGATCGCAGCTACTGCTATTCAGCGATTCATCTACAAGCTCATTATTGCCCTTGCCTTGACCAGAGAATTCAAGAGCGACACATCCAACATCGCCTTCTGGACTGGCAAATGGTACTCAATGGGTTGGCACACCATGTCTCAACCAGCCAGAGAATTTCTTTGCAAGATCACCGAGCTCGGCATGTTTGCTGGTGATTTCGTTCTTGGCCACGTCCTCCTCTTCATCATGCTTCCCGTCATTGCTATTCCCCACATCGACAAAGCACACTCAGTTATGCTGTTCTGGCTTCGCCCAAGGTATGTTTCGATCCCCGTCAAGTGTACCTCCCTCTAACATATCATAGTCGTCAAATCCGTCCACCTATCTATTCCATGAAGCAATCGAAGCTCCGTAAGAGACGCGTCTTCAGATATGCCGCACTCTACTTCGTCATGTTCGTCGTTGCCCTAGCTCTACTTGTTGGCCCTCTCGTCGCTGGAACCCAGATTATCTCTGGTACCTCTAGCTTGACTAAGGATCCTTCAAGCACCTTCTATCTTGTTCAGCCAGTTGGCTTGAACAACAACGATACCCGTGGTAGGAATGAGACCGGCACTGGAGCCGCGAGCAATGCTGCGTCGTCAACCAGCACAGCCACTGCTAAGATCAGATTGTTTTAGACGATGCATGTAAAAATGGCCCCCAGGCTGTATATTAGAAGGATACGGAGCAGTATATTTCAATGACTTTGGTTCGATGGGTGGTACTGCGGTGTTTCGAGTAATTGTTTTTCGGTGTTGCATGGTACACGGCTAGACATCTCTTTCCTTCCCCCCCACGTTCTTGCAACGACGACTATCTGCTCTGGTTTGCGGGGCTTTGAGGTCGCGGCTGGATAACGGCTGCAGAGTGTGATGCAGCATGATAATACAGAACAATACACACATTGGTGAACATAACGCCATTTGAAGTGAGAACGTTGAGTTGTGATATTGACTGCTCGTGACTATTTCTTGAGACTGTATGTGAAACTTGAACCTGCACCAGTGCTTGACGATGTTTGACTCGTATGAGGTACCTACGTATGCTTCAGGGGTGAACTTTCCTTCAGATATGTTGATTTACTCCCGTCCCACGCCCCCCAATTGATCTTAGGGCACATGGAGACTTCGAAATCGGTACTTAAACACAAACAACACTGCTATCCAATACAGCAACCGTTCCGAAACGCAAAAGAGTGAAGAAAATCCATCTTGAGGAGAATCACGTGATCGTAATTTCATCGGCATTTTGCAATTAGCGACCCGACCAGAAAGTCGGCGAGTCCTAAGCACTTCTATCAACTTCACGCACCCGTCCCATTCCCCTATTATGTCGTTTTTCAACGCCTCCGTCGACAATATGGAGTTCCAAGAAGCCCAAAAGTTCGTCGTGCGATCAGTCAATGAGATCACCAGCACGTTTCAAAAGGTGCCTGGCTCGGCCATGCTTATCCGCTACATTCGGAGCAGTTATCAAGATGATCCTGTACGCTCGGCGATTGAGTTGGTGTTGGTTATTTTTTTTATTAGGTATTTGTTGAGTCCGAGTTATTCGACTAAGAATGGGAATTTTGTGAAGTTGACGGAGGAGGTGAGTCTTTCGCAATGGGGTGGGAAGGGAAAGGGGTTGACTGATGGTGAATAGGAGATTGATGATCTGGTGGATGAGTGGCAGCCGGAACCTCTTGTCGCTCCGCAGACTTCATTTGAAGAAGCTGAGGCTGAGAGATTGCCTGTTATTGTTGGGTATGCAGATCTCTTGAATGTCGGGGAATCTCTGTTAATGAATGCATGATACAGACCGACAGGACCTCGAGTCAAGCTATCCAACGGCCGGACCGTCACGAACCTCGCATCCTACAACTTCTACAACTTCGTCGGCAACGAACAAGTGAAAGAAAAGGCCATCCAAACCCTTCGAACCTACGGCGTCGGACCCTGCGGCCCTCCCCTATTCTACGGCACGCAAGATGTACACGTGAAGACTGAAGCCGATATTGCCTCCTGTCTGGGAACGGAAGGATGCATTGTCTATGCTCAGGCTTTCTCTACGATTTCTAGCGTCATTCCGGCTTTCTGCAAGAGAGGCGATATTATTGTTGCGGATCGAGCTGTTAATTATGCTATAAGGAAGGGGTTGCAGATTTGTAGGAGTACGATTCGATATTATGAGCATAACAATATGGAGGATTTGGAGAGGGTGTTGCAAAAGGTTGTTAAGGATCAGGCGAAGAAGCCGTTGACGAGACGATTCATCGTTACGGAGGGACTGTTTGAGACTGTTGGTGATTGTGTTGATCTGCCAAAGCTGGTGAAATATACTCAATTCTCTACGGAGGGACAGTACTAATGATTTTCAGATCGAGCTCAAGCTCCGCTACAAATTCCGCCTCATGCTCGACGAAACATGGTCCTTCGGCGTCCTCGGTCGAACCGGTCGTGGCCTAACCGAAGCCCAGAACGTAGATGCTTCCCAAGTCGACATGCTCGTTGGTTCCCTTGCCGGTCCTCTCTGCGCTGGTGGTGGCTTCTGTGCTGGCTCCACCGATGTTGTCGAACATCAACGTATCTCTGCCGCTTCATACACCTTCTCTGCTGCTCTACCTGCTATGCTTGCTACGACCGCTAGCGAGACGCTCAACATGCTTCAAACTACTCCTGAGATTCTAGTTCAGTGCCGAGAGAACATCAAGGCGATGAGAGCTCAGCTTGATCCGAGAAGTGACTGGGTTCACTGCACTAGCTCGCCTGAGAACCCGATCCTGTTGCTTGTCCTCAAGTCCGACATTGTCAACTCAAGACGTCTCAGCATTGAAGAGCAAGATCGCGTCTTGCAGGAATGTGTTGACGAGGTAAGCCATTCTCCCCATCCTTTCCCAAAGGTGCTATGTAGCTAATAGAGCCTCCAGAGCGTTGCAAACGGCGTCCTCATCACCCGCCTAAAATCCATGCCCCTCCCCGCCGGCTCCAACGGTAAAGACGAGGAATGGAAACTCCAGCCCGCGCTCAAAGTGTGCATCACAACTGGCCTTTCCAAGAAGGAGATTGAGAAGGCTGGTGTGATCATTAGACACGCCATTACTAAGGTTTTGACAAGGAAGACGAGTCAGAAGTTGTCGTTGCCTGCTACTTTGTAGCTTGGCCGTTGAGGGGAAGTGTACTATAGATTGCGATGCATAGAGAGCATTTCGGCGTTGGAATTGGATTGGGCATTGGTGGGTGGCAGCGGAGTCTGCTAATGTGTAATTCGTGTACAGATAGATGTACAAATAAGAGAGATGACCGCTTCTATTAAAATTCTTCCTTTACTTTACTGTTCTGCTTCCTCTAGCGTTGCAAGGCTTTGAACTTCTTCCAAAGCGATTTTTCTTCCGCACTTAAAATGGTCTCCGTGCATTCAAGCAGTTAGGTCGATAGCCCAAACCATTCGTTCACCTTATCTTTGAAATCCATACAGTCTTGGCAAATCTTGGATTCGGGAGAGCTGATAAGGATCCTAGCTTCGCAGAGAGAAATCGGCGGCTCAGGGAGCTTCGGTAGAAAGCTCGACTCTTCAGCAGTCCTCACAATTCTCTCAATTCTTCCTCCAACCTTCCCATCCATTTGACATCGGCGTATATCTCTACCATTTCAACGCCCTTGGGTAACTCTGGATGGTCATCTTTAGTACTTCCACTTTGCCATCGTTACACTCCGCTGTGTAACGCTCGTCTTACTCCCGGAGGGCGGATGATTTCTTTCCTCCATCAGAGAAGCGAATGACTTTCCTCAACTGTCGTTCTTTTGCCGTAATCGAAGATTCCAGTTCTACCGTTGAGGAAAATCCCCGTGGGAGGAAGAGGCGTCGATCGACGAAGTAAGCAATCAACTGCTTCTCAGCATGGCAGGCGCTCCACCGGCTTGGAGCCCCTCGATCGTATTCATGTGGATCTAGTTGATGACCGACCACAGCTGCAATACGGAATACTTCATCCGTCCAGACCATTCCGCTGACTCTAATAGAACCCCATTTACCATGGCTCCATCTGCTCGTAGCGGCAATCGGTAGGAATGGACTGCCTCGTTCTAACTGTGCAACTGTCTTCCTCTGTCTATTCACAGGATACTTCACGACCGGTCCGCGAAAGACTATTGATAGGTTATTGAGAGACCGTCTGAAGGAGTATTCTCTGAAATCTGATGCCGTTGGAGTGGAGCAGTATACCGCGACTTCCTTGACTTTATTACGAACCAGGAGTCGTACGATTTCTCGCCGATCCGCGTCCCTATTGAAACTATCTTCCTGATACACTGGCTCACTTCGAGAAGATCCTATCTGGCCGCCCGCTCACTCATACCTCTCCTTCTTGTTCTTCACCATTGGATGGGCAAGGTCGACTGCTGAACGCCTCTCCTTGTCGCGGAGACTCTTGTCCTCACCTCCTTTTAAAGTAGTCGAACAGTCTCAAGTCTGCCCCACAAAGCTGCTTCCATGAGTGTACTTCGACCCTGATGATTAACCCCATCGACATCAGAGCCTGCGTCGAGAAATAAGGACACCATGCCCGGAGTCGTCCCTTTCCGTATCGAAGGAAAACCTGTATCTGTATTCGCCCCTACGACCACAATCCGAAATCCGTGAGCCAGGAGCATAGGAACTGAGGCCATGCCAATGGATTTCTTCGCAATAGGGACAGTGAATGTAGAAATTTGTTGCGTTCTGCATACGACTTCTACTTGAGGCCGTCGATCCTCAATTGCTCGGAGTACGGTTGGTTCCTTGCAAGTGGCAGGCATCCTGATTGCTTGGAAACTCCGAGCCGTGTTGTTTGACTTTCAAAGACAGTATTTTGGAGAACGATGTTGAGGTGGAAAATCAAAAAATCATGCGGATTTTCCATATATACATGTGAGAGACTTAGAGGGAAGGCAGAAGAAGGGTGTAGTGTGGTTATACAAAGTGCCTAAGGCTTTGGATGAACTTATTACAGCCTCGTATCAACTCAGCATTCCAACAGAACGAAGAACACAGTGCGGAAACTGGGAACGCATAATCTTGAAAGTTAGGAGTGAGCGGTAGGTTTGGTGGAAGACTCTTAATTGTTAGGAATGAGGCTCTGTGGGCAGATATGCTGCAGAGACGACTAGGCTATTCCTGATTAGGCTAAGTGTTAAGCGTGTGGCACGTGACTACATTCGAGACTCTGTAATTTCTCCAGCATTAATCACTTAAAGCGTCTACTACTTAAGAACCCCTCTGCGCGCTACCGGCTCACCCGCTGGATCGGAATGGAACAGGGACGAGGAGGATGATCAAGGTTCACTTCCAGACATTAATTAGTCTGCAATACATTAGAAGAAGCATAACTGAGTGAGATCTCTCTACCTCGTAGAACTTGGCAACAAAATCAATAATTGACAGCATCCACCTTCCATCTAATTACCATCCTCCCATCTGAAAAGATCAAGGAAACCTTGACAACAACAACAACCCAATCTGTTCCTCCCCAAAGCATCTACCACCATACTTTGTTTTTGGAGATCTTGCTGTTCTAAGCTTCCCAAGAGCTTGACTCTCCTCTGCGCAGTCTCAGCAGTCGATATACGCGAAAGAGCAGAGCCCAAGAAATGGAACGATTCAAATCAAGTCAGAATGTTCTGGAGAGTCGAGGAGTTGCCTGGGCGAGCTTTATATATCTGTTTACTTAGGACAGGTACTCGATAAGCGTGACTTGGCCTAGAAACACTCGAAGTCGAATCGCAGGAGCAAGATGTTTGGTAAGGTAGGTTAGCAACCTACAAAGGTCGCAAACTCAGATTCACAGTCTCTTCCTTGAGAAAGCTCCATTACTTCAATAAACTGGCAAAGATGTTGTAGGAGGGAGCTTGGTTATCATAGAAGACACCAATCCAACGTGGGAACAACAAGGCATGCATGATTTTCGTTGAATTCGAAAATAGTAGTCACAAAGGACCAGAATAAAAAGTATGTACAAAGAAGGTGATCATTGATCATTCAGAAAGGGTCATCAATCCATCTCTCATCCCCGTGAAAATAAAACTTAGACAGTTAGACATCAAACAGTACGGGCATTTCCATAATATGTACCCAACAATCCAGACACGAACCCCTTATTTTAGTCTGCCATGTGACCCTCCAGACGCCAAATTAGAAAGAACCAGTCCTTGTTTGGCCACAAAATCTTCCTTCCAGGTCAACCGGCTGCCACGGCAAATATGTACGATAGAACTGCAGGACGAAATGTAGCAACTCGAGTGTCGTGTCATGGTCGGTAAAAGCTGTTCCCCAACGTGTGAAACATTGTAGAATATGACGAGGAATGGACATGATATCGTGGCGTAATAGAAGATCTAACCAGATGGTGAGTTTCTTCCGTCCAAACCCCAGTATTGTTCGGCATCAAACTGAGCAGATGAGCTGGTCTTCCACAAAGTGTTGTAGGCAGTGAACAGGAAGATAGCGTCTGGGGTGGAGGAGAAGGCAGCCTTGATAGCGCTGACAGCGGCGGCTTGGTTCTCGAGAGATGGTACTGCCTTTTGGTTGGTGTCTCCCTTCCATGGCCATCCAGTCTCAGTGATCACGATCTGCTGGCTCTTGTTGGCCAAGACATCTTGAAGGGTCGGGATCATAGTCTGAAGGAAGGTGCCAGAGTCAGCGGCGGCGTAAGATCCGTCGAAGAATGGATGGCAGTTGACTGCGCAGTAGTCGGATGCATCGCAAAGGGATGGGTTGGCACGTGCAGCAACGAGCGTGTCGACAGTGACAACCTTGCCAGTGTAACCAGCAGCTTCGAGAAGTGTGCGAGCTGTACTAATGGCAGCAACGACGGTCGAAGCAGAAGCAGTACCGGAGTTGACGAGCTCATTGCCGACAGAGATAGTGTCGAAGCTGCTCCAGTCGCCATTGGCCGCAGAAACGATAGTTGCAACCTCCGAGCTGAGCGTGCTCAGATCATAGATGCCAGCGAACAATTTCATACCCTTGGCCTTGGCAGCAGTGAGGACAGTTGCTACTTGGTTGCAATCAGTACCATAGGTTCTGACCAGGGAGTAGCCAGTGATAGACTCAAAGTCAGTAGTGACTTGAGATTGAGTCTTGCACGTGCCATCAGAGTTGTATGGAGAGTATGAAATGCCGAAGCCACTGCTCTCGCTTGAGCTGGAGGTAGACGAAGAAGAAGTGGAAGCTGCGGTGCTGGTCTGGGCAGGGGCGGCAGCTGAAGTGGTGGCTGGGCTTGCAGTCGATTCGACTGGGGCTGCAACCACAGCAGCAGCAGAAGTAGACGAGCTTGAGCTGGATGCTGCTTCGGCGTTGACAACTGGGGCGGCAACAACTGGTGCGGTAGATGTAACAGCAGCGACACTTGAGGAGGAGCTGGAGGTTGAGATAGCGCTCAAGCTTGGTGTAGCCGAAGTTGATGGGGAGGGTGCGAGGCCGTGTTGAGTGCTCCAAGCTCCAGCGTCAGGGACATTGACCACTTGGGTTGTAGTAGAGATTGGCTTGCCAGCTTGGTCGACATAGACAATGACTTCAGGGACCTCAGTTGCCTCAGCATAGACCGTATCGACGATAGTGACAACGACATCGCCATCCTTCTTCGCATGTTGGTGTTGGCGCTCATGGATATGATTGCGGCGGCCTGTAATGTCTGTCAGATTGCAACTGCATCGATTCGGCAGAGTACTCACGGTGTGGCTGGGCGGAAACGAGGGAGAGCACGCCAATGGCAGCGGCGAGGAGGGATTGAGACTTCATCTTGAGATCGAATGGTCCGGAAAGTGTAGATGTACAGTTCTATTTCGTGGACGCGTTTCTTAAGATCTGTGACCGGCCAGCGGTAATCAGCAAAATGAAGACTTTGAAGGTGCGTTTCGAAGTGTTGTGAGAGGAGATGGAGTCAGAGGAGGATCGGTGGGGAAATTTTGGGGAAGTCGTTGGCTAGACCGTCGCAGTTGCGGGCGAAGATATTCACTTTCACAACAACGGAAGGCGATGGTGAGCGTACCTGCTTCCACAGGATAACACAACAATTAGGCACTCGACTCCTAAGGAATGTGCGGCAGTGGTCGCAGTCTCGGACGCGGGTTGATCGGATTGAAGAATGAGCGGTTCAATCGCGAATCTGGAGAGAGGGACTGGTCGAGACGTTGATGTCGATGTCGATGAATTCAAAAGAGCGAATAGACTGGTATTCAAAGATCGAAGTGAAGGAGTGAGAGTCCGCAGAGTCCGCCGGGGAGAAACCTTGTCGTCGAGACTGTTGTGGTTGTGGAGCAAAGTGGGAGGGAGAAATTGAGGGGTGGGTCGCTTTTCAGTGAGATCCGGGACCACGCCAGCGCCGACCACAACATGGCCTCAGACCAGTCACTAAAAGAGATCAAGACATGCTGGTGGATGTGGAACTTCGTATTTACACGCCCTATCAGTCTGCCGTGAGACTAGTCTAACTACCGGATCCTCTACAAACACCACAATTGGAGGCTGGGTGAGGCAATATCAATTGTGATCCTGCTGCTTTGTTTACAGGGCTTGCTTGGAGACTGCTGTTTGTATAGTATCCGGAGGCTGCACAGCTTGTTTGTTTGGGAGGAAGGATTATTTACTTTAACAAGTATGTTCTCATCAACATCTGTGTCCCTCCTTATGCCTATGCTTCCATGCCACGGGTCCCAACTGGCCTCTGTTTGGTGTGATTCCAGCCCGCCATCCCGCTGAAATCAGACGCGTACCAACAGCACATGCTTTCACCCGCCACAGGTTTTCAGTTGGGCATTCCCTCTAGGCTCTTTGTTGTCGCAGCAAGGTCGCATGGTTGTGTTGTCATTGCTTCTTTGCTTCTTTGCTTCCGCGCTTCCGCCAGCTCGCTATCGCGTATCGCAGGCTAGCGATAACAAAAGCCATCAATGCTCAAGATCAATCTCGATCCCAGTCCGCTGTCGTAATGCGTGGCAATCGTCTGAACTTCGCCACGCGATGCTCCGGGGTCTGTGCTGAAGCAGCTTTCGGTTGGGCGCGACCCCTGACTAAAACCAGGCACCGCGAACTGTATCAGCTAGCTTTTCCTGTTCCTGAAAATCCCTCTATGTTTTGCCTAAACTGGGCTAGCCTGACCCATTGAATGCTCACTGGATCCGAAAGCGCCCGGGTAAGCAGGATGTCTTGCATCACCATCACCACTCAATAATATCTTTTCCACCGTTCTTCAAACATGAACATGATATTGCGGTTTGGCGTCTCTCATGCCATTTCATCTAAATTGGTGGGGTTTCACAAGGATCAGCATGGCTGAGCCAATGTCCGGCTTCGAGCCCTCGTCAATCATCATCACATGAAATCTTCCAGGATGCCATGTCCAGAACCTTCATGATGTCTTGGACTGGATCACGAGCTGTTCAAAGCTCAAGAAGGCCAAGTCGTGTTCAAGAATAATCCAAGATCCTTGGATTCTTACTATGGAACTTGGAGGAAAACTCTTCAGAGATCCAAGAAATTGAGAGGTTCGATGAGAGCTTTGGAGGATTGCATGTCCGGTTGCACGAGAAGAAGAGCTGCCCTCTCATCTTTCAAAAATATTCCAAAATGACCCCCGATCCTTCAAACATGTCTCACGGTGCCACAATACGAGAACAGCAGTTCATCCGCGCGCTTGCGTCAAGATCTCCCCCTCCAATGCCGAGAGAGATTGCCTGAAATTGCCGCTGACGAAACGTGACGTCTGTCTCATCTTCTCAGTGTGGAAATCTTCTCGAACGAAATCAGGCCGTTCCTCGACTCACGGTGCAGGACGTGATCCGATCGAAAATAGTCTCGAGGAAGATCACGACATCTGACATCTCCTTCGTCAAGTCTATCTGACAGCGGGAGACTTCTTCTGTGGGCCTCCAATCCCTCTTCATCCTCCACTATCAGTAGTCTGATTGCTATTTCATCCTCGGGTCGCGGACCTAGCAGTGCACACTGTCTTTATGCAGACTGTGTGATTTTTCTCGGGGCCCAGTGGATTTTCAATTCATCGCTACTTGCGAGATCTTGGTTTCAAGTGCATGTAAAGTCTCAACAATTCTTGATGTTGGGACTTGGCAGCCACAACTGGCTCAGACACGCAAGTTTGCTGCAGGTTTTTATCCATCGAGCTGTTGAGCGGATCAGTACTCACACGCATTGGACGCGGGTATTGGCTCTTTTGGTGGGAGTCGGATCGTTCCGGGCGCTGGACATTGGCCCTGGGTGTTAGCTTTGTGTCGGTTTCCCAATGACTCAGTAGCTACGCTCTCAGAGCGGTCCTGCTATTTACCTCGTTCGATACCATCTGATGAATTTTCCTACAGGATAAACTCCATCCTGCAAACTCTCTCCTCTCGAAGTCCAAAAGTCTTCGACTACTTTAGCAAGACGTGGGAGCTTCAAATGTCCCTCTACATAAATCGACATTGCTCTTCTAATATCATGTTATAATACCAACATTCGGAATTTCAGTGCTTCCTCCTTTCGGCACTAACTTTGCTCTACTCATATCATATTCTAAAACTCCAACTTTGGACTTTCTAATATCTTTCTTTGTATCGGACATTCTTCTCAACAAAAACGTTGAAACTTGCAAGTTGAAACCAGACATTCACACCCGGGGTCCTCGGTAACTTTGGACATTCTTCCCGATGAAATGCTCGGATGTCGGTCAATGCTGCGCAGACTGTAATTTTCATGTGCCAATTGGTGATGGACTTTTATCACATCTACCAATGG
Organism: Acephala macrosclerotiorum; assembly: GCA_014904845.1. NCBI lineage: Eukaryota > Fungi > Ascomycota > Leotiomycetes > Helotiales > Mollisiaceae > Acephala > Acephala macrosclerotiorum. The sequence goes on along the minus strand of MU119205.1, from coordinate 350,602 downwards.
TTATTTCTGGCACTAGATATCATTCGTTAGATGTCGTTTAATGACAAATTTGCCAGCACATTTGCTAGGAGGTTCATGTCATTCTGGTCCCCTAGTAGTTGAGTTGAATATGAAAGTAGCACAGGTTCAAGTTTTGCGAGCCAAAATGTCATCTCTTCCCTCGTCTTACCGTCATCTTCAGCTGAGTAGTTCTCACCATGGCACACATCACCATCACGCAAACCAATGCTTTGACGCATAGTCGCGGCTTCATAAATCATGCATTCTTCCAATCTGCTACCTCGAACACGTTCTCTCAGGTCTGTGATTAAAGAAAAATGACCCTCAAAACTTCCGGTTAATAGCTGCGTTATCTCGCTCTCAATACCGATAGTAATGCGAATGCATCTAAGACACCCATGATGGGTACCACGAAAACGGACCAGGATATCACCCTCTTCTGCCAAAATTTCGCACACAGCACGAGCCGTGCTATTATCAGGTTTGCCATTTCTATCCAAAATTTCAAACAGCAGAAAGTTGCTCTCGGTTCCGCCGCGCAGCCTACCAACACCAGGCAGTTTTGGCAGCTCATGTAAAAGACGGTTTCGCTGCACCTCCATCTTTGCCCTGTTTCTCTGCATCACATCCAGACCGGCCGAAAGTGCGTAGCAGGCGAGTTTACTCGTCGGTCCTGGTATGTTGTAAGTCGCGCTGAGGTTGTTCAGGAGTTGTACTATGGGCGGCGAGGCGAACGCAGCACCGGATCTGATCCCTGCCGTCCCGAATGCTTTAGATAAAGTTTGGACGACCACAAGGTTGGGCCATTCGGTGATCCATTCGGCGCGTGAGGACGTCTTGGATGAGTAGTCGATGTAGGCCTTGTCAAGGACAACGACTCCGTTCCAGGTCGGATGCTCAAGAATCTTTGCCAGGTCCTCTTTAGGGATGATTGTGCCAGTTGGGTTATTGGGAGAAACGAGGAATACTAATTTGATGTTTGGCTCTTGGGAAAGAGCAGCGCTAATACTTTCCACATCGAGACCGAAACCGGGAGCTGGGAGGAGTGGCGCCTCGACAATACCGACGTCGTTGACATGCGCTGAAACTGAGAATATTTCGTATGTTGGTGGACAGATCAAGGTTTTGTCGTCGCCTGGAACCGCAAAACATCGTATGAGGACATCAATGACCTCGCTGGCACCGGCTCCGACATACACGTTGTCTGCTGTGATGGTCTTCTGCGTACAGCTGTGATCATTTCGTAGGTTGCAGAGATGCCGCTTTTCCTCTGACTGGAGGGGATCGGGGTATTGTCAGTTGAGACCTCGTGTTCAGGTGATATTGGTGGAGAATGCACTGAGACAATGTTCGATGTGGGAATGAGGTCTCACGCTCGATCGAGCATCGGCTCATATGGGTTGTCTCAGCTGGATTGGATGCACTAGTGAATTTAATTTATTAAGTGAGCATTCCCTCCTAGTTAGATGGGCAGATTAGATATCACAATACCACTCCTTTTGCCCTCTCAACTGATAGGTATCTAGTCAACCCCAGAGCGTCAGCCTTGTGGCTGTCCGAATTGAAGATTTCGGCCATGATGTCTTGTGGTATTGCTAGCTCTCATTAGCATCCAAGGGTATCTTGATCCTATCATTCTTGTAGTAGTTAACGAAGGTAAGTTAGATAGTGGATGAAACGAGGAGCGATAAGAAGCGGACTTACTGCCGAGCTACACAGTATGGCTCGAGACTCAGAATATTACGTTGCGCGCATGTTTGTAGATTAAAAGGTGACATGTTTTTTAGCGGTAATCTATTTCGTATGTCGTTTAACTACATGAACGTACTTGCGTGACTTGAGCTTCTGGGCTTCGAGGCAACGCGAAAACCCCCAAATTTCATCAAGAGCTTACACAGCATAATATTTTAGCCGGTTAGCACTAGCCATGCACAGCGCTGTAGGGACGAATCGTTTTCTCAGAAGGCTGTTAAAATGAAATTACGTGATAAGTGAAATGGCCTCGAACGTGAGCAGAAACGGGATTTTGGAAAATGGTTTCTGCAGACACATAAGACACGTATGTTATACAACAATGGGCGTTGTAAATTGACCGTATGGCTTGTGTGTAGTAGCCAAAACTAAGACAACATGTAACATTGATTGTCTTGAAATATATATCTCCGTAGATAATCAGATGCAAGTAGAAGATATAATACAACCCATAACTAAAATCACACGGAGAAACTCCAAAACTCGTCTAAGTGACCAATAAAAGGGATAGGAAACCCGTATATATGCTGAGTATAGAAAAAACGAATGTGACTGACAGGATATAGGCAGGGAAGAGAGCTAGCTGAGATATTCAAAAGGATGAAACGTGCTCCCCGATGTCCAACCCATTCTTGACGACAATAATTCCGCCATTATGCACAAAAACAATGTCTTCATTCTGTCGTACTTTTGATATGAAGCTGGAATTTGCAGTTCGCCAGACAGAGGGAATAAAAAAATGCTTTTGAAATGCATCCATCAACACACCGCCAAGTTCGACTGAGCATACCCAGCCTTTCCTCGAAATGAAAAGAAGATAAGAAGTGTTGAATCTCTCCACAGTGCCTATGATATAATCGACATCGGGAATTTCTGCCACATTTCTTGTCGAAGAGCTCGAAGGGCTCGTCGATCTCGCAGGATGGAGAGCGGAGGGTCTCAAAGTCGACAGATCAAAGACATAGACATTGGTGGTAATGATCTTAGGAGACATAACCTTAAGGGAACGTTGGCTAGGAGGCACTCTCTGTGCAAATACCAGGTCATCTCCTTTACTAGCGATGGAGATGGCGTCCGTATCAACGTTGCCTTCTGATGCGCTTGCATCACCGCGAAGCGATGTGAGAGAATCATCAGAGATGGCGAGCTGAGTGAGGTCGGACCAATTAAAGAGCTTGACAACATCTTCCTCGACCAAAAGCAGCTGCGACGGCATGGAGGGACGGGCAAACCACTTCCACGTTATTCGTTTGCGTGCTGTCATCAAGGCAACGCGTTGTTTCGATGAGACTGACCAGACCGAGTCCGACTCTGATGAGGACACAAGTACTAGTGATCCAGTTGGATCTACAAGGACTTGACTGATTGCACAACCTTGCTCTAATTTAGCCTCGAACAGCAGCTCGGCGCTCCGTTCTCCCCTAGCTCCCGTCGTAATTTGCATGACGCGAAAATGCCCTGATGAATCAACGCTGATAGCGACCCGTGGCTTGTAAGCCCAGTCGATGGATGTTACGCTGGTGAAGCTGCCCCGATGTTTATAAATATTTCGCATCGTGTTTTCTGGGTCGTCAAGCTTGCAGGTGTCGACGCGACCATTGCTCCGGCCGCAGAAGGCAATTCCGCTTTCCTCGCAGCAGTGTAGGACCGTGATGCTTGAAGACTGATCGAAGACAGGAACTTCAATGTCATCTATTGCCTGGCGGACAGAGTCACTGGGCTCGCTGGCATGAGAGTCGGAATCCTGGCTCATCAGGGCCAGAGGTTCCCAGACGTTAGATTGCGTGCCTCTTACGTCTATTATCCTCAAATTGTCACTTGTGAAAGTAATTGACGTTATAGAATCTTCTTGCATCTGAATCTGATGGAGAAATTGGAGCGTCTCAAAGTCGTAGATCTTGATGGTACCGATTCCATCACCACCGGCCAGAGTTTTCCCATTAGGCGAAATTGTCAGCCTATCTAAGCCAGCTGTCATCCAGACCAGTGGTTTACAGGTGGTAGTGTCGAAGATAACTACGACTTCGTCCCAGTAAGACACAACAAGGCGCTGATAAGATGGATTGGGGTTGAGAATGGTACAATGAATAATGTGGCCCGCGCTACTGTGTTTATTAATATCCTGGCGTATACAGGCCCCGATTGGGCGCTGGCTCTCCAGTGACCAAAGCTGAACAGGTTTACTCCTGTAGACAACGGCCATTACTTGTTGTTCGATGGAGATTCTGACAGCATTTGGGGTCTGATGGTAGCCGGGATCCTTGGCGTCAATGAAGGTGTCCGTCCACGGCAATTTTTGTAAGAGAGACCCATGCGAAGTCTCCAAAATTGAAATGTACTTGTCTCTTGAGGCTATTATGAGCCGGGACTCGGTCTCGTTAAAAGCCATCGCGAGTATCTGTGATTCGGTGCTGATACAGAACAGTTCATTGCCCATGAGCACGTCCCAGAGCTTCACATGTCGTAGGCCAGCTGAGGCGAGAAGCTTCGAGGTAGCTCCAAACTCCAGAATAGAGACGGATTCTCCATGCCCGAGTGTTGCAAGCTCCTCACAAGTAGACGTGCGATAAATTTTGACCATGCCATCTGATAGGCCAACAGCAAAGCGTTCGTCCAAAGTAGCAACTACCGTGCCATAAGTGTCATGATACGAAATTGAACAGATTCTGTCATCCCAACCCTTATTCCAAGCTCCCACCAGCTTGATACCATCTTCAGCACAGCCAAAATTTCGATAAATAGCCGAGTCGCGTGGGCAGAAGGGCGGTATGAGGGTGTGGATCGCTGCAGGGTTGCTGAGCAGGTTGACGCCGAACTGTGTTACGATACGCGACAAATCAACCGCCCAGGCAGCGAGGTCTCTCGGTATCATGAGCACGTGTTTGGATCTTCTTGCAAGATAGCTGGACAGGTGTCTCGATGTTCGAATCAGGCAATCCAGACTCCTTAGTTGAGCAATATGCTCAATCCACGATAGCACGTTTGTGTTGAAGAACTTTACCAGCATGTCAAACAGCCCGTCGGGTGAGGACGAAGCCCTCACAATATGTTCACTGAAACGGAGACCGGCGTAGTCCGCCATGGACGTCTTGCTGGTGATCGCCGTACCGCTGCGGCGTCTTTTCGAGTACTTTAGGTCGTCACTCAGCAGGTATTTCAAACATGCCATTGCCATCATCTGGTGCCCTTCAGCAATGTCAATGCGTAACTCGGAGTCGAGGGTACTCATTGTAAGGAATGCCCGTGCGGTTTCGTGGACGACATGTATGTGTGACTGCTTATCGACGTCCAAAAACTGGCCGCAGAGGTATTGAAGGCTGGTTCTAAGATCGCGAACCAAGGTGGTATCCAGACTGAGCTTAATAGCGTCCTTCATCTGATCCACCGTCAAAAGATGCACAGAACAAATTGTCCAAGTGATCACATGTTTCGCGAGGTTCTTCGATCTTGAAGACTCCATCTTCTTGATGTTACTATAGTAAAGTTCGCTCATCTTTTGCGGTACCTTTTCGAGAACATCATGTACCTCTTCGACCGTAAAGACATCGCGGAGCTGCTTCATCACCAATGCAGTCCATAGAAAGCTACTGCCTGACTTCTCTACAAGATTTTTGACGAGACTTTTCCGCTCTTCGGTGCCGTAAACAGGCAAAGTTGCTGATAATGTCTCAACGTAAAGTTGAATGTCAGCCAAGGAATCGTCGGGTGTGATTGATTCCGTGATGGTAGGGAGGCGAGGAAATAGGTTGTCTAAAGCTTGGCTGGGTCGGCTTGTGATGAAAACCTTCAGAGGAATGTTGTCATCTATCTTAGATAGGAGTAGGAAGTATTCGTCAAGAGGCCCTCGGTCAACTGCTTCGTCCAGGGCATCGATGACCCAATAATGCCTGCTTTCGTTCAGTATGAACAACACTGAGATGCTTGGAGAAACATACGGTTTTTTGAACTTCTCATGAGATACACAGCCGGTGAACACATTATGCCAGATAGACTTATGGTTGCGAATGTCAATGGGAGGTCCCTGTTGTGAAAGCTGAAACAGTGCCTCGCGGACGGCGGGGTTTGTCCTGGCCATCTGATATGCCATCGAGCGCAAGAAGCTGCTGAGACTCGGAATCACCTTTTCCCCAGTTTTGAAGAAGTAATAGCAAGTTGGACTGTCCTTCAAGTAATCGATAACATAGCTTGCAAGGATAGACTTCCCACACGCAGGAGGCCCTTTGAGCCAAAAGTAGCGAGGAGTGTCGGAATTTAGCCATTCCTGGAACTTGGGTTTGAAGGTAAGCCAGGAGCAGGATCCTTTGAGCCTAGTATCATCGAGAGTTAATAAAATCTCTTCAGGAATGTAGTCGAGTGACAAGTAATTAGAAATCGCTCCCATTTGCTCTTCGGACGTCTCGTATGACGATGGTTCCTCATGCAAGACCGTTTCTTCTTCAATAAAGGGCATTTGTTGTTGCAGCTTTGAAACAGATCTTATTTGCTGTACTGTTGCTGCAAGCCGGTTCCTTAGAGACCTGTAGTTCGAGTCTTCAACACTTTCAAACTTTGCTAAATTTATATGAGTTGCGTTCAGAAGCTGAGTGCGCTCTTCAGCATAGCCTAATCCACCATTAGCTATCGGGAAAAAGTGGATGCTAATCTTCACTAGGACTGACCTAATGTGGCAGACTCTACACTGACGATAATGCCCACAGGAAAAGTCGGCTGAGACTCGTAGAATGTGTGGAGTCGAATTCCGTGATAGTGGATGCGAAACTGATCATTGAGAATACGGATCAGCTCCGACTTGGCTTCCAGTCCAGTCACAAACGCTCGACGTCCAGCGCCGCTGACGCGGAGGATGTTGTTCAGAGTCGCAGCCAAATCCGAGCCCCTGTGCGGTGTGCCCAAGAAGTAGAACGAATGCATGCGCTCAGCAATGTCTGCGAACTCAGGATTCGTCTTACAGAGAATGCAAGCCTTTTTGATCACGAGCCCACCCATGCTATGTCCTATGAGGATTATTCGAGTATCCTGGTCCTTGATCTTCGGGTTACTGTGCAGCTCTTCAACTAGAGACTGCCCAAAAGCGTGAACATCAAGCGGACTTTTCAGCCATGTGGCCCAGTTGGAATTGTAGCCAAAGCTGTGTATGCGGACGCCTTCAAAGTCTGCATCTTTAGGGAGCCATTCTTTGGGCCAAAAGTACTCTGCGTCCTGCGTGCGATACCATGTTGTGCTGGAGCCTCCCCGAAGACCATGAACAAAAACGAAATCGGCGATGGTCGTTGAAGACGCGGCTGGCTCGAATACCGTGTTTAACCCAAATTCGTTCTTGAGTCTCGCGACTGATTGCGATGCTTTCGGCTTATATTGTTTCAGCGACAAGCTAGTGAATCGCCTTAATAACGAAGAGCTAGAGCTAGAGCTCGCCCGGCCTTTTTTGGAGTTAGGCTGCTTCTGTGAGAAAATAGGGCAGGTTAATTAGCTGATTGTAGCAAAGAATGCGCAACGAAGTGAAGCACTGTTCTACAGCTGGGGTAAACTTACATCGTCCTCAAAGCGGGCCTACCAAAATTCGAGCGTCTTGGACATATCGTACAAAGAACACAAGTGCAACATCCCACTTGTAGAACCTCTTCCACCTTATCTGCAAGTAAAGCTAGCTAGCGACTGATATAACCTTGCCGCGCGCCTTCGTACGGAGGTACAGCGCTTAAATATCATCAATCCAAACAAAGGTCTAAACGCCACACACGATTTCAACATCTTGTAACTTTTGCTATATCTAACCAAAAAACTTTATTTGAAAACTGAAATCATTTTTAAAAAGAGGATTATATACTTGTCTTTTTTTGTGTTTTTGTAGTACGTTTTAATTGTAATATAAAAAGCAAACTTATTGTTACGGGAAAACCCTGTACATAGGCACGTGCTACTAGCTAGTATATAAGCTCCGTAGTTGAGAGTAACCTCATCATTCATCCATATATATTACATCCACTGCTTCTACAGCACTTCCCACGTCCTTTGTGTAACACTTATAATCTTTATTAGCGCTGTATTTCCATATAATTAGTATTATAATTATTACCCGTTTTGACCAGGTAAACGCCCAGTTTTATTAATCGCCTAACCAAAAAATTCGATTTTTGTACTATTTGTTTATAAGAATATAATAAATATAATATTTATAAAATTTTAATTTTTAATTTTTTTTTTTTTTTAAAAATATATAATATATAATCGTATTTAAATTTACGAGAATATTTATATATAAATAATTACATTTTGATTTTATTAAATTTTATAAAAGTTTTTTAAAATTATAATTTTTTTGGAATAAAAATCCCGATTTTTTAATTAGGCGTTTAATAAGATTAGACGGTTACCCAGTCAAAACGAGTACATGCACTTGAACCGCAGTCTCGCCAGTTGCATAAAAAGTCGTTTGCACCCTGCGCCTTGCCTGCATGTGTTTAACACAGCTTTTAATTTTAGTCTCTTTCTTTCCAAGTGGACGCCGCACTAAGTGCCAAATACTAACCTCGGGCAAGATGTCTGGGCTCACGGGAATGCCGCCGCCTAAGAAACAGGATATGTTTCAGGCGGTCATTGTAGACGATGCCGTCGCAGAGCGTAAGTGGGGTTTGCTCCGAACAAGGCTGCTAGCAAGATTTACTTCTGACCACAAACGGTAGACTTTCCTGAAGGATCTATATTGATATCCGCCCAGTCACATGGTGCTAGCTTCTGGACGCGCACTGCTTGTATCGAGCTAGAATTAGCCAACAAAACACAGTGCAGATACTTCATGAAAGTTGCGACCGGGGATGTTGGACTCGGGATGCTCAGAGGCGAGTATCATGGTGTCAGTGCGCTCTACAAGTTCGTCCCAGAAGGCGTTCCGCGTCCAATAGCACACGGAACGTACAAGGCAGATCAAAATACCCATTTCTACCTCTGTGACTTTATCGACATGATCGAGGGGCTGCCTGACATCCGCAAGTTCTGTGCTATGCTTGCCAAGCTTCATCATGACAGCATGGTCTCGGAGGACGCACCAACAGAGTTTGGCTTTCCTGTCGTGACCTATGAAGGCAATATGTACCAGGATGTGACTTGGTGCAAGACCTGGGAGGAGTCCTTCATACTTCATATAAAAGCTTTGTTGACCAGGAGAGGATCTCCCAAGGACCTAGCAAAGAGCTCGACGAACTCCTTTTTCCGCTCATAGAGAAGGTTATCCCTCGGCTCTTGCGGCCATTGCAGACCCATGGGCGCAACATCAAACCTGTTTTGGTCCACGGTGATCTTTAGTATGGAAACATGGCGACAAACAAGGCCACAGGAGAGCCGCTCATGTTTGATCCGTCCGTTTTCTGGGGTCACAACGAATGTAAGTATATAACAAAAGTATCAAGGCTCCTACGCAGCAAAGCTCATAAGTTTGCGTTTTGCAGATGACCTCGACAACATGAATATCCCTCGGTATAGGCTTGGGCGAAATTGGATGAGAGAATACCACAAGCACTTTCCAATTTCAGACCCAGAAGATGACTATGAGGATCGTAATGCTGTCTATGCAATGTAAGGCTTCAGCAAATTTCAATTGTGCCTTGTTGATGATCTGAAGTCGGGCAAACCTTTGTGCCTCCACTCTCCACCAGGGCAACCGACACTTCCGGGATTTGTAAGGTATTTCTATACATCGTGGCTCAGCATTTACTGACTCGCTACAGGGCTATCGACGAGATCAGGAGGCTTGTTCAGAAGTACCCGAACGGCTACCAAGGGGAATGATGCGACCTTTTGTTCCTTCTACGCTTATGTTGTTTCTTGCCCTTCTCCATATTCCTCCGTACCTCAACTCGATAAAATAAAAACCTCCGGAGATCAAACAGAGAGAGCCCAAAATTGTGAAAGTCCATCCAAAACCTATGCCATTAATCATCTCCTGCAACACTGACACAAATGCTGCGGAAATGGTACATCGAACTATGTTGAAAGAAGCTTGGGCAGTGGCTGGGGCATCTTGACAGATGTCAACCACTAAAGTATTATTGATCTTGAGTTGTCAGCCAAAGTTTCACCTGTACAACCGGCGTGGCTTACATTGAAACATGTTTGTATGGAAATTCCCGCCACAAAGAGGCAAATCAGCGGCCCTGAAGGGTGCTAAACTATTTCGATTTGAATATATTCCAGATTGTCTGTAGAGACTTACAACATGCTTGTCAACGAGCCACCCATACACCACGACGGCAATGAGAGCGCAGAAGGTGGGTATGAAGACACTTCTCATCCTAGCTTCCTCGATAGGGAAATGTAGCAAATCATCTCTGGAAACTTTGTTGACTGGCAGTCCGTGAGCTCTTGCTACTACACGGTAATCGTGGTCAATCCATCTGCCGGATACAACAGTTGAGATGATGGCCCCGATACCAAAAGGCAGATAGATCAAGCCGGATTGGAGTTGATCAAAGTGATAAATGTCAATGAACGTCGTTGATAGCGAGGTATGAATACAAGTGTATATCATATACAGAATGCTGCCAGGAATTATACTCACTGCAACATCTTTGCGTGAGAGGACAAGGAGACTCTTTATTGGATTCGGAAATCGAGCCTTGCGAGGCTCGACAGACAAACTTGGACCACGGTGCCGTTTCCAAGGCCGCATGGTCCCAATTACAACAGGGCGTGAAAACCACGGTGGTTCAAGACCACCGTTATCAACCAAAGCGCGGTTGGTCTCTGGGAGCACCAGAGTCATGGCGACTAAACAGAAGCCAGACATTATGGCAAGAAACCAAAATATCCATCTCCAGCCGACACTGGCGGTCAGAGCTGCACCAATCACCGGCCCCATGCTGGGAGCTGTGGTGATGCTGCCGCACAATTAATCTCATTCAAACGAGCTGACCTGAGGGTAGGAAAGACGGGAAAGAACTACTTACCCGAATGATACTGCGCCTACAAATGCACCTCTCTCGCTTGGAGCTGCGATATCGGCAATGGCTCCATACGCAACGGAAAAGGTCCCTGGATTTTATCTTCAGCTTTCTTCTCTCCCACACCTGCGTATAAATACCAACTCACCGGATATTCCTGCACTCTGCAGCATACGAAGTAACAAGAGAGGTACGAATGAGTGTTGAAGTGCTATCCCAACGTTGGCGACAACATAGAGCGTCAGTGTAAAGACGTACAACGGCCGTCTACCAAATGTGTCAGAGGCATCTCCAGCTAGTGATGGAGCAATGCCTGAAACAATCATGTAAGAAGTCACTGTCAGATTGACTAGGGTTGTTGATGTGTGGAGATCGGTGGCAATCATCGAAATGGCTGGATAGTAGATAAAACTGCTCAAAGTAGAGAACCAGCCAGCAAGAGCTATCAAGACTACAATGGTACGTCTCTCGCCCTTGGTGAACAGGGTATATGGCACAGGCGGTGTGAATGCCTCAACCGGACCTTTAGCCGCTTTCTTGTTGTCTGTGATAGCCATGGATTATGCGCAACGAGGTGAGTGGATGATGGGATGGTGGGTGAGTTGGTGGTAGGCTGGTGGACTTTCATGGTCGTATTGATGGTAATATTGCTCAGCGTTCGCATTACGCGAAGGTGGTGGGGGCCAGTACGCCCGGTTTGGATGAGAACAAGAGCACACAGCTGCAGAGTGGCTGGGATGATTTGATCGGAAGGCTGGAGGATTATATCGATGTTAAGATTGCTCGGGCGCTCGGGTTACACGAAGGTGGGTAATGACAATGCAGGTTGCAGTGTATGATCAGCGATTGCTACTACTCCAGAACCCTCTCCCTTTCACTGGCCTGGGCGAAAAGGCCGCTATAAAACTTACCTTTCGAAGTAATTACTACGAAAGCAGAAAACTGTACGCGGGAACACAACTCTCTTCAATCAGTCCCATTTTGATCTTCACTTGACCTGCAGGCATGGAAAACAAATACGGTACGGCAAGACTACAGACGCTCAGCCTGATCGATCTCCAGAAGGGCCTACCCAGTACCAGAGCGCACTTTCTTGACATTTGTAGGAACGAGGGTTTCTTTTATTCTCGGAGGTTGACCAAAATGATAGCCCGCTTGGAAAGGCCATGAGATATTTAATGGATCTCACCAGACATCCCTTTGACGTGCCTGAGAGGAAAAAAGACGGTATCCTTTCCAAACAACTGGGAGAGGCAATTCTTCAGGGTATGCCCACAGCTTCGCAAGCTTTCAGGCTTTGTTCAACGCTGATATCGACTTTTAGAAGTAGTAAAACCTTCAACTATCCCTCTATGGAACTCGAAATAGCTTTCTCATGTTACATTGTAAGACCGACAGTCCAAAGGTCAGTCAGTATATCCCTCCGTTTAAACGACACCTTTCTCTCTTCATATTATATCCCGGGATTGAACTTTCTATTGTCCTTTTTAGTTCTGGGCATTCTTCTGGATAAGAATATTCAAATACTGGAAGGGAGAGACAGACATTCGTACCTATTGTTAGTAGTAGCCTTGGATATTCTTCTCGATAAAATGTTCGAACATTGGTTTACGCTGGGAATTCTTAATTTCATATCCCATTATTCGGTGGCGGACTCTTGCAACTATTCCAGGGTCATGTGCTGGGAGTAAATCATGGAAATTTCTGCTGTACTATACATTGACCTCGGAGGTTTAGAACAATCTGATTTCCAGTATTTGAGTTGGACGTGGGAGCGGCATAGGTTCAAGTTTTGCAAGCGAAATGTAATCACTTCCCTCGTCTTTACGTCGACCTCAGCTGAGCAGTTCTCACTATCACGCAAGCCAATGCTTGGCCGCAAGTTATCAGCTTCGTAAATCATGCATTCTTCCAATTCCATGCTCGTATACCCATCAGGTATCAATGAATGTTTGCCAAAATAACTAGCCCCCCCAAAATTATGCAAATTCTTTTCCATCCCATATGTCCGTCGCCGAAACTTATATACCATTGGCCTTCCGACTCAAGGCAAGAAGGAGAAGTACCGCTCATTTACCTCCGATAGTCTGCACCTCAGCCATATCATAATGTCCTGTTTGGCCTGCATGACCAGCCGCCTGCCCTTCCCCATAAACCACCACATCACAAATATTACACTTGATAGCCATGCCCCCAGTATCGGTATAATAATGCTTCGCTTGTAGTTTCTTGCATAGCTCGAGTGCTTTGGTGAGGATATAGTCGTCGTCTTGATCGAAGATTCGGACGTCGAAGTCGGGTGGATTGGTGGCGGTTGTGTGGGGTGGCTCCGAGGGGGATTGGACGATGGTGTCGTAGTGGATGCCGCTGTAGACGAGGATGCAGCGAGTTGCGGCGCCTTCGTTGAATTTATCTACTCGTAGGGTCTGGGTTGGGATGTTAATGGGGGACCTTCAGGGAACCAAGTAGGATGGTGGAGGGGTAAAGTGAAGGATAGAGCAGATGAAACTCACTTGAACATCGATACTGCAGATCTCAAGATCGAAATGCTTTGCCAAAATTCCCATCTCGATGAATCCTCCCCATGCATCTGGTGTTTGTATCCATCGACAATAATCGTCTGGCTTCTGCTCCAAAACGACTTGCGAATACGTTTCTGGATCGGCTTGAATTGCACCTGCTACTAAAGAACGAAGTTCTGTCATTGTGAGATCGTCACCTGGCAGGACTGCTGTGCCAAAAGCTCGGAATAGACAGCTGTTGTCATCCGGCATTACTCTGAGGACTTTACAGGTTAGCAATATCCTGTCAAAGCAGGGATATTTCATACCAAGGGTAGCACCTCGTTCTGGTAATGGTAACTCTGGGACATCGCCTGCCATAGCTTTTCGCTGTAACGACACTTGTTTCTTCTCTTTCCTCTCTTTCTTCCCTGTCCTTTCAGGAGAACTGGAGATGCCCGTAAAAGAAAAGCTTTGAGAGGATTCACTGGTCTTTGAAGGCTTGCTTGCTGATGCTTCACTCAGTTGCTTACTTTGCCCAGCCTTATTGGTCTCGGGCGCCTCGTCCACTCGAGCACTTATTGTGAGCTGTTCGCCATCAAGCTTCACTCCAAGCTTGCTCAAGAGTAGCGACTTCTCGTGCTGTTCCAACAGCAGGGGTTGAGGGGGGTAACCATATTTGATGTCGAAGCTAGGAATGGAGGTCTTCTCTACTATCTGGTATATCAAGTCGCCTATTGTCGCATCGTCCGGTAATGTAATTGTGGAGGCGCCTCCTGGACCTCGTAGTCGTGCTCGCATTGTAAAGTTCGACAGCCTTGTCCTTGGGGCTGCGAGGTTTGATAGCCTGATGCGGGATCGAGGCTAGGGTTAGAAATGGTTTAAGAAAGTGTCAGAAAATGCGCACTACATGAACTGAGGATGTCAAGATATGCCAAATCGTCATAGGATCTTGGAGCTGAGCAAACTCGAAGGACAAAGACAACGAACGTCTTTGTTGCAAAATAGTGGGCATGGTGAGTTGTGTTGTGGCATGCGCAAGGCTGAGTTTTTGCTAGCTCGAATTAGTGCAAGGCTATCAGGCTAGCTTCATTAGGCTAAGCGCAGTCAAGTTCAATGTCCAAATCGCGACAAGGTCTCTCGAGCGCGTCTCCAACATCGTTTGGACAATTCGATTATCAATATTCTGTGGCACATTCAACCACTCATAATGGCGTCGCAATCCCCGGCACCGAATGCGCCTCCTGTTGAGGTCAAACAAGAAGTCAAGCAAGAGGAAGTTGCGGCCACGGAGAACAATGCGACAACCAGTAGCTCTCCTGCGCCAGCAGCTGGAGCTCCCCAAGGACTCAGTAAGAAGGAACTTGATCTGATGAGCAACATCATACATCGTATTTCCAATTACCGAGATAAAGAGTATGTTCCAGTGCTTCCATATCGTTCTGCAGATTCCGTGCGAGAGCCGAATTAACCCTACCACAGTGGCCACGATGTATCGAGGGACTTTCAACGTCTCGTCAGTAAGAGAACTTTGCCAGATTACTTCGAGGTTATCAAGGAACCAGTCGCTTTAAGTACTCTCCGAGTAAGTTCTGTGGCGCCTCATAAACTACCCGTTACTGACTGCGACAGCAAAAAATCCAAAAGAAACAATACTCGACCTTCAAAGACTACATCCGTGACTTCTTCCTCATAACCCATAATGCCCAAACATACAACCGTCCATCCGCGCCAGTCTGGGATGATTCCATTGCCCTGCGCGACTTGTTCAAGGCTGAATTACGGAAGCTTGTCCAGGACGGAGTCATAACTGCTGAGGATGCTGAAGGACCAGACCTTGGCCCGCTTCCCGAATTCGAAGACTCGCCACCCCCTAACCCAGAAGACGAAGAGGAAGAAGAGGAAGATGAAGATGACGAGGACGATGAAGACGAGGATACCGATGACGAGCGTCCAAAGCGCCGAAAGAAGGGCCGTCGCTCATCCGCCACAGTAAAGAGAGATGGAAAGCTTGATGCTGGAGATAAAGATGACCCCGAGGCACAGAAGAAGCGCGGTCGACCACCAAAGGTTCATACTCCTATGGAAGCTCGGATCAACACACTCCTTAAGGGCTTGAGAAAATTCAAGAATCCCGGAGGCGACCTAAAGATCCTGCCCTTTGAGAAGCTTCCCGATAAATCTGTAATGCCAGAGTATTATCAAGAGATCAAGAATCCTATTGCAATGGATTTGATCAAGAGAAAGGCCAAGAGAAAGAAGTACCACTCTGTTGATCAGGCACTCAAGGATCTCGAACTTATGTTTGAGAACGCCAAGGTGTACAATCTAGAGACTAGCCAGGTCTACAAGGATGCTGTCGACCTTCAGAAGGAGGCGAGAATTCTTGCTGAACATGAGAAGAAGAAGCCTGACAGTGACTTCGTAGATGAGGATGGCCGACTACCCCTTCCCGAAATTCTTTACAACAACGAGATCTGGAAAGTAGGAGACTGGGTCCACCTGACGAACAATAACGATGTCACTAAGCCCATCGTGGCACAAATATACCGAACATGGCAGGACCCCAAGGGAGAGAAGTGGATCAACGCTTGCTGGTACTATCGTCCTGAGCAGACTGTGCACAGATACGAAAAGCACTTCTTCGAGAATGAGGTTGTGAAGACCGGGCAGTATCGAGACCATAAGATTGAAGAGGTTGTTGATCGATGCTTTGTTATGTTCTTCACTCGATACAACAAAGGTCGCCCTCGAGGATTCCCTGCCGATAAGGAGGTCTATGTCTGCGAGGCTCGGTACAACGAAGAGAAGTTCAAACTGAACAAAATCAAGACCTGGGCAAGCTGTGTGCCAGATGAGGTCAGGGAGAAAGATTATGAGATGGATCTCTTCGATGCCCCAAGAAAGATGAAGAAGGTCCCAAGTCCGATCAAGCATCTCCTCAGAGAAGATGCGAAAGAAGATGACCCGCTGCCAAAACCAACCTGGGGAGTTCCTAACGCACCTCCAATTGTCGGGGCCGTTCACAAGCGACCCCGTGAAGCTAATGTAAGTTATTCCACAACGCGTCGGTTTTCACTTTATGTTTGCTTTGTTCCTAACACAACACAAAGGAATCTCCACCTCCAGAACCAACTCCCTCACCACCTCCAGCTTCTCCTGAACCAGTTCGACGTCCAATTATGAGTGAGAGACCTCGTCATGACAGTTACAACGATATCTCAATGTCTAACACTCCTGGTCATATCGCACCGTCACCTTCGCCTATGCCGAGTATCCCTCAAAGCCAATCCGCATACGGCCAGCAGTTTGCAGCCACCCGCCCGTCACAATCCCCAGCCCCTTTGACACATCAAACTTCTTATAGCTCTCATGGCTCTGGTTCACATGCTGCCCCTCAAACTCCTCATTATCAACCTCAAAGTGCCTACAGCCAATACAACTCTGCCTCGACCCCGGTAGCTCAACAAGCGAACCCCTTAGCAAATTACGCCCAATACCAAAGTCACACTGTTCCTCGCCCCGTCACAACTGCTTCGACCTCGCACTCTACCCACACCAATGCCTACAACCCACCTCGAGCTGTTGAAGTCTACACCCTGCCTGAAGGTGCAAACAATGCCATCGCGCCAGAAATCCGTGCCCAATTCCACACAGACGATTATGGAAAGATTCTCTTCTACACTGCTCCTCCTCTCGATATCAATCCTCTTCCTGAGAACGCTCAGCGCCTTGGTCACAGCTTACGGTACCTCGCCGATAAGGCACGAAACAGAGCAGCAGATGCGGAGAAGCGAAAAGCGAGAGAGCTTGAGAAGGAAGCCGAAGCTGTTGAGAGATCAAAGCGACAAAAGGTCGAAGCAGAAATTGCCCAGAATGCCATGATCGAGAAGAAGCTCAACGCTATCAAGATATGGAGCAAGGGTATGGATGCTGGCACGGATGAGCTTTACAAGCAAATGAACGGCGAGAATTGGCAGGAGGTTCGAGATGCAGACCAAGCTAGATTGGCGGTTCTGCAAGACCAGGCGACAGGGAAGGAGAAAGAGAATCAAGAATACCAAAAGGCGAGAGCCGAGGAGAAAGACCTGAAGATCGGCACCTATAACAGCCTCTAGGGAGTTGCTTGTGTTCTTAGCATCTAGCCTTCACTTTCTTTTTGTAAGATTAGGCGGTTTATGATTGGCGCAAATTTGGAGTCTGGATGATGGGAGGAAGCGTGACTCTTGGACGCTACCAAATACCTTCGGTTGACTTGCATAAAAGTCCTTAAGAATGCCATAATTTTCTACAAATGCCAGCTACATGCATCATTGGAGCCTGTGTCATGTCTGTCTAAGACCGCCGCTAGGCAGCTACAGAAGTTCTCTCAAACTCAATAGGATCTTAGTCTGCTTTCTACCCTCCTCTCAAGAAGTTAGTGTTATCTATTCTTTGTATGTTTTGTACCTGACTTGTGGAGGCTCAGATGTCAAATCTACTTCCGGAACAGCAGAATGATCTCGGTTTGAGTTTGAGGGGTGGGATGTCGTGGATAATCGGAGATAGCCCACTCCACCCACTCCTGAGTTTTGACAGACCAACATGGCATCTGATACCGGTACCGATACATGAACCAGAATCGCCGAGTGATAAATATCTCCAGTCTCTAAACATATCTGTTTTTACACTCAAGAACAAATTGTATTTTGTCCTCAAATTAATTCACGAGAACCAAACATGGCAGCATCCAAGCCAAAACATATTGTCTTCGACATCGTCGGCACCCTCGTTGCCTACGAGAAGATCTGGGACTCTCTAGAAACCCGGCTCGGTCCCAAGCTCCAAGCAGAAGGTATCAAACCATCTCTTCTCGGCTACACATGGCTTGAAGCCACGGAAAGAGAGTATACGTATCTCAGTCTCTCGGGACGGTACGTCCCCTTCAAGCGATGTTTTGAGCTCCTGTTTTGGAGAATGCTTTGGATGGCTGGCATCAAGGAGCCGAGGGAGTTTGCGACAAAAGAAGACCTAGACTATGTGATGGAGCAGTATTTGCTTCTTGAGATGAGGCCTGGTGCTAAGGAGTGCGTTGAGAAGCTGAGGGAGGCAGGTTTTACTGTCGTACGTTCTTGCCAACTTTTCATCTTTGAATCTTCGGGATTTCACTGACATTGGGTGCTAAGTGGGCATTCACAGCAGGCGACTTGAGCAGAGTAGGAGGCTACTTCAAGCATGCCGGCATAGAGATGCCGGAAGCCAATCTACTTTCTTGTGATACCACCGGAATTGGAAAGCCGAGTCCGGAGGCATACATGCCTCTTTTGAAGCAATTGAGGGAAGATGGTGAAGAGCCTTGGTTTGCGGCTGCTCATAGTGAGTTTTCCTTCTTCGTCACTTTTGGATTTGAGAGTTGTGGTCATGACGTAGCAAGGGAATGGTGTTTAGCTTCATGCTCTTTGGGGCCTAGATAGAAGAGCCGAAGCTGATCATCACTAGTGTGGGATGTGAGCGCTGCTAGAACTACTGGGTAAGTTCACTTTCCTTCCCTTCCCTTCCCGGGCCGTTCCAAAACCTAACAGAGATCAGATTCAAGGGGGCCTATTGCACAATATGGGAGAAAGAGCCACTTCAGGAGTTGTTTGGGGATATGGAAGTTATTGCAGATACTCTACCGGAGATGGCTGACAAGGTAATCGCTGCTGCCTCATGAGGAAAGCTAGCTAGCAACAAGAGTGAGAAGGAACGAACATCGTACACAATGGGCCAATCAGAGCGCATGCAGCTTTCCTTATCTAGAAGGAATCTCATTGGATGTCTTCGTGCGACAGTTCCTTCCCATTGTGTATAAACATAGCAAACTGCCCGAAAATCCTTCGAGAATGATACAACAACCCTTGTTCAGTTGATTACATCAAAGTCACAACATACTTGTCCTTTATCCCTGGGGACATTCAATTGACCAGATCTGCACTTTGTCGCCATACTAGAATCAAAAAATGTTTCAAACTGCAGATCAACGCCCTCCGTATCAATATCCCGAACCAACTGCGCTCACCATCTCCAGCAAGCCTAATTCTCCGATCATACATACTTGGTTTCCGTCTATTCCGCCCTGTCCTCCGGGCGAAAGACCCGAAGATCGTGTTTTCGAACACCGGCTTATTGTGTTTGTCAATGGTCTTGGTCTACCCGCTGCAGGATGGCTGCCAACCATCAAACTTCTCCACGCACACACCAACTTCTGTCCATCCATTCTCACCTATGACCGATTTGGTAAGAGTTCTAAATGTCCCTCGACTCTTAGGACATTCTCCTCTCCTCTCCTCTCCTCTCCTCTCCTCTTTGATACTTGAGCTAGGAATACTAACACCGAGATCTAGGCCAGGGATTGACTACAGCACGAGATCCTCTTGACGGTACGCCGGGAAAGGAACGTGGTCACGATTTCCTAGACGTCGTCAATGACCTACACGAGGTTATTCTCAGTATTGCCCAAACCAAAATCGGTGTTGTCATTGAAGACCTTCCTAACGGAGAGAAATTTCAAGTCTTACTTATCGGGTCCTCGATCGGCGCTGCCATCTGTCGTTTATACGTTCAGCATCACCCGGGCATTGCGGTTGGCATGATGCTACTTGATTCAAATATCGCAAATGCCAATTACTCCGACTTCTTTCCTGACCCCGACGCTCCTGCCTTTGATCCTACGACCGTAGTCAAGGAGGATTGCACATTGGAGCAGTACATTGAGGCGAGGAAGAAGCTGATGGATATGTTCGGCCTCCATGTGGTGAACGCTGAGTTGCTGGATCGATCAAATTCGCCAACACTGTTGCCGTATGCTGATAAGCCAAAGTTGAAGGGAGCCTCGGGAAGGGGGGATCTGCAATTGATGGTTGTCGGACATGATCCGGAGACATTTGCTGAAGTGAGCTTGGCATCTCCCATGCAAACTCCGAAGAGTGTGAGCATGATCACAAACAAGTAAGTTTACACCCAACATCTCCATGTCAGCATTCCCATATCAAGCAGTTCAAAGAAGAGTAGAATGTCCAAGAAGTCTCGGGATATTCAGGGCTCTCGAAATAAAAGGGAAAGGGAAATATTGCTCTGAGAATGAGAGGCTGACAGAGATTTAGGTATTGGGCGGAGTACAACGAGGGTTTGACAAAGATCACGGAGCAGGACATTCCCTACCCGGTGGAAATTGCGAAAGGATGTGGCCATTTCATCCAGAAAGATGATCCAGCTTTCGTCGCTCGTATGATCAAGATTATGTTCATGAGAGCGTGGTGGGGAGATTCGGGACCGCCTCTATAAGCTTGCATCGACTCAACCACGAGAGAGATGTTTGCTACTGTTCTGGCTAAGAAGCCTTTCTTTATTCCCCCAAATTAAGCTCGCGTGTATCCAAGCAGGCATAGGTATCGAACCTTCCATGGCATTGTTGTGAGAGATTTAATCCATCCACATTCCTCTGTGATTATTTCCAAGATTCGAAGTTCCACTTAACGAAGATTGAGAACGTGTGGTACACATTCAGTTCCAGCATCTGACTATTAAGATTGATCAGTCCCAGTCGTTCTACCCCGAAACCACAATTAAATGCCTTCATATGATCCTTGCTTTCGAAACGAAGATTGAGTTGCCGTCAATGCTCGAAATACTTCTTTTCCGTGCCTCGGCTCGAAATGCCTCTCCAACCGAAAGCCTCCAATCGGAAGTACAAATCCTTGAATCAAGGTTTATGCGGCGTTATTCGCAAGGATTGAGTCGATTCAAGAAGTCCGGGGATTGGCAGCTTGCGGGGCACAGCTGCGGGGTAGCTGGGGATTGCATCACGTGCCGAGGGAAGTCAATGCTTTCTCTAGGTAGAGGAAGGACTTGTCCAAGATGTTTTCTCGTTATCAAGGCTTCTTTTCCTGTTCAAGATTGTGTTGGCCGAGTCTTGTTCTGCAGCAATTAGACAGAAATTTGACCTTCTTTGTCCTCGTAAGCAGAAATAGGGGGAGCGAGACGAGATGATTTATTCATCTCCCAAATCCTACAATTTTCCTGCTTTAGACTTGCTTTCATTTCTATTCGGTTAGTATCTCATCCCCAAACCCATCCCCAAACCCATTTTTAATCCCAGTTTTCTCTAACAAGAATAGAAAACCCTGAATGCAACGCAAAAGAAGAAGCAATAATTCACGTCGAAGCAGCCAACCCCTCCAACAGCATCACCAAATCGCAGGCACGAGAACTCACAAAATCCATAGCCTACAGTCTCCGTCATAACTTCGGCATCGGTAAAGATGGACCAGGGAGAGATGTCGTTGTCTGTATCTCTTCGGGTCAACCACTTCTTCCCATGCTATTTTATGGTGTGATTGCAGCGGGAGGTGTTTACTCGGCTGCTAGCGCTAGTTTCGCTGCTTCGGAGTTGTCGAGACAGGTGAAGCAGGGGAATAGTAATCTGATTTTTTGTAGTGAGGATGCGAGGGATGTTGCTGTCAAGGCGGCGAGGGAGTGTGGAGTTCCTCTCAGTAGGGTTTTGGTGATTAAGTCGAGTCCGGAATGGAGCATGGTGTCTCTTGAGGGCGGTCTTAAATGCTTGCCTTCTGAGGGGAAACTGGACTGGGAAAGGATCACAGATCAAGAGAAGTTGGACAATAGCTTGATTTGCCTTTTGTACTCGTCTGGCACAACCGGCGTTCCTAAAGGTTCGTAAGCTTGAGAAATTCTCCATATGAAAGAATTGCTGACATGAACTTAGGGGTCATCTTGTCCCACACGAACATCGTATCAGAATGCTACATCCCCTCCACTATGTTTCGCGAAGAAATCGCCGCCCGAATCTCTCGCGGCGAACCCAGATTCGAATACCGCACCCTCGCCCATCTCCCCGCCTCCCACATCGCCGGCGTACAAGGTTACTTCATCAACCCATTCTATATGGGCGGTCCCACGTACTGGATGGCCAAATTCGATTTTGCAAAGTTTCTCGAATATAATAAGAAATTCCGCATCACGATCTTTTTCACAGTTCCTCCGATATATTTGCTGATCGCGAAGATGGCAGTTGTGACAGATCAGTTCGATGCTTTGGAGGTGGCGATTAGTGGTGCCGCACCACTGGGGAAGGAGTTGCAGGTTGCAGCTAGTAGGAAACTTGGAAAAGGGAAGACCTTCATTGCGCAAACTTGGGGGTTGAGCGAGACGACGGGATCTGTGACTGCGATGCCTTGGGGAGAGAAGGATGATACGGGGAGTGTGAGCAAATTGTTGCCGAATATGAGTGTACGGTGAGTCAAGATCTCTTCTTTACTTCCTTTCCGCGGCATCAAGGGCCGAAGCTGCCTGTATCGTTTAAAATATTTGAGCTTCACACGCTGATGAATTCTACCACAGCCTAGTTGATGACAACGGAAAGGATGTTCCTGAAGGAAAACCAGGTGAAATCCTCGTGAAAGGTCCGGTTGTTACAAAAGGATACTATGGTAACGCTCAAGCAACGCGAGATTCATTTGTAGATGGCTGGTTCTGCACTGGAGACGTTGCAATCTGGAAGAATGGACTACCATACATTGTTGATCGAAAGAAGGTTAGGACCTCTTGCTCAAGCTGAAAGAACAGAACATGATAGCTGACAACGGAAATAGGAATTGATCAAATACAAAGGCCTGCAAGTCGCGCCCGCAGAACTCGAAGCTCTTCTGATCACACACCCCAAAGTCTTAGACGCCGCAGTGATAGGCGTAGAGTTGCCAGGTACAGAAGCACCGAGAGCCTATGTCGTGACGGCTGGAGACATAACGGAGCAGGAGATAAAGGATTTCGTGAAGCAGAATATGGCAGATTATAAGCAGCTAAGAGGAGGAGTGGTGTTCATGGAAGCTATTCCGAAGAGTCCATCAGGGAAAATTTTGAGGAAAGATTTGAGAGAGATGGCGAGGAAGGAGAACAAGGCTCGGTTGTAGATCTGGGAATAGAACCTAGGGACCGAAGGTAGGGATTCTGTGAAGGAATTCCCTCTTAAGAGGAGGACTTGATAGAAGTTGAAGGGCATTAGACTTGATTTTTCAGTTATTAAATATAGATTCATGTCATGATGAATGTCCCTGGCCTTTTGGTACTTTGGAACGTGGCTTTTTTGGTTAAGGAGCGAGAGCTAAATTCAATTAAAATACAGAAACGTTAACAGAAGTGCTTCTTTCTGTATAAAGGCCGGCGATGCATGTCAGCAAAGGGAGAGCTTCCCAAGTCACATGCGGCCGTTCTCCCCGGATCGACATCGGAGAAACTAGCGCCGACCCCGGCGCCTTATCCCTGTCGAAGCGAGAAGGAGGGGCACTAAGAAATTTTATGGTCTTACGAGCTTCCAATCTTTCATCTCGTTCTAACAATTCTTTTCAATTACAATATTTTCGAACCCCTCAATAAATTCGCAGTCATGGCAGCCAACGGCGAGAAGAAGACCTATGCTCTGTCCGAGTCACACAAGGACGTAAGTTATCCCATCAGAATCTACCGGAATTCGTGGGTCATTAGAATCTCCAGTTTCACACCCCGCCTTTTGGATAGCTACTGACTCACCGACCGATGCAGCTTTTGGAGAAGTCCTTGTTGGAGACCGACCCAGAGATTGCTGAGATTATGGTAAGCATATCTTACTTGAATAATGCATGAGTACCTACTAACATTGTTCTAGAAACTCGAGATCCAACGCCAACGGGAATCGATTATCCTCATTGCCTCCGAAAATGTTACTTCCCGCGCTGTCTTCGATGCGTTGGGATCGCCCATGTCAAACAAATACTCTGAGGGTTACCCAGGTGCAAGATACTACGGTGGAAACCAGCACATCGACTCAATTGAGTTGACCTGCCAGGCTCGTGCCTTGAAGGCCTTCCATCTCGACTCAGACAAATGGGGCGTCAATGTTCAATGCTTGAGTGGTAGCCCTGCCAATTTGCAGGTCTATCAAGCCATCATGAGACCTCATGACAGATTGATGGGCCTTGACTTGCCTCACGGTGGCCATTTGAGCCACGGCTACCAGACTCCTCAGAGAAAGTGAGTCAACTCATTTCTTGGCATATGCAAAACCTGCATGTTAATTTGTTTGGTAGGATCTCCGCGGTCTCGACATACTTCGAAACCTTCCCATACCGTGTCAACCTCGAGACTGGCATCATCGATTATGACAAGCTTGAGGAGAATGCTCTCATGTACAGACCTAAGGTTCTTGTTGCTGGAACCTCCGCCTATTGCCGATTAATCGACTACGCTCGCATGCGCCAAATTGCTGACCTTGTCGGTGCATACCTTGTTGTCGATATGGCCCACATCTCTGGTCTCATCGCTGCCGGTGTCATTCCAAGCCCCTTCGAGCATGCCGATATCGTCACCACCACTACCCACAAGTCTCTCCGTGGTCCTCGTGGTGCCATGATCTTCTTCCGCAAGGGCGTCCGCAAGACTGATGCTAAGACTGGCAAGGAAACACTTTATGATCTCGAGGGTCCTATCAACTTCTCTGTCTTCCCAGGTCACCAAGGTGGACCCCACAACCACACTATCACTGCTCTCGCTGTTGCATTGAAGCAAGCTACTACTCCCGAATTCAAGCAATACCAGGAGCAAGTCATTAAGAACGCCAAAGCCCTCGAGGTGGAGTTCAAGAAGCTTGGCTACAAGCTTGTTGCTGATGGAACTGACTCGCATATGGTCCTTCTCGACCTCCGCCCACAATCGCTTGATGGTGCCCGTGTCGAGGCTGTCTTGGAGCAAGTCAACATCGCTTGCAATAAGAACTCCATCCCAGGTGACAAGTCCGCTCTCACCCCATGCGGCATCCGTATCGGCACTCCAGCCATGACCAGCCGTGGTTTCGGCGAGGAGGACTTTAAGAGAGTCGCCAGCTACATCGACCAATGCATCAAGATCTGCAAGGAGGTCCAAGGTGCTCTTCCTAAGCCAGATAACAAGCTCAAGGACTTCAAGGCTCAGGTTGCTGGTGGTAAGGTTGAAAAGATCAACGACATGAAAAAGGAGATTGCCGCTTGGGCTGGTAGCTTCCCTCTTCCAGTTGAGGGCTGGAGAATGGAGTAGATTTTTGATAAGTGATGGTTCTTGGTGTCTAGGCGTTATTCAACAAAAGCATCTGCAAGTATGGGTTGGGTCTTCTTTGGCTATTTCAACCAGCCATCTAGATACCACGGCGTAGATGGGCGGGTTGTTGGTCAAGTTTTCAACAGTGAAATAAAATCACACTTCAACGTACTATAATGTCTTGTTTCAATACGAGCTTAGATCTGTCTGCAAAATTCGAGACCTCACGTCTACCCCGGTCCCATCGCCGCCTCCTCCCTATTGAACCCAGCACCACTCTTCCCTCCATTCTTCTCCACCCACTCCTTAATCTTCACCACAGCATCCTCAACCCCACCACACACCACCGTCGGTCCTCCACTAGCCAACTCCCCTAACCTATCACTCCACCCATTTCCCGCCCTATCCACCCAAGCGGCTTGCATCCCCACAGCTCTTGCACCAACAACATCAAACGGATTCCCACTCACCAACCAAATACTCCCCATATCATCTTTTCCTTTACCAACCTTCTCTGCTAGATAATAATAGACTTCTGGATGCGGTTTGAAGAGCTGGACGGATTGGACGGTAATTAGGGATTTGAAAACTGAAGCGTGGGGTGAGAGTGAGGGCGGTTGCTGGACGGAGGAGGAGACCATGGCGTCTGTTCCATTCGAAAAGACATAAGCGTTGATAGAGGCATCTTTAGAAATAGCTTTTAAAGCGGGTTCGACGTCGGGGAAGGTGGAGAGGGAGTCGTAGGCTTTCATGAGTCCGGCGATGTCGGTGGAGGAGAGAGTGACTGAGTGTTCGGCTAAGGCGTGTTGGAGGGAGGTACGGGTTATTTCTGAGAAGGGTTTGTAGAGTCCTGGTGCGGAGGTAAGTGCGAAGGAAGGGGGAGCTGGAGAGAGGACAAACCCATGCTGTTCATTCTCCAAGTGTATCTGAGTAGATGTCAGTACAATTTCCCAAAAGGAGACGAAGCCCAAGGTCAATGGTATGTCGATGAGCATTTGGAGGATTTTTCTGCACAGCGTGAACAATCCATTTCTCGTCATGTTCAGAATTGAATTTGGACAAGAAAATTATTATATGTTCCGATTTTGTAACAGACAATCACAAACATGAAGCTGTCCTCTTTCCAGACAATGAGCCCGAGGGTAATGTCCCAGCCTCGGTTTTACATTCTAATCTGCAATTATCTTCAAACAACTCGAACACTTACTCGAGTTGATACCTGTACCCATTAGCATCATCTCTTCATCAAATCCACACCAGAACAAGAACAAACCTTCGCCATAACGCAGCAATCAACCCCGCTTTCTCATTTCCAAAGTGAATAGCGAGCTCCTTCGCAATACTATCCGTCGAGAGCAAAGTACCATACAGATCAAACGCGATCACGATGTTATTCTTCGAAGCCATCCTGAAAAATTAAGCCTTATCCAAAAATAGAATGATAGCCAACAAGGAGGCAGGCTGATGCAGGTTGTTGCCTTCTGCAGACGTACAGTACAATAGCGGGGTTGTTATGACGCATGCGGGGTGAAGAATGTTCCAGCTCGGCTCGGTCCGAGAGATATATTTCTCGAGAAAATCGGTGGCAATTCCGTTTCTCAATATTTCAATTATCTTTCAAGATGGGCGAATCCGAGAGTGCCAATTTCCAGCTCTTCAGAGAATGTTTGTCTACTCCTTTGATTGAGAGGTCCTCAGGGAAGCCTGAGAAAAAGACTCGAAAATCCAGAGCTAGTAGCCGGCGAAAGATGGCAATCAAACCCGTGACTGTCGAGGAGCCCAATGATGCTGAGGAGCTAGCTGAGTTCATCGACGTGCATTGCCTCTCCTATTATATAGACATTTTCTAAAATAGAACAGTACCTCGCTCAGGAAATCTTCACGAACCTTCCCACCGACCTCCGCGCCATCACCTACTCAACTTGGCTCAACAGTCCCTCGTTACAGACTACCTACATCGACCCACCATCCCCCTCGACTCTCCACAAAATCCTAGATCCTCTTCCTGTCAGCATAACCGACACTCTGACCACCTATTCTCTCCTTCAAGACAAAGATACCTTTGAGTTCTTGAACCCGATTGTTACTGCATACATATCGACGGTACTTACAGCTCCACCGCCAGCTTGTTTGACGAGGCAACTGGCGACGGAATGCGAGATATGTGATAGGAGTTGGATTCCGTTGACGTACCACCACTTAATCCCGAGGGGGGTGCATGCGAAGGTTTTGAAGAGGGGATGGCATACTGAGGATCAGTTTGAGAATGTTGCTTGGCTTTGTAGGTAAGTGCATCCTTTTCACTCCTCTTCCCTACTTCCTGATATGGACAAAAGCGCTGCTTCGATCGTCGTTCTGATCTGGGACAATGTGTACTTGCTCTTCGAAGGATGTGAAATATTCTACAGACTAAGTTGGGATCTAGGGCATGCCATAGCTTCGTCCATAGAATTGCAAGCAATGAGGAGCTGGCGAAAGACTGGTACACCGTCGATAGATTGTTGGAGAGGGAGGATGTTAGAGCTTTTGCCAAGTGGGTTGGGAACGTGAGGTGGAAGGCTAAGTAATGTCAGGAATTGGGAGTTTGGAATGGAAAGGGACTTTCTGGTCACTCACGTTGAGAGTTGAGAGCATAGATGATGGTGAAGAAGATGTGAACTTTGGCTTGAGCTTGAAAGCCCTCATATATTCACCCCAGCTATGATTACTTTCGCAGAGCAAAGCTATGATGCAGAATCTCCCCCCATTGTGTAAAACAAGCTACATAGAGCATTTGATTGTCCTACACTTCCTAGGCCTTCAAGAAAGAAACAGGAGCTGAACCGCCAGCAGGCTCGGGTGAGACCAATCTTTCTAATTTGGTCAACCAATAGCTCTTTAGGCCCCTTGAGCAATGTTTGAGAGGATCTGACATATCTCCCCATTGCCCGATACCCAGATATTACTTTCTAGAGGTTAGAAAGTATGTAAAATGGACAGACATTCTCAGATCCGTGATGTTGAGCTTTGCGATCACCGTTTAGCTACGGCCCGA
This sequence comes from Acephala macrosclerotiorum, assembly GCA_014904845.1. NCBI lineage: Eukaryota > Fungi > Ascomycota > Leotiomycetes > Helotiales > Mollisiaceae > Acephala > Acephala macrosclerotiorum. The sequence goes on along the minus strand of MU119205.1, from coordinate 322,301 downwards.
GGGCGAAAGGTAAAACAGTAATAAGGACACTCACTTTTGACATATCTCTGTCTGAGGTCGTGACCAGGAGAACATCCACGGCTTCGGACTCATATGCTATTAACCAAACCAACTTTGCAGCCATCGACGAGAAAGTGATTCCATGCTTCCTCAATATTACCTCGCACTGCGGCTGAAGTTGAGCTACAACCTCTCGGAAGCTTCAATTCGCAAGGCCACGTCTGTAAGAAGTTGAGACTGGCAGAAATCCCTTCGCGGTCGCTCGAAAATCGTCTTTGCTGGCGAGGTATTCCTCGATAGAGCATAGCCCGTCGTCACCAGTCGAAGCAGGTGCCGTGAACTTTCTTCTTCTGTCGCGCGACGGCGGGAAGACCTCTGCGCCGAATCCATCTTGGAAGCGGTTGTGAATTATTGAGGGGAGAAGAGAGTTGTAGAAACTTTTTTGGCGGTGGTGGTGTTAGGAATTTAGGTGTAGTTCCAAACGAACTACGGGGGTAGAACCGCATCTTTGGACTACACTATATTACAAGAGAGTTGGCCGGACACTAATCCATAAAATAGCCTTCCGGTACCTCAAATTCTACTACAAAGAGTTGAATGCTCTGTTCTAAACTCCCTACTCTGCATCTCGAAGGCTGTTCACCTCGAAATGGCCACTCAAACATATTGATGCAAGCAGTCTTGAAGAATGAAACTACTAGCTTTGAAACAACGTCGCATCTCTCAATAACACTGTAGATTACTTTTCAATGCTCAAATCTTGTGCTATTTGGGTCATCGAATATGTTGGTAAGTACTGCCATCAACCAAACCTTTTCATATCCACTAGATTGGAGGAACCTCGGCTCCACAATGTGCCAACCATCCCGTCCCGCTAGATGTCTCTGCAATCTCTGCAACTTTTGGTGGTTCTCCTGTATCAACGGATTTGGCGCAAATTTGGTAAGTAAGAGCAACTGGGCGTCCTTGCTTCCTATCCCTGGAATTTACAAACGAGTTGCTCGCCTTTAGGCTGCATACCATTCTATAAGCCACTCGCTTCGCTTCATAGTCTGCAGGACGAGAAGGATCTCCTTCCGCGATGAATTCCTGTGGTCCAATCTCTCGCATCTCGAAGTCACTCTTCAATGGTGCGGTCCCAGATTCGTAGACCAGACATAGTTCTTTTAGGGAGACGGGAAACTTGTGTCTCCTGTGCCGGTAGTAACGTCTCATCAGATCCCAAGTTCCATAATTGACGTTGAAACTTCTGAATATCGCCTCTGCATCCGGGCTATATATAAGGTCGTTGAGGATGATTTTGGAGTGACGTCGTGAACGAAGCATGTCGGGATTTAGTGCTGTCGAATTGAGGACTTCAACATCGGATGGATCAGAAGTTGCTGCTTGATCTGTTTGTGTGTTTTGTGTTGACGTGGGGGAGGTCTCTGTAGAAGGAAGAGGCATTGTGATCAAACGGCCTCTTTGCCAGGGCTCGATGTCCGTCGAATCATCGATTCGATTGCTGGCACGGTTGAGATTGGTCCGGAGGTAAATGGAATCTCTGACTGGATCTATGTAGCAGCCTACATTGGTGGATAGACCTAGCCTCAACTCATGATAGACCTTCAGAGCTTCATGGCGCGACTCTCGATTGGTTTGAAGAATCGCTGGTGGTCGAGTCCGAGGCTTGTAGGAAGTTGTATCCACATCGTATCGGATGGGCACAATTCGAGGCTCGGGCACAGATAATTGCCATATCTGACACCGGACTTCTGGTGGGAGCTTATTGAACAGTGTGAAGACTGCACAGGGCGTCTCTTTCTCAGACATTGTGTCGGGATAGAGTTCGTGATATAGTTGAAGTAATGCTGCCTTCGATAGACAGGAGAGACAACTCCCACAAAGACAATCCATGCCCCGCTGTCAGCTCCCAACCTCGCTGACTCAGGGTTGCCTAGTCCACAGGTCGGTTTTGAAGTGCTGCGAACACACCGGGCATTAGGAAGAAAACTAGGTGTGCGGTATGAAGTTGGTTCAAATGCAATGGTCATTCATGACTTGTGCAAACTATGCACGATACGGGATGATGTCAACCGCATCATCGTTCCCAAGGGTTCAGAATGACGGCGGGTGGCTCGGCAGACTCGTGGACTCGTGTTTCGACGCTGCTAAGCTTTCGGTGGCTGCATGGCGGGAGCTAAATTGGTTGCCATCCCAACTAGGAACATTGTTTACTCGCGCCCCGACCTCCCATTTTCGAGGAAACCACTTTTCCAGACGTGCCAGCGCTTGCCAGCCACACGATTAAATCGCAATACATACTAGAGGGAACGAATTTCTTGTGAGCTGGGAACTACAAACTACAAGCTACTGCATCAATCCTCCCCATTTTTCCATTTTGCGCTTCCTCGAGATTCTAACCCATCTCTAACCACGAAGAACAGTCATTCTACAAATTTAAGACTCGACGAACGGTCAATTTATACGAGTCGAGAACACATCCTAAACTTTTGCCATCTACATTCCTCGATCAGACCGAGACATCTTCAACAAGCTTCAGCTTTGCCGAGCATTCCACATCTGCGACTCCGACGTCGCTCCGCGAAGGACGACTGGAGTAGCAGACTTGACAAGAATAGAGGTGCTTCATTAGAGGAGGCAAAATGGCACAAAGGTTTCAGGTTGGATGGATGAGTATGTCCGGAATGCTTCCATTGTTCGAACACAGGTGCTGATTGTGAATAGGGTTGATACCGTTCCTCGGATACCATCATGTGCTTATGATCTTGATCGCCATTGCAATCATATTACTATGTAAGATCTGCCTCCAAAATCTCGACTGCATTGTACTGACTTTTCCCAGCCCTGTTATTAGCAGGATGTTCGTCATCATCTCCCCTCATACCCGACATCTTCCTCATCTCCATCTACTACTCGAAATACACACCACAACCCTCGACAGCGCAAGTAGACTACAATGCGTATAACGCAATAGCTGTCGTGGCAGGAGATGCAGTGTTGGCATGTCGAGTAGGGTACTTTGGCATCTGTGTTAATCCAGATGGAGGATCCTGGCTCTGCAGTAACAATGCTACCGCATTATCGAACGAGATCTCCTTAACACAAGATCCCTTGAATCTGATTTGGCTCGCAAGTCAATTCAAGGATATGGTCGTCTTCCCATACCTCATGTAAGCTATCCTCACTCCTCCCCATCACAATCACTGATCATGTCCTAGTATCATCGCTATCATCTTCGCATTCATCTGCCTACTCCTGCTAGCAACATTCCCAGGCTGGCACGAGGAAGAAGACGCCCATGGCAGCGAACGAGAAGTCAAACCATTTCCCTCACGGCCTGTCTCCCAAATTGCTTTAGCAATCATCTTCATCGCCTCAATATTCGTCCTCGTATCCGTCCTATGGCAACACACTGCCTCAGTGGCAGCATCCATCATCGCCCAAGACTTCGGAAACGGCAGTGTTAAGAGCGGCGTCGGAACTACAGCCATGGTCCTAGGCTGGTTCGGCTTCGCCTTACTGATTATCGTTACTATCGGACTGTTAGTCATGATTTTAAGTATCAGAGTTCTGAGCGAGACGTTTGCGTAGAGAGAAAAGAAAAGTGCGGTTCTGATTTCTCTTCTGCTTGGTCCAATGAGCATTATAGGGGGAGGATGGAATGTGGGGGAGCAATTTGATAACGATATCTTTTTGAGCGAGCATGATGAATACCGTACTTAACGACTACTACTGGAGGAAAAGAAACTTGAGACCGAGAGCTCAGAGACGGTTCAGGCCTGTATAAAGACGCATTTGGGACGGAGTTTGACCAGACATTGACTGGATTTGGGATTTAATTTTTTCATGCGCTGAGATGCGAGGAAAGGGATATGTGATGAAGAAGGATGAGATGAGATGATTGGGATGTCTATGTGATGTTAATGATATGGGTGATTGGGTGGTCAAGATCAACTTGGCCTGTATGTAAGGAGTACTGGTGGGAGACAACACATCCAATCCAATCATATGCGCATCAAACAAACTCCAATTCAGACGCAAAACTTGTGATGTGACTTTTTCATAATTGCAACTGTGCTCATACCGTGATTTCGTGATACTATTTCATACATAATCTCAATCATCCCTTCACTTCTTCCTCCTAAACCGACTATTATGAGCCGGCCCCCCTTTCGCCCCCGAATTTCTTAACTTCAATCGCTTGAAGTTTCGATGAGCAATTGCACTCACTTTTCTCGCAGCAGTCTTGATCTTCCCATCTTTATTCGCTTGCCTATTCTTCGTCTGATTGGGCCTCTTGTATCTCGTCCCCCCTTCTGATGCTGTGTATTCGGATTGAGTATCCGAGTCGAAATTCGCTGCTGGTTCGGCGAAAGGTGTGTCGTCCATTTGCGTTTCTGGTACAGCTTCTTCGGAACCAGAACCTACTAATTCGTCTTCGCTTTCTTCGGGAGTGTCTTTGGGTTTCGCAGTTGATTTCGAGCGAGTAGGCTTTATTTTCACTCGGCGAGTTGTTCGCTTTTGTCCTTTCTTCTTGTAGACTTTCATGGGTTTACCGTCACGGCCTAGTCTTGGCTGCTCTGCTGCTTCTGGCTCGCTGTCGAATTGGGCTTCGTCGTCGAATCCTCCTAATGGGAAGCCTGGCTGACTGTCTTCTACTAGAATATCTTTGGGTAGCTCTTCTAGTATAGCCGGTATCGACTTTGGTTTCGGCTTAGGCTTTGGCGCCGTTTTGCCAGCTTCCTCCATTTCCATCTCACGTAAAACTTCTAGCTCATCGTCTGCAGCGTCATCCTGCATCTTTCGAAGGCCAGCAAGCATACTGCTCAAACCTCGGACTAAAGGTTTCCTTGGTATTCTGACCATTTCTGGTGACAAGGTAACTCCATCTTCGTTCTCGTGCACAACTGGCATCTGTATTCGGTGATTGTCTCGTCTCAGGAACGACGGCGTAGAGAAATGTAACTTCGATACCGATGAAGGAGTCATTCCTCCCTGTTCATTCATATCTCGATTCTTCAAAGGTGTCGCAAACGCATCTAACAGCTTCTTCCGACCTCCGGGTGTCCTGTTGTGCTTATGGGGTGTTCCTGCTGTAGCCTTTCTAGGTGTGCCCTGGATAGGGATCTTTAGGGTCTTTCCTCCGTCGTTTGATGGTGATGCCTCAACTCCCTCATCCTGTAATAAATCAAACAATCCCAGCACTTGGCCATCTTTTTGTGGAGTAGGACCAAGCACAGTCTTCCTCGAGGATGTGAAGAGGTTTCGAACCACGGATGGAGAATCGTATGGATCCACGTCCCAAGGTTGTACGTGTGTCTTCGAAGGCGTTTTTGAAGGTGTCTTGGCAAGTTGTAATCGTTTCGATACTTCATGACCTGCTTCATCTTCATGCTTCCTCTTTCCGGGCGTCTGGCGTTTGGATTCCGGGGCTTTCTCGACTAGCTTCCCTGATAACAAGTCTCGGACTTTATTGTATTCTTTATATTTTGCAGCTGGGATCTAATTAGTACATTTATACGAAAAGAGACCAGCTGTGGAGGGGTACCAATTTCGGGATTCTGCTTGATGGCGTCTCGGGAAGCTTTCTTGCCACTGTTTGCTGCGGCGAATTCCTTCTCCCATGACTTCAATTCGACTCGCAGGGTATTCGACCTCTTGGTCAACTCTGCTCGTCTCGACTCTTCCATTGCCCAAGCGTTCAGGTACTTCCGTACACACTACAGTCAAATCCTCTCAAGTTGCTATCTCAAGTCGACGCGTCAAGGAAGTTGGAGTAAAAGTGGTTCAGAGAATAATTGGACGAAGGTGTGTTTATTGGATGTCATTAATATTCATTCTTCGAAAGATGCTCCGCCCGTTAAAAGTAACATGAACTTATGAATGTCTCAGCCCATAAATATCGCGTCCCGCGAAATCGAGCGCGTCAGTTTCTCAGCCTTATCGTGTCCCACTTTTTATCCAAACTAGCGCCTTGTCAATCTTCGCCACCAAAATATGACATCTTGTCAGCCTCGCCTTCTCATGGCTTTCTTCTTTCCTTCCTCCTCATGGACGTACACGACTCGGACGTCGAGTCCAAGATCCTCCAAGCAACTCTAAATGAAATATCTACTCGCCGCGAAGATGCCGAAGAGGAGAACCCATGCGTGATCTGCCTCGAGCGCATCTCCGAACCTGCGGTCGCGCAGCCATGTCAACACTCGAGCTTCGACTTCCTCTGCCTGATCAGTTGGCTGCAGGAACGCTCTTCCTGTCCACTGTGTAAGGCCGATATAACGACTGTTCATTATGACTTCAAATCCGACCTTGTCCACAAGACATACGAGGTAACCTCAACAGCGAAGTCGAATTCGAGTACACCCGGCTCCTCGAGACCGCCACAGAGCTTTGATCACAGAGCTGGAAGAGGATATAGCTCGAGAAGAGGCTACAATTCAAGAGGGAGGAGCAGAGAATGGGGGCAGCCAAGGCCGCTGCCGACTCAAGATGAAGCGCTGCTGAGGCGGCGGGAGGTCTATCGAAACCAGCAATATTCTCTACACGTTGGTTCGAATCGAGTTTCTCGGTTCAAGGACCTCACCCCATCCATGTTCACACAGGATGCGGAGCTGGTCTCCAGGGCAAGGAAATGGATTAGACGGGAACTCCAAGTCTTCTCTTTCTTATCCCCAGACTCCTCGGCAGCCTCTGGTTCCAGTGGCGATCGGAGAGCGAACAATGCGGAGTTCTTGTTGGAGTATATAATAGCAATACTAAAGACAGTCGATATTCAGGGAAGCGCGGGACAAGCGGAGGAGATGCTGAAGGACTTTCTGGGAAGGGAGAATACGAGATTGTTCCTGCATGAAATGAGGTCTTGGTTGAGGAGTCCTTATACCAGCTTAGAAGACTGGGATAGGAATGTCCAGTATCATCTTGGTATGGGACCTGGAAAGAGGGCACATACAGATATGGATGAAGAGGACCAGGTCCGTAGAGGGAGAGACCAAAATAGAGGAAGGTGGAGAGGTGCAGGCAGAGGAAGAGCGTCTCATTACACGCCTAGAGGGACACGATACGAACCCTATCGGCACAGAGACGGGAGGTCAGATGGTTGAAAGCTGGAAGAGGACGATTCGATTCCTACTTCGGTAGAAGCATTCGCCCACTTTTCATGCTTGTCTCCGAATCGCACATCACCTGGACCGACGAGCGTAGCAACTCTCAACGAACAAGAGAGTGTTCTGGAAGTCGGATTTGGTACACATCGGGCCTATCTCCAAGTTCAGACCTCAAAATCCCAGTATCTCGTGGTAGTTGATGGATGAAAGGATGGGAAGTCGAATTATATGATGTCCCTCATGGACTTAATGTTTTGGCCCTCCACAATCACCTCGTTAATTCTTAATCTCCCATTCTAGAACTAGAACGCTAGCGTTGGGGAGGACCTTGTAAACCCCGCTGGACCTTCATTATTCCAGTCTTGTGGGGCACTTCTATAATGTCCTACTTCCTATAAGTAATTGACACCTGGCTTTCAATTTACTTCTCCGATGTTAGCGATGTGGAGGACGAGGAGGAAGATAAAGCAGCATGAATCATTAGGACCGCAAGGGACAATGAATGGCATAGCATAGCATTCAACTGTATTGACTGGCAGTGAAGAAAAGAGAACCGATGGGGCTTGGTGCAGATACCAAGCGACACCGAAGCGGGAGTTCACGGGGAACGAAACGCGGAAGGAGATGATTCAGGTTAGGCATTGGGGGCAGTACTCTAAGAGGCCTTGTGTCCCAGCGACGGGACCCACGAAGAGTAAGATGAGGAGTGGAAAGATTAGGGAATAAATAAAGCACATGCTCGATGATTGTTGGTGAAGAAACCAGACTGAATCACAGTGTCTCTATTTCCATAAATTTCGTCAATACTTGAATCATGGTGCGAACGAGGAAGACTGTTATTCACCCGGACATTCATGTGGAATAATATCTTCCGGCTACTTTGGATTCATCTTCAGCGGATCAGAAAGACTCCAACTTAAACTCCAACTCCTTGGACAGAACCCCATATCGAATCAATAACGCTAACGACAAACAAGACTTCAAATACTTACACATAATATGACGATTCCACCACGCTACCAAAACCCAGCTCAACCCATCCCTCGACCATGCGAAAATCCCCTCCATGGCCTCGGCTGTCAATGCGCTGCGAGCAGGGAGAAGGAGAAACGGGAGAAAGAGGCAAAGGAGAAAGCGATAACAGACGAGGGAAAGAAGCTCAAGAAGCTAGAGAAGAGATTGAAGGAAATAGAGAAAGAGATTGCTCGTCGGAAAAACATGGAGAAGAGCAGGAAGAAGGGTGGCGGGGATAAATGAGGAGAATATGTGGGGGTGTTGCTGGGCTGGGACGAGTGAGCGTGACAGGCGGAGGGAAATGCAGTGTTTTGTAGGTCAGGTGCTGAAATCTAAATCTCCCTCATCTTTTGGAACTTTCACGTTCCTTAGCTTTCATTCCCGGTGTCTTTGCTGGTAACAGACATGTGATGAGAAGTAACTCAAGGGCTCATACTCTGGACTGTGACTCAAATTGTCCTCGAGGTATAGGTATAAGTACAGTATCTCGCTATGTTCTCAGCCTCTACTTACAAGATCTACCGCTAATCTGCATCGCCTCAACAACAAGACCTTCATAGACATTCCAGAAGTCTGCACCTCAAAAATAACAATGCCAAACTATCCAAAGCGACCAGCCTGCCTGAACCCTCAGCATGAGAAAAGTTGCTCAGGTCAGACTCGAGACTGTGGTGAGCTGGAAGAATCACCCCAGGCGATCCGGGACAGAGAAGAGAATCTCCGGGAATCAGTGAAGCCTGACACGGAGTTGTTGAAGAGGATACACAAGATTAGCGACATCTTCATGGAGCGCAATAAGGAGAAGATTGCGGAGAGAGCAAGTAGGGAGTGAGCGTTTGCGCACGAATTTTGCGTTGAATTTTTGCTTGGTGTTGAATTTGAAAAGTGTCCAGAGGGAGGAGGGACATTAGGCGTTGCTGGATCCTCTGGCTTTTGTAAGAATCGATGATTTCTGAACCATGGAAGCAACTTCTGCAAATCATACGCGCCAATGAGTCATGGGTATTGCTGGAAGGCTTGATTCATGAGTCCTTAAAGTTCCAGTATAAATTATGCTTTCTCGTGCTCCACACTTGCAACTTGCAACTCATACTCACACCTCGACAAAAATCAAGATCTTGGTATTGAAAACTCAAACCAAGTAGTTGTTTTACCTTCAATTAGTACCATCTCCACACTGAATCTTCCTTTCCAAAAATTTTAAGAGGAACTTGAAGTCTAGACACGCAAACCAAAATGCCTTCTCCCCTCGAACAACGAGAATCTTTCAACCAGGCTAACAGAAATCGAACTACCCCATTTTATTTCGGAAATCAAGTCGAAGCCACCCCTGACGAAGAGATTGAACGACGCCGAAACAGGGACTTAAAGGAAGCAGTGATTCAGAACGGAGTGCCATTGGAGACAATCGAGGTTGAGAAGGTCAGTGGAGTGCAGCTGCAGGAGAAGATGGCAGCCGTGAATCGAGAGGTAGTGAGGTGATACAGGAAAGTCGAGCGTAGGGATTGGTTGCCTTTGTTTCTGGTAAACACTTTTGGGAGGACTTAGCGGCGACTTGAACTGTCGTTGATTTTCTGAAATCTTGCAACGGATATCGTCCACTTTGAAGAAGGGTGTGTCTGGGTCATTCTATTCGCATAAAACATTCAGAAATAAGGACCGAGACTTTGGCCGTGAGAGCTTGATTCACAAAGTCCTCGATTTCTCGGTACCACTCTCTTGCTTAGAAGTAACGTTAGCTTGTCAACAAACATTTTAGACACTCAAACTAAGAATACCATTCCCAACGTTCCAAGATCGAAATGCCTCCTTCTCAAAATCTTGACCATAAGTCACCTCCCTTCCAAGAACAAGTAGAGTCCATCGATCAAGCTCTCGCCTGCATTCAATAAGCAGCTCGAAGATGTTGACCAAGCCCTGTATAAATATAGTCGAGCTAAAGCCTTTGAAAATGCTTCGAACCAAGGACAGTCTCCTGGGTCCATTGAACAGGACAAGAAGGTGATGCTACGATTGAAGGGGAAAATGTAGGGTGCAAGTGGTAAGAACCCGAAGTGATGGGGGAGGAAGCAAGATATATGTGTTTGTCAAAGGGGCTCAGAGCGCCGAATTTCGATGTCGATACTTGATGAACTTGTGTGTGAATTTTGAGACATGAACATAGCATTAGGTTCTGCGTACTTTGAAAGCGAGTCTGATTGTATTGAAGAAGCATTTGAATCAATCTATCCCCAAAAGGACATTCAGTACCATGAACATGAACAGCTGATTTACACCCAAAATCAACCTCCGTTTATAAAATTTCCTCCTCCTGCCCTCTCTCTTCATTTGCCCAAGTAAAGCCCCTTGCTCGTCACTTTTCCAATGGTCGAAGAATTCAATTTAAAAACCCACAATCACAAGAGCACCTGTTCTAAGATCTTCATTACAAAACAGAATTTTACGAAAACACTTACATAAATACGGGGATGCGAGGACTCCTCTATATAAAAAGTCTTGGGTGGACCGCGTCCAGCATAAAATGAAAAGCCTGACGAAACACGTCCGTAAAGACGAGGATTCTTCAAGCGAGAAACCTGAAAAGGTTTCGGGGAAGGATGAGGAGAAGAAGATTCGATTGGAAGAGCAGACGCTGGCAGGAGCTGTGAAGAGTGAACTCTTTCCTATGGAGGAAGATAAACGTATGAAAGATAAAGAGGAGCGTTAGCATTAGGGAGGATGTGTGAGGGATTGCATTTTGCGCGAAGCTTTTTTGAGATTTGTAATTTATAGACGCAAAGAATGATAGTGACTTGAGAACGTTGACTGTGGGAAGATTGTAACGAATGTCTATGATTTTAAGAAGCATTAGAATCACAGAAGTCGTAGAAAATAGGTCGGGGCATCGCCCCTTTCCAGCCTCAGCATTCAGAAGCATGAGATCTGCCAGCTGCATGGTGGCTTGATTCACATACCTCTCAACTACCAAGTATAAAATCTTTCCCTCATGCCCTCTTTCCACACTTGCCACGTCCAAGATCAAACTCCAAACTTAGTTTCCAGCACCAAGAAAATCACTCAAACACCGAGGAATAAAAATTTTAAGAACAAGCTTTAAAGAATCACTAGCAAAAGAAAATGCCTCCCACTCAATAACCATTATCAAACTTCCTGGATAACACAGTCAACAGTCTCGCCGACCGCACAACTCGAACAGAGCAAATCTTGAATGAGATGAAGAAAAAGGATGCTGAGAGGCAAAATGAGAAGAAACGGAGAGAGCAGCAAGTGCGAATTGCGGAAGCGAATCGTAGCAATTCTGAGTGGGCTGCGGGAGGGAGGTAGGAGGCTGAGGATCAGAGATGACTTTTGGAAATGCAAGGTTGCTTCGTTACTGGGCGTGTGTGGGCTTTTCCAACGGAGATGTATCTTTTTGCAACAATGAACTGAAATTCGATGGCGTTGAAGTTCTTGAACCATCCTGTCCCCTCAGTACATTATTCGCAAAATGAATCAACACTCTAGATGATTCATTCCTGAAGGTATAAGTATTCCCTCGAGCTCTTCTTCCTCCCCTCCCGCACTTGCAAGATACAATCCCAATCTATACCCGCCAAACTGGAATACCCCAAAACAATCTAGTACCTCACATGATAAAGAGATTTAAGACACACTACTTCTGCACAGAAACAACATGTCGCAATCCAGCGAGACCCAACGAGCAACTATTGCCCGCTTTTTTGAGTGTCTCGAGAACGATATTCTTATGCATGGCAGGTCGTCTCCATTCCAAATTTCACTCAAAACCGCCGAGATACTGAACCGACAAGTCCTCCACCAGAAGCTAGATGCTGAGCGAGAGCAACTCACACTCCGAACACAGGCATATTTGGAGCGAATAAAAGAGATTAGGAGGATTTGAAGAATCATAAATAGCAATACAATATCAACAAACGCCTCGCAAACTCTCAACGCTCCTGAAGCCCGCCTCCTACCGTACAAACAACTCCCAGACCCTCAAGCTTCCCTGACTCCCGTCCCAATTCTCACGTTCGCTGATATCTTAAGGTAATCTAAGCAAAAGACGTGCGCAGGGTTGTGTTTCTCGCATATCCGGTCTATCATTGGATTCCCACACTTACAGCAGTTCGCGATCTCTTCTTTCAAGTCTTGCTTCGGTGGTGGTGATGAGGTGTTGTCCATTGTGCTTTGAGTTGTTGTTGCGTTTCTTTTTTGTTTGAGACGCTGAGGTTGGTGCATATGCTGGTGCTAAGAGATGGGATAGAGTAAACTCAAGGGTTTGTAAGACGAGGAATTTGAGATTAGCAGTAGAAAGATGATGGGTTGGGGATGGACAGTTGAACCATAATGTGCTTGTGAATGGGTTTATAGATATGTGAATCAAAATGTCCTGGGAGAACGAGGGTGACTCACGACATCCTTGACGTGCGAGTTTAAATATATTCTCGATACGCAACACACTCCAAGCATCAACGAAAACTTTTGTCACAGGAAAATCCAAGAAAAATCAATCAATCATCCACAACACCAAAAAAAAAAAAAAATATAACTTCTAACCTAAACGAACGTCTCAAACAAACAGTACAAATGTCCATGCAAGAAGCAATAGAAGCTCACCAACAAAACCTAAAGCGAATCCTAGACCAAGCGCTGCAAGATCCCGACCTCCGCGCGAATGTACTATCTACTCGTGCTCGTCACGAGACAGAAAAGATGATTGAGGAGATGAAGATGAACGCGCTACATGAGGAGAGGGATGAAAGTAATAAACGAGGTCCAAGAGAGGAGGACAAGGGTAAAGAGGAGAGTAAGAGGGTGAGGAGATAGGAGATGAGCAGTGGGGTGGGGGTTGGAGTTGTTGTGGTTAAGGGATGCATGGGGACTTGTTTGGGAATGCGTTGATTACTTTTAGTGTTAGTTTAGGGCAGTGATGGGATGGAATTCGCGATGTCTGTAGCAAAAGAGCACGCAGATAAGCAGAATAGTTGTACGTGAGATTTACGAAAGAATGTGAAGAAGTGAAACGATTATGAAAATGTCCCAGGATATTGAAATCAAGGTTCTGGCAAAGAGGAACTTAGAGAACTTGTACCGGTATTGAAAAAAGAAAGAACGATCACCACTTCCTTCTCCCCTCTTACACCTCCTCATTCTCTCCTTCCCCTCGACAGTATATTTATAGTAGGTACTACCCCCCAACCCAACGCCTTCCTGATTTTCAGTCATGCACACAACAACTCCTCACTTCTGCCTTCCAACGATCTCACCACCATCAACACCATCTCAAAAAACACAATTCTGACAATGGAGCACACAAACACCCACCTAAGCCACCTAACCGACGACATCAACGACACCCTCACAGACAACACCCCCATCCTCAACGAGCCCTCACCCCTCGATCTTAGCATCCCTCACACGAACCTTGACGACGTTCTGAAAGCCCACCTTGATGTCTTTGTTGAGAACATCCTCAAGGTCATCCATCCCTATTTGTGAAGCCTTGCTTTAGAAGAGAGTTTGTATCCTGATGAAAGAAGTAGACAACAGAAGACGGCATAACCGAAATCCACAAGATCCCGTGTGCGAAAATCATCGATTGCGCCAAGTACTTCGCTACGAGGATTGAGAACTTGGGAGGTGGTAGTAACGCTGGTGATATTCTTGGGAGGGAGATCAAGGATAGGGTGGAGGAGAGGGGGATGGATGTACGCGAATAATTCTTCTCGTTTTGAATGTCCGATGTGTTGAGGGGCAATTACTGACCCTTTTCTTCGTTTTCTAGTTGGATGCTGTGGTTAAGAAGGTGGTGGGGATTAAGGAGATTAAGGAGGCTCAGGCTTCTCTCGATACAACTGAGAATAGCGGATTAAGCTTGGATGAGGACCCTTCGAAGAAGTTGGAGGAGGTGTATATGTGGAGGGTTGTTCTTGAAATTTTGACGCCGAGAGGCTGAAGCGGGATGCACCTTTCGGGTATAAATGTTCTATGGTTGGGACTTGGCCGACCGGGGAAAACAGCGATCGATGCTGGGTATGATAACAAAACATTCGATTTTGTTTGATTGGGGAAACGAAGAGGTGCAAAGGACGTTGCTCTAATCAAGAATAAACTTCGCATCGGATACAAAACATCATAAATAGAATTCCAGGGAGGTGGCGGTATTCTCTAATCGCCATGTGTACGTTCCAACTGAGTTGGTGCAGAATGTATGGACGCCAAGAACCTCAGCCTTCGTCTGTACTTGCGTAATTGAAACACCTTGGGTAACATTGACAATGCGAACGTGCCTTCGCCCTTCTCGCTTCTAGAGTTTTGTATGGACTATTTGTGCTCAGAACGGTCTTGAAATACATCGGCTTAAGCTGCCGATTCGTTGCAGATCCAGAAGAATTTGGAAAGCATGAATAATCAGAAGCAGATCGAAACCACCGAGGACAATCTCAAGCTCGTGATGTCGAGAGTCCATCCGCACGTGATGATTCACATGTCTTCACATGAGTGAGGAATACCCAGATGCTCACATCAGCTTCAAGTAACAACGGCAAGAATATATGCAAGCGATCGAATACGAAATGTAGTCCAACATTGCGGGATATCAAAACAATTTGAACGGTTGATCACTCATGCAGTCCAAATAAAAATAGACATCGTACTCGCCAGATCGAAATCCAAGACCTGTCTCACGCGGGTTCGTCCCCCAGGAAAAGAAAAGGAGATTTACCGCAGCGCCCGTATCAAACCGAAACTCTCGGAAGGGAGGGTCGGTTGTATGGAGCCTCCTCAATTTGGTGGATGGCTGTGCTGCGATATGAGACGAGCTGGCTCCGGCTTGGGTAACCTTCAGATGAGGAAGAAACAACAATGCATTGTGTTGCACCGGTCTGGGCAATGTTCACCGCGTCGACGTGACGTTAGAGGGAGGCTGATCTATCACGACAATGCGATGCTGTATCATGAGGGTGTTCAGGACATGTGACGCTGATGTTCGGATGACTGAGTACGAACGAGGTGCAGATGGCCATGAAATATTGATTGGAAATCGCTCGCACGATATTCTGCGGTGATGGATTTTATTCCGTGACGCGTCGAGAAGAATTTGACTCCGTTCTGGAGTTTATTGGCCGAGAGGGCCGGTGTTGATTTTCGAGATATCGCCCAAGGTTCTAGCCCCTTTCGCGGTTTGAGCATCAGAACAGGTTAGACCGCTCTGATGAGGTGTGCACTGCACTCCTTATCACGAGAGGGTCGATTGGGTTAGGTACCTTGCATAAAGCCCCGATCTGACCCAAATAAGCATAGTTGATGACTTTGAACTTTCACAATTTTGTGCTACAGTAGCTTGTGCGACGCAGCTGGGCAGGTCGGGAATGACTGGGGCATGCTGGTCAAGAGCAATCGTGCGACACTTATCTTAAGCTGCGATCACCGAAGGTCCCGGTACTTGGGATGGACCGGAGGCTGTTGACGATGAGAAGTACCGAGTCGGTGAGGATATTTATGGACTGCAGCGAAGCAACATTCGTCTCGAGTCCGCATGAAGGCGACGACAGTAAATGAGGATGAGGCAGTGAGAGGAAGGAGATTCGCTGTCGAGTCCCTCCACGCTCGTCCAATGTTCTCGGCCTGAAATGCCCCTTGTGTGCTCGTTCGCTCGTCTGTTCTTGCCAGGCCGCCGGGCATTTTGGTCGGGGGCATTCCCGCCAATGGGCACTCTGTTCCTGGAGCTAGACCAGGGCATTGGGGGCCTTACTGCTTTGAGCATTTTTCTGATCGCTGTTCCAATTTCCCTGGCCCCACTTCTTCTGGTCCCTTCGTCCTCTCATCTTCGCCCACGGCCACGGCCACGCCCCCATTCGCTCTGCTTCCACGCACTCGCCCAAGGTCACCACTCCTTTGCCTTGCACCACCCGCGCCCACAACGCCCACTTCTATCTTACGACCTCAACCACCCCGTTCTTCCAATTACTTCATCGATCTCGATGGCTTTCATTCTCTCTCTGTAACCCTTTTTCAGTCTTCGAACACAGGCACACTCGTTACGGCCTCTTTCTGTTCTGATCGCCTGCCCAACCTTCATTCCACGCGTTTGCTTTAAAAAGCGTCTTGATCATCAACACACAAGGGTGACGTTTCAACGAAACGACGTCTCGAAACAACGACCCATCGATCATCAGCCGCACCGCCTACCATCATCGAACGAGTCTTCCTTGGAAGGAAACATCCCAAACAACATCCTCGAAGTTGATTAAGAAAGGACGAAGGGCCTGCTGGAGCGGCCTGTGGGAAACCTTACCGCGTTTCCACCAACCCAGAGAAAAGGAACAATTCGAATCGAAACTTCGAATATCGAGTAACCCTTCCCACGACCAAGAGGCCTCGGCCAAACACTCTTCATCATGATGTCGAAATACACAATCAAGCTGGTCGCAGCCCTGCTCGGTGCTTCCAATGTTGCTGCTTTCAGTGCTACGATTGAGGGTTGCTATTCATCTACCACGGGTCTCACACTCAACTCGACCGACACATTCAACTCCGCAGGATACTGCTCAACACAATGTCTAGCTCTGGACATGCCGGTGATGGCTACACATGACTCGACCTGTTATTGTGGCCCCACACTCCCTCCAGCGTCTACATCAACAGATAATTCCTCCTGTACAACTGAATGCCCTGGATATCCATCGGATAAGTGTGAGTTTGCATTTGCGCATCTATACACTTTCTGTGCTAATTATATTCAGGTGGTGGTACTGGACTTTACAGCGTCTACCTAACCGGCTTGACGTACGATGTCACGAATGCCGACGCTGCAGCATCCGACACATCATCTGCTGCGACAGCTAAAGCCACAGGAAAGTCATCGGCTACGAGCACATCTACACCATCAGTGGTTACAGTTGGAGGGCAAACCGTCGTCGTCACAGCGAGCAGTTCCTCGACTGGCACCTCTTCCGCCGAGAAATCTTCGTCTTCTGCTTCTTCTTCAGGCCCAAACAAAGCTGGTATCGCTGCAGGCGTCGTTATTGGCATTGTGGCTATTGCTGCAATTGCGGGAGGAGTATTTGTCTTCATCAGGAACAAGAAGAGACGCGAGGTTGAAGAGGAGTACAGAAGAAATGCTGCGGTCAGCAGCTTCATCCATAACGGCAAGCCACCTAGCAGCAGTGGTGGTGCCTCCTCATTCAACGACATGCGTCTTGACCCGGTCATGGCCCAGCGGAGAATGAGTGATGGTTCCATTGCGGACAACCAGGATTACTCTAGGAGGATCCTCAAGGTACGTCGCAATATTATGCGACATGATAAACATTTATTGACTCGTATGACAGGTTACCAACGCTTGAGTACTCCATTGACGACAAACGAGTTTCACTTTTAGCCCTCCCTTTGTCAACTCGGCGTTCCGGATCCTAGTCCTGGTCTGATTTTGGTCGACATGTGTTTACCACTGGTGTTCTGTGTATAGGTGTGGCGTAAGATGATATGAATCCAAACTCCTGTATATCGAGGATCCTCTTTTCATCTCGATCTTCGATATGCAATCTCCCGGAATCAACAAAACGTTCCGTCACACCGTCCTGTCCTTTCAGAAAAAGAAATTTTTTGTTTTGGCGTTCTATACTCGACATTTCCTCTGCGAAACCTTGATGACATACACCTATATCATCAAATCTGTTTGTGTCCTGGTCCTGGTTGGATGAAGATGAGATGCTGGGGCGACCTGAATACCTACAAGGAACGGGTAGCTGGTGGGCATCCAGCATATGTGTATAGGATCCGTGTCTTTGCTGGCCCGGAGACTAGTGTACTGTACTTTATACCAGATCTGTTGGAAACAGATAGTGGGGTGGCTATACTGAGGGTCAGGTTGTGGTAGATCCGACGTAATGAAGATATTTGACTGTACAAAGCTTGGTTCAGGCTTGTGAGATGTTCTCTTTGTTTCAATGGCCGGGATTTGAGAAGAGGGTTTTTTCTTGTCCCGTCTAATGCGGACTCGGCTGCACTTAATGTTGGAAGCTATTTCAGGCAAACGCCAATGTTCTCTCTCTTTCCTTCGATAGGCCTCTTGTAATTTTGATCTCTACGTCTGGCGTCGTTGACCATCTCTTTTCTCGCCTCAGAACCTCAACCCACTCGTGCTATCACGAGTAAACAGCCCATACATACTATTGCTCAACATTCCCTGATCGGTCACAATATTATCCAGCCACTGACTTTGATTCCACATATCCAGTTCCCTTGACATCTCTAGCCCAGCAGCGTTCTTGAGACCGTCGGCGTTGTTGACCCACGTGCTGCTTGTTGCGTATGCTGGTCGAGGTGTGTACTCTGTACTTGAATTTTGATTTGATGGTGGTGGTGATGTTAAGGTTGCGGAGTTAGAGTTAGAGTAAGGTTCTCACTCCTCTAATTCCTCAAAAGTATCGAGATATTCTTTTGGTACCCTTGCCTCTTTTGAGTGCAGGGTTAGGGGACGACTGGGGTATAGACTTTGGAATTTATCGGTCATGCATGCTCCTTAATAGAGGCGGGTTTCATCGTATCCACCCCGCACTCTGCCTCCCATGAGAAAATAAACTAGCTCCACAAAGTAAAAGCGCGACGGCTGTTGGGATGGAGGCCTTATCGATAAACTCAGGAAAGAGTTCCTTAAATCGATGATAAAACTGCATCCCGGTACTTTGTGGTTCTTGAGGATCGGAGCGCAGGGAGGGGATGTTAGAGTGCAGAGAACTAGAATAGCATATGGCGTTCAACAAGAGTTTGTTACAGTATGGACCATTGGTGATCGGGGAATCCATGATGGCGGGGCGGTAAGAGAGGAGGAAGGAGAAATGTTGTGAGTTCTAGTGGATGTTGAGTAAGTGGAAGGCAAATTCGAGAGGCAGGTCGTTAAAGTTTATGTTTAAGTTAAATCCGCAATTTGGACTGAGATTTGCTTCTTTTTGGCGCTGAATTGCGGCGTTGGAAAAGAGTTGCGCCTTGGCAATTTCTTTGTCGACATTGTTTGTGGGAATTTCAGGGCTCCCGAAGCCATGGTTTTCTGTTTCTGTGCGACTGTGGAGGGTGCTTGTTAGACCGTGAACTTGCAGCTCTCCTGTTTCTGAGATCGTGCCCGCGAGGCGAGCCTCTGATGGCGAGAGAGCATTTGTTGACGTGTCTCCCCTCTCTGGCTGGATGGCGAATTGTCTTGGTTTCCACGAACAATGGGTCATCGCCCATTTTGGTCACCCACAAGAGCATCAGATACCCTTAGAGTCTAGGGACTTTGAGCCTGCAGCAAAGCTCGTACGGATATCAGCTCATGTTGAAGAGCCTGGACATCTGCTTTTGTGGTTTTGGTGCTTTCTCGCCTCCCATCAATGGGGAATATGCAGTCATAACCGAAGGTAGCACAATTTGAACTATCATAATTTCTATTGTGTTTGATCCGGGGCTTGGTCAGCAAACGGGCGCTGGCAAAAAGTTACAATGGCCTGCTTCAAGTTGAACATTTACCCCATTCTCGGAGATGCGACTTCCAGACGCTAGGCAATGTGGGGTGTAAGGGCAGGGATCGACAACGCTATGATACGTACCTTTCAACGGGTATCTTCTTCTGTATTGCGAGTATTAAATGAAGAAGAAGAATCTCATCTTGCCGTCGGCTCGCGGCAAGATGTTTGGCACTGAGAAGGGGTGGGACAATACAAGTTAGCGGAGTGAGTTTCTCAGGGGCCGAGTTCCTGTTCCAAGCTGTTCGGAACAATGGCACTCGTTCAACTGGCTTGCACAACTACTCGCTCTGGAAGTGAGAACTGTCTGCGGTATTATTTATTAGTTGAAAGTTCCAGCTCTATGCCTAACAATTCTCGCCGAAGTTCGTTAGATCGTTGGTCAGCCAAGAGATATTTGAAAGGTCACCAAGTAACTAGCTAACTTTGCCCTTCCTGATAAAGCAGGGGATAGTGTCCACTGCAGAGTATTGTACCTATTTCAGACTCCTTACATAAGAAGCAAGTAGTGTGTAAATAGTATAAATGTTTGAGGAATGAAAAGGCAACCCCTTGCTTCCCGCTTTTCGAAGCTTGACATGAAAGATGTGAAGATTATTACTGCAAATCCAAAGTCATGAGTATGTCGTAAGTTGAGCCCAGGACACTTGCCGACTTCAGCAACCATCAAGGAACGAACTGATTTAGTAGCAGTATCGAGAATTGGACGATGATGCATGATATTCACATAAAATAGCCCAGGCTGCAATAGCCACTCTCTCGTGTCAATATTCGTCAAGGGTATCATCGCAACTTAGCTACAGTAGCATCCAAACACAGCTCATTGCGAACGAGAGTTCAGCCCGTAACCGCACGTCCTCTCAACATCCTCTGCCTGGTACTCCTCATTTGAAGTCCTTGTGCTTCAGCTTCTTGCTCTTCTGGCTTCGTTCTTCTGACGTCTTTTCAGAGTCATGGGGTCTCTTCTTGGAGTCCTTCTGAGACGGTGAGCGTGATTCCTGGCTTCCCTTCGTTCCCAGAAGTTGAGAAAACTTCGGTCGTGTTGGACTCGACATTGCATCAGGTGTTAGTGCGGCCTGCTTTGCCTTTTGTGAGTCTGATTTGGTGGCAGTATCAAGTGCTTCAGTTGACACTGATTGATTGTTGGTTCGGCTCGCGGACTTTTTCTGCTTTTTCTTCGGTCGTTTTAGCTCTCGATTGTCAAGGTCATTGGTTGGTTGGGACGAGCTCTGCTTGGCTGGCTGGGTTTCTTCTTCGGTGTGCTTTCTCTTCTTTTCCTTCTTTTCTTTCTTGGAACTCTCGGAGGTACTCGATTTGCTCTTTGACTTAGAAGATGGCGGTGCAACTTCCATTTCCTCGTCTTCCAAGGCAGGACGTTGGAAAACTGCAGGAGCATCTTCCTTTTCTTCGTCGGATGCACTCCCTGTGCTACTCCCGTCTCCTATATTGCCAGTATCTCCTGCTCCAAACCCGATTGGGCGGAAGCGCATCTTTAGGCCAATCGGCTGAGGACGAACAGGTTTCTTGGCTGGAACAGTTGCCCTTGAGGGTGATGAGACGCTCGCACCAGAGTCGTTGATTCCTGGCAATTTGACGATCTGTTGGAGATGTAGGATACGATCAATGGGCTTTGAAGCTACGGTAGAGTTAGTAACAGGTCTTGAAGTGCTTTAGTACTGTATTTACTAGTAAGATATGCATCATCCGAGTCGCTCGGGACCATGATCTTCGTATAAACTTTATCCCCGGTCGTATCCTGAACGAACCCATAATCGCTTCCCTCGTGGTTCAATATGGCTTCCCCAGCGTCCGCATCTAGCATTGACATCTGCTCAATCTCGGAGATGGGTATCGACGCCGGGGCAGTGAAATACCAAATTTGCTTTCCTTTCAAGCTCGACTTCTTGAGGAGTTGAGATGCCGAAGGGTTCTCATTTATTGAGGCAGCTTCGAAGCCGGTGGGAGGTTTGTATGGAGGTGGTTTCTCGAAAGCGACCGTTCTTACCTTTGGCTCTTTGGGACGCTGTCTAGTACGGGTTAACTCCTGCGGATAGGATGTGACATGTGCGGGTAACTCACCTCGAAGGCTCAGACTCCACAGGAACTTTGCGAGCGGTGTTATTCTGCTCGTCTTCCTCCTCCTCACTCTCACTCTCACTTGAGCTTTCACTCCCAGACGGAGCTGGGAGTTTGCCATTGGTTTTTGTCGCGGCATTGGTAGGGTTCTCAGGCAAGGAGTCTTTGTCGCTGTCGGACCAATCATCTGAATTCTCCTCTTCCTCCTCATCGCTCTCCTGGATGTACTCGGTGCTTTTAAAGGTTAACGGCGGGGGAGTACGTTTGGTAGTCTTTTTTGGCGCTGGACTCTTTTTCTTGGTCTTTGCTTCTGCAGCCATAGCATTCAAAGAGGGCTTTGCAGACGGCATCTTGACTGTTCAGCGCCGTGAAAATGTTCGGGCGCAATCTCGAACTGGATGTTTTCATTTGATTTTCATGGAGCTTTCGAACTTTTTTTCTGGGGCTGCTCGGCAAAACCTCGGCACGATTTTCGGGCCTTCAACCACCATTTCTTGTCACGACGTTCACAAACTCGACACATATTATCAACTCCTCCTAAGAGATGCCTTCAAATAAGCGGAGGAAATTAGATATTCCTGCAGATAAACCTCGTATGTGTTAATTCAGGAGAAACTAGATTATTGCTGATACAGTCTAGCGTTAAGTGCATTTGCACGGAGAAAAGCTCTGCAGAGCATTACGCAAGGCTCCAGGACTCGAAAAGGAGAGGACGAAGAGAAAGAAGTTATCCCCAGCACCTTAGGGTCACCTGCCGGTGATCATGCCGGAGCCCAGGCATTACCCGCAATTTTCAAACAGAACGCGATTTCAGGTGAACAGTTCGAGCCAAAACCAAATAGCAGCCGAACTAAGCCTGACGAAGCTGGGCAATCATCTTCGTATGTAATGTCTCGGAAACAGTAGACATTGTGAATGATCTCTGACTTTTGTGAAGGCTCGAATCACGTATAGCATCTCCTGAAATCCAGGTAGACAGACCAGCTCTAGCTTTGTCGTCGTTCCGGCCAAGCAAAAGCAATTTTCAAGAGCTTAAAGATAGCACAATTCGCATCAAGCTTGCTCCCAGCGAAGTAAGAATCTGATTCTCGTCGTTGACATATGGTTACTAAAGTCATTAGCGTTTAGTTATACTTGGCCGGTATGAATTGACCGTGAAGAAAGGCCAAGTCACTATGATGGGTTCGACTCTGCAAGCTTCCAAGGCTTCATATCCAGTCTTTGCTGAATCGTCACATTCTCTGCCTGTCATCAGATGTCTGGCTACAGATGTCAATGAGGCTGAAATCAGTATACATCAACATCAGTCTGGTCTGGAGACGTTGGGAGCTTTATCCCCTCTATTTTCGAAACTGGGAAACGAAAATCCTGCATCTCTAGGCCTACAATTTCGAGACACCCTCCAGAAATCCACAAAAAGCACCTTTCAGATCGTAAGAACACACCGTAATGGATTTTCGAGTACTAATCTGTTGTAGCTATTTTCCTCTGAGGACACTTCTCAGCGAACCTATGTACAGCCAATCATTTCCGCTCCGGAATGGAACGCCGTTCTGGCCAAATGCTCAGTCAATGTTGTCGACACCAGACCACCAATAATCATGATCTGTGGACCAAAGTCCTCAGGCAAATCGACATTTGCAAAACTGCTCACCAATAAGCTTCTTCTTCCCTCAGAAAAACCTTCTGATGACACCAAGTCGCCTAAGCCAACAGGAGTTGTTCTTTTGGATATTGATCCCGGGCAACCGGAGTACTCTCCTCCAGGGCAATTGGCGCTACTTCATATTCAGGATCCAAATTACGGACCACCATTCACACACCCCATTCCAGGAACAAGGAACCGGATACTTCGCTCACACTCCATCGCGGCTTTGTCGCCAGCCATGGATACGAATCACTATATAGCATGCGTTTTAGATCTTGTAACTCATTACCAGCATCTACGATGGACCGTGCCAGGTTGTCCGTTGGTCATCAACACGCCTGGTTGGGTCTTGGGGACGGGCCTAGAAATATTGCTTGAGCTGATCACAAGAACAAGACCGAGTAGCATCATTTACATGTCCCAAGAAGGTCCTCCTGAAGTTATTAATAGTCTGAGGGAGGCTGCCAAATCGATTCCTGTCACCACACTTCCATCCCAGGTTAGTGAGTACACGACCAGGACAGCTGCCCATCTTAGGACAATGCAGTACTTGTCCTACTTCCATCTGAAACCAGGAAGTAACAACGTCTTATCTTGGAATGGGTTACCCCTGACTTCCATACCGCCTTGGGAGATCAGATATTCTGGTGAAAATGCTGGGATTCTTGGTGTCATGTGTTATGGAGAACAGCCAACTCCAGGTCTACTCGCAGACACTATCAATGGGTCTCTGGTGGCGGTGGTGGTTATAGATGACATGGCTGCGATCCCAGGCTGGTCACAAACAGAGAAGGGAGGAATTGGTGCTAAGCAGCCGGCTGAGGCGACTCCGCAGCGGTACCCATTGGCGGAGGGCACTGATATGGGAATTCTCGAAGAAGATTCATTCGAGCCAAGGCAGATCAAAATACCTCTCATCGTAACCACACCAAAGGAAGGCATACCCTACTTTAACCCCGCAAATTCTATTACCTTGAATCCTCGACATTCTCATAGTATCGGCCTTGCCTTGGTTCGGGGCATCGACATTGCGCGTCGTCGGCTGCAAGCTCTCACGCCAATCTCTGCTAATGACATACATGATATCAACGACGCAGGAAAACCTATTGTGCTTGTCAGTGGAAAACTCGATACGCCAGGCTGGGCTTATACGGAAGAGCTCACCCTGAAGACGAATCGTGAAAGAGAGAGTACAAATGACACCGATAGCATGATCCTTGGTGATGACGAAGGAGAAGAAGACGAGATCAACATCGAGGGAATAGATATTACACCTGCTTCTGAAAACCAGATCATCCCAACTCACGGCTTCGAAAATGCCCCCTGGGTGGAGAGATTGGAGGGATCTCAGGGGAGAGGAATAGGCTCCCGTGTCTGGCGTGTAAGAAGAGATCTAGGCAAGCAGGGAGATGGTGGTGAATGAAGAAGCCATTCGCGCTATGCAATTACCCTTGCGAGTTGAATGTCGTACGTCGTTTCCGGCTTGAAGGCGCAGAGACCGCACATAATCTGGAGGAATTGTTCCTGAAAGCCGTCGCGAGGAAATGCCTTGATAACCTCTTTGTGCTCGTCGACAGTGATTAACCCACCAGGGAGCTCAGGCCCAAAGAAATCAGCCATGACGCCCAGGTGCGTAATTTTGACTTCGGCCTCCTTATGGAGCGCAAAAGACCCTGTAGCGTGCAACGCAATAGAATCCCACATAAGCTGGATGCGGTGCTTGCCCTAGTCGCCTGCGAAGGAGCTCTCCTTGAGATAAGTCCGGGCCGTGTCGGCACCGTCGACTTCAAAGCGCTTTTCTCTCGAAAGTAGCGATTTATCGGTTGCCCAACCCAAGTCGTGCATGAGATTAGAGTAGACCATCAGCTCTAGGTCGAGTGGATCAACCTCGGTAGGCTGGAGCTTTCGAGCTATCAAAACAGCGAAGTACGAGCTGCGAACACAGTGTTGACAGTAATAGGGCTGGTGTACTTCTTCAAGTGCTCTAAAGCACTAAGAATCAAAGGTGTAACGGGCGAACTGATGCTGCTCTTAGGCAGGTCGGGAAGAGGGGTGTCGGACGACATATCCATGGACGGATAGAACAGATGGAGTTTTCTCAGGAAAATCGGGTTTCGGGGTATGCAGTTGGGTGACCAAGATGGATGTTCTCTGGACTCTGTCGTCTTCGTTCGTCTTCGGCTCGCTCTTATATTTTCGTACCTCCGTGGCGAGCCACTTCTCCAGCCAGGTGGTCCTGTAGTGAGTCCTACCATGGTTTCATGTAAACCAATAGAGATCTAGAAAGAGCATTGAATCGCTTTGGAGAAAGTATCCAGCCTGTATGATTGCATTAATAACGTTTCTACAAACCGATCACTAAGCATTCCCAAAGGGTGTATCTTACGACTAATTACTTCTTTTGCTCCGAACATTGTGAGTATCTGTGATGAATAACCGTGAGCTACTGCGCTCAGTAATAAATTGCAAACGATTTGTAATTGGTTATGATGGAATTGTGGAGATGCGTAACAGGGGAAGCCTGATCTCTCAATTTTTAAAACTAAAGAAAAGTAATATTATAATATCAAAATGAAGTAGTCAACAATTATCAATGAATAACAAGCATTGGAGTTTAGTAAACAGCAAGACTGTCTTGAGGCGTTTTAGTCTTTACTGGTGGGATTCAATGTAGTTAAGAATGTTGTCATCTGCGTTGCGGGCCAACTGTTGTACCACTCCATATATCCGACAACGATCATTTCTATATCCGAAGGAACAAATGGAAGAAATGTCTGTCTATCAAATCCCGAAAATTAAAGAGATAGAATGCAAATCAAACCACGAAGATTTATGCATATTAAGCAGATATGTGGGTACTTTCGACGAGGCGGGATGCTAATACTACCATGGCCTTGTTTCTATAATTGAAACATTGGAATGGGGACAAATGGCCAAATCCAAATACAATAGAAGATGCTAGAATCGAAAACATCTGCACTATGACAGATTACTAGATCTTCCGATCAGCTTTCGTTGCTTTGAATGGTTTGCAAAGGTATGTTCCTGAGTTTAGGAATATAAATACTGGTTGATTCTCGTCTTGAAATTGTTCATATCGCTTTAATAGAGTATTCTCCCCATCCAATTCAACATTGAGGCTTTGACAATTTATTGTCACGGCTCCAATTCTTCCCGCAGCCCTTCTTGAGCGCAACAAGTAAATTCCAATAATGCCGATGGCTGTACCGTACTTTTAGGGCTGACAAATGTTGGATAGGAAGTTCGCTGAAACTTACAAGCATCTTCCGACGATGGCTGAGAATATTCGCTCATGGCCGCGACCATGGTCTCGACATCGGCGCCGACTGGTTTTTAGCGGAGTTAATACAGGCAAGTGCTTTCCTGAGGTAGTCGCTAAGGTATATTGCATGCTCACTGGTGCCGTTGGGCCATGCTGCCACTGCGCACATGGCGTAAAATCCTATTGTCGTAGATATTAAAGAAAAGTGGAAAGCGACATATTGATTTATTTCTATTTTGAAAACAGTGTATAAATATATATAGAGAGCGATATAGAGCTTGACATTGCTTTGCAGGAATCGGGTAAGGTTGAGTGTAACTAGAAATTTGAGAACTGAGCTAGTCGTTAATTTGATTATAATTGAGCTTAATTTATTATTGCCTCTCATTTCCCTCGCGGGTTACGGGTGCGATTTTATAATATTGGTACTGCCCTATCACATTGTGATTTTTCGGCATATTGAAGGGGAAATCGATTTTTCACTTGGAGTAAATTAAACTTCCTTCTGAAAAATCACAATATATTTCCCCTCTAGCGATTACTTAAGGTGAAACATTTTTGCTCTGTAGACCCCTTTTCTACCCTGCTCCCCTTTCCTGCCGCCTTCAAGATCTGGATAAAGTAGGCTATCACGATCCAGAGGGTCTATATGCAGTGGATCCTCGAACAATGGGTCTTCGAAAATCTCGCCGTGCATTCTCCCATCAAGATAGCATTCGCCAATAAGCTGATATATAGGTCCATCTTGAAGCCAATTCGCGAGTTCCTCGCGCGTTGCATTCTCGCGAAGTTTCTTCTCACGAAGGATGAAAGGCACACCTGAGCCAGAGAGAATGACAACGAGATCTCCTTCCTTCATTTCTTTAGGGCCTAGACCTAGTCTGTTGTCGTGTGATACAAAGAGATTGTTCTCGGTTGTAGCAACAGTATACAATTGGAAACGGCGGCCTAGTTCTAAAAGATGATAGGCTTCCGTGTTGCATTTCCGTAAAAAATGATCCTCGCTCCATGAGGTTTTCATGAAATAAGTTTGGTTGATGTCAAGGGCCATTTGTGCAAATGCCGCAAGCTGTGGCGGACCAACAGTAGCGCTCGCCGAGAGTGTTTGGAAGTATCGTTCAAGAGTTAGGTGATTCTTTCTCAAGACACTCACCCTGTCGGTAGTACTCAATTGCTTCGGCTTGAGCGGCGAGGGCCCAAGGTCTTTGATGTCGCCCCACGGTTGAGCCCAAAACCCATCGCCTTGCACTTCCATCACGTTGACCACCCTTGCCACTGAAACGCCCTCTACGTGAAGAGATGTGGGGCTGTCCTCATCATAGAGAACCCTGACCGGTTGTTCCCCGTCAGCACAGTAAAGGCTGGTCCTGTCGGCATTCATACATATTTGGAGATAAGGGATCTTTCTATAATCGGGAGTCCAGGAAGGAAGGTTTTCCAGACGACGAAACCCTCTCTCATAGGTTGACTCCTTCTGATGAAAATGGCGACAGAGTGAAAGGAGTTTCAATGACTCTTGTCCTTGAATGTACCACCAAGTAAATGCCGAGAACACTGATTCCACTGATTTGGAATAGTCGGGAACAAGTTCCTCTGGGTCGATTTCGCTTGCCAATGGGGCAAGGGCGTAGATCTTGTCCCTAGGATCAGTGCTCAAAAAGTCATTTGTAGCAATAAGAATCCTCCAGAATGAGAGTTGCTTTTGTTTCAAATTGTCGATATTCTCCCATAAACTATACCACTGCATCAGTCCGTCGCGGAAGTACATTGAAAAATTGGGTAACAGAAACGTCAAGTCATAAGACCTATCTGACCACGCTGAATTCAATGTTTTGTAGATCAAGTGGTAGTTCACCACCAGATTCCAGTTCGTCTGGGTATTACAATGCCGAACTCGAACCGTTTTGCCATTCACGATCTCTTGGATCACCCAGACTCTGCCAAACCAAGGTGAGAAGATAATCTTATGCCACCTCTGAAGAACATTGAATAAATTTTGCCATGACACTTCGTGTTTTATATCGAACTGGCTTTCATGATCCAGAGAGAGGAAAGTTGCCAGTCGCAGTACCAGGGAGTTCCGGTTTAATATAGTGTCATAGAAGTATGATTCCGCATCAACTGGCCTTTTCAATTTCCTTGTGCGAATCAATTCAGTCGTCTCTTCTGGAATTGAGCTGTACATCAGATACAGATCTTTAGCCACTGATTTATATAGTATTTCGAATGTCCAGTCAGCGATCTCATTCCAGTCAGAGTCATCATACTCGTCTTTTTCCGAAAAATTCGAACACATCGTGGCCCATTGCTGGGCTAAGCCTTTATCCTCAGAAGAACTGTGCTTTTGGAGAAGCTCCACAAAAATATCAAGGTCCTCTGCCTCATCATGGAACAACACATCGGAGTTGGCCTTGGGATCTCCTCCAAGCCAAACAGTGACGCTTGCAGCTTCCTTGTAAATGCTCGACATGATAGCAACCTGCTGAGACCGCTCGGACAAATTGCCTTGATTGATGCATAGCATGTCGTTCCAAATGAAAGCATAATCGGTATGGTGCTGGAAAGAGAGCAATGCCTCGTACAAATTGGTGGTGATCTTGAAGTCTGTGACAACGTGTCTCGGTTCCTGCGTCCTTGTAGACCCATTGTTAATCCAAGAAGAATCAACTTTTTGATCATCGTCAAAACCTAGTGAAATTGGAACTGTATTTTCAAGGCTACCCCAGCAATACGACAACGCCGTAAAGGGTGGATGATCTTGGAGAGAAGTGCGAACAATGGAGCAAGCGAATCTACTCCCTCACGGGAACGGCTCAATCCGGAGAAGTCTGATTTCGTCGTTTCCTTGGTCGAGGGTTGCGTAGGGCGAATAGTCGTTTGGGATAGTCCCTATGGAAGGAGTAACTTCAGTTTGGCCTGGCGAAGCCAACTGTAGATGAGCATAGCGGTCTCTTTGGGCATGCTCCTGAAGGACCTGCGCCACTGAGTGCTGGCCATGGTCCTTGGCGACAACCAACGCTGTACGTCCTCCAATATCTGTCTCATTGGGATCGGCGCCGTTCTCAAGTAGTACACGAATAGTTTCTGCATCTCCGCTGCAAGCAGCTCGGTGTAGTGGAGTCCATCCGTTGATGTCCTTCTTGCGGAAATTGGCACCTTTCTCTATCAACAGCTGCACGATCTTCCCATGCCCGCACGCAACAGCATTGTAAAGTGCCGTGTGTCCAAAGCTATCCTCTGTCTCCAGATTAGGGCTTAAGATTATCAAAGCCTCAACTATGTTAATGTTTCCGGACATTGCCGCCGACGTCAGTGCAGTGTCTCCGTTGCTATCTTTTGCGTCAATACGGGCACCCCTCTGTATCAAGGCCCACACTGCGTCCCCATGGCCAGTACGGACTGCTGTCTGTAATGCTGTCTCTGAATCGCGTATACTCCTTTCTTCAATGTTGAAGCCACTATCGAGTAGCGTTTCAATTGCGTCAACACGCCCGGTGGCAGCGGCAAGGTGTAGCGCTGTATCTCCGTTCCCAACGAGTCGTGCTGAGAAATCGGCTCCCATCTCTATCAACAATTTCAACTCTGAGTTGGGCCCCCCCCAACGCCGTCCTCAGTAGTGCTGCTTCCTTGTCTACTTTTTCGAGCCTAACGTTCAAGGTCGAACTGAGGTCCAGGACTGTCTTGAGGTTCGACATTTTTCTGAGGTGGCGCCGGAAAACAAAATGTGGAAATAATGGTTGTAGGTTGAAAATGTTGGTGACTGAGGCGAGCTTCGACAGTGTTCAAATATAGTGATGGGCTGAATCTAGCATAGCCTTTGCGCTTTCTAGGCTACACGCTGGACTTTCGAACACTTGTAGAATTCCGGAGGATGACGTTCAAAGATTTTGCTATGGCATAGCCCCGGCGCCTTGGATTACATCGAGGCGCGGGCAGGGAGCAGACCTCTACGGGTAGTTTGATACCCACTAAAATTAGTGGCGGCCCTGCTAAATACTACTAACCTATCCCCACGACCATTACTTTTGGCGTTCGTACTCCTCTTCAGCCGCTGAGATATCATCACTCCAAGCCACATGCAGACCTACAAACGTGGCACCAATCACAATAGCTCGGCTAACTTTGGTATCGTTTCTAAACGCCAGCTTGAGGGATTGCTAGATAAAGTGATGGGGTTCGCCGCACTTCTCAGCGTGATTGCAAGTGCATTGGGTTTCTTTGGCATACCGTACTACAATACGAGCTATAGAACTGGCATACGAGTGATTCAAGTCAGCTTCGTCTGGCTGTGCGTAGCATTCTGGCTTCGCTGAGACAACGAGGAGGAGACAGACAAGGCCTCGAAAGACGAGGCACACCGTGCTGCGAAACGGTCATCATTCACTAAGCAGCACCCACATAGTAAATTGCAGGGCCAGTCCTGTCTTATAGACATGGCTAAGGTGGAAACAAAAATGAAAGAGAGGACGGTGGGTTTGCAAAGAAAACAACCATCAACTCTGGAAACCAAACCTGACTTTTCCCTAGCTTTCAAGCTCCACAGTTAAACCTGACGGGTTTGATCAGGCCTTTATAGAACTTTCTAGTGCCCTAGAGGGGTTTTTTGACGAGCCGCCATCCGACTTGGAAAAGGAGAATGGCAGGCCAGTCGAGGGCAGCATAGTACTTACAAATGGTGTTGAAAGTGTACCAAAGGAGCAAAAAAAGGAACGTAAGGGTGAGGAGAGCAGTTCAAGGAAAGACAAATCCAACCACGACATAAATATGGATAATGGAAATAAGAGCACGGAAGGGGACAAGAAGGAGAGTGAACCAAGGATGAAGGGAGATGAGTTGAAAGAGAAGGAGAGTACGAGTGAGAAGAGAGAGGATACGCTGAAGAAGGGAAAGGGCGAGCCAAAGGATGAGGACAAGGACGATCCAAAGGAAAAGGAGACGAAGGAGGACGAGTTGGAGCCAAACAAAACTGGTGAGGATGGCGAGAAGAGCACGGTATCACCTCCAACCAAAGGGCCTTCCTCTGGCGATTCCGGCCCGGAGATTACCAGCAACGAAGCCACCCCTAGCGATCCACCCAAACTAGATGCTCCGGATGCCCCTAAGTTTCTTGACGAGCCATCCGATTCTCTCTCTCAGCGAGAGTGGAAGCGACAAAAGCGGGACGGTGCCCGAAACGAGGCAATCGACAAAGTTATGGACTTAGTTGGTCAGGAGAATGTCAAGTCTCATGTATTAAAGGTGAAGGGTATGGTTGATACGGCTCGGAGACAAGGAGTAGATCTCTCCAAGGATCGATTCTCCGTTGCATTCGTGGGGAACTCAGGAAAGGGTAAGTTCCTTGACTTGCTAGCACGCCACACCATTTTTTCTCCTCCGTTATATCTACTGATATAAGTGGTGGGACACGTGTCAAATTTCTATTCCTGACGCCCTAACTTACCCGATTGTGTTTGCTGACTTTTATCAAGAGAACACTACCATCTCTGGACTATATGCACAGTTCCTCTTGTCTATGGAGATTGTTCTAGGAAAGGAAGTCCTTGAGACAAAAGCCAAGAAGGTCGCCGCCTCCGACGACATCGCGAGCACCACGAAGCTTCTCAAGGAGCTGGGAGAAGGGAAAGGAGGCGTGAATAATCACCTTTGCAGGCTGTCAACGACATCAGCTAACTTACTCGTCAGATCTACGTTGTTGATGAAACCCACCATCTGGTTTCAAACAAAGCCAATTTTGACCATATTGTAGGAGAAATCGACACCCACCAGGGACGCATCATTTTCATTTTTGCGGGCTATGTGGAAGGAATGGGGCCGTTTCTCAAGCACATTCCGAACGGTCAGAGTCGAGTTCCACACACTATCAGGCTTGACGATCATTTGGAGAAAGAGCTACTTCACTACTTGGCACAGCTCATAGAGACGAGATTCCACAAAAAGATGGAGGTTGAGGGTGGAATATATGGACAGTATTCACAGATCTTGGTACGGCGATTGATTTCTGAGAAGAAAGCAGACGAAGCTGCAGCCACTCAAGCTGTGGAAGGCACATTTCGGCTAGTCTGTGAACGACAAGCTGAGCGCCTACGTCTCGAGCGAATTGAAGGGAAAGCCCCAGAAGACTTCTTCCTCGCAAAAGAAGACATGATAGGGCCGGAACCGACTGATGCCCTTGAGAGAAGCGCGGCTTGGAAGGAGCTGCAGGCGCTAATCGGCTTGGAAGAAGTCAAAGTGGCTATCAAATCGCTCTCCAATCGCACACAGGACAACTACAATCGCGTTCTACAAGGCAAGGAACCACTTTCACTAGGTCTCAACCGTGTTTTCCACGGTAATCCTGGAACTGGTAAAACAACAGTGGCGAAACTTTATGGCCAAGTGCTGGTCGATTTGGGGCTTCTTTCAAGTGGGGAAGTTACGATAAAAACACCGGCGGACCTGATCGCGAGGTATACTGGCCAGACCGAATCGAATACCACTAGCATCCTCGCCGCTGCCATGGGAAGGGTATTGATTATCGACGAATTCCACATGCTCTACCAGGGTAAAAAGAGTAGCTCTAGCAGCATCGCTAGCAGCTTTCAAATCGCCGCCATCGATACCATAGTATCTCAGACGCAAAACAAAGAGGACCGTTGTATTATTCTGGCTGGCTATACAGAGCCCATTCTTGAAATATTCCAGAACCTCAACCCTGGACTTGCTCGTCGATTTCCACTCGAGGATGCTATCAATTTCGCGGATTTTACCATTGCTCAGCTGACCCAGATACTGGACAAAATGGTTCGAGATCAAGGGTTGGAGATGACTGAGATGGCCAGAAAGGTCGCTATACAGATGCTCCAACTAGCCCAAGATCGTCCCAATTTTGGAAATGGTGGAGAAGTAGCAAACATGATTGATCGTGCGAAAGCCTCACGCCGGAAAAGACATCTACTCACTCCCCCAATTAACCCCTCGGATTCGGGAACTCTCAGGCCTGAGGATTTCGATGCCAATTTTGAACGCGTGTTGAGTAAGGGGAATAGCTGTCGCGAGCTTTTCCGAGACGTCATCGGATGCGAAAACATCATTTCACAGTTTGAGAACTATCAACTAATCGCGGAAGGCATGCGGAAGCATGGTGTGGACCCGCGGCCCCATATTCCTTTCACGTTTATTTTCAAAGGTCCGCCGGGCACGGATATGATTGGAGAGTATTTGGGTCAGACTGGCCCTAAAATCATCAACCTTTTTGAAAGGGCGCTTGGGAAAGTGCTATTCATAGACGAGGCCTATCGGCTTGGGAAAAGCGAGTACACCAAGGACGCCGCTGCTGAATTGGTCGATTGCATCACCAAGAAGCGTTACGCGAACAAGTTGATCATCATCTTAGCTGGTTACGAGGTTGACATGAACAATCTCCTCCAAGCAAATCGGGGCTTGGCAAGTCGATTTCCTACCGAACTCATATTTCGACACATGCCGCCTGAAGACTGCTGGAGCTGCTGAAAAAGCGTGTGGGGGAGCTTGGCATTCGGGTTCATGGCTTAGACAATAAAATTCCTAGCGAAAGGGGTAGATGGACAACGATAATTCAGCTGTTTGTTAAGCTTGCCGCTACAACTGGATGGGGGAATGGCCGTGACGTGGAAACGCTGGCGAAAAGTGTGATCGGACACGTCTTCAAGACTTCCGCCCTGAGGGAAGATTCAAAAGTTGGAGGCTTGTCTGTTTCATTTGATGATATCCATTCCTTCATGGAGAAAACGCTAGAAGAGAAGAAGAAGCGTGTAGCGATGAGACCTCGTTGGGGTCGCTTTACTGGTAGCCCCTTCAGCTTAACCTCACAGAGTACCGGCGATACTCCACCACCTAACGAACCCCAAGCCCCCGAAACTGAGACGATGCGAGCCATACGCAAACTCAGTTACGGCCACCATGAAATCTAATATCCTGGTGTTGACTTCAATCATCGGGAGGGGTGAACAATAATACGAGCGACCAATGTAACATGATAATCTAGCTGTAGGAGTCGTGCAATAGTGGTGGTTCTTATCATTTAGAGAGAGAGCGAGATAGAATGTCCTTCCGAATATGAGATGGGATATAGAATTGCAAATCGAACTAGACTCTTGCAGAGGCCAATCGAAACTTAACTAGAGACGGCGCACCAATACAGAGTTGATTAGTATCTTTTATTCTGTCTCAAAATCATCTACATTGAAGTCTTTTTATTTCCCTTCCAACTCTATCGTTCCAGACAAAGAAACAACTGCGCTGGCAGGGCTCTATCTTAGAGTTCTTGTCTCTGGAGCGCCTGAATATGTTATTTTTGAAAGCGGAAAACGGTTCGTTCAAGCTCAAGGCTATTTCAACGCAACGTTGTATGTTCTTTTTATTGCCGCTCCGTTAAAACTTCTCCCTCGACTGGCTTTTTGTTTGCATAAGTCAATTTTGAACTTAATATTCCTTTTTAATATCCTTTGCAGGTCTTCAAGTGGGGTTTTATTGGAGTTCTCAGTTCCGGTTGTAGTTGTAGAGGCAGATGATCTTCCTTTTCTTCTTCTTTTCCTGTATATTCATCTTATAAATGGCTGCGAATGCTGGGGAGGGTTTTCATACAAAAGCATTGTATGAAAAACTGGATGCTAATGATTAAACTTGCAATATCAGGACTTACAGTGGTGATGGCCGAGTGGTTGGCATTTGAGATACTCAGACTTGCGGCATCATATCTCTGGGCCAGCGAGATCTAATACACCCCCCCTTGCAAAGTCATTAACAAGCCACACGATAGTTTTATCATTGTTACCATCTGACCCTTTGAAGACGATGCTGGGGGGGTTGACCAATAATTTTCTTATTGGCCAGCTTGAACTCAATCTTACAATCCACGCTGCTAGGCCCCCTACGAAAGCAACGCTCTAGACTGCTCGAAAGACCAACCATAGAGCTTGAAAACGCCTACTTTGGGCCTGAACAGGGACTTGAAAGTCTTCTAGATTGCGATATAAAGATAAGTAAAAGTGAAATAGTTGCCAAATATCATAAAATGGACTTAAAATATTTAAATATTATAAATATCAATTTATTTTAAAAGAAATCAACTAATTAAATTTCTTTATTAAATTTATTAAAAATATTTATGAAGGCCCGACTTGAATACTTTTGCTCTAATCGCATGTGACTAGTAATTCGTAATTCAACCTCACAATTCAAACGTCATCGCGTATGACTTCAATTTACTAGAGCACTTATAAAATTCGATATACAAGAACTCGCGCTCGAATGTAATAGCCGGTTAACCTCCTTTGCTCGCTATTATACGAAATTGCCTTGTTACAGCAGATACACACGGTACTACAAATTCTTGATTTCCGTTAAACTCCAGTGCTTCTCTACACAGTGTATTGTGCAAACCAACAGCTCCTAGCCAACCAACAAAGAGAATTCGCTAAAAGGGAGAGCATGGACAGGAAGTAAGAAGTCGAGCTTCGGGATCTTGTGTAAGCCTCCATCGGAACGGAATTTTTTTATACCAATAGGTGTGCACGGATGGACCGTGTACCTGCACTATTTACCCCGCGATGAACGACCTGGTGGAAGAAAAGATCGTTTTATGCTGCTAAAATGTGAAGAGACTGACTGTGTACACCACGATAAAAAGGAGGGGGGTTGTTTGACAGGATTTAAATTACCATGCTTCTCTTCTCTTCTCATCATCGCTGCGGCGACCAGTTTGTGCAGCAAAATTCTTCCGAAAGAGCACCTGCACCGCATCCAGCATTTCCAACACCACCGAAATCCAACACGCCTACCGACTCTTTTCTGACGCAAATTCAATGCAATTCACACATTGCAGAGACCTCCTACTGCACTACCCCTGCCCCTCTGCAACTAAAGCCTACCTACCTGAACAATCGCAAACAAGAAGAGTGCAATCAATCTCGGTCACCAGTCTTACCAAATCACCAATCTCTACGCGACTTGCACGGCTTTTCCTCTTCCCACAAGCCTCCCGACATAGACTCATCTTTCATACAGGCACTTTGGAGCGAAGTTATATATTTTAGGAACGCACACAATCCCCCGAAAGACCTGCTGGGCATCAACATCATGGGGGTCCACGGCTGGGCGCGTTCCAGCTGAGGAATATGATCCGCAAGGCTTCTCGTCAACCGCCTTCTCCGAAGTACTTAAACGACATCAGGCTACTATCAAGGAGGACGTGGTGGTACCTTCAAATCTTGTTGTCGCATCCTTCTGGCTACGCGTTCGCGAAGCGGTCGAAGCGGCTCCCGCCGAAGTGGTCTCAGAGCTAGAGAGCTGTAAAGTATGGGAAGACAATGATGAGGGCACGAAGGCAAAGGTAAAGGCAGAGGCAGATGCAGAGGAGTTAGCTGCAAGGTTGAAGGCTTTGGTTGCGGATCGTGACTCGGCACAGGTCGACCGTCAACAGTTCGTCACTGGTCAGATCTTACGTAGTTGTCCTTTGCCCGGAGTCAGAGTCTTCAACAACCCCAAGACGTTAAACGTGGCCACCGAACCCTACCACCTAATCTCCACCAGAGAATCTTCTACCAGCAGCATCTCGACGCAATCCATCGATAGAGAGTCCACCCCACCCACATCCTCCATCACCCCATCAACCAGCATATCCAGCGCTGCACCACGCCGCTCCGCGTCGCGAAATGCGGCCCAGCCAATGAAGATTGATCCAACTACACTTAGAAAACTCAATCTTCCGAGAGACATAATCGACTGCGCATACTGGCTAGAAGCGTCGGAACTTCAGCCACTCGTGCGACATGGATTGCGCGCCAGACCTTCGTAAGCAATGAAACGAATCGAAAGACTTCTCCTTACCTCAGCCTCGCATTTGAGAATTCTGATTGTGGGAACTTCACAGAGAAGAGGTTGTTAGTCAAACACAAGATTGCCGTGTACGGATCTACCGCACTATATAATCGACACTTACTCTACACCAAGGCATTGAAGATCGGCAGAAACGGCAAGAGCAGTATTATGCAGGTAGAGAGAAGCGTCTGCATTCTTCACTTCAGTCTGGTCCTTCTAGACGAGGAAGCTACGCTCTACGTGTTTCGATGTGAGGGGGGCCCAAGGGAAACGGATCGGGCGACTGCCTGGCAGGGTTGTAACATGTCCAGGGTAGGGGAATGGACTTTAACGGCTCCGAATGAGTTGGCAGATATGTTTTGTCATCTTCGGGTCGTTGCGGACTAGGCTAAGAGAGTGTATGTGCTCGTTTTGCATGATGATCTTACTCAGTTGTCCAACAGCTTTGGTCACTAAGCAAAAGACTGCTAGATGCCAAAGGGCTAGTTTACATAGATGGGAGGGGAGCGAATATTGATGCTCAGCGCCTGCCTGATTAGCTTTGGACTTGTATTGGATACCATGTACGAATAGCGTTTAAGCTGCATAGATTTTTGTTCGCTTCCACTTCTGCTGTATTTCTAGACTGAAAGAGAATTTCTCGTCGATATATCCATTGCTAGGCCCCTTCTTCTGATGCCATTTCGTCGGCTATTTCTTCAGAATTGAATAGTATCTACTCGTGCTATGTTCACTTCAATAAAAATTTCTTGAGTCGTCGTGGACGTCCAACATTCGACGCCAATTTCTAGAGAGCAACCATGTGCCGCGGATATGACTAACAACGACTCAACTTCTCGTCCCTGGGTTTTAACACTATCTAGGAGGCTGGAAACTTTCTGGGGGATGAGTCACTTAGCAAATGCGGTGGACTTCCTAGAAGTCAAGAAACACAGGCACTGGATGGTCGTCCAAGGTCCGAAGCCAGCCTCCCAAACGATACTATCATGAGCGATGTCTCCTAGTGGAGCGTGGTTGGTGATAAAGGTTCAACTCTCGCCGAAAGGACGAAAATATGTCCCCAAAAAATTGATGCTAAGAGCTGGGGCCACTACACATGGCCTACTTAAGCGAACGCGTCGACGCGTTCGCATTTTTAGTCCCCTTTTTTTAAATCTTAATATTTTATTAATTAATAGCTCTTTTTCTCTGTAATTCAAAATGGAAATACTTGTAATACTCAATTCTTTTCTCTAGAAAAACAAAAGAAAATAGTCTATTTTTGCTCGCGTAGTTATTCGCAGTTTGTAAAAACAGAGAAAATCTTAGCGAGAAATTCAAAAAGAGATATTATACTTAAAAGATTAATAAGACGCATTTTCAAGTAAGAATACAATCGTCGAATACGAGGAAAGAAACGCTCGAAATCACATATTATATTTGTAAGAGATATTCGTCGATGCATTCGCACAATCGTAAAAGATTAGTTTTTTTATAAAATGATTTTCGCTAGTCTTAAAACTTTATTACAACTTTTAGTTTTTATTCGAATTATTCGTCGAGAATTACACTGCGCAAATTATTGTCGTTGTATTATATATTTTCGATTCTATATATTACGATAATAAACTAAAAAAAAATTAACGTTTACTAAAAAGTATAAATAGTAAGAAATATTAGACTATATTGTTTATAGAGATAATAGTAAACAAAGAAAAAATTAATAAAAAATCATATAATCAAATAAAATTATATTTGAGACTAAAAAAAATAGTAAAATTTAAATAATATAAAAAGTAAATAAAAAAAAGAGTTTTAATTGTATACAATTTGTTTATTAATTAAAAAAAGTTATAATAATAATTTGAAGATTTATTAATTGAAATTATAAATTAGAATTAGTGTTTATAGAGAAGTTTTTAGACTGTAAAAATATTTACTTTAAAGTATATTTTTAATAAGTTTTTTAGTCTATAGTTTTCTTTTTGTTTAATGTTTTAAGTTTAAAATATATTTTTATAGAAAACGAAATAAAAATATATAAAGAAAAAGTTAGACTTTTTAAACTACAATATGAGATTCGCGAATTTAATTAGTCTCTTTGTTTATTTGATTTAAATTCAATTGAAAAAGTCTAACGATAGATAAAAGAAGAATTGAAGAAATTACTTTATATGTCGAAAAATAGAGAGAATTTACACAAAAAGTTGTAGAAACTGTAAAATCGAGTAGATTCACGTGATTTCAAGTATTATATAGAACAATTGACTTGTAAAATTAAAGATGTTATTGCAGTACGATGTTTAATTACTGTTTATTAATATGTAATTTTAATTTTAAAGCAAAAGATTAAATAGTGGATTAATCATAGAATTTAGAATTAAAAAAGTTGATTTCATGGTTCTCGGTTAAGTGGGCCATGTGTGATGGCCCCAGCTCTTACAAGTGGGACAGCTAAAATTACACCAAGGCACGAATGTGTCTCTTATAACACCTTCAATATTATTGCATTAGCGCAATAGCTCTCGGAACAAAGGTCTTGGCGGGTCCGGGGACCTGCCAGGGTGGTGACTTACTGGTTGCGTTCCGAAGGTAATCTTACGATGCACTCTGCCTATATCTCTATTGATAACGAACGAAATGCCGCGGAAACTTAAAGTTTGGGCCTTTGTTTTTTGAGGGGTTTCGTTTTGCGTTAGTCGGATCGGGAAATATGCCGTTCCTTGTTTCAAAATTGAAAAATATATTGATGAGATTCTATGTGTATATGTCCTCTTTCATCGAGTACTAGGCTCATAGAGATCTTGATGCCCACTTGCAAGCCTTGATACTGCAATAGCAGTAGAGAATAGAGGGCCTTGTAGTGCTGTTGTTGAAGAGCTGGGAATCTAACATGTGTATTTTCCATTCCGTCTTTGGACCTGAGTAGATGCCGACCCTTTTCCGGGTAGCCCGGTTGTTTTTCATATGACATTCGGGCTGTAGAGATTCTGCCATCACCTGATTACTTCGCTGCACATTCGTGTAGTTGCCCGTTGAGTAAATCTTATGTTGTGGCTCCTAGTGTCTCAGCTCCCCCTCCCCAAGGTTCTTAGAGCAGTTGAGGCGGCGATTAGAGCAGTTGAGGCGGCGATTAGAGCAGCTATTGGGGACTAGTAAAGTGGAAGCCTAGGGGCTAGGGGCTTGAAGGAGCAAGGGTTTCGCTAAGTATCCTATCCTCCTTCCCTCTAGCTCTCACGACCTCGAAAAACTGTGCCCATGACTAGGAACAAACAAGAACAATTGAAAGAAGTTAAAGTATATTTTATATACTTAACAAATATAGTTATACGTATACTCTTTTAAAGATACATTAATATAAAAAATCAAATCAACGTGAATCCCTTTGTCCGGTAGTATGGATATTCTGGTCTGGGGAAGGTGATAGCTTTTCCATCCATCATTCCGTGGACGTAGCATTCGCCAATGAAGATATAACGCCCAGAACGGACCTGCCGAAGCACGACTGGCACACTACACCCAAAGAGAATACAAATACTATCACTCTCACTGCTGTTATGTGGAGCCAGGCCGAAGAGGGAATGCCTTTCCGGGTTGTGGCTTGCTCGGGAAGAGAAAAACCTTCGGCCACATGTTATTCCTTGCACCCTGTCTAGAAAAGTTGCCACGGCACTTGGAATATCTTTGCGATTTCTAAGTTCAGGGATGTTTAGGTCTCCATTCTCATTGATGTGGGCAAGACATTCTTGGCAGGCTCGTTGATACCACGACGGAGCATTGGTGCCGTCAGGACCGCGGTCAGCAACGAGGGTTCGCCAGAGCTGGTCTGGGACGGTTTTCCCGTCTCCGTCCTCTTGTGACCATCCTCCATATTCAAATGCCTCGTTGGGTAATACCCCGTTCAGCACGCGCGGAGTTGTCTTCTCGATGATGGCCAATACGAAGCCCTTGACATGCACCGTACCGTCGAACTTCCTGGTTGGTTTTGGGATAGTGGAAGTGTTGATCCAGGTTTTAGTTCCATATTCGCTGGACCAAGACTCGTCATCTGAAATATCTGTCTCAATCCCAGAATCATGATCGTCGTCCATCATATTTATGTGGCATTTGCCAAATGTGACGAAGGGTTTTAAGACCTGCAGAAGCATCGTAATATTGCCGCTTTTCTCGCTTGACCCCGCCGACAAGGCTATCACCGTTGACCCTGCCATTAAAAGCACCGTTAGGTCCACCAAATGCGTGGCCATCAATAGTACCTATCCATGTGGGCAATTTCTCACGATCTTTCTTCGACTCTGTATTGGAAATCCTTAAATTCTGCGGTTTGGTCGGCCTTGGATTTGGGGCCCAGCACCGGCAAAGGATATCAAGCGACTGAGAAGTTTCAATGCAATAGCCGACGAAGTCAATACACACATCCGTCAAGCTTTTTTCGTAGCTTGGTCCAATGCGAGAATGGTGGTGCTTCGGGGGGTTCGGGCGGCGTCTTAACGAAAAAGGGTCAAGCACGAAGCTCACCAGCGAGCTGAGAGGCATTGGCACATAATGGAAAACTTTGAGGAGGAAAATATCAAGGCTGTTTCCCGTGGGTTCCGACAAGTCATGCTTTATACGCAGTTCAGGCGCCGCAGGGGTGTGCTTGGCTAGTGAAAGAACCGCGTAAACCGTGTCCCTAGGGTCAGAAGTCTCGAATGATGAAAACAACGAAGAAGCTAGTGTCTCTAAGTTCTAGAGTCGCTGCTGGATCTGGCTATTGTCCGATCTCCGGAAGTTATTGCCGGTAGCGTCCACAAGCGCCTTCCAGCGGGGCGGCTGTGCAACCATTGCGTCCGTGTGACTTGATGAGTACTGGGTGTCTGGGGTTTTGAGGATTTCCTTGATACTGTCATACTTGGTCATAAAAAGTGCAATAGCGTCTGCAAAGTTTAGCCACTCCATCAACTCCTCACCCCACCTCACATACGCTCTCTTAGCCAATGCAAGCTCTTGAATGACCCAAAATCGACTGAACCAGGGTTTCTTCATGAGATTTATAACCAGCATCCACTTTTCTGTCTCTTTCTTTTCTATAATGCGGTCGAGAGTTTGGAGATCCAAGATATCTCTCAGAAACTGGAAGGTATCTTTGGTTTGCGCCGTCCCAGTCCCAAGCCAAACACAAACATTATTAGCCTCTTTGTAGATCTTATGCATCCGCGCAGCCTGAGCCATCTTTTCCAACCGATTTCCTTGATTTATGCATATTATGTCGACCCAGACAATCACGTCATGTTCCGTATCGCGAAACTGTCGTAATGCCGCGTTCAGGTTGTCTTGTACGTAGAAAATTCCAAATGGAAGGGAGGGCGTCTTTTGCTGCAAATCACTCCGACCATCTGCTTCGGGGTGCATCCGTATCTGGTTTTGGGGTTCATCTTGACCCCAATGGTATGATAGTGCCGTGTATGTGCAAGTCTGGGCGTTGGAAGACAGCTTGTTGTCGGACGTCGAGGGCAAAGCGCTTGTGAATATCATGCCTTCGAGAGGCGCATCGGCCGCACCGTGGATGATCTTGAGAAGGCGAATCTCCCGGTGGCAATCAATATCCTTGTAAATGTACGTGTTTTGTTTGGTCACAATGTTATGACTTTTTATACGCTGCGGAGTCCGTTTGGGTGTTGAGCCAGTTTCCGATGCGAGAACTCGTTTCTGCAGAGCAAGAGCGTGTGGTGTAATGACTCTCGCTGCGTCAGCTCGTTCGTTCGACTGGAGATCCTCCCCAGCAATAACGGCAAGATTCGAATGGCTGGGGCGGCTACCCACTCTATCCGAGTTGAAGGGAACACCCGGCACATGAGGGCTGCTTTCCGGTGCAGCTCTTCTGTGAAAGTGTACCGCCCAAAGACCTACTGTCTTGGCGGTGAGTAGGCAGTAGCGTTCGGAAATGGAGGTGTAATGATTAGTAACCTCCAGAATGACGGAGATTGCTACCAATAGCAATGATAAGATTCCTGCCAATTTTATGATACCATAATGTGAGATCATGTCTAAGGCGATCTTGACAACTAGTCTGACTGTTGTCACGGCCCCGACGACGAAGATGTACCATTTCATTCCAATGATCCCAATGACCCTGCTCTGCGACAGCTGCAGCTGCTCAGGAAAATCTGGTAGTAATATTGACTTGAGATCTGCAACAGCGGAAATTAGACGAGATTTGCACTCCTGGGTGGGAGCTTTTCTCCTTGTATCTATCGATTCTTGTAGAAGATTACCAGAAGTGATAGGTCCAATTTTGATGATGGCGGGATCTCGGGGCATGTAGATGGACAGAGCCAGAGGAATTGAAATGATGACGATCGAAGAGAAACTTCCAAAACCGGCCTCGACTTTTACCTCCTCCGCCACAGCTGGCATGTCTCTCAGCCAATCTTTAAACAGACCGACCGAGAGTTCTCCACTACGGCAGTCGTCTCTTAAACGCACAGCTAAGAGTATTCGTGGCTTTTGGGCTGACAACTTCGAGATCGATTTCGCGGGAAACGCTTCCGTTGTGTCGTTGATCAACTGTTCGGTCCCTGCAGGACGTGAGGGGGTGGCCCCTCGGCCTCTTTCAGGATCCCCGGAATCTGATTCCACAATTTGGGCACAATTGGAAGAATCTTCATTGGAGGACTGAGGTTTCTTGATATGACCTGGGCGAACTGAAAGTTGTATACTGCGCGGAAAGTCGGGGTTATCTTGAGTTAGTGATAAATGGACTGGGGCAGGGTGCCGTTCCCTCCCGTCTTCTGGCCTGCGGGCTTGGATTCTACTAAAAACATTCCGAAAGAGGTCGGCCACAGGGAACGAAGGTCTCCTGCTGAGCTCTCGGAGCTCTATCGTAAGCTCCTTCGTAAATGAGTAATACCCAACTCCGTTGGCGATGGCGTTGTAAG
The DNA here is from genome assembly GCA_014904845.1 of Acephala macrosclerotiorum. Classification (NCBI taxonomy): domain Eukaryota; kingdom Fungi; phylum Ascomycota; class Leotiomycetes; order Helotiales; family Mollisiaceae; genus Acephala; species Acephala macrosclerotiorum. The sequence continues at coordinate 277,941 of MU119205.1, read as the reverse complement.
CACATGCTGAAATCATCTCGGTGACCCCATTACCTTCACTAGTCGTAGCAGTCGCAGCGTGACAGCAATCTAGTAAGATGAGAACGTCACTTTCCGCTTGTTCTAACACATTCTGAACACCACTCCACTGGACCGTTGGGTACTTCTTGTCACGGTTTACTCTCCAGCTATAACCATGCCCTAGTTAGCCTACTGGGTCCTGAGAAAGTGGAGATCTGTGAACGAACCTTGTCCAAGAAAGAAGACGATCATGCGTTAATTTAGCATGCCCCCCATAGTACACTATAAATAGATGATCCTTGGGATCATCTTCCGTGTCAATGAGGTCCAGGATCCTTTGAGTGAGCTTTGCGTGGGAGTTCCGTCCTGGAATTTTCCAGACGTTAGTGTCGAAGCCAAAATTATTTTTGAAGACATCATCCAGCCTTTTGATTTCGTCCGAAACCGGTAAGTTTGGGTCCTCATCGTCCCAACACAACATCAAGACCGAAACCTTTTTGTACCTGGTCTTCGATGTATTCGGAAAGACGGCTTTCGCTGCCGCATGCAGACCTTGGCCAAACGTTTCGAGGTTTATATGACATTGCCAACGACTGATATCGTCAGGAGTAAGAGGTATAGTCGTAGAAGCATCATCAGGAGGTATTGTATTGGGGCTGCTGTTGGACGAGTTCCGCTCTTCGTCACTGAGGACCGATGGGGAAGCTGAGCCCGAGGTACTCATGTTGATAACGATGTATCTGCTTGGTAGAAATCTGTGAATTTTGTCAGCACCGCTTGAAATCCAAGGGGTTGGCCGCTGTGCTCACGATAATCACAAAAGGAATTTACAGCCTCGTCCCGCCTGCCTCAGCTAACGCACCAGCTCTTGGCAAGCAGGCGGCGATTCGAGTTGAGGGACGGCCGCAGAACAATATGGCGTACCCCTTTGGTAATAACAGGTTGACGGGCTATTTGTGAGGATCGTGAGAACATGGTTGGCAAGAGTGATTCTAATTCTTGTGCGTACTCGAAGTCAGGCTAACCGCCCTTTCGGTGATGGATTGGGAAGTAAGGCTCGATGAAAACAGTCGAGCCAGTAAAGCGGACGGAATTGACAGGGTTTGCGCTTTGAAAACAGCTTATATCCACTTCCAATTAGTATTAAAAGTCAACTACTTATTAATTTTATTTAAAATTAAAAGCAAGAATTAAAATGCTTTTACTTTATTAAAAAAAATTAACTTGGAAATATTTATAAAAAAAGAATTATTATATAATATTTTATAATAAATTAAATTAAAAAAATTAAATTTTTTTATATATAATGTTACGGGAAACTCTTCACATTCACGTGCTACGCACGCGACCTCCATTGTCTATATATAGTCGAGCTCTCCATCTAATGGATCATCATCTTAATCCATATCTATATTACACACACCCACTCACTTTCGTGATATATAATTATAAATAAAAATTAATATTAATTATTAATATAATTTATTAATTAAAACGCAATTGAATATAATAAAACCGAAGATTGGGATGCCCCGGGGAGGGGTTCCGATTATACCCTAGGTATCCTTAAAAGCGTCGACGTTATTATATTTGTAAATAGGTTATTAAAGAGTATTAATATATTGGACGCTATCGGAGCTTTGCGTAGCATCCTACTATAGCTTCTGGATGACGAATTTCTCGCCATGTTAGACTAACTTCCTGAGGAGCATTATACGGTGGCAAATTCCTGGTTTCTCTCACAACCAACTTTGTTAAAGGCTCGCTAAATTCGGGATAGAATAAATAAAGAATTTTACTACTTCCTGGACATTCTTTATGTACGCAAGCTGCTGCGAGGGCCTTTCTTGTCCGCTACTCTCGTTTTATTACAAAATAACACCAAGTCCGGGTCGGTATCGGAGGAAGTTGCTCTTGGATGGTGCGACCCGCACTGCGAATCCGGTGACGTTGTTGCTATTCTTTACGGATGTAGCTGGCCTGTAGCACTGCGATGAAAATAAGGCTCAGCGGAACAATATGCTATTGTGGGTAAGGTAGTCTTGCGTGGATATATGAATGGTGAGGCTGTTGGAAAGTTTGACGAGGAATTCGTAATATGCTGAAGGCTACTGGTACCTGTTACGTGGTGTCTGATTGAACGAACTTCGGGTTGAGAACTTTGCTTCGATTAGCGAGTGTCTGTGTCCTCCTGGTATTGAGCATTTTGACAAGTTCACGGGTTTTTATTTTCCAAACCAAGAAATCCCACAAAATGCTACACACCAACCAACTACGTCCGTAACAACTGCAATGCGTTCTGTAGTGTGGTTCAAGCTTCGCACTACCCAAGTGCAATCTCCGATAATGACCAGATACTCTTGGTACTTTGTGACGGAATGGAACTCATCCAAGTCGTCATCGGTAAATCCTCGGCTCGCTTACGGAGTGATGGAACTGACCCCTCTTTTGCACTTTTTCGAACCCAACTCTTCCTCCTCTCTTCTCTGAATACCACGCTGCTTATCGCCTTTTTCCAAATATAAAATGCCATCACCGGCAGACTCATACCTGGCAATCCCTCCTGGCGATCACTGCCTGTCAGGAAATCTCCACACTGGCGAGACGCGAGGAAAAGTAGAGACTATAGAAGAAGCGCCAACATACATAACCAGCCCTCATCCAGGAAAGGGCAATGGAAACATTTTATTCTACTACCCAGATGTTCATGGCTTCTACAACAACGCCATGCTGTTGATGGATGCCTTTGCTGATGCTGGTTACACCGTGTTCGGTATTGACTACTTCAGAGATGTAACAACATCCTCCAACCTTGCTCTAATTTCATGCTCCTAATCAATTGCAGGATCCTGTCTGGAAACATCGAAAAGACAAAGATGACAAAATCACAGACCCGGGCTTCGACCACGCAGTGTGGAGAGACAAGCATGCCAGCTTCGCCAGAGCCACAGTGCCAAAATGGACAAAAGCCATCGCCAAAACATACGGCAAAGAAACCACCAAATATTGTTGCGTGGGCTACTGCTTCGGCGCTCCATACGTTCTCAACTCCCTGACTGCCGAAGGCTTCATTGCCGCTGGTGCATTTGCCCATCCCGGCGCTCTGACTGACGAGCAATTTCAAAATCTCGCAAAACCATTGCTGCTCTCTTGCGCTGAAAATGATCATGCTTTCCCGCCCGAGAAGAGACAGAAGGCGCAGAGGATACTGCAAGAGGGAGGGAAGAAGTATCAATTTCAGTTGTTTCAGGGTGTTAGCCATGGCTTTGCTGTGCGCTGTAATCTTGATGATCCGTATGAACGGTATGTCAAAGAACAAAGCTATAGAGGTATCGTTGAGTGGTTTAATTTCTGGTTATCGCAGTAATTCTGGTCGACGCTGAATATTGGTTCGTGTTGCTACTAGTGCTGAAGGTTGGCGCGAAGATGGGTGCGGAGAGTCGAAGGCACTTGCCACGTAGGAGAATGTTGATAACCTACTAAACACAAAACAGATATTCATCAGAGGATAGCAAAATCAGACAGACAGCACACCTAGTCCAGCTTGGTAATACTTATTATTCAATTACCTCACAAGCTTGCGTAAAGCACATTACTCCTCCCAGCCATTTACCGACTCTAAAGATTGAGCCACCTTTGCTAGAACGCCCAAACTCAGAAATATTCCTTGCATATTATTACAACGCCTTGACACTCTGGAAGAACGGATTCGCCAGAAGCTTTTCATCTCCCTTCACCAGCTCTCTCATCTTGCTAATCATCTCATCCTTACTCAAGTCCTTGCCCTCACACTCCTGCTTCCACTTTAGTAGTACATCCTTCAGCAAAGCGCTACCCTCCTCAACGTCTTCTTTGCCGTACTTTATCGCTTGACTTTCATGCTTGCTGGTGAAGTCTTCCAGCTCGTCTGCTTTCCTCTTCGCCATGTTGACAACTTTCTCTGGGAAGCGGACCAATTCTGCAACGTGAATACCGAAACTCTGGTCGCATACTCCTTCCTCGACTTTGTAGAGTAGTGTGACTTCTCGCTTCGCCTTGCCGTTGTCGTCAATATGAGCAACGACATGCAGATTCTGGACTTGTGGATACTGGTCCACCAAAGCCGTAAGTTCATGGAAATGTGTAGCGAACATAGAGAAGCATCCAATCTCCTTGACAATGTGCTCTGATATCGCCCAAGCCAGACCGAAACCATCGTATGTGCTGGTACCGCGACCAAGCTCATCAATGATGATGAGTGACTCGGACGTTGCAGACTTGAGGATGTTGGCAGTTTCAAGCATTTCGGCCATGAATGTCGAAACGCCTTTGAGCTGTGAGTCACTGGCACCGACGCGAGCAAGAATGCAGTCGAAAATAGTCAGCTCAGCCTCTGAACATGGGACGAAGCAGCCGACTTGAGCCATCAGTGCAATGACACCAACCTGGCGGATGTAAGTTGATTTACCTCCCATGTTGGGTCCTGTTATTAAGGATAAACCTTTAAAATAGTTAGCAATAGTGGTCCAAAATCTCCAAAAAGCGTGGCCTGTTGAAGCTACTGCTAATAGAAAACATTTACTAACCTCCCCTCTTGAGGGTGACATCGTTGGTGATAAACTGTATGTCGTCTTGCATCTCCATGCATGGATGTCTAGCTTCCTTCAAGATAATATCACCCTCGCCGCGAGGGTGCATCTTGGGTCGGACGTATGAAGTAGGTGCATGAACCGAACAGTGTGCAAAGCTGACAATGACATCAAGATGTGCCAAAACGCCTGCTAGCTGCTCGATAACTGGGCAGTATGATGCAGCCACGCTGACAACCTCGTTGACCAAGCTGCTCTGTGTCCGGTTGTAGTTTTCAGACAGCTGGTCGAATTCTCTCCGGATGCTTTGCAGCTTTTGTGTGGTGAAATAAACGCCGTTCTTTTGTGTTGAGCATTCCTGGAACTTTTTGTTGTTCCGAATACCGCCTGATTCGGCTCTGGTAAGTCGCATACACCACCCATGGACTTTGTGGTTCTCTAGGAAGAGTTTCTTGTCCATCTCTTGGCCGAGATCTTGGCTAGCCTCTCTGTGCTCGTCATCCATCTCCTTCCTCAGCTTATCAAGCTTCTTGCGGATTATCCGCAAACCCTCGTCGAACTCAGGTTTGATGATATACTCGTGATTCTGAGCAGCGTCAATATCCACAGTGGTTTCGACCATTTCCGCCAACTTCGCTAGACTGTCCGAACAGTCTCTAATCTTTGATGTGTAGGCCTCTTCAAGGGGATCCTTGTATTGCTCATCCATCACCCCTTCTAGAGTACCGATGAACTCAGGGAGCTTCACAACCACTTGCCAGGCTCTGATCACGTCCTCGAGACCCGCCATCTTCCGTTGAAATCTCTTCGCCAGTCTGTACAGGTCAGGTATTGCTCGTAAATGTTCCTCTTGCATGGTTTGCCTCAGTTCGGTATCCTCGACGAATGCTTCAACAAGTTGCTGTCTCTTTTCAATCTCTGTCTTGCTCATTAGGGGTTGCTTGAGCCATTGGGCCAGAAGTCGGCTCCCAACAGGAGTTTTGCAGTGGTTCAACAAGCCGAAAAGAGACATGGTCTTGGCACCATCTCTAGGTCCAGGCATCAAGTTCAAAGCTTTGAGCGCTGAAGCGTCCAACTTCATGTATTCCGATAAGTCGTGCTGGTATAACTGGTACTGGCCGAAATTCGACGAATCATGCATAACTCCAAGGTATTTGATCAAGGCAGCGGCAGAACCCATTGCGAGCTTCAGATCCGTCTGTGGTAGGGTACCAGCAGCTTTCTCATCCTTGAGGAGTCTCGCTAGATCCTGATCAATATCCTTCGTTGCGAAATCGCTTCCCGTTCTCTCAGAAACAGCGACTCCGCAATTCTCGATGATATCCTTAAGCTTGTTAAGCTCGACGTCCTTTTTTGACTTGTCCACCTGTATTAGACACTCCTTCACACCCAATTGGATAAGAAGCGATTCAAAGTTGGAATATAAATCGTTGTCCAAGAATTCCGACACACCAAGTTCCCTGACACTTGCATCTGCGAAGCACACCCCGACATTTCTGGCTTCCGAAGCCTTTGCTGAGACTTTGACAGCCAGAATGATTGGTGCAGCATCGAACTGGCCTCCTAATTCCTCCTCAATATCTTGCAGATTGCCAGGTGATGCCGTTTTTATGATCTTCCAGTTCATTCGTCCCCCCGAGGTGCCCCATACCTCTATTCTCTTGTTCAGACGAAACAGAGCCTCTCGCAGGAAGTTCTTGTATACGGTAATCGTCATCGTAACTGAAGGAAGGCCGGAGTCGTCATTTCTGCCCAATTGTCGCAGGACAGAGGTTGTTTTGTAGACCTGTATTGAAGTGAGTATAACTTCGTCTCCTAGGAGTCGCGACGTACTGTTCGAGCAATGAATGAAGCATCATCGCCATGGGCTGTGTACCAATCACCACGGTCGAACACTCTAATAGTGTCATTCTCTGGCTCCGGGAGTTTCTTGAAGAACTTGATGAAGCCTCCTTCGTCGTCGACCTGAGTAGAGTTAACTGGCGTCTAAAGAGGGATAGAATTAGTATTACCTTTAATTCTGGACGAGAAGACATTGTCCAGGTCTTTGAAGGGCTTTCGAGAGTGTTACAAGACAATAAAATTCCTCAACTCAATCGTCCGAAATGTTGTCTTTTGAATTCTGTAAGTGGTTCACGAGAAAACGCGGTCAACGAGGAGAGAACGCGTCGTGAGGCTAGGCTATATTTAGCGAGTTCTGCCGCTCAAAGGGCGGTAAAGGCAGCCGAATATTACTTGGAAGTAATTTATTGCACATCCAAAATTCAAGAAAATTCATACGCCATGGCCGAATCAGAAGAACGACCCTCCAAGATACGGAGGATGAACTCTTCGGAGGGCATCTCTAGAGATGTTCTAGATACTGAATTGAGTCAGAATTCACCAGAAGAATCCAGCCCACAGGAAAACCAACCCCTAGAAGCCACGCAAGAAGACCAATCACAAGGTGCCAATGGTGGACCCCCAATGTCCAAAAATGCCCGGAAGAGGCTTGAGAGAGCTGCCCGTTGGGAAGCTGGCAAAGACTACAGAAGACTTAAGCGACGAGAAAAGCACAAAGAAAAGAAAGCCCGGAAACAAGAAGCTAGAGAAGAAGCAGAGGCTGCTGGTACCCCCCTCCCGGAACCTGAGGTTGAGAAGAAAACATGGAGAAGGCCTGTGCAGGTTCCAGTGGCTCTCATTATCGATTGTGATTTCGATCAGCTTATGACGGAATCGGAACTCATCTCCTTGTCTACGCAGCTCACGAGGTCATATTCCGAGAATAGGAAGAATCCTTATAGATCTCATCTGGCCATAAGCTCTTGGGGCGGGAGAATGAAGGAGAGATTTGAGACCGTTCTTACGAGGAATCATGAGAGTTGGAAGGGAGTCACGTTCTACGAAGAAAACTTTGTGGGTGCGGCTGAGAAGTTGGATGAGATTATGAGGGGACCATTAGGTGGCAAGATGGTTGGTGCTCTTGCTGGACAGTACGAGGACGAGATGACTAGAGTTCCAACAGCAAGGGATCAAGCACGATTCAAGCCTGTTGCTCTCGAGGCTGCTTCTCCCGAAGAAGCTGCCGTACCTGTCCCACCAAGGCAGCTTCCTGAGACAATACTTGAAGCTGCAGAATCGAATTTGATTCAATCAGAAGAATCGATCGCTCCCACAGCCGCACTTGAAAGCCAGGAACCGGATTCAATCCTCCCGGTAGAGTCAGCTTCTCCCACAGCCGACACACCAAAGCCAGAACCAAAGGCCCCATCAATCGTCTACCTCACCTCAGACTCTGACGACACCCTCACAAACCTAGAACCAAACACCAGCTACGTCATCGGCGGCATCGTCGACAAGAACCGTCACAAAGGCATCTGCTACAAGCGAGCCTGTGAACGAGGCATTAGAACAGCCAAATTACCAATTGGAGAGTACTTGGAGATGGGAAGCCGAAAGGTCTTGGCTGTCAACCATGTAGTAGAGATCATGCTGAAGTGGTTGGAGTGTGGTGATTGGGGTGAAGCATTTCTACGGGTTATTCCTGAGAGGAAGGGCGCCAAGTTGAGAGGCACTGAGGTGGAAGGGGAGAAGTCAAGGGGTAAGAAAGAGAAGAAGGGGAGGAACCAGAACGGACACAGGAAAGGCGGGCAGGAAGGAAATGAGAACGAGGGAAGTGAAGATGAAGAGGGCGGGGGTGAAGAGGATGTTGATATGAAGGATGAAGCTCCTGAAGCTGAGAAGCCTATTCCTTCGATTCCTGAGGACAATCTTGAGAGCAATGCTGAGGCAGGAATTGCCGAAGCCTCAAAATTATGTGCCGAAGACGTTGCTATCGAACCGTAGGCACAAAAATGCGAAAACTTGGAACATATTAGCATCAAAGGGGATGGGAAGATGACCTGCACTGAATTTGCATATCCATCATCTACCTTGGCAATTCCCAAAAGCATGGCATCTCTTCAATCGCAAAGGCTGCTAGTCTTTGACCTGTTCAAATCAAACGACCACCAACTCCCAAATATCCAACCGCGCCTCAGTGGTATACCCTCGTGACCTCCATGCATCCCATAACGCCTTACAATACCCCACCAAATCCACATCCACGTATCATCTCCTATCCCCATTAACCACATACTCCTCCGCCCGTTCCGCCCTCTCCTTTCTCGCCAACGTTTCCGGCAACGTCCTCATCAAACCTTCCAATCCCTTCACGCCCTTGCCCCAACTTGCCTCCACCTGCTCCTGCCTCTCCAATGCCCCCACCCCAAGATCCGCCACCCCACTCTCCCCCTTAACAACCCTCTCCTCCACCACCTCCAAAATCCTCTCATCACTCTCAATCCCCTCCCTATAGTCCCTCTTCACATTATCCGTCACTGTTCCCGGAATTTTCCGTCTAAGTGCAGCAATCTCTTCAATAAGATCTTCTTCCTGTCTAGCGAGGTCTTTTGCCCGCTCGAACAGTTTCGTGTTGAAGGGTTCGTGTCCTTCGATTTCTGCTTGGGAGAAGGTGGTCGATGCGGAGGAGAGGATTGAGGAGAGGAGGGCGGGGGTGGGGTCGAGACCGTTGATTGTTAGGTTTTGCGAGGCAGTGGTGAATACGTTGTTTATGTACTGTTTTATTAGATCGCGGGTTTGGATGGAGGAGGCGTGGGGTTGGGATGAAAAGGGAGAGGGAGGGAACGCACAGCATGGACGAGCTCTTCGACACGCGGTCGCATCTTGTCTTCGCCTTCTATGGGCGGTAGGTTCTTGTCTATTTCCAGGTTTGCGGCGCGTCGGATATTTGAGACGAGGTATTGTAGGTCATCTGGTGATTGGAGTTCTATCTTTCGTTGAAATTCGGCCATGGTTGCCAGGAAACGCGGTAAGCGCCAAGTTGGTGAAATGTGAGAGATGATATTGCGTGAAGTATTGTGAATTTCAATATGCTATCCTCTGAGAAATTGTCACGGCTAACTTCATCAATGTTTACTTTGTCGGAGGTAAGCGGCCGCATTTTAGCATCGAACCTTAATTAGCGATTGCCCCTTATCAGAATGCGGGGGGTTTCGGTGGGGGGGGTTTCCTCATCTCAACTCTTCAATCATCTTTACCGCCAATGCCGATTTGAAATCCCATTCAGACGAGTTTACAAGCTACTCATCTAAAGCCAAGGGAAAGAATCAACCTCAAAATCTCGAAGTGGAAGTTATGAAGAGTATGTAGCAAGCGCTGTCTTGCATGCAGGTTGAAGCTGCAGCTGCATGCACCGCCATTCCATTTTCAAGGGGCCCACGACTCCACCGCTAAGTTCCGTCCTCTCATCATGCACCACGAAAATGTGCAAGACACATTTGAAAATTTTCGTTCGCACATGAAGTTAGTCTTTCATCCCACGCCCTTCCTGCTTTCGTACAATATGCCACAGATCGTGATCAGACCGCTCGGAGAACATCGGATCGATTCGGCGAGCCCGTATCAGATGATACTCTGCTCATGAGTTGCAAGCATGTGCATTCGAGTATTCGAATTCGGGAACTCGGCTTGTACTGAAGTTGATCTGAGCCTGGATGTTCGATGTTTTCTGGGGACTTTCAGATGGAGAAAAATACGTGTAAAATCAATCCCATATCTTGGTGTTTCGTGGTTCTTTACACGGCATCGTACCGCTGTCTCAGGCTTTGCGGGGGCGTACCTTGCGGCAGCAATACTTCACGGCGGTTTGTCCAATTACCGCTGAGGAACCAGCAAGGCGAACATTTCTGCTACAGGTTATTGTGGCAATTCGAGTCACAGAATGTCTAGTTCTTGGGGTAGATTGATTGATTTGATGGGACGACTGCACGTAAGACAGCCTTCACTAGGATAGTCTACAAACTCCAGATGAAATTCACAAATATATGCTTACTCGGAAGATCCTGTTCATTGCGCTAAGATAACAAAAGGGCTAAATAATCATTGCAATGACCAGACCAAGTAAGTAGGGAGTGATGCCCGCCCAAAACCTTTAATAACCATACCTGAGAAATGCCGAACTCCAACCCCCCCAGCCCCTCGTGCAATCGTTGTGTGTAATCATCTAGTCGTACGCTCCGAAAAATACTCCAGTGTCCAACTGAGTTATCATGAGAATCATATGTTCAAATCCAAGCGCCATCATGTGCAGATCCCATATTGCCTGAGCCTGGGACCAGAGCCCGTCTACCCTGAAGCCAACCGATAAGACTTCAAATTATTGAGGAAACATTTGCTTGATCTCCTCGTCGCTCAGGCGTATTTCGTGGACCGGATCTCGCTTTCGCTCGAGTGATTCGAAGTCACATTCGACGTAGGACGGAAGGAAGATCTCTGGGAGATTGTCAGTACTTTTGCTCGAGACAGTGCATTAAACTGAAATCGACATACCTGGGTTCCACTCATAGCCTTGAGATGATCGGACGCAAGTGATCTGTGTACAAAATGTTAGTGATGCTTGAGATGCTGAGGCAGTTTGGGGCTCTGCAAGGGCAACTAACCAGGCGTGGCACTCCATCTGGATCCCCAATATTGATGACAGTGTGTTCTTGTTTTGAGAGTGATGAGCCTGATAATTGTCAGTTTTCTGCCCAACATTCGTGCACCCATTTTCAACTAATCTCTCCAGGCTGCTACCGCCGGAGCAGCTCGGCCCATATCCTTCCTCTTAGGCTACGAAACGAATAATAGATAATGATGAACTCACTCAGCAAGCTTGGTCTCCGATCATGTCCATACTTTGGTCTGGAGGAAGAGCTAGGAGTGGATTGTTGTGGTTGTTGAGGTGTCCGTGGGGAGCTTGAATAAGACGACGAGCTGGAGCTCGCTGCAGCAGCCTTACTGCTCTCCCCAGCTCTCGGCGGGATGGTAATGGAAGATGACATGGTCGACTCAGGACAGCAACTTTCCAGAAGGGAATATAATAAATGGTAAATTCTGTGCTATCGCAAAGAAATTGCCGGTCGTTGTCGTTGAAATACTGCGAGCGAGGAAAGTCTGCCGCCGACTGAGTCAAGAGCAAGTTGGATGAGTTGAGCGGCACCGCTCGCACACCACCTTGTTAGGTTTCAACATTCGCTAACCTTAGTGGTGCTAGCGTCAAATAACCCAGCATGGCGCTGTCCGTACCGATGCGTACCTCAGAAGCTGCCTTCGAAATCAACGCGCCTCATCAACGTCCTCAACTCATCAGCTTTCTACGATTGTCACGACCCACGAATCCACATCCACCAGATCTCAACTTTTCCTCTCGAAACTAATTAAGATACCCAACCTTCGAAATGGGGGACGTAATGGTAGAAAACCCTGCGAACCAGATCCTGCCTCACCGAAAACAAATGCCTTCCTCGATACCCAACATCGACACGCTGGAGAATATTGGAACGGATGGCAGCGATGAATACTCAACAATGAAGAAGTTGCAGCGGCACCTGGAGTGAGTTGGCAGATGGAATATGTGATAGGTTAGAGCTAATATTTTACAGGTACATTCAACTTCAAGAAGAGTACATCAAGGATGAGCAGAGGTATGCTTTCTACACGATTCTATGAATATCAGCATCATGCTAACGGGCTTGCAGGAGCTTGAAGAGAGAGTTGGTTCGCGCGCAGGAAGAAATCAAGAGGATTCAGAGTGTACCTTTGGTCATCGGACAATTTATGGAGGCTATAGACCAGAAGTGAGATTCCAGCATGTCAGCATCCAGTTCATCACTAACATCGACAGCACTGGTATCGTACAATCATCGACCGGGTCCAACTATGTCGTCCGGATCCTCTCCACCCTCGATCGCGAGAAGCTCAAGCCTTCATCCTCCGTTGCCCTCCACCGCCACTCGAACTCTCTTGTTGATATCCTACCACCCGAGGCGGACTCCTCCATTGCAATGTTAGGCGCGGATGAGAAGCCAGATGTCACATATGCCGATGTTGGAGGTCTTGATATGCAAAAGCAGGAGATTAGAGAAGCAGTTGAGCTTCCGCTGACACACTTCGATCTGGTATGTATCCTCTAAGAGTGTTGTCCCTGCGCTCTCTGGACGGCCATTTCTCTGCCATGAGCGAAGAGCTGACTTGGCCTTCAGTACCGACAAATTGGTATCGATCCCCCACGAGGTGTCTTACTCTACGGTCCTCCCGGAACTGGTAAGACCATGTTAGTTAAGGCCGTCGCAAACTCCACAACCGCCAACTTCATTCGTGTCGTCGGTTCCGAATTCGTACAAAAGTACTTGGGAGAAGGGCCCCGTATGGTTCGAGACGTCTTCCGAATGGCTCGCGAGAACTCCCCAGCAATCATCTTCATCGACGAAATCGACGCCATCGCCACCAAGCGTTTCGATGCTCAAACTGGTGCTGACAGAGAAGTGCAACGTATTCTCCTGGAGTTGCTGAACCAAATGGATGGTTTTGATCAAACTTCCAACGTCAAGGTTATTATGGCTACGAACAGAGCTGATACCTTGGATCCTGCTCTTCTTCGTCCTGGTCGTTTGGACAGAAAGATCGAGTTCCCCAACCTCCGAGACCGAAGAGAGAGACGGTTGATTTTCACTACTATTGCATCGAAGATGTCCCTAGCTCCCGAGGTGGATTTGGACAGCTTGATCGTCAGAAATGATCCTTTGAGTGGTGCTATCATTGCGGCTATCATGCAGGAGGCTGGTTTGAGAGCTGTCCGAAAGAACAGATATAACATCATTCAAGTCGATTTGGAGGATGCGTACTCGAGCCAGGTCAAGGGTGCACAAGAAGCTCAGAAATTCGATTTCTACAAGTAGATTTTGTCAGTTTCTTAGGTGTGCATGTGTGCACGGAGGGTTCTTTGGTGAAGGATGCATTCCTGGCGTTGAGATGGCAATTCATGGCAGCACTGACAGGAATTGGATGAGAGAAGAGAAGAGAGTCTCAAACTCATTAAATCTCCTCCATAGAGGCAGGCATTTACTTCACGTGTATTAACAATACCAAAACCGTTGTCTGTAACTCATATTCAAAGATTTTGCTTTGCTTTCGTTCTAATTGTGTTCCTCGAATCTTGAGCCGTGGTCGTTCCAAGTAAAGAAAAGGGCAGTAGGTCACGATTTTTACTTTTCAGTTCTCCTATACAAAGTATTAACTTTTGCAGACCACCTGTATTTTGTCTTCCTAGAATTAAGCTCCTCGCAACATGGTATTGGTATCTTACTAAAACAGCTCCAGCTGAACAAAAATTGCCAGCCTCAAGCAAATAGCCACCGAAAAGGAGCAGCTAGCAAGCAAAGCAAAGAAAGCAACGCTCAAAAAGCAACGCTAAACGCTATCATAAACAGTTTTCCGACCAACTCCAGCGTTGAATCTTGAAGTGCCGTTCTCAGCTCCTAGAAGAGCGACATGCCTGATTTCTGTTTCTGTTCCCCATAACGCCGGACATTACGCATTATCATTACTCGTCCATTATTCCTTCCTTCGTGGTGGTTCGAGCAAAGTCGCCTTGGGTGGTTTCTCTGCTTTAGCGCCCCTACTCGTGCTTGAAGTCGAGATCTCGCCCAAAGCCAGAATGAGCGTCCACGCCCTAGACACCAAGCTGCAAACCCAACTGAACCAATAACCTCACAAACCTTGCATGCAACTCAATAAAAAAGTCAGGCAGTCCCACAATCTCCGCCAGTCCCCTCGCCTTAGTGACCATCCTCTGTCCGCTACCATCGTATCCTCTATTCCTACCCGTCAAGAACGAGCTCGTAGGTGTACTATGAGTGCTGCTACTGCTAGCATTTATACCTCTCTCCTCGCTTCCTCTTAATCTCGGACTATTTATACTTTCGCTTCGCTCGAATTCTGCTTCGGCAAGACCTTGAATCCAAGCTGCGAGCTCACGGAAGGCGGCGGACAGGAGAGAAAATGTCTGCATCGCGACGCGCTCGCGATGGGTAGAGAGGGCCATAAGGGCGTAGACACGGCGGCGGCCTCGCGCATTAGGGTCGGGAATTCGGAAGACGTAGGCGGTTGTGTAACCTGCGAGGGGGTCACCGAAGAAGATGGGTCCGCCCGAGGGGATGGACGCGCCATTATTCGCCCAGGGGCTATTCAGAAATGGGGAAGTAGGTGAGGAGTTTGGCTGTAGAGCTGAAACAGGAAGGTGCTCGAAGGAGAGAGTTCGCAAACATGCTTGTCGGATGATGGAAAAAGAGGTTGAATGAAGGGGTTCGTGGGTGGACGTATAGTCGACGTAGTGTTCGTGTGAGTCGGTAGATTTAAAGGAGCAGTTGCTGGAGGATGTGCCGACGCGTATCAAGGTGCGTGATCGCGTGCGCCTGTGTGTAGGTTTGCTTGAAACAGCATTGTCGGATTCGGAAGAGCTGGAGCATTCAGATTTTGGTGGCGAAGGGTGTTCAACTGTGACTGAGATGCGCTCGTACATTCTACGCGTCCTCAGGATAGGTCCATTTATATCATTGTGTGTAGGTGACAAGTCTTCCTTCGTGCCGGTTTTTGGAGGTAGAGTGAGCGCACAGTTGTCGCAAGGGATGGCTCTCTTCTGGACATTCTCGTCGTAGGTCTTGCGAAAGCTGGAGTCGCGTTGACTACCTAGGCTTCCAAACTGTGCGTTCTGCAGTGCTGATACCCTAGGGCTCTCTGGCGGAGTCTCAATGGCGGAGGAGGATGTTTGGGAGAGTGACGTCGGATTTTGGAAGGAGGGTCGCGTGCCATTCTCTCTTTCTGAGGAGATCGAATTCGTTCTGCTCGCACCTCGAGTGATACCTGCCAGACCATCTGCCGGATTCAGAGACCTCGAACTCGTGCTGGGTCGTCGCGTGCTGAGGCTCTCGTCTTCGAAACATGATGTACAGCCAGCCGGAAGGGCCTCTGTAACCATCAAGGGCGTGGGACCATGCTTTTCGCAGAAGACCGCAAGACACAACTAATTTGAAAGAGAAAAGTTAGTACAAGGCGTTTCTAAAGCGCGCGCAGGTCGAAGTATGTTTGCGATTGCTGCGCCCGCAAGGCAAACACAGGGCAACAGTGGGGCAAAAGCCATGCGACGAGGATAAGAGCTGATCAATCTCACAATAGACGACATGATTGGATATATGATTCCCAGTACTCTGGTTCTGCTCTGTGAGACCCGGAAAAGCTGCGATCGCGTGGGTGTTGTGTCTCAAAGCACTGCTGCTCCCACCTGCGAAAAGAAGGTGAAGTCGAGCACCTTTTCCTGACCTTGGTGTTTTTTCAGAGCCGGCAGCTTCACGGTAACTGGCGGACTTCCTCAAGCGCGTTGGCTGATAGAACGTCACCCCTCCCCAGAAGTGAATGGCTATCTCAAACAAAGAAGCAAATGCAAATGCAACTGCAAAAAACACTAAGAGAACAATGCCGCACAAAGCTATATTACAAGATAAGAAAAGAGGGAGCGCGGAAGTCTTGGGGACATGGGGAAATAAGCAAGATGCCTCACCGCTCGCACACCAAACACTCGCTCCCCCCTATCTTCACGTGTAAGAAGGCTGATCCCCGTCGATTTCACATTAGCCAAATTGCCATGTGCTCATTACCATGCCACATCACGATGCGATCAACATTCGGAACGGTCCGGATTGCGAATCTGACCATTCTCCCAAACAGCAAAAAGGGGATATACAAACCAGCGTCAGCACTCTATCGCCATCAACTATCTTCTTCCTTCTCGCTTCAAACATTGGCTGCCGCTGATCCTCTATTAATTTAGAGTTTCGCGACTCGAGACTCACCGTGAGGAAGAAAGCAGAGTTCCAAGAACATCAGACGAAAACACTCAGCACGTTGGCCTTATCGCTCTGCATTGAAGCGAAAAGAACACGCCTGGCTCATGCACAACAGAACATGCGCGGCTGCAGCCCATGCGACCTCTCCGTGCTTCCCCACCAATTAATTGCAAACACCCGCAAAAAGGAGAAATGAGAATCCAATGCATGCTCCTAAGCCGAGAGTGTCACAAAACACTTCTTGTACCCTTGCAATGAAGGCCGTATTCTACCACATCTTGAAGGACGTTCGGCCTCAGGTTGAACTCCAGCATTATAGAGGACTTCGTCCTCCGCTCATTGATCTGTCCTCACTCCTTCAAAAAGGGGTTCGGCACAGTCCGGTTGTACGGAGTCGCGGAATATCTATCCTCGGCTGAACAACGCTCAAACCTCCCCGAACTTGGAGGCTTGTGGTACTTGATACTCTTAATTTCACAGCGTAGTATTCATGCCGCAAAGGAGAACCAAAATGGAGAGGAAATGTTAGATTTTGCTAAAAGAGAAGCATAACTAACGAGCTAGACCTCGATGCGAGCCAATGCTATCCTCCAGCAACTCTCCCCAAAGATTTTTTTTTTAGTGTTTTTTAATCCCCCCCAACCCAGATGTCAGGCTCATCAATTCCAAGAGTAAGACGAGTGACCATCATTGCCAGCACAAACACCCCCTCCACCAACGCCCCTTAACTCCATCCACCACACCCTCATGAGATCAGGTATTCCAGCGCCGTGATGCAAAGGAATACCCAAGAACCATCAAATCAGCCACCATGCAGCTCATAAATATGAACCTGAGATCATAAACAAGAGCTCTCTGCCGACGCCTGCCAGTCATGCCCTTCTTGCAGAAACAGCCCGAACTCCACCAAAGATCACTCGTGTGAGCGATCCCATCCAAACGCCAGGGAAACCCGCCCACCCAGTCATCTCAGACGTCGCTGAACTTTTGCTGTCCGCCACAACTCATCTGACTAGAGAGCTAATCCAACGCAAAGGAAAATGCAAAAGAAAGTCGTATGTTACAAACGCGAAAGCCAACCGCCACTCAGAATGACCAGACTGACCTAGTATCGAAAGATCCGATGAGATGGGTATCGATACACAAGAAGCTGGATATGTCATAGCAGTCGACCTCCGGTCTATCGCGAAAGATGGAAAGAAGTGAATATGTACAAAGTCAAACACCCGCTTCATCATTATCGTTGATTTTATTTTCGAGGCTATTGAGTCGGCGTGGGTTGACCACGTCCGCCTCGTTGCCCCTCGTAGCCGTTTTGTCGTTGGCCTTGGTTGCCGCCGCCTCGTCGATTACCACCCTCGTATCTACCTCCTCGCGAGAAGCCGCCTTGACGCTGTTGGCCCTGGCCCTGACCTTGTGGTTGTTTCTGGCCTTGATTTGGGTTGGTACCGTTCTGGCGTCTGTTGTCATAGCTGCCTGAGCCACCAGTTCGCTGGTTGCCACCCTGTTGTTGCCCCGGCTCACGAGCTGGAGACTCGCGTGCCGAAGTTTGGCGGTTGGATTGGAAATTAGTAACAGGTCTTGGAATGTTTTCCGGGGTATCATAAACATAGAGATTCTTGTCGATAGTTGCTGGAATTGGGAGAATCTCGGTGCCCAAGTCACGCTCAATGTTGTAGAGATTGAATCTGTCGTCCCAGTTGATCAAGTTGATAGCCAAACCCAAATGTCCGAAACGTCCCGATCGACCAATACGATGGAGATAGGTCTCAGCGTTCTTGGGGAAGTCAAAGTTGATGACAACGTTGACAGCTTGAATGTCGATACCACGAGTCAGCAAATCGCTGCAAACGAGGTTGCGACAAGCTCCATTGCGGAAGTCGTGGAAGACACGGTTGCGGTTGTTCTGGATCATGCGGGCGTGGCTGTAGAAGCATGAGTATCCGAGTTCGGTAATCTTCTTAGCAAGAAGCTCAACGCGGTTGGTGGAATTACAGAAGATGATCGATTGGTTGATTTGGAGCTTCGAGAAGAGGGTGTTTAGGCAATGGACTTTCTGACTCTCTTCGACAAAGGCATAGTATTGAGTGATACCACGAAGGGTAAGTTCGTCCATTAGGTTGATTTCATAGGGGTCGTTCATGTTCTTATCCGAGAATGCCTTGACGGTGATGGGGAAGGTCGCGCTGAAAAGCATAACCTGACGGTCCTTGGGGTGGTGCTGCAGCAGTTGTTCGATAACGGGAGTGAATTCCGGTGAGAGGAGTTTGTCAGCTTCGTCCATGATGAAGGTGGGACATTCGCTGAGGTCGGCAACACCTTTGCCAGCCAGATCAAGAATTCTACCGGGTGTACCAACAATGATATGCACAGGTTCTTGTAAACGCACAATATCATCTCGTAAAAGAGTTCCACCAGTAGTGACCATAACATTGACACCGAGATTCTTCCCAAGAGTCTTGCATACTTGTGATGTCTGCATAGCAAGTTCTCGAGTTGGGACGAGGATGAGGGCTTGGATCTTGTTGTTTTTAGGGTTGATTTGTTGAAGTGCTGGAATAATGAAAGCGGCCGTCTTTCCGGTACCGTTCTTTGCTCGGGCCAGGATATCTCGGCCGGTCAGAGCCACTGGGATTGCCTCCTCTTGGATGGGTGATGGTCTCTCGAAACCAGCTTCGAAAATACCCATCAACAGGTCTCGCTTCAGGTTGAAGTCCTCGAATTCGAGGCCTTTCGTGTTCGTAACGTCCTATCCAAATAAGTTATCCACAGTCCGGGCATATGTCCATGTCTCGTAGTACCTCAGTTTGTTGTCTCGTATCCTTAGCTGGGATCTTGAGACCCTTCTTCCAATCTTCCGGCGTTGGTGAAGCGCTATCGCTGCTTGAGGGTCAGCCATGATCATTGATACAGTAACCTAGTAGGTGGAGCGCATACCCCAGCTTCGTAGCATCTAGTTGTTGCGCTAATGAGTCTGCCATTGCTGTGGGTAGATCTCCTATTACTGAAAGCAAGTGTGTTTATGTGGGAAAGGGATTTTTGGCGAAGATCGACGGCGCGATGCGCGTTGCGTGTTCTTATGATGAGTAGCAGAGTCTCAAGCTAACATGGAGGCCGTATTGAATTCGTAGGAGAGGACGCGACTCGTAGAAGGTGAGCGGAGCCTCGTCGAGTTGAGGGGCAGGAGCGTTGTAGAGACGTTGATTCTCGCGTCGTAGATTCTGCGCTTCGTTTCTATTTCAAAGTTGATCGTCACGTAATCGTGCGCAATGATTGAATTGGAGGTCAAGGGTTTGAAAGTGTGGGAATTTGGGGAAGCGTCAAAGTGGTTTTGGTTGTGGGGGGAAAATCTCAAGATGGTCGTTGGGAGCTTTCGAAAGTTCCGTGGACAAGGATGGCGCTAGTGGCCAGGCTGCATGAAAGAAGGCAGGGGTCACATGAGGCAAAAGCAGAACGTTCTAGCTTTCCCTTTTAGCCAATCCAAGTTGTCTCCAGTGGAAAGAACTCTCAGAACGATGGTTTGAGGCGAGCTACGAAGTATGCCTTGAGATGAGGTTGTGAATATCCAACCCGATTTCAAAAACTAGTTGAGCTTAAGAACAATTTGTTGACAATAGCTCTAAAACAGACAATCAAACAATGCCTAGCAATTCGATGGCCTATATTCAATTACCAATCATCAGACGTAAGTACACTTTGCTACAGAGGTTCATCCCTCATTTCAATCCGCATAATCATAACTCGAAACTCCTTCTACTCCCACGTAATAAGATCTCAGAATTCCATCTCTCCATTTTCCTCTCGCTCTCGCTTCACCTTGACGTCCTTCTCATCCTTCATCAATGCCAACACAAATGACCTGAAATACTCCACATAAGGCTTCAGACTCGTCTTCTCCCAGTCCTGTAGCTTCCTGTCCTCACTCTCAAATTCCTCAGGAGCTTCCCATTCATCAATCTCGCGCAGGAGATCCGTAACAGTTGGCGTGGTGAGAGGGTTAAAATCTTCGCAATGTTTGGTGTCGATTGGAACGCAAACTCTTCCAGTACCAGGGTGGACAACAAATGGACTCTTCAGCAAATGATTGAGATGTTTGCTGACTTCGATATCAAGCCGTGGGTATGTATACTCCAGAATGATATCCTGTTGAGCATCGCGTAGAGCTTTTGTATCGAGTGCCTTACTTACTCCGCTCTTCGCAAGGGAGTGGATGTCAGCCCATTTCGATGTCGAAGATCTGCCTGGGGCCGAGCTCCATTTCTTTTTCAAGGCCTCGTTTAAAGTTCTGTCTGGTAGCAATTCCAAAAGACGAGCAAACTTCTCATCTGTCTCCCAAGGGTCCTGGCCTTGCAATACATCGTCTTCGAAGTATGGCTTCAAGATATCAAGACTCCGCCTACAGATAATTGTTAGTCCTAGAATCGAGTTTTGGACACGGATACATACGCGACGTGTGAGTGAAGTGGTCTCTTAACGTTGACTCTCTTTCCACTCTGTGCTCCACCCTTGATGACTTCCAAATACCCAGCAATAGCTCTCCTCTTTTGGTCATCCATAAGTCTCGCTTTCTTGTCACACACCCAGGCGTGGGCACCTCTTCGCCCGGAGTATACCCACATAATGTGCTTGAAACCAAAATCTTCCCGTAATGCGAGCTCGATGACTTTGATCGCCATAGTCATAAATTGCCAACATTTATTGCAAATATTAGCCTTGTTACAACATGTTCGAATGTCATCGTAATCTGTCAAATCGATATCGAAGCACAATTCCTTCGCAATTGGCTTGATGGCAGCTTTGCGTAGAGTCTTCCGATCGCGAGGATTTGTGCTGTAGACTGGTCCAATTTCGAAACGGGAAGGATTTAGGCGCAGAACATCTTTCCGCAGACTTCATATGTCAGCACTATTCAAATCATGTTCCAAGCTGAACTTACAGATCTGAAGTTGGGAAAGACTGATATCGAAGATATGCATCATTCTGCAGCGTGAACGCAAATTCTCGGTGGCCAAAGTCGTTCGAGGGGGTAGGAGAGTGATTGAGCCATTGGAAAAGGTATCGCCATGGGAACAATCGCTGGTAAAAAGATCGCATTACTTCCGGATCAGATGCTAGTGAGGTAGGTCCGATGTGGCTACACTATCAGTCAATTAGATCAATTAAGACGAATAGAAAACTTACACGGGAGAAATAAGCGCTTCTGGTGAGCTAGAGACCTTGACATCTGGGGCTAGGTCTGCAAACTCGTCGTCCGAATCCATATCTGCGAAAAGGTCCTCCAGCTTTACTTCAGGCTTTATCTCTGCTTTGATCGGCTCTTCTGACGGTAGCTCTTTCTCCTCTGCACCGACATCTGCCATCGTTATATCTTCATTCGTGGAATCGGTTGCCTGTGTATCACCATTTTGCTCCTCCTCAATCGCTGCGACAAGAGTGGCTTCTGTCATTTGTGTTTCGCCATCGCTGTTCTCGATTTGTGAAGTTGTAACCTCGACAGGCGTCGAAACGTCTTCAGGAGTCACTGAATGAGGCATATTTTTTGGGGGGGGCAGAAAATTGCTGTCTATTGTGTTCAAGTTCGATTGATGAGACGCGTCGACGCGTTAAATGATTTCGTGATGAGCCGGGATTAGTCAGCACGGGCGCCTCGAAAACTGACGGTTAGTGAAATTGAGAACGAACAGTCAAAAATCTAATTCATTCTTTAGGAAAGCAGAGATTAAAGTTCTCTCTCCGCAATGAATCGGAGCATTTGGTATTACCAGAAAGACAGAATCAGTGCCATTGGTCGGAGTTTTGTTTCACAACATCTAGATTTTCCGTTAAGCCTTCGCTCTCTAGTCACGGATGATCTATCCGTCAATTATCATTATGTACAGTACGTGTACAGGCGTCGCGTATACTCAAAAATTCATTCATCACCGTCCCACGCCACCTCATCAATGCCCATGATGCCTCCTCGCATTCCCGTTAAGTTTTCTCCCATTAGTCTTCAAATCGAAGCCGACCGGCTTCTTCTGCTCGTTTGAAGTAAGCGCATGCCACATATCCATAATTCCAGCTCGGCGAGCCGGCAACATGCTGTATTGTAAGCTGTACAAGTTCTTGCGGTGGATTGGAGGTACGAATTTGCCCGTTGCGAGGCAGAGAAGGACTCGAGGCGAGAGATAGTGTTTGCGTATGCGATGGCCGAGTTGGAAGTACTGTTGAAACATTGCACGGAAGGTGAGAGGGACAGACTGCATTCTGTTAGCGTATCTGGCATCCACTGAGTCTGGGTACTTACTTTGAGGTATATGTACGAGGTCGGAGGTGGTGTAAAAGCGTTGGATGAAGGATTAGCAAGCTGTTGGGTATCTCGAAGTTCAAAGCGGATGCCACCTTCTCGAAATTAGACAAGAGTTTTTAGGTGGCTTGACTAACATACCTGGCAGACGTTGCGAATCTTTAATTCGTAGCATGAGAGCAAAAAGCGGGAAATGGTTCAAGCAGGCAAGCAGCGTATCTAATGCAGCCTTCAAAGAGATGATCGCCATGCGTGCGCATGCAAATGTGAGGTAAAATACAACCACAGTTGGTAGCAGGAAGAAGAGTAGCGTGAACAATATGGTGCCCAGGAGTAACTGATCTAGATCGTAATCGCAGGAATCAATACGCTTCCTCAAAACGTTGTGTTTCTTCCCACGAAATAGCTGGAAAAGCGACAGTAGTATCGTGTATTGCCAGTTGAAGATCCGAGCCGATGCCATATAAAAGGAGTAGATATGGAGTGTCAAAATCGAAAGCATATCCGAGAACAAGGCGATAGGCATGCTTGCTCCTGCGAAGCTAGAAAATCCAATAAACCAAATCAGATGAGGTAACACGGGTCGAAGAGCCTCGATACAGTCTATAAAATGTGTTAGCCTAGGAACGTTGATTCAAGACTAGATTGCATACTCGACCAATGGTCGAGTACCCATAGGAAGAGGTCACCCAGGAAAGCAGCCAACTCAGTGTTAAGCTTCAATCCTGCAGGATTATTTTGCAGCCACGAGATCATTCTTTGCAGCGCAGCGATTGAATACAGGCTCAGGACTTTGCTGATCGACTCAGCTGCCCATGTAGAGTTATCGATCACGTACGACCCAAGTGCTATGCCGATGATCACATCATTAGCCACAAGCCAAAGGCTATTATAGAATCTGATATAATCAGGGTGACTGGTTGTCACGCTCTCCCAGTCATCCTTGCGTTTTCGCAATGTAACGTATTGATGAGGCCAATAGCAGAACTGTTGAAGCCGTATCTCTACTTGCTGCGCTGTAGCTGAAATATCTTTCAATGCAGCGTATTCAGGCTTGGCTCTCCACTCAAGGACAAGAAGAAGAGCTTCAGCAGCCACCCTGTGGCAGACGAGACCGATTACAAATCCTCGGCGTAGGATTGGATATATGTAGACAGCAATCAACTGCCAGATAGCCACAAGCACAAAGTCCCTCATGGTCGTAGCTGACTCGACAACTCTTTCTGATACGCTCAGACTTCTTCGCGAACGGCTCCCAACGAGTGATATGTTCTTCTGGAGCAATTTGTGAAGTTCCCAGGAGCAATTGATCTGGTTGACAATCCTCGGTAGCGCAAGCTCTTTTGGGGATGCTGGGTGCTTGATCACAGAGTGAAGCTTCAATTTCTCAACCAAAACTTTGGTTTTCTTCCTATTCTTTTGTTCCTCTAACTCGTCCTCTGCGTCCACACTTCCAGGGGCATGAATCGACATCTCAACCTTGTCTCCGAGGGCAAGAGAAATTGGGTTCAGTGAGATGTATTGCATTCTGTTCGGAAGAGGGCGATCGAACATGATGATTTGTATGGTGGAGGCTCTCGCGCAGGATATCTGAGGCACTTTAAGTCCTGGTCCAGTAGATGCATGAATTTGAAGATTCTCGACTTCGACACCTGGGGTATTTGCCAATCCCAAAACATGCATATACGACTGCCCGCAAAGCTCGAATATCCGTGGTATTGGGTGGCTCGCATTTCGAAATAAGGACCCAACTTTCAGGGCATTCTCCACGTTCCGCGCCTGGCTCCAAGTCAGTCACCACTCCTCGATGCGCGTATCCCCACTCACATCAACGTCCTCCAATATCGCCACCACGAAGACATCGAGCCCTGAATTCCGCCAGCCGACGACAACCCCTGGAGAGCCTGACTTCGGTATGTCCACGGGCCAAAATATTCTCATGAGGCCATCATGCTCGGGCATGACAGGTCTGCACGCCTTCTTTCCTCTCTAGAAAGAGCCTCTTCGTCGTAACTGTTCCCGAGCAGATATTCCTGCACTCCCAGACCTCGGATGCTACCCAGACATTAGCTTTGTTTAATGCGACAAGAGAATCCATTTCCCACCAAGTCGGTCTCCCTGGATGCAAGCCTTTCGATCGGTACGACGAAAAGGAAGAAGAAGAGCGAAAGAATGGCGAAGCCTTTCGCAGTACGTGCCTATGAAATACATGTCAGTAGCTGCTACCAGGCCATTGGGGACGCTCAGTAATGGTAACTTACGACGACTCCGTGGTCCCAGGCGAAGATAGCAAGCTCATACAGTCGAGTAACCAGATCCCACCTCGCAGTGATGTAACCGGCTACGAAGATCGCAAGAGTGAGTATAGAGAAGGGGTGCATGAATCTCCCCCTATTGCTCGAGCATCACCAATCTGTGCGTGTATTCGAGTGTTCGAGGAGGGTAGATAGACAGAAAAACAGCTTGCGTGGCCTCGGGAGCTTGAAGATGTCTGGGTGTAGGGCTTTCGACGTCGCAAACGGTCCGTGGAAGCAGCGCGGTCTAGTGAGGAGTCTCCCACATTCTAGATTCGGCAGCGAGGCGCTCTGCAGATTCGCAACAGTCGTGTTCAATGTTCGAGGCTGATTCAATTCATTTCGAGATCTGGGTGCCCCCTGCAGGGGTTAGAAATTAAGCTTCTTCACGTGCAACCCCAGACGGCAACGGGAATGGCTTGGCTCGAGCCAATTTGCCTTCAAATGCCGAGTCAACATTGGACATTGAGTCTCTCGCAAGGCTGAAGGGCTTGTCTTGATGTACGACTAAGAGCGGATTATCGTTGAAAATTGGCTGAGATACGTACTTAATAACTAGAATTAATGTACCACGTTTTGCCGGCGACCGCACTGTCCATGAATTTCTCAAGTTCTTCAAATGCTGATACCAAGAACGGATAATTCGGAACGCTGGAGATACTAGAAGTGATAGAGAAGGATGATATTGTTACAAGCTCATACATGTTTTATACATCTCCGAAATCTTCTTCAGGGAGAGCCAGAGGAGAAAACCTTTTGACGATACAAGTAACGTGAACCAAACGCCACCCAAATGCCGCTACGCAAAACCGGAACCATTGAAGAGTTCTATGTCATGATGCTGAAATACTTAGTGACACTCTCATACTGTCACGTTTGTTTCCAACTTACATTTCCGCCGCAAATTGGTAGCATCATTCTCCTTGTGGTCTTCTCGAGCTTCCTCCAACATTTTATCGATCCCTTTTTCTTTCAAAGCACTCTACAGCCAGGTTAGATGCTCGTTGGGTAACGATATAAGGGCTCTCTAACCGTTAAGCATTGCTTATAATCTTTGAAAAGGGCCGCGCATTCATCGGTGGTGCCCTTCCCACGCAAATACTCTGTCAGAAAGTCAGCCTCGAGGAGCATTTCAAGGAGGCGAACAACCAACTTTCGCTGTACCATTTGAGAAAGCAGGAGTCATAACGCCTAAACAAAAATCAATACATATTCCAAAAGTGAGTAAATGAAGACTAACTCCTTCGCTTCGTTGCATTCTGGGGCTAGTGAAGCAGACATTATTGTCGATGAAGTTGTGAAAGCTGGGACATGCAGAGATTCGCAAGGCGGAGTGAGAAGGCTGACCAGAACTCGCGTTCTGCAGGGGCACGCTCACACTAAAAACACGGACCTTAAAATCGCCGACAGGTCAAAATAATTTTGAACAAAACGAGCTCCATCGCCATCCATTCCAGTGTCAAACAGCGATAAAGCAGTCGCCATGGATCAGTCGCAGGACTTCAAGTCCTTGCAAGATTCAATCCAGAGTGCGCTAATCTCTACCACTCGAACTGCTGGACAAGTTGCGTCTGAAGATCTCGGTTTCCACCGTTCGTTCAACAAGGAAGTTGGTACAGCTCTTGACGAACAAAGTCAGCGCCTGCTTTCGTTAGCCAGCGCCTTGCTGAAGTCTGCTACTTCAATAGCAGAGCTACGTGCGCCAGTTCTGGAAGATACGGATGATGTGGAGAACAATTGGCGCAGTGTCGTGGATGTGGTCGATTCTCTCTTAGAGAAATCCGACACCTGCTTAGACGAATACACCGGTGTAATTAAGCGCAAGGAGCCCACCGCAAATGAACAAAGCTCACAAGTATGGATTGAGAAACGATAACAGCAATATTGTTATGCTAATTTTCTGCAGGCCGCACCGAAATCGAAGAGGCTAGGACTTGCATACCGAACCCAGAACCTCGTCAAACCACAACTTGCCTTCGATGCCAAACCAAATAAGGACGATGTCTCGCCATGGAAGCCAATCCTTACTACGAAACCTCATGCAACAGTTCCACTCGAGAAATCTCTAAGCACTATCGTCGATGATACAAATCAAGCACAGTATGACTATACCAACTTCATGCCGTTATTAACTCTCCCGCCAATTTCTTCCAATCATGAGGGCTTAAGCAAGTCACAGAAAGCTTCATACAGCAAACGTTTGAATAGTCTGAGGAAGATGGGCAGCATGGAGACAGGACTCAAACTTGACAATGCTGACAACTATATTAGATATCGTCATCCATATGAAACAGAGATCCTGAACCTCGAATACCCTAAGGCGATCTATCAGCAAGTAGAACCAATCCCTTATCTTCCTGTCGACACGACCTCCGCTACATTTGTTGACACGGAAGAGGGTGTCATGGAAATGCTGAAGGAGCTGAGAGATGCCAAAGAAATCGCCATCGATCTCGAACATCACGATACTAGATCTTATATCGGTCTGGTTTCATTGATGCAAATCAGCACTCGACATAAAGACTGGATTGTGGACACTTTGAGGCCATGGCGACAAAATCTGCAAGTGCTTAACGAAGTCTTCGCGAACCCTAGAATCATCAAAGTGTTCCACGGCGCCTACATGGATATTGTCTGGCTGCAACGAGACCTCGGTCTCTACGTGGTAGGGTTATTCGATACTCACTGGGCCAGTCGATCTTTGGGCTACGCTGGAGGAAGTCTCGCTTTCTTACTCAAAAAGTTTATTGACTTTGACGCAGACAAGAAGTATCAGATGGCTGATTGGAGAATCAGGTATGCTCAAAATGGGAGAATCGTTGGCATGGATATTGCTGACTTCTAGACCCCTACCTGAGGAGATGTTCTTCTATGCCAGAGCCGATACCCACTTCCTTCTCTACATCTACGACTGCATGCGCAATGAGTTAGTGGAAAGAACCAAACCTGACGTTCCAGAAGAGAACCTAATTGAAATTGTTCTTCAAAAGTCAAAAGAGACATCTCTTCTCCGCTACGAGCGTCAAGTCTACAATGCAGAGAGTGGCAGAGGTCCTGGTGGATGGTACTCACTCCTCACCAAGACACCAGCTCTTTTGAACAATGAGCAATTCGCAGTCTTTAAGGCTGTTCACGGATGGCGAGACAGAATTGCAAGAACAGATGACGACAATCCATCATTTGTTATGCCAACGCATGTGGTGATGAGCCTTGCAAAGCTCATGCCCATGGATATGGTCGCTCTTCTCGGCATCGCCCATCCAGTCTCGCATAGCGTGAAGTCTCGTGCTGGCGAACTTCTGGACCTTATCAAATCAGCTAAGGCTCGAGGCAAGACCGGACCAAGCATGATGGATTCTCTCCGCCCTGAACAGAGACCTGCCGTTGATCAAGCGCATGTGCATACCGGTCTTTCGAACGATATTCCAAAGGCCATGGTTGCCGTGGTGGACGAAGGCGAACTCCGAAGCAACAACTCAGCTTTCTGGGGAGGTGCATTTGGAAGCAGCATATGGGACGGTCCGACATTGACCCACAATGACAACTTGACCCTCGCTGTTCCATTGCCAGTATTGTCGTCGGAAGTGTTCGCTACTTCAAATGAGTCGGCCGTCGCGGTTACACCTGTTAAAGATGTTGCGAAGCAGCCTACGCCGCCACCCAAGCAGGAACCAGAGGAGCCTTTCGTTCTCAAGCGTGGAGAAAAGCGGAAGAGCGATGTCATCTCAGACGCAGAGAGATCAGATGGAGATAGCGAATTCGGTATCTCCTTCAAAGACATTGAGGAACAGGATTCGGCCCGTGAAAAAGAGGCTCGCGAAGCTCAACGCAAAGCAGCGAAAAAGGCAAAGAAAGAGGCAAAGAAGGCAGCAAAGGGTGAGGCTGAGACTGTAGCAAAAACTGCTGACAATGATGAGGATGATGAAGACGAACCTTTCGATTACAGCAAAGCAGAATCGGTGTTGAACGCGAAGCGCAAGGCGGAGGATACCAAGGGTGGAAGTAAGAAGAAGCAAATGCCCTTCGATCCATATTCGAAAAGTGCCGATGCTCCAAAAGGTATGCGCCGGCAGCAGACGGAGCGGGCTGGCAAAAGCCATACCTTTAAGCAGTGAGAGGTAGCGAGAGGTGGTGGAGGAGCAAAAACATTACGAGTCACGACCAAAGACGATACCCGAGTTGGCATATGTTGATGTACGCGCGAGAGGGGACATTCAGTTAAGTTTGCTGGATCTTCAAATCACATCAAAAATCTGAAAAAGCATCCCTCTTTACTCATTTGATCACGTGCATGTTTTCCGTTACACAACCCCCACTGCAGTTCCTCGGCCGCCACGTCGCCCACGTCACCTGAGCAGCATGTCTCGGATTGACCTCGTGACCAAGTACAAATATTTCCCTTCCCGCGCGTAGGACTTTTCCCTCTCTTACTTACACAAACCTAGGCAAGACTGAAAATCTGAAATTTAGCCCAAGTCAGAGTTATCAAATGGCCGTGCAGCAATTCACATCTTCCAATTCAGCACTCATCGATCTCCCCCTCGAAATCCAGTATGAAATAATTTCTCACTTGCCGGAATTTCCTGGAAAATATAATCTTCGTCAAACTTGTCGATTCTTTTACGATTTGATGCCTAAGCCGACGCATGAGGAATTGTTGATTATTGAGCGGCAGGCGTATTGCAAGAACCGGAACCTTTTGGCTTGTAAGCTATGTCTTCGACTTCGACACAGGAGCAAGTTTGGAGATTTGATGTTGCATCAGTATCCGGCTTGGGGAAAGACGTGCCCTGAAGATAGATTCTGCATCGATTGTTCCATTAAGCAGGTGGATCATTTGCCTCCGAGATATACGAAGGGCTCGGTATTAAAGGTTATGGGAGCAACGCACGTTGTTTGTCTGAGATGCGAGAGGGTAGGCAAATGTGCCTCTTATTGGAACCCGGCTATCAGTGGTCATTGTGCTGGTTGCTTCATGGTTGGTAATGTAGGTGATCCTTGATCTTGCCGATACACCACTTACTAACTTCGTTGCAAGCACTCATTGCCATTACAGGGTAGATGAGCACACATATCACAAACTCACCAGTCGCACGAGAAATCCTTCGAAAGCCACGAATGCGGCGTGTGTGCCTCCAGAGTCCTCGAGGAATGGAGGACAGCCCAACTCATCACCAGCATTAGCTAGATCAACCTCGGCAAATCTGAAGAGATCCGATTTCGCAGACACCTTTAGTGGAGGCAAACAGCTTCGTTCTGAGGCTGGAATGGAAAGGGGTTGCAGCAGGCTAGGTATGTAACATCTGGCTAGCTGCCCGGTGCCAGAAACGGTTGCAGGACTTCAAGGGACGGCAAATTCGTCAGGATATTCTTTTGTTTACATGTGACTGTGCATGTCTTGTTTTCTGGCTAAATTTCGGTAGAAGCGTGTCTAGATATTATCATGGAATTGAATCGCAAACACTCATATTTATATCTTTGTTTCAAGCTAAGTTTCGTGCTGGTGCTTTTACTCTGTTCGTGGTCCACTTCGTTTGTTATTACCGAATTTCCTTGCATCCAAAGATATCAGCTTTCGTTTTCTTTTCTCAGAACGCGCTATCACAGTCAAAATGTGAAACATGATCTGATATTCGGCACTCAATGTCCTCAGCTACCGCAGTGCCTGAAAAGTTCTTTAGTAGTCAAATGTGGGAAGCGATTTTGAAAGACCAAAGTTCTGTGAGGCCCAGCCAATGCTCAACCAACATTTATTTGCTTACACGGCACGCAATTTTGCAAAGCTTGATGTCCATCCCCCAGCAAAGACATCGAATGTGGTCGAACACCTCGGCTTACCAGAACCTGAGTACACATTTTACATAGTTCTACTTGAGTATGTATTCACTGTCTCGTCAAATCTCATTACCACAAAGTCCAAACGAAAGCGTGGGGATATCCTACAGCTATTGGAAGAATTCGACTTCTAGTTGTGCGTGTATGAGGCCCATCGTATCCCTCAAATGTAAACATAAAACTCGTTCTCGTCCATACGTCCACCAAAGCGCAAGTGTTTAGGCCGCGTTGCACAAGGAAAGGGGCTCGCTTAAACTGCCAAGGGTCACCATTTCACTTTCAAGAATCGCCAATCTTTGAAAAGTTCATTAAAGAAAGTCTCCAGAATTCTTGAGCATTGATAGACATTTTGGTCTTGCCGTGATATTTCCTCCCAGTCGTGCGTTCACTGCTTCCGTTTCTGGAGAAGCGCCTTCCAATACCGTAATGCACCTCCGGGGTAACTCTCTTCGCTCCTCCTATTTTTGAATGCCCACCAAAGCGCACCTTCCTAGTACACTAGTAATTCGTATCCGTCTCGTCACAATGAATCATATACATTGGCGCTCACACCAATTTGTGAGTAGAAGAAGATATGCAAAGAGAGAAATCGAGAGTTGCTATCATCTTGAGAGACAATGAAAGCTGACGTGTCATTAAAACGTATCCTGGACGTTGCAACCCCTTCATCGAGCATCTTGCTACCTCAATAGGTCAAACTCAGCAAAGATCCGTGGAAATAAGACACTGTTAGTCACAGTTTATCACCTACGAATATGCTCTCGTCCTGTAAACAAAGGACCACCAAAAGCATAATAGACACAGCACACGGCACAAGCTCAACTCTGTTGCTTCACATTTATTTCTCTAACACAGCTTGAATCTGTAACTCAACATAGCTACAATCTCCATCAACCAACATGTTCCGCTGCCACTTCCAGCAATTGTGCCATACAATATATCTGAACAGGTGCGAAGCATCATATCGACGAAATTGCGTCCAAATCATCCTCATCTAGCAACACCCTGATCAATCAGCCAACGAACGCCACTCCCGGGATCCTGACATACTCTTATATCTTAATGTCCGGAGTTCTAGGAGCGGAGAAATTTGAAGTACTCGAAGGTCGAGACGTGTCTCTGAGAGCAAACGTCCCAACACCCATCATAATATCTGGCATATCATAGGCGCTGTTCTTCAACGCGTCAATGACCGACTCATGCTCTCGCTTCTGGCCCATTCTCGCACACACAGCCCCGAGGAATTCGTCGTTCTCTCGAGCAAATGCCATGCATAAATCGACATTTGGTGGTCCTCCTTGGCTAGACATACCATCTAAGACCATCTCTCTCAATTTGGAGGAGGTAGCAGAATATTTGTAGACCAAGTGTGCATGCTCGATTGGAGTAGGGCGGTTGATGAAGCCTTCACCCCAGATGTAAGCCCTGATGGCGTCGTTGTAGAGTGCAGGCCAACATATCTTCTCTGCCAGAATGCATAGGTTGACAAGTGTCTTCTGGTAAAGTTCTGCTTCTGCGTCTAGCTTCGCGCTTTTGGGTACAAATGCCTGGTGGGCATTCGGGATGTCTAGTACTTTCGAAAAGGCAGACTGTGAGTTTGTGGATAGGGATTGAGGAGTGCCGAAGGTGACAGGATTGCTTTGGGACTGGAAAACTGTCAGTCGCCTTTCAAGTATTCTCACTTCAACGAGGGGTCTGTTCACTTGCCCCTGGTGTTTGGGTGCATCCGCCTGGCTTGAGCTTTGAGAGAGGAGAAAGAAAGCCGCTCTCAGAGTTCGAATGACTAAAGAGTGGTCGGGACTGTCCGAATACAGAGAAAGCTAGAGTGGCTGGCGAAGGTGAAGAGAAGCTTGGAAACTTCGAATTGCCCTTCGTGGCACCTGCAGCATTTCCGGCTATCTTTCGCTTATCAAAGGTCAATAACGAGCGTCTATAAATGAAGCTGACCAGCAAAGACACTGTTCCTGGATCCTCTGCATTCAGATCGATGAATGCCCGAGTGTCGCCCGATGCCGACTTTAGAGACTTTTCAAAGTATAGGCATTGCGAGAACAACGCGTCTTTATGAACTAAGTATCGCTTGCCCTCCTTGCCGACAAGGATCTCGATCAGCTCGGTGCCCAGGTCACTGAAATACGCGTGTCAAAACTGAAGTCAAGCTGTATAGGGGCTCCAACTTACTCGGCGAACGTGTGAATCTTCGGATCGGACATGTTTTGGTGATTGCTCCTTCCTCTCCTAGTCTTTCTCGAAGGGTCGTGGTTGAGGGCGTACAGGAAGTCTCAGAGCTGGAGACTAGGGCAACAGCTTGGGGCAAAAGATGGGAAAGTGTCAAACGCGAAGTGAAGGTAGGTCTGTTGTGATGCTTCCTAGATGAACCCCAAATCGGAACTTGAGAGGAAAAGCTTCGCGTTAGCTGAATTCAAATGCGCGATGTGATTGAAAGCCCCAGCTGCTTGTGTAGATTCACTTGGGTCCGAATGTCCTTTCCGAGGATGCGTCTTCTGCTTCGAAATATCTAACGAGGGAGCTCAGTCTAACAACATTCGAACACGCAGATGCAAAAGTGAAGTGCTGGTGTTGCAAACTCAAGCTTCCATTTAATTCTAAGCTATTAACTTAAGCCTAAGATATGTAATGAAGCTCCAAATATATGCCCAAATCCAGATAAATATGCTAGAAGACAATCTGCAATAATTCACATGGAAGGAAATTTTGCAAAATGCCGCTCCAAGACATGCCCAAAAAGTACCCAATGCAAAAACGCTCATATCATAAACCGTATCGGTATATCATCACCATCTAGACTTCTCAAACAAAACGTTGACATTCCGTCCATCTCGCGCCATACCCGCACAAGTATTCCTAACCAACCTTCCCATGCTATCCGGCCCACTGGCAACAACTCTTGTCTTCCTTGCGTTGCCACCTGCGTAAACATCGACCAGCTCACGTATCATACCTGCCAAATCAGGACGTCCTATCTCTTCCGTTGCTCGAGGGACGATTATCTCTGCTCCTCTGTTCTCAGCGTCCGCAAGAGGTTGTCGTCCTATCCACGAGAGATGTGTACCTTGATGAATGACCCAGATTAGAACAATTTTCTGTCTTCGCAATGAGAAAAGCGATGCGATTTCTGTGTCCGAAGATCGAGTAGAATCGAGAAGGTTTTGAATGAGTGGCCATCCGACAGCGATTCCGGAACCTCCTGCTACGACGAGAGCGAGGTCGGAATCTTCGAGCATGTGTCGAGCGTGGGAGCTGCCGTAGGGGCCGTCGACGCGGATGTTGAGTGTTTTGTGGATTTGAGCTGCGCGCAGGAGGTCGCGGGAGAAACCGTCTTGGGCGCGGATGAGGAGGTTTAAATGAGCTTTTTCTTCGTTTGGCAGAGGGGCCGCGGAGGCGATTGTGAAGGGGTGGGCTTGAAGGATGTGTTTCCTTGCTAGTGAGGGTATGGTAATGAAGATGTGGTCTGTAGCGGCCCAGCCAGCTGCTATTGATGTTCCGAGGATGGCTGACAACTGACCTGCTGGTCTTCGGATTATGGTAGAAGACAGTTTAACGGTCTCTCGATCTTCCAGGATCTCGACTCTTGCTTCGAGTGATGTACTTTTTGTCCATAATCGATACACTAAGCGGTCCCCGAGGAGGATAGCTAGGGCAAGACCAACATATGGCCTCGCTACCGAATGATGGAAGAATACAAAGACCAGGGCCGCAATTTGGAGGAATATATGCAACCCAAGGAATAGCTCATACCAGAGCTGACGGAAGCTACTCAATGACGTAAAGCATAATAATTCATATGAGAAGAAAGCCCCTAGTCCAAGCGCTATAACAGGCAATAACAAGAAACGAAGAAGTCCAAAGCCATTCGGTCTGATGAGGACATACGAAACAAAAATCATGCCTGCAGTATGGAAGAGTCCTTGAAAATATAAAAGCTCACCAAGTCTTCGATGGAAAATATTCAGAGACTCGTAAGACCGTCCTGTGAGAAATCTCAAAGGCTGATTCTTCGCTGCTAAGAGGTATAATAAAGGCAAGTTGGCTACAAACACAATACCAAATCTATCTGCTAGAACGAAGAACTCAAACGTATTGAAATTTATGTGGAAAAATGAGTAGAAGAAATTTAAAGCAAGAAATGCGGCCAGAACGACAGAAGCTCCATTAGACGGAAGTGTCTTGTTGACTATCGGTATCGGACGAGGCTGATACATCAAGAGTGCTTTAGTCCTTGTCCAAAGAGACCTTCGAGGATATAGTGGTCGAAGTTCACGGTCATGATGGAGTAGCGGTGTGTATTCGTCTTCATCAATGTCTTTCCTGGGAGGTGAAGCTGTTCCTTCGACCGTACTCGAACCTGATGAGTAAACTCCTTGTGGGTCTTGATTACCACGGAATTGGCCAGGATATGTCGATTTGACAGGTTCAGCGTCGTCGTCGAATGTCCCGTCTAGACCCAAGGTCTGAAGCCTCAAAGCCCGACGTTTTCTCCATCGAATAAAGTTCTCAGCCCAGTGTGCAGCAGCAAGTAGAAGTATACAGCCCAGGATAACGAAATGATACGTCAAAATGAACTTTCTAGAGAATAGAAGTCCTTCGACTAGTTTCCGGAGTCTTGGGTCTCGTTGTGGTGAACCTTCCAGAAGATCATCGATGGCTGTGCTGATCGAGGCCTTCAATGAGAACCTAATTGTGTCTCGAAGCCATTCGGATTCCATGGCTTCGTCCGGCAGCCCGCGTTCCACAGAACACTCTCTTTAGTGAGACTGAATGATAACTGGACGTCCAGATGGCGTCGGTGATAAGGTATTGCACTAAGATATCGCTTCTACCCGAGACTGCGAATTTAGTCCGGGGGTCGTCACGGTCTTCGAATTCAAACAGCCAAAGTTGCAGGAGACAAACGACGGCTCCAGCTCCATGCAAAGCTGTCCACCTACGCCAACCATGGCAGACAAAGAAGCGAAGTAAGCATGGCATGATTTGTGCTCAGCCAGCGCTCTGGTATACGTTTCACAAAGCTGACTCGTCTCCAGAAAAGACTTGGCCCCTACCAACCCGCGAGGCATACCATATGCGCCATTCGTTGACAAGGTCGAGGACTATGTTACTTCACGCACAGATGTCGAGAAGACCCTCAAGAAGTTCCAGGAGATGATATCGTATGTTTGAAAGGATGTTCGTGGGATGGTAGGCTGAAAATGGCGGGCAGGAAATATCAGTTCATGGAACAAAGTCAACAACGAAGAGCGGCAGGCATAAAGGACAAGATTCCGGACATCCAGAAGACCCTAGACACTGTGAAGTTTCTGAAAACGAGAAAGGCATGCAGGATGCCTCAGCTTGTTGAAGCTCTTAGACTGACAGTGTTGCCAGCCTGACTCCGACCCAATAGAAGCTACCTTCGAGCTGAACGAAACCTTGTATGCCAAAGCGGAGATCCCACCGACGGACGAGGTCTACTTGTGGCTAGGAGTACGGCGTTCTTGTGGCCTACCTTCGAGGCAAGCAAAAGGCTGATCGAATCCTAGGCAAACACCATGCTGGCATACCCAATTGATGAAGCTGAAGAGCTGCTATCGTCAAAACTCGCCACCAACAAGACGAACTTGGCAAACTGCGAAGAGGACCTAGATTTCTTGAGAGAGCAAATTACGGTAAGAGCTTCTTAGTTTCTTCAGACTTTAGATACTTGGTTGGAATGATAGCTGACTTTGGTACAGACTATGGAGGTTGCTACAGCACGAGTTTATAATTGGGATGTTACGATGAAGCGAAAAGAGAAGAATGAGCAAGCTGCTCTGGAAGATACAGGAAAGAATGGAACTCCAAACGGTTGAGTTCTCTAGATCTTAATGAAAATAATGTTCTTCTCGAGCGAGTAATCATCACGACGCGGCCGCTCCAGGCTTGGTTTACGAGCTTTACGAGTTGTCCGATAGCGGGGTTGATAAGAGGTGAAAATGTGTAGGACTATGGCAGGACTCTGCAGAATGCAGACATGAGCTTCGATCATCAAGTCGAGGATGGACTTTGAGGAGCGTGGATTCCAAGACGTGTAAACAGCAAATTAAATTCGTTGTGAGACTCATGGGAGCAATTCCCTCTCCTGGCTGGCTGCTCCCTTTTCTTGAGATCTCGCTTAATTTACTAGTCTCACCGTACTTCGTCATTACAGGCCCGGTGGCCCCTCAATCTAGGTCCCCTTTTAAAACTTGGAGAACGTCCTCGACAATACAACATCGCGCCTCCTACCAAGCCCAACCTCTTCACCATGGCTGCCGCAGAACCCAAGCAGGAGCTTGACCCCAAGTACGACCATTATGACTTCCCAACCATCTCTCCAACCACTCTGCCAGGTCATCCTGGACACACAACTCCCGAGCAAGATGCCCAAGTTCACCAATTGCGTATGAAGCTCGAGGCAGCTGGCTACACAGACCGACTCGATACTCTGACTCTCGTGAGTACGCAGTGGTTCCTGCAATCTGCTATCTAATTTACTGACGCGCGGCTTAGCTGAGATTCCTGCGAGCTCGGAAATTCGATGTGGCTCTTTCGGAGAAGATGTACGTCTCTGCATAACATTTATTCAAGTCGGAAGCTGATTGTTGGAATAGGTTCGTGGACTCTGAGAAGTGGCGCAAGGAAATCGATTTGGACAACCTCGTTCGCACCTGGCAATATCCAGAGAAGGCCCAAGTCGCTCAATATTATCCACAATACTACCACAAGACGGATAAAGTATACCGAGCAGTTCATCCTCAACAGGCAAGCACTAACAGTAATTCAGGATGGACGACCAGTATACATCGAGCAGCTGGGAAACATCGATTTGGCTGCCATGTACAAAATCACCACCTCTGAACGAATGTTGAACAACCTGGCCGTCGAGTACGAACGACTAGCCGACCCTCGACTCCCCGCCTGCTCTCGCAAATCCGGTAAACTTCTCGAAACCTGCTGCACGATAATGGATCTCAAAGGCGTCGGTATCACAAAGGTCTCGTCCGTCTATTCCTACGTCAAACAAGCCTCCGCCATCTCTCAAAACTACTACCCTGAACGTCTCGGTCGTCTCTACCTGATCAATGCTCCCTGGGGCTTCTCAGGCGTCTTTAACGTCGTGAAGGGTTGGTTGGATCCCGTCACGGTGGAGAAGATCCACGTTCTTGGAAGTGGATATCAGAAGGATCTTTTGTCTCAAGTCCCAGCTGAGAATCTGCCTAAGATGTTTGGTGGATCTTGTGACTGCCCAGGTGGATGTGGCTTCAGTGATGCAGGACCATGGACTGATCCCGCATGGGCCAAGCCTGCGAAATGGGAGCAAAAGACTGAGAACAACGTCATTGACAACACGGCTACGAACCCTGGTACTATTCCTGATGCCGGTGGAAAGGCTGCTGAGGCTGGCGTCCCTGCTGATGATGAGATTAAGCCCGCTCCTGCGATCCAATAGAGTGGTTGAGTGGGAAAGTATGGGAATTGGGATGGTGAGGCGTCGAAATTATACGGAGCTAGGTTGAGAAGAGTGCGATGAAAGAAAGAGATTTTGAGCCAAGCACATACATAATTTTTTGTGGCTACGGCATGGGCATCAATCTGCTATCGGTCATTTTCTTTGCGAGAAAAACTTCTTGATGGTGTTCCGAATTATCACCTAAGTAGAGTATGTTGCAAAGGCATTAATCTGGATTCTAGAGCATATGTCCCTCTCTATTCTTCTTTGCATACTTTACTAGGAGCATAATATCTCCAGAAATCTGGGTGCTCCTTCGCCCTTTTGGGGGCTTTCTCTATCTGACAGAATATTGCTCTGAATTCGCAATCGTCCTCGCCTCCTACTCCCATTTTCGCGTTGCTCCCTTCGAACAATTCCTAAGTCTTAGCCTCCGAACGAAGTTCGGTAACCTGGTGAGCTCACGAAATCGCGGTCACAATTTACCCTCGTCTCTTTCCTCATCCTTTCTCAAAATCGCAACTACCCTTCCGCCAACATTCTCCTCAAATTTTGGCAAGCTCACCATCATCAGACGGGATTGACACTCTTTAAATTCACACAAGAAACTTCCCTCGTCCCACTCCTCCACACACTCCAAACCTCTACCCTCGATTCTCAAATATCTAACTCATTCATCTCAGGGTCCCTAGAACAAAACCCACCGACTAAGACACGGCACCCGATGAATTCTGGACTCGTGCCTACTTCACAAAATAAGTCTACGAAAACCTCCACCCATCTAACTTACAGCCAGTAAAAAGCTATAGCACTATCTACCTACTTCGATGGAACGGGAAATTACTTATTTGTGATGGGGAAGGAGGAAATTATTGTCTATTTTGAACAGGGAGAGAACAGCATTTGGGAACGGGTACAGGAAGCGCAGAGTAAAGCTGTCGAGTATCGGGGATGTGGGGACATGGAGCTTTTGAGTTTGTGGGAGGTTTGAGTGAGATTAGGATGTGAGTTTGATGGGTGTCTATCCTAGTTGGGAAGAGGAGCTATGTTGGTGTTGTGTGAGAGACAAGACATTTGGCGGAGGGAGAGGTTTGTTACTAGTACCTGGAAGCTTAGCTGGAGGTGAATTATTAATTGGATGTATAAGTTGAGAACGATATAGCAAAGTGTAGAATTTACGCATAACTTCCTGCCTGAGATTAGAGTTTCTAAGTTGGTAGGGAGAGTATTTGGGACAACAATGTCGTTTGATTCAACTCTGGAGATACTGGACTTGCACCGATATCTTGATAGAAGATCTGAAAGTGTCCAGACTGGTTTGGGGTAGTTCCAGTCGAAGGCAACGTGCGAAGGAACTCGGACTATCGTACAGGAACAACAACAGGCACACACCCGCGCTTTTGAGAAGTGTGACCAGAGAGAGACAAAAGCTTTTAACTTAGGCCCTGCGACCAGGCTATGATACAACCTGCAGAAAGTATCAATGCCGCCAGCTCTTCTGCTCTCCTGCAATACTCTAAAGACATTGCCCATTTGACAAGTGGTCGTGGATATCAGACATAACCTTGACTCCAATGCAATAGTAAACCAGATGCTCCTAATCATGTGCTGTAGTTTTACACACAAGCCGTTCAATCATCCGCAATCATTCAATCAGCCGATCATCAGAGACACGAGCTCGAGATTAGAAGTACTGCAACTCCCCATTGCCACCGCCACCACCACCTCCACCGTTTCCACCCTTGCCTTGCATATACTGATGGTATTGCTGGAATTGCTGCTGGACCAATTGCTGGGGAGTTTGATATTGCTTCTGGAGTGGTGGGAAGTCTTCGTAGGCGACAGCAGCGTTGTAACTCGGAGGCGTGTTATTGCCCTTCTCACCAACATCGTCTAGTGACCGATAGTTGTACCCACCACCACCTCCTCTGCCTCGACCCCGTCCACCACCATTGCCTCTGTTGTTTCCCCCGCGACCACCTCGTCCATTGCCGCCACGATGGTTTCCTCGCCCACCTCGGCCGCCACCGCCATAATTGTTTTGTTGATAACCGCCACGGCCGGTATTGGAGGCTTGGGCGTTGTGTCCGTACGAACCACTGTCTCGCCTAGGAGGGTCATCATCAGGTGCATGTTTGCGTTTGAAGGTCTTGTTGGGAAACAGGCTCTCATACTCGTTCTCTCTTGGATCCTCCTCCTCAATCCGCAGCAAGACCTTCTCGCCAACAGTACTCTCAAAGATGAACTGTTTCTCTGGTGGCACTGGTTGCCAGTTCTGGATCTTACCTGCGTCGATGGGACGAGCGCCCTTGCGCAGAACAAGAACAATGATTGGGACGGGGTTTTCTGTGTAGTATTTCTTCGTTTCGGGAACAGGACGGACGCAAGCGGCCCAGATCTTGTTCTCGAAGACAGCTGTGCCGGTTACCTGCCAGGTTGTCTTGCTGCCCATCCCACCGACCTTTTCCAGGATACTGTTCTGGCAAGGTCTAGGTGTGATCAGGACATTATTGGCAAGAAACTTTAACTCTGTATCGGGCATGTTGGGTGGCAGCTGAGCTAGAGTAAGCAGCCTCTGAGTGTCAGTGTTGTCGATCAAGTAGCCGGTATAGAAAACAGTCTTTTTGATCTGAAGACGTGGGCCTCGTCTACCGCGGCTGATAGCAAGGTTGTGATCATTGATCAAGCGCTGCACTTCTGCAGTCTCTTGAACAGGACTCAGTTGAGTTGATGAATCGGCCACTTGGACCACTTCAGCAGTGATAGTTCCACGCGTAGGTGACCCTCCAATGCCTTGTTGGCGCTTGTTGTAATCCATGAAGAAGTCCCGGAAGCCCTTGACGTGCTTGACTCGGTCCTCGTATACTCTGATCTCTTCTGCGCCCCTGTATGTCTCCATCAATATCTCCAAGAAGTTCTGCTTGAAGTTCATTGTACTCGAGAAACGCTCATTGTTTGGGCCTGTGGGAGGCTTCAGCGAAATGATGTCAAAGTCGAGACCTTTGCTGGTGACCGTCTGCTTCACCAACTTGGCGAAGCCGACCTCTGATCGACCTGTTAAGAGGATTGTGCAGACATCTTTCTGTTTCATGCTCAACTCAATGAGCTCAACGATGCGCTCATTCCACCAGCCTTTCCATGCTCTTGGTTCTTCTTTCTCGAGCCCTTCACCGGTAGCTGCGAGAATTCTCGAGTCGTGCCACCATCCGCCCGTCGCAAACGTGTCTTGGGATTGTAGGAAGCCGATCGTCGGACCGTTCCATAGCTTAGGGTTCGGCAGAGGGCTGTTAAATACTAAGAGATAGAGTCAGTATGCGAGAAGCAGGCTTGACGGTGTAACTTACGGGTGTTGTCGAAGTCATAGACATGAAGGGACTTGATCTTATCAACGGCTGCGCATAATTAGCTCGCGATGTTAGAAGAAGAGTGCGGCGCACCAGGAAGCTGATCTTTGTCTGCGACTGACCATCGATTGAGCGCAGTCACGGTGTGTCGAGTTGACGAGGTTCCATTTGAGTAGCCGTAGCCATTTGGGCCCGACATCTTGAAATCGCAGACTACGTATGTCTTTGCGACTTTACTGTAGATTATCAAGGCGCGTTGGTAATAGTAGAAGGCGCGGCGTAGCATTCAGAGTTGGGACAGTTTGTGTCGAAAGGCTGAGTTGTCAAGTTTTAGACTCAGGAAGGAATCACAGCCTCGAGCTCTCGCTTGGCATCAACTCGCCCAATTTGGCTAGTACTACTTTTCATCGTTACGCAACGAATGTCGACTTCGAATCAATGACTTCACCACTGGCAATACGTCTTGTAGTCTCCTCTACGAAATCCACGCTCATCCACCTACAATGTCATGTAAAGCCAGGCGCTAGCAAGCAACGAGAGGGCATAATATCTCTCTCGGATTCCATCATCGAAGTCTGCGTGTTAGCGCAACCTAAGGATGGAGAAGCAAATAAGGCTGTTAGAGAAGTTTTCAGTGATGTGAGTTAGGCGGCATAGAGCAAGCAAAGAGGCTCATTCATAATTTTACAGCTCTTGAGACGTCCGAAGTCCGATGTAGAGGTTATTCGAGGGCTGAAGTCACGGGATAAGACGATTGCTATTGCTGGGATTGATGTTGAGGGAGATGAGGAAAAGTGCATCTCATGGATTAAAGAGCAATTAGAGAATGCGGTAAAATGATATGAATGTCCACAGCCCTCTCGTGGGACTGACACTGGGTTATGAAAAGGCTTGTGCAGGGCAAATGAAATTATGTCTCGTAGCTTCATATGTCCTAAAGGAGGAACCACACACATCACAATTTGCCTCTGCAAGTAATCACTGAAATTAGAACCAGATCATGCGCGTACTCGTATAAGACGGGAATGCGAGACAGGATCAATTGAGTGGCTGCATATATAAGGGCCACCAGGTTAGACAAAGTGGAGGAGGCATATGCTCTGATCGAGAATATCTTTGAGTCGCTCGATCCCAATATCAACCCGCCGGAGACTCTTCAACATCGGGTTGAGAGACATGAAATGGACGAAGACCTCAGTGCGGGAGAGCTCTTTGGGAGCATGACTTGCCTTATAGTTGCACTACGTTTGCAAAAGCAAACGAGATCCTCTGATAAGAATCCCAATCGGATGCATTGGGGGTTTGTTTCAGCCACAGATTTATATCTAGAAACATTTTGTTATTTTCGTCCGAAGTTGTTTTTCGTCCATAGTTGTGTACGGATTGCACTATTTTGTTGGTGATTGAAATACTTGGGAACTCAGTGATAGGTATCGTGTCGTAAATACGGATCGTCCCGAGGTTTGACAGGATTGCACCTCTCTGGCGCACTTCGATACCAGATACGGATGCCGCATCGTGGATTCCCCCTTTTCTAAGGCGCGGTCCCGCGAGTTGAGAAAAGTATAAAAGAATCTAAAAATACAGAACTAGCTCGAACCTCGACATTAGCTAGAACGAATATCTTCATACTTGCTTCACGCTCTGTTGAACAAGTAATGTAAAAAGCTGTCAACATGCGAGACGAGTGATTCTTGGTTCGAACTGCCTCGTGCTCGAGACGTCAGCTTGGCA
The DNA here is from genome assembly GCA_014904845.1 of Acephala macrosclerotiorum. Classification (NCBI taxonomy): domain Eukaryota; kingdom Fungi; phylum Ascomycota; class Leotiomycetes; order Helotiales; family Mollisiaceae; genus Acephala; species Acephala macrosclerotiorum. Next base: position 234,710 of record MU119205.1, on the reverse strand, counting down.
GCCAGCGGCGATTCAGGGTATCTAGCGGCGTCATTAAATGTTTGGAGTGAAGATCGCTGCTATTAAGCGCGTGAGCGAGCAGACATGGTGATGATCAGCCGGAACCTTCGCAGAAAATTGGCATGATGGCACTGATAGGTCTGAGCTAAGTCTGACGGGGGCTTCCTGAACAGACCAAGAATGCGAGAGAGGAGAAGCTCTTCTTTGGTGGCATCCTTCCCGAGGGGCGAAATTGTTTTTGTCTCTCCAGCTGGCAGCCGCGGAGCCTTTCGTCCTTTTCGCATCTGGGCTTTGTCGAACCAATTTGCGGGAGGCAAGGCCTGAGGATCTCGAATTTTTCCGGCCCGGTTGTTGTACGGCTGCACACTCCACCTTGCCCTGAAAAATGCGTCATCGCCTTCGTTCATACCGAACCTGTGGGACTGACCTCAGCTGCTGGCGAGACGAGCGGCTGGGGCCGGAAGACCTCGAAATGGCAAGACGGCGATGATGGCGAACATCGTACTGATCTGATGGCCCAGCGTATTTGGTGCAGCGCCAGACAACACCTCTCGTCGCACAGAAAAATCACGATGCGGAGACCCGTCTCCCGTGGCAGGCGCGCGCACACAAATATGCCCGTGAGAATCATCGCCAAACATGCGAATTGCTTTTCTCGAAGCGTTGATGAGTTTTGTGACAAATATGCTTTGGTGAAGATCACTGCCCTTTTCGCCGGGCTCTCTCGCTTGCAACCATAGTGCAGGTGCGCGAATAGCGAGATCCGGCATGGAATAGCACTCTCCCACCCTGGAGGAGCATGGGTCGGGTGCTGTACCTCCACAAGTGTCTCAATTATCAAGGAAGCAGATGCGCCTCCAGCCAACAACGGGCTTGGGTGGCGTAGCGGTGTGGCTGTTGATTGGCCTTCGCCTCGACATCCTTGAACTAGCCCACCGATCTCTGTGCTACAGGACTCAAGTCCACAGTCCACGGTCCACGGTCCACCTCCCAGCACGGGTCCCACTATCCTCCAGTAATGTAATGTCACTCAGCTCTTCTCCTGCGAGCCGCATCTGCAACTGCAACTGCAACTTCTCGACTCGAAAGCCATTTCCTTTGGTTGTCTGGATCGTCGGCCTGGCTGGAGGGAACTTGTGACACGATACTGGACGACCCGACCCTTCTCTATCGCTTGGTATTGGCATTGCTGGGGCCGCTTGCTATCTACGTCAATCGCCGCGGGACTTGCTGGTGAGCCACACAACTCGGCCCTGCATCGCGACCTCGATTGCGCTCCATCATCCTGTCCTCTCTCTTGATCTCGAATCAAACTCTGGATTCCGTCCCGTGGCAATCGGGAACTGTCGCCAAAGTATAGGAAAGGCTTTTGAAAGGCAGGTAGGATGGACAAAGGCAGCGATATGGGTGGCCCAGCGGCCAACAATTCCAGCGACTTTGTGAGTCTTAGTAAGGCTTGTTGAAATGAAAGTGCTGTACTGATAACCCTCCAGGTCCGCAAGTTGTACAAGTGAGTATGCGATGTCTTGGAGTTCTGGGGTGCGAGATTTTGGGGATGCGCCAGTCCACTAACATGTTGATGACAGAATGCTCGAAGATCCAACTTATGAGAACATTGTTCGATGGGGCGAAGGCGGCGAAAGTTTTGTCGTACTTGAAGTATGTCTTCTAACAGTTCGAGTTCATAATGCTTTCAGTAATATTAATATGGTCTAGAACGAGAAATTCACCAAGTTGATCCTTCCCAAGCATTTCAAGCATAGCAACTTTGCTTCCTTCGTTCGGCAACTTAACAAGTATGACTTTCACAAGGTTAGGCAGAACAACGAGGACAACACTCCGTCTCCGTATGGCCCGAATGTTAGTATCTCGTTCAATTTCATGTATATTTCAGACTAATCAAAAATCAGGCTTGGGAATTCAAGCATCCAGAATTTCAAGCAAACAAAAAAGACTCTTTAGATAACATTAGACGGAAAGCACCCGCCCCTCGCAAGCCTACACAGACTTCAGAAGAAACCTATCCCTCTCAACAAATGGATCTCGTTAATAGCCAATTAATGGCAACCCAAGCACAGCTTCAGCATCTATCAGAGAGATACCAAGATCTTGCTCAAGGACATGTCGTCCTACTACAGCAGGTTGTTCAATTGCAAAAGTTTGTCAAGAACCATGACGGAGTGATGCACAGAGTGATGGGGTTCCTCCACAGTGTTGATGCGCAAAGACGAAATAGCAGGATTGGGGGCCCTTTTGGCGGACCTGGCATTGGAAGTGGTGATCAATCACTGAACGACGGCATCATCGACGACCATCCAGCCTCGCCTTTGCAACAAGCATCAGAATTGCTGGACGAATTTTCGGCTGAGAATCTGCCTAACAAGGAATTGGAACAAATGACCCACGACTACCATTTACGCAACGAGTATGCAACACCGCCAGACAATGGAGGCACGTCTATGGCGCCTCACTCTGAAAGCTCCAGCGCTCATATTGGCTATGCGATGAACAGCGACCTTGACAGCTTGGTGTATCCCGTAGGGCACACGAATGGCATCGATCCTGTCAATAGCGAACACATTAACAACATCCCCTACTCTCTTCCTGCGAACGGAATGATGCCAGTGGATACGATGCCTGAGATGCTACCTGAAAGCAGCTCCTCGATTAGACGAAAGAAGAGTACGGTAGAGTCGGTGTGGGGAATGACCAAGCCTCGCATATTGCTTGTTGAAGACGACAAAGTATGCGCACGGATCGGATCAAAATTCCTGCAAGCCTTTGAATGTGGAGTGGAAACTGCCGTAAGTCTTTTTGAAAGAAATAAAGAAATTCTATTGACAATAGTTATAGCGCGACGGTCTAGAAGCCGTAAATAAAATCAATCACGGTGCCAGCCAATTCGACCTTATTCTAATGGACATTATCATGCCACACTTAGATGGGGTCTCTGCTACGGTTTGCATACGAGAAATACGACCGCAGATTCCTATCATCGCTATGACTTCCAACATACGAGCCGACGATATCGACATGTATTTCCGTTACGGTTAGTATTCGGTACACTTTCTTTTGGCATATACTAATTAGTAACAGGTATGAATGATGTTCTACCCAAGCCGTTTACGAGAGAGGGAATGCTCAAGGCACTTGAGAAGCACCTGCCGCAGTTTAAGAAGAATGCGCCATACCCTCCACAACAGGCGCAAATGACACATCCTGGAGGGTTTGTGACCCCAACGAGTCATCCACCATTGGGTTTGAATATGGCACAGTTATCCGCCGCACAATCTTTGAAAGACGAAACATCACCGGGGAAATCGCCCGCGACAGCATCTTCATGGCACTCGCCAAACCAGATGCCAGGACCATCGCCAGTTGGTCCCTCTCCTGGTGGTTACATGCAACAAAATATGCCAGACAATCGACAGTATAATATGACTCCTACACATCCTCATCCTCAGTCTGGCTTTCCTCCGCCTTCGGGACAACCAATGGGAGGACCTCGGCCCCCCCAACAACACCGAAGAGTCATGTCTGATATGACTGGAGGTGCGCCAGACGACCATCCAGATCAGAAGAGGCAGAGGATGTATCCACCACCAGGAGGTTTCGCACAATAAGGGATTCGAAAGTACCTCGCCTCATCACCGACTTTTGAAGGATTGATCGACGACGGACTCCACGAGTTCCATCGCTTGTATATGTATATTGTTAAGCGCCTTTGCATCTTTATCGGCTGACTACGTCTTGGATAAATGCCTCGAAACATTCCATTCATGAATTTAACGTTTGGCGCAGGCGGAAGGATTGTTCGAGACCCACAGCGGCGTCTGGGGCCACGGGAAGGAGGCAACTTGAATTTGCTGCATTGGATGGAGGGCAATTGACGCTTGATTTGGCGCTGGTGGGAGAGGCTGGTCTCATTACGATGACGGCCGTGTTGTCTGCAGAATAGCTCAAATCAATACCACGATTATGACCTGATCCTAAATCCTACTAGGACGACGCCTGTGTAACTTTGTGTAGTGTTTCTCGCAGTATCGCTTGGTGCTTGCCTTGACTTACGCCTCGAGAATTGAATGTCAGAAAATTGAAGATGATTCTCAACAGCAAAAAATTGAAAGGAAGGAAGAACGAGAAGAAGGATTGACGTTGCGATAAAGTATTCCGACGTTGATGCCCCTGACTATGGGGCTGGGTCTGGATGTCCATCGAACATGAGATGGCCTGACTTTGCAGATAATTGTCAGCCTTACAGCGGGAGGATCCTAGCGCGTGTTTTGTGGGGACGATTTTTCCGCGTTGACCGTGAGTCAGCGACGAAGCTTGAATTTATTTCAGGCTCTCCTCTCAAGACCCCGCTACAAATGGATATTTACAATTGAATTACAAGACAAACATTACGCACGAATTCGACTGACAAAAACTAAATACCCAGACAACGAAATTTAAATAATTTCAGGCGCAATGTCACACGCGCAAAAATCTGCTAAAGGAGCTGGTGGTGGTGGTGGTGGGGGTAAACCAGCTCCAAAGGCAAAGAAGGGTGCTTCAGGAGGGAAAAAACCCGAAGATGAGAGAGAAGAGACTCTGCAAGCTGTGGTATGTATCTGCGATTCAAGACATTCCCTTTTTATTGGACAATCAGAAATGCTAACTCAGCAAAGGTGCTTGCAGACTCGTTCGAGACCAGATTCATCCCCTTCACAATTGAGACACCAAGAGTTAGAAGCACTCTGCTACGCCAAAAATACCTGCCATATTCATCTGAACGTCTGCTAATGTTCAATAGTGCCTCTTACCTCTAGCCAACACGCCTCTCATCGAATACACCCTCGAATTCCTAGCAATGTCAGGAGTAGCTGACATCTACATCTACTGCGGCGCCCACACCACCGAAGTAGAAACCTACCTCCAAACCTCCAAATGGCACCCCTCCTCCCCCGCCTCCCCCTTTGCCTCCCTCGAGATCGTCAAAACAACAGCCCGCTCAATCGGAGACGCAATGCGCGACCTCGACGCCCGAGACTTGATCACGGGAGACTTCTTACTTGTGCATGGAGATCTGGTATCAAATCTGCCAATTGATGCAGCATTAGCGGCTCATAGAGCAAGGAGAATTGCGGATAAGAATGCGATCATGACAATGATTCTACGAGCCGGGGGTCTGGGAAGTCATAGGACGAAGAGCAAGGGGATAGAGCCGGTTTTTGTAATTGATCCGACTAAGAATCGGTGTCTGCATTATGAGGAGATGCATCCTTTACAAGCGAATAAATACGTCAATATCGATCCAGAATTACTCTCTACCCATAACGAGATAGAGATTAGGACGGATTTGATTGATTGTGGAATCGATATTTGCACCCCGGATGTGTTGGCTTTGTGGGCAGAGAGTTTCGATTATGAGGTCCCGAGAAGGCATTTTTTGCATGGTGTGTTGAAGGATTATGAGTTGAATGGGAAGACGATTCATACGGAGATTGTGGAGGAGCATTATGCTGCGAGGGTGTTCAATCTGCAGTCTTATGAGTCGGTTTCGAAAGATGTACTGGGCAGGTGGACATATCCTCTTGTGCCGGACAGCAATCTGATTGCAGGGCAAAGCTATAAGTTTGAGCGAGGTGGTTTGTGCAAAGAGAACGGCGTCATTTTGGCTAGGACTTGCAAAGCTGGAAAGAGGACTGTGTTGGGGAAAGATACCTGTATCGGAGATGGAAGTGTGGTATCGAATAGCATCATCGGCAGGAGATGTCAAATCGGCAAAAATGTCACGATCAACGACTCTTACATCTGGGACGATGTTGTCGTCGGCGATGGCACTACGGTCAACAGAGCCATTATCGCAAACGAAGCAGTCATCGGCAAGAAATGCAAGCTCCAACCCGGATCTCTCATCTCCTATGGCGTCAAAATAGCAGACAACAAAGACATTAAATCCGGATCACGAATCACTCGTGCCAAGCGGAAAGTCGATGATTACGACGACGAGGATGGTTCTTTTGAAGCTGTCCCTAGCGACCCTCTTATCGTCGGCGAAGGAGGCGAGGGATATGGATACGACAACGATGATGATTCAGACGACGAAGCTTCCTCCTTCCACAGCAACCTCATCTACAGCACCGCTCACCTCAACATTTCCTCTGAGTCCATCTCCACTCTCGCATCAGACATCAGTGCCGACACACCTACCGAAACCCCTCGCTCCCGAACATCAAGTTTTGTCTCAGTATCTGATGATGGCGAAGCTGGCTCTTCAAATGAAGGGTTCCATAAAGACGCCGTTGCAGGTCTTCTCGACGCTCTTAGAAAAGGAGAAGATTTCGATGGCGCGAAGCTGGAGTTTATGGGTCTAAGACTCAGTAACAATGCAACAGATCATCAAATGAGACGAGCCATCGCAGTAGCGTTCACGAAATACATCTCAGAACTAGTCGAGAAAGACTCCTTAGGAGCGTCTGAAGCTGCAAAGAAAGCGTTTTCCGCACCAGGAGCAGTGAAATTCCTCAACGAGCAAGCAGTAGGACTAGAGAAGGAAGAAGATGACCAAGTCGATTTCTTGCTCTGTTTGCAGAAGGATTTGGTGCATAGAAATAATGGTGCGGTGGTGCTGGCAGCGGTTTGTCAGCAGTTGTATCAGGTGGAGGTTATTGAGGAAGAGGCCTTTTTGAAGTGGTGGGATGATGCAGAGAAGCTCGGGGACGGGGAGGATGAGGGGATGAAGACGGTGAGGGAGAGGACGCAGGTGTTTGTTGATTGGTTGCAGGAGGCGGAGGAGGATGAGAGTAGTGAGGAGGAGAGCGATTAGTGGATCGGTGGACGGTGGCATTTATATGAGTTATGTAATGTTGATGCATTTGTTGCGCTGAATAGGTAGAGGGTGGGACGTAGCGGATGACTTTAAAACCCCTGTTCGAAGACGGAGCACAAAAATGGAAGTCGAATATAACACAATGTCCCGAGTGCTACAAAACTTACGTGCATTACAATGTTTGAGAATTCAAGGAAAATTTGTTCTCATAAATGTCTGAGTTTGTTCTTACAGTCCGTTGTGTGGTTTTGGAGAGGAATGTCCGGATTATCCTCATCAGAAAGTTCTCGCGGGTTTGGGATATGGGTTTCTACTCTAGCTTGCCTCAATGTGCCACTCAAGCAATGCTGAGAGTCAGTCATGCCCATCACCTCAAATCCATCACATGTACTAGTTTCAATTCTAAATTGAGGTTCGAAATTCTCAGACCCAAATCACCGCTTCTATTCTAATCTCTATTCTATCCAAGTCTATGTCTATAGTGTCTTCTCTATAGTAGTCAACGAGATCTTCCTTTCCGGATCTAACTCCCTCATCATCCATTCATAAACCGCCCATTGGACTGCGTTGACCATGAATGCTCTGATGCTGCACACCATCAATCCCTTGAAAAACACGCTCGCGCCTTCGTTTCTATATGCTGTTTTTGCGATCTCTATTGCTCCCCTCCTTCTGTCCACTCTTTCCCTCCCTGTCCCGTTGCCATTTTCCGAAGCCAAAAGAGGTGAAGTTTCGTTATTCGATAGTTGGAGGACTTGAGTCTGAACCCTCGTCTTAATAACATCCAGCGGAAAAATACTCGCCCAAGTAACCACCCCCGCCAACCCACCACAAAGCAAAACCTTCGCAGCTTCTTGTCCCATCCCCATCCCACCATTCCCACTCCCGCCCTGTTCCTTAAACCTCCTTTCCAAAATCCGAGTAGAAAGTTCATAACTCCAAAAATAAAACCCGTACCCAACACTATCCCTCAGAGCCGTAACCACACCTCCAAAATACAGTCCTTTAACTCCCTCCGTTCTCAAAATCTCTTTCGCTATCCCGAAACTCGACGCAGAGCTCGAAGAAGTTGAAAGTTGGGCTCGACATTTTATGAGTTCGGTGGGAGTGCTGACGACCCATGTTGCGAGACCGCCAAGGGCGCCTGCTAGGAAGGTTGTCCATAGATTGGGTAGATGAGGCTGGGAAGGAGATGTGGGGGAGGGAGTGGGAGCTAGGTAGGGAACGGTGTGGAGGTAGTCGCGGGTGCGGTTGTAGGTTACGAAGAGGAGGGCGTTGAGGGCGCCGTAGCCGAGGATTGGGGCGGTTGCTCCCCGGATGAGGGAAGAGGCGGAGGTGAATTGAGATATGTAGGTCGGGCGGCTGGACAGGGAGTGCGTGCTTGAGCTGGAACTTAAGCTTGAGGTTGGCCTAGAGAGAGTGGGTGTTCCAGCTTGGAGACGAACTTTGATGAGGTCGAGGGGATTGCCGATTAGGATGCCTGCGGCGCCGGAGATGTAACCCGCCCAGAAATCGGCGGACATGATGTTGAGAATATACAAAAATGAAGAAATAGTCGCGGAGTTATGATCAAGTCATCGTTCCAGGAAATTTTAAGGCCGTAATTCACAGCCCTTCCTTGGGGGCCAGTTTCCGAAGCTTCCTCTCGGCTTTTGCAGCAATAATTGGATCTGAGAAGTCTCTGACTGTCTTCTTCGCCAACGTGATCTTGGTCATGAGTCCAATAAACACAGCCGCCCAACAAAGACCAGCTCTCAACGGTCTTGGAAAGTAACCACCTTGGACGGAAGTAGAGACCCCCAAATCAACAACTGGTTGGGTTCTCTTAATATATTGCCAATGGAGTACCTGGGTCGCGAACGTAGCCCCAAGAATGGGTGTCTGGTTTTGAGCAAAGAAGTTGTCGATGTTTGTTGGCGGGGCCATCATGAATTAGCGCGGGGCAGCGGAGAAACGGCGTGAAAATTGATAGTCTGGGGTGTGGGACTTTGACAATTCGATATCGAGGATGAAAATCGTATGATTTTTCGAATCTGGGGGAATTGAAGGGTTTTAAATGATTTGAGGCATATTGAGATTTTTTTTTTTTCAAGGCGCCCCCTGAGGTCGCTGAATTTTCGGGCTTTTCCGGGTTCCAAAAATATTACGTCGGCGGCTTTTTGACTTTGGGGGCAACATCACGTGAATCTAAGTCACATGCACTGGTGCCTAGCGCGCTTTCCTCCGACGCGTTTGATTGTTGATATCGCCATATCCCAGCATCAATGTCTTGCAGCCTGGACTCGCGACTCCGCAATTGTTCAGAGGAAACGTGAAAGATGACTCTTGTTGTCGGAAATTCCGAGTAACACCTACAATCCCTCGATGATGATGATTACGCCACCGGAAGAGCCTTCGTCGAGTCTGGGTGCGCCAGCGACAACGCAGAAACATCTAGGGACTACTCTCACAGGCATACCAAAGGCCGTGGACCGACTGAAGAAGCCGTTTAAGATAACCTTGAGTGACGACAAAGAGAACATCCCATCTTCATCTGCGAGGACACCAGCGCCTCATTCCTCCCAACGACTATACACGCCTCAGTCTGTCGATAAATTGAGAGAGCCGTTCAGTTGCCCCGGGTCTGCGACAGTATCACGGACATCAGAGAAGCCAGCGCGGAAGCGGCGGAAGGTCGATTATGGAGGAGCTGATGGAAGCAAGGACGATGATAAGCCATACACGAATGACGATCGATTGGCTCTTGCGACGAGAGATGCCAACAAGTTTCCAGTCTTCCAGGTCAAGGATAAGGAGGCTATGTTTCGCAAGCGCTTTGCTGTGCCCTTGATCAACAAGAATTCCGCTTCATACAATCCGAGTCGACCTCCACCGACACTAGGACTAAGACAAGGAGCAGTGTTCGTGGCAAAAGCGCTGCATGACCCAAGCGGCGAATTTGCTATTGTTCTATACGACCCTACAATAGACGAGAAGCCGAGGACGATTGAAGAAGCAAAGAAGGCAGACGAACCTGAGAAGCCGAAAATCGATGCCCCCCTGGTCAATAAGTCTCTGGCTGAAATTCTGGGCATTCAGAAGGTGGTTGATGGTGAAAGACCGAAGGTTCCGGTTGTCATCGATCCCAAGCTTGCGAAAGTTCTACGACCGCATCAAATCGAAGGCGTAAAGTTCATGTACAAATGTGTTACGGGCATGATAGAAGAGAAGGCCAATGGCTGCATCATGGCAGACGAAATGGGTCTAGGCAAGACCCTTCAGTGTATTACGCTCATGTGGACACTTTTGAAGCAGTCTCCGGATGCTGGAAAACCAACCATGGAGAAAGCCATCATTGCATGCCCGTCAAGTTTGGTCAAGAATTGGGCAAATGAGCTGATCAAGTGGCTTGGACCGGATGCAATTCAGCCCTTTGCTATAGATGGCAAGGCTTCGAAGGAGGAACTGATTCAGCAACTACGACAGTGGGCCATCGCCAGTGGCCGAGCAGTAACGCGGCCAGTCATTATCGTCTCATACGAAACCCTCCGACTCTATGTTGACGAGTTGAAGAACACCAAGATCGGACTCATGCTTTGCGACGAAGGTCATCGGCTGAAGAATGGCGATAGTCAAACCTTCACAGCGCTGAACGGTCTCAATGTATCAAGGAGAGTCATTCTTTCGGGCACTCCAATTCAGAACGATCTTACTGAGTACTTCTCGCTCATCAGCTTTGCCAACCCCGGCCTGCTTGGCACACGGCTGGAGTTCCGAAAGAAGTACGAGATACCTATCTTGAGAGGACGTGACGCTGCGGGTAGCGACAAGGATAGACAGAGAGGTGATGAATGTGTCAGGGAGCTTCTCAGCGTCGTCAACAAATTCATCATTAGGAGAACGAACGATATCTTGTCGAAGTACCTGCCAGTCAAGTACGAACATGTTGTTTTCTGCAACCTCGCGCCATTTCAGCTGGACCTCTACAACCACTTCATCAGCAGTCCCGATATCAAAGCCTTGCTTAGAGGCAAGGGCAGTCAGCCCCTCAAGGCTATCGGTATGCTCAAGAAGTTATGTAACCACCCAGACCTTCTCAACCTCCCCGATGACTTACCCGGCTGCGAGAAACTCTGGCCTGACGACTATGTTCCTAAGGAGGCTAGAGGAAGAGACAGGGATATCAAGCCATGGTACTCGGGCAAGATGCAAGTACTGGATCGTATGCTTGCTCGAATTCGCCAAGACACGAACGATAAGATCGTGTTGATTAGCAACTACACTCAGACCCTAGATATGTTCGACAAGCTCTGTCGCCATCGTGGGTATGGCAGCTTGCGACTTGATGGAACCATGAATGTTACAAAGAGGCAGAAACTTGTGGACAAGTTCAACGACCCAGAAGGCAGCGAGTTTATCTTTCTTCTCAGCAGCAAGGCCGGAGGATGTGGTCTCAATCTTATCGGCGCAAATAGACTTGTCCTCTTCGATCCTGACTGGAATCCGGCCGCAGATCAACAAGCTCTTGCCCGTGTATGGAGAGATGGACAGAAGAAAGATTGCTTCGTATATCGCTTCATCGCGACAGGAACAATTGAAGAGAAGATCTTCCAGCGACAATCCCACAAACAGTCACTCTCGTCTTGCGTCGTGGACTCGGCTGAGGATGTGGAACGACATTTCACCCTTGACAGTCTCCGAGAGCTGTTCCAGTACCGTGGTAATACTACGAGCGACACACATGACACTTTTAAGTGTAAGCGCTGCAAGCCGGACGGGAAGCAGTACATCAAGGCACCAGCTATGATGTACGGTGATACGAGTACTTGGAATCATTTTGTGAACGAGGGTTTGAAGCCGATTCAGGATTTGTTGTTGAGACAGGAGTGCGGAGAGCACGAAGTATCAGCCGTGTTCCAGTACATATCTCATTAGATGATAGCTTTGTATTGCTGGGCTACGGTATCCAAATAGGGAAGGTTGTTTGGCGTTTGGTATGGCAGAGAGGCTAGCTGGTCGGTTACCGATATGAGGAGGATGGGTCATATCCCGAGATCAAAGATCAAATAGAGATAGGTTGCATATGGGAGTAGTTCTGATACCAAGAATTATATTTTGTCTTGCCTCCCACCTTTGTAGCCTTGTGACGGTTACCCCTGACAGAATTGTGTTACTGTACCTACAACAAATGTGTGCTACGAACGGGGGCTTGCAGCTCGGGATCTGGACCCAGCATCGTGTATCATCATTCTTGAAGGAATCCGGCTTGGCCGTTTACGGGGTGCGCTATGCGAGGTGTATTCTTTGCATTAGCCTGTACGATGTCGGCGTCTGGGGAAGGAAAGGACGTCGGCGAACTGTCTTGCTGGAAATCCATTATTCTCTTGCTTCATAAGGCCGCTATAAATAGATAATCGAAGCAAGGGAACCGGAAGGGGATGCGGGGTAGAAAGAACAATGCATTAAACGAGGTCTAATTTTTTCGATACCAACAGCAAGCAAAAAATCCTCGATAGGTCGAATATGTCTGATGTTGAATGAGACTCATCTTCCCCATCCTAGTAACCGCAACTTAGCTACATGCCAAAGCCTGAAATCTTCCTCAAGCGAATGTTCCATGCTACCTCCGAATGTGAAGTGAATCCGTAAAAGGCCAAATACAATGTACTTAAGATAGCCTTTGAACTGCGAAAAGTTTGGACGTTTTGCGAGGGAGGTAGAAGGAGGTGTTTAGGTAGTGATACCGGGGCAAACGGCGATTTGGTTGTTGGAGAGGAGTTGGATGAGCTGCGAGATAGTTGTAATAATGATTTAACTTTGAAGGGGAAATGCTTACGCTGTTGCTGTCGGCTTTTCCTGAAGATGGAGTCAAGCAGCAGACGTTGGAAGTACTGCAAGCTTCAATTTGGTCGACGAGAGAAATACCTTGAAGTTCGTCAGTAAGTGAGAAGCGGGAAACAGAGCTCAAGAGCGAAGTGAGTCCTGGTAAAGAAGAGTTAGGTTCATACACTGAGCTGCAACGGGAACAAACAAAGGCAGAAAGGCGGGAATGATGCCCAAGATGCCTCCGAGCGTTGGAGCAACGTTGGTACCCAGAGTAGAGACAAGCTGAAAGACTGGCTTTTGCTGACAACAAGAAAGAACTCCTTGGCTTTGGTCGCAGGAGGTACCGTCTGTGCGTTTGGCGACTTCGACGGTGGGAGCAGCGATGGTGGTTGCGGTCATGGAGAGAACGGCGAAGACTCTGGTGAGTTGCATTTTGGCGGTGAAATGAAGGTAGAGAACTGAAGGTTGAAGTGAGTGTGTATTGGATTGGTCGAGTTGAGGCATGAGAAAACAGGCTGTGCTGTATTGTGCTGATAGGGAAAGAAAATCGCAGGACAGGCAGTGCTCTTATATATCGATGCTTAGAAGGACTTCCTCCTCTGTCACATATGGAAAGCTGAAATCCGACGTGGACGTGGAGAACTGTGGCTTCAGCGTTACCTCAATGTGACCTCTTCCCCCTAATTGAAAACAGTAAATATTGCACAAAAGATTGAAGCACAGCAGAAATCAATGGTTGAGCAGTATTTTTGGGAGTACGGAGATAGTCAATTCCGATTAGTTCTACGTGGAAGTGGCTGTACTACTGTTTACTCCTTCAACAGCCCCTGTGTCGATGCTGATCTCTATTCTCAAAGTAAATCGATGATCTCTATTCTTTCTCCCGAACGCCTTCGCTCCTCGACTTAACCTTGAGCCTCTAGGTCGATCGAAGAAGTTGGCGGTGTGCAATGCCACGAGTGTGTGACATGACAGACATAGGAGCCGGGAAAAGTGAGGGCTTTCGGGATTTTTGAGAATCCAGAAGCTGAAACGAATTCCCCGGGGTAGTCTTCGGCCTGTGCGCGCTAGGGATTATGCTAAGGTGTGGAAGTGAACTACTTCATCAAATGGCGGTAAAGGTTTGAGAAATGTTCATGGCAAACTTGAACATGACCTAGCCGTCGCTCAGGTTGAATGCAGAATTCGATACTGAGGCTGATTTGTACGTTGACTCTTCGAAGCAGATGATCCTAGGAAGGAGTATTGGACGTGGACACGAGTCTGCATCCTACCGATTATCAGATTCCCATACGCTCCACCAGATTCCCATGTTCGCCGCAACTGACAAGTCCAACATCTTGAGACCTTCGTCGTGGATGATCAATTTCCCTAATTTTGCTCGCTTTCCCCTATTGCCTCCACCCGCCTTCTCCCGTCCTATACTGAGATCTAGACGATCATCATCGTCCACTTCATCTGAGTAGCTCAGATGGTGTTCAGACCGAATTGTTTCGAATGGAGTTGCCTGCTGATATCCAGGTCCTAGATGTGACGTCGTTGGTGATCGAGGTGGCAGTGGTGGCGGTTCCTCTTCATCGCTTGGATACATGGCGGCGTAAGAGGTAGGGTGTGGGCGAGGCGGAAGTTCAGGCTGATGTGGGCTTCGAATCCTATCAGGAGAAAGTTTGTTTCGAATATGACCAAACTTTGAAATACTGAAGCGCCCAGAATCAACGCTAGACCTTTTCGTAGTCGCCTCCGATGATGTAGATGATGGAAAAATGGCTGTAGAGGGCAGGTTGAATCGTAACTCGCTCACAATGGATGACGGTCCTGGCGCGGAGGTGAAGTCACCAGATTTGCTTGCGGAAATTGGAGCTGGTAGATTGTGCTTGCAACGGAGAGAGCGGCCTCCACTCCCTGTAGAGAATTTGCAAGTGCCTCCCCATGGACTTTGGAAAATATAGCCCTTGGAATGTGAATCACTGGATCCGATTAATGTACTGTCGTTACTAGGGGCATTGAGGAAGTCAAAGGTCGAGTCGCTGCTACCACGTGCAGACATATCCGACAGGGCTCTCTTGTGTGTTGAGGAACGGCTCCAAAAGCTGGATCCTTCCATGCGCACCTGCCGTGTGAAACCTGAATCAGACCTCTGTTGTACTGGTGAAATGTCGGCTGTGCGGCTGACATTGATTGGGCTAGCCGCCTCCACAATACCTTCTCCACTGTGATCAGACGGCGATGTGTTTCGAAATTGGTTGTAGCCAGGGGTAGTCAGATGAATAGATATGTCAAAATATGGCCTTTTGGAGCCTTTGCCTCGCCGATTTTGTCCTCCGTCCGAAATAGGTTGCCCATAGATAGTCCCGACATTCCATTGAGCACCAGAAGATGGGTCTCGGCGAATCAGGGTTATTGAAAAGCTATTGAAAGGCCTGCCATCAGCCATAGAGTCCACAAAGTTGAAGTTCTGCCGAGTTTCGCTGTCAGCCCTCAGTGAACGAACAGGATCCTGACGCATTGTTGCAGTATTTGATCGAAAATTTTCTACGCCAGGTAGAGCATTTCTGGGGACAGCATTCTCCGAGGCAAAAGGCCTTGGTCCAAGTGGGCGCCTAGACGACGTCAAGTCTGGCTTCAGTTCTGCTTGGCGGTTATCTGTCGGGGAAGCTTCAGCTGTGACGGGTTTGCGTTTCGGAATCGATGCCAACATATACGGGCTGACTGTAGGATTCATCTGGTGATTGGTCTCTGACGAAGATCTGCTTGATTCAGGTAGAGGTTTTCGAGGCAGAGGCTTTTGCGATACGAATTCTGGTTCTTCTGTTATGGTTGTTGGACCTTCAATGTCCTCCAACAATCGAAGATCATCTTCTGTATTTAGATGCAAATAATACAGAGAAGCCGCAACATCTTCAGCTGTTACATTCTTCAATTGCGGTTTGAGTGTTGTGAGAATGATGTCTAAAAGAAATGTCAGAACCACCTCCCCGAAGTCCTCACGTGCTGAAGCATGACCCACCTCTGCTCCCAGGAACCCTGGCGAGATACAAAGTGAGAGGTTGTCTCTGCCGCTCGGTGGGATTCCGAGGATATTTTGGAGGATTCCCAGCAAGTTGAGTAATATCAGACAAAGAGCTTGCCTCGACTTGTGGAACCATAGCGGCCACGAGCGCTTCAGACGCCCTCCTGTGGAATGAGAACCTGTATCAAAAAGATACACGCGAACGATCGAGATAGAAAGAACGATACAAGGAGAATGTGATAAGCAGGAAGCAGTTTGCCGGCGATTTTATGCTACCTGTAGAAGATTTAGGCAATGCGCCAAAAGCGCAAAGAAGGTGGTTGCGACTTGAGGATGAAGTGGGTCGGAAGCGGTGATTCAAAAGGCCGTTAGCCCACACTAAACGTGGCATTCACACAAGAAGCATAGTCCTTGCATATGCCTGCCAAAGTTAACCTCATTCTGCCCTGTCCAGCAAGGTGGATGAGTTTGCTTACGTTTTGGAGTGGCTGAGTTTGGTGTTTGCTTTCTTGAGGAATATCAAGGGTGAGGTTATCAGTCTCAGTCACGCGACTTATCATAAGCGAGCCGAAAAGTTCGAGGCAGATTCGTCGCACTAAGATATCGAAGATCCTTTTTTGGACTTTGTTAAGGTCGACCACCACCAACAGCATACACGTGGAGGACCATTCAAAACCGTGTTGCATGTATTTTGCAGCGCATTGAATCGTTATAGCTATCCGCAGAACCCAGCGAAAATCCGTAGCTAACATGGCGGAAAGTTCTCTTCAGGTAAGTTCTTCCCCGCCATTCACCATTTCTCTTCTAACAAATCTTGTAGGATCGATTGCGTGAACACGCCGCTGCCTTTGATGGTCTGCTATCTCTCATTCCAGCAAAATACTACTATGGCGAGGACACTAGTGTATGTTTTGTGTTCCCACTTCAGACAAACATATACTGATTTTACGTCCAGGATCAATGGAAAAAGAAGAAGCAAACCAAAGAACAAGCAGCCGCAGCCCGACGCGCAAAGCTAGATCCTGATTCCGCCAAGACCGCCAAAGATGTTATGGACGAGCGGGCACGGAAGAGGAAGCTGGAGGAGCTTGAGGACATGGGAGGGTCCGACATAGAAGGAGTGGAGAAAGAGCAGCCAAAGGAGGGCCTACGGACACCACAAGAGAAGAAGGCCAAGAAGCAGAAAATATCTGCCAGTCAGGATACACCGCAAACTACCAAGGAAACTCGGGCCAAGAAACAGAAGTCGAACGACGATGAGCAACGCAAGCTTAAGCAAGAGCGGAAGCAGGAGAAGAAATTGAAGAAGGAGAAGAGTAAAGCAAAGGCGATTGGATCATTGGCGGCAGCGGACTCGAAGCCTGCGACCCTGGACGAAGAGAATGACAAGGAAGCAGATGCCGTGGGCGAGGGCGAGGGCGGTGATGGGCCAGTTGTTGCCGAAGATGTCGAGCAGGCGGATGATGAGATGGCACTTATTGAAGTAGATGGCCTGGAAGAAAAGCTCGAGGAAAACCAACACGAATCCGCCTCTCCCAGTCCTTCACCACCTTCGCCTACTTTCGACAATCCTACAGAGCCTAGCACCAATACCTCCACATCCTCAGTAATCCCTCCCGCAACCGCACCCAAACACATTAAGCTCCCTATAGATCCGGAACTGCTTCGGTCCAGATTGAACGCCAGAATAGAAGCCCTACGAGCTGCACGAAAGGCAGACGGACCAGATGGACGACCTGCACGAAACCGACAAGAACTCCTCGAAGCGCGCAGAAAGAAGGAAGAGCAAAGAAAGGCGCACAAAAAGGAGCTCCGAATGAAGGCCAAAGAAGAAGAAGACGCACGCCGGGAAGCTGCTCTTGCATCTGCACGAGACTCACCTGCATCGAGCATGATGAGCCCCGCCATACACTCCCCAGAACACAACTTCTCATTTGGACGAGTCTCGTTTGCCGATGGTCAAGAACTTGCAGAAAACCTCACATCTCTGAAGAACGCACCACGGAAACGAGGGCCACAGGATGTTGCTACTGCTTTGCTTGCTTCTGAGAATAAGAAGAAGCGGATAGCAGGTCTCGATGAGGAGAAGAGGGCTGATATTGAGGAGAAAGATTTATGGCTTAATGCGAAGAAGAGGGCACACGGCGAGAAGGTCAGGGATGATACTTCTTTGCTGAAGAAGACTTTGAAGCGGAAAGAAAAGGCAAAGAAGAAGAGTGAGAAGGAATGGACAGAAAGAAAGGAAGGCGTAGCTAAGAGCCAAGCGATGAAGCAGAAGAAGAGAGAAGAGAATTTGCAAAAGAGGAGAGACGAGAAGGGGTCAAAGGGTAAAGGAAAAGGAAAGGGCAAGTCGGTGAAATCGAAAAAGCCTAAGGTCAAGAGCAGACCGGGTTTCGAGGGTAGCTTTGGTTCTGGTAAGCGGAAGTGAGTTTGGAGTGTAATTTATTCTTGCTACGAAAGTGGCTTACTGAATTATGTAAATGTGGGATTTTCCATCCACTTGTGGTTCATTGTGACGATGTTTTTTTTTTTGCCTTCGTACTCAGATGCAGGTCGTCTACGACTTCACCTTGTGGCACGATACTGTTCGGACTTGCCCATACCAGCATAAATTGTTTCATCCTAGCCATCAACGCATCGCTATATCTGTACACAAAGAGCGAGAGATTTGACTAAAAGCCTACTCGCAAAAGTCACCCAGTAATTGCAGCCCACGCCAGCAAGTTTTTCGTAAGTTTCGCTCTAGTATTTTGTGAAAAACTGTCCGGTGTATTACGACAATATAGAAGTGTTTCACCAAGCCTATCCACGGTCCGTTTTCAATGTTACGCCTGCCTGCCAGCTTAAAGCAAAGAGTCCAGTCTTGTGAAAACACTCAGACATGCTGCTACGACCTAGAAGAAAAAGTTAGACCTCGCCATACAAACAAACGAGATTCGAACTGGACTTACCTCAAGTTGCAACTCCTTATCCTTGCCATTTGTGACTTCCTCACCAATAACCTGTCCCAAGTTTGCACCAACGCCAGAAGATCCACCCGCTCTCTTTCCGAACGGCCATTGGCTGTATTCGGCCAATAATTCGTCAACCTGGGCAAATGCTCGCTCTCTAGCCTCATGTCCCAAGGTAGCCAGTGCATTCTCGAGCACATTAGCTGCGTATGCCGCACACACCATAGCAATGGTACGGATGTATCTAAATTCAAGATTTTCTGGGAGAAATTGGCTTCCTGGCAACACAACCGTTCGCTGCGTCAAAACATTTCGCACTCTCCTTCTGATCTCCTCCTTCGCTCCTCCATCAGCTACGGGGTGGGTGGCCATATCGAAGAGTAGGAAGTTTCGCTTTTCAGTTCGGAGAATTCCCTTGTCAACCAAGCCTTTCGCCAATCGTTCTCGGACTTGCTTCAGTTGGTAGCCAATCTTCATAAGATTCCATGTCTCTCCTACACAGTTCAAAAGTCAGACATTAGTAGTTCAGAATACTTAGCTTAGGTATAGGGGCCACATACCGCTCATCAAGTCAATCCACGAGCTAACGCTCATCTTCTCACTCGCTTTCATCATCTTGAGCGCTTCATCAAGGAGGACTTCGCCGGTTAGTGTGTCGTCGATAACCTCAATTACTCGGTCTGCCAAGGGGAACCGCCGTCTAGAGGAATCTTTCTGCATGCTCACGCGCCCCCTAAAGGCAAGCTCGATGACAATGCATCCTCGGAGCGCATATGAGATATTATCGTTCCAGAAAGAGAGGTATCCCTAGATCTAATTAGCATGGCGGAAATGTGTATGATATTCCTCCTCCAGGCAACACCTACCTGCTTGTCTTTCAGGCCTAGCAACAGCACCTCCTCCATCAGGGTCAACTTCGGTTGCTTGCTCCTCTCTGCACTCTCACTGATATCTCTTGGGTCAAATGCGATCTTGTGTCCATTTTCGCCGCTCTCATAGGAGGTTTCTGGTCCGCCGATATCGCGAGAGGAGCCAGCCTTGGGCACAGGAGATGCCACGCGACTCGACTCTCCATTCTCATTGTCGCCGCTTCCACCACCTCCGCCTCCACCTCTCCTTCGAGTGAGTCCCGATGACATTGTGGGCGATTGTGATGGGTGTTCTATGGCGAGATGAAGTTGAGAATGCGTGCAAAGGGGAAATTCGTCCTATGCGGCATACGAGTGAGACAGGTCTCCGTATTGCCCATGCACACTGCGAACTCTCTGATTTGCCAATTCAACACACAGGGGCCTTGTAAAGATCGAAGTCTCGAGTAGATAGTCGTGTATTCTTCGCAAAACGTCGGCGGGGTAGAAGTTGGTTAATGGAAGGGATATTCTTATGAAGTTCAGGCTCGCAGGGATAAGGTTTTAGCGCAATTGGGCGAGGCTACTAGCGGTTTCTTAGGAATTTGTGTGGGCAAGCCCGATTTTGATATCTTCATGTTCACTTGCCAAAACGGTTTGATAGTAGAGAAGGTGTTCTAAGCATTTTTACAGGTGCATAGAGTCGATATGCCTCTATGGGCATATTGATCTGTACAGAATTCCCCTATAGATTGTCATTCAATGGCCATGTTTCTTGCGCATCATTCCCGGTCTTCCCTCTCTCACAACCCCTCTAATATACAAAGCAAGAACGTTCAGTGAGCTAGTACTTAGTTAGCAAAAGTCATCCTCGGCTTGATGGGTCAACTAAGTCTTACCATCTGGCTGAGCAAGAATGTACTCGACGGCCTTGTCAACTGTGATATACATTAGCACGAATATCCCATAGCTTACTGATGAACTTACCACTGTGAATAGCATCGGCCTCCTTGTCTGGGATCTCAATGCTGAACTCCTATTCCTAATGTCAGGATCTCCCTGGAGCTTGCAACTTATGTCCGTATACTGACCTCCTCGATAGCCATCACAACCTCAACAGTATCCAAGCTGTCCAACCCAAGATCATTCGAGAAGTGCGAAGTAGGTGAGAGCTAGGGTATGTTAACCTCCGTCGGTTGGAAAACCTGGGCATTCAGTGTACCTTCGATGCATCAGAAACCTGGAAATGTTAGCAACAGCTTCCTAGAACACTACACACAACCAACCTTATCAAAATTCTTCAACAGATCAACTATTCTACCCTCAACTTCTGGCTTTGAGAGACCTGCGGCGGCAGAGTAACATCTGACAACTTGGAAAGCAGCCGGGGCGAATCGGGATTTTGTGACAACAGAGCTCGAGAGACTTGGGCGTGCAATTGCACCTGAGCTTCGGACGGCTTGGCTTGTAGCACTGCGTGCCGATCTGAGGAGAGCTGTTCGGAACATTTTGAGATGTGTGGGAGTTCGAGGAGAGTTTTTGCGCGGAATGGGAAGCCTGGGTTTGATGATATCCACTTACAGTTTAAACTTTTAGCGTATTTCTCAGTCACGTGTCCATACCATATTACCAAATGCTGCAACTCAGCGCTGGAGGCTGGTGCAAGTATTTCATCTAATAGCGATACTTATTTACTTTCTTGTAAAACAGAATCCGTACTTATTTGGCCATAATTGAAAGTGTGGGTGGTAATTGAAGCTCTTTGCTGATAGCCAATCATATTTGGCGCATTACTCGGATTGAACTTCCGTACTTTCAAGATTCAAGACCTCAAAGACCACCCCTCTTCAACAACATTGCCACGAGCGACCACATCATGGCATCTGCGAAGCCTTTGACGATGCTCGTGGCTCGAAGCCGTCCAACTGCGAGGCTTACGAGCTCAGTACGATCCTTTGCGCCAACGACAAGCTCTCTCGCGGCTTTCTCGACAAGCAGTCTCCGCGCTGCCACTCCTTCTGGGCCACCGCCGCCTGGCTTCCGGTTACCAAAACCTGAGAGATGGGATGAGAGCAAGGAATCTTCGTTGGACAAGGCGGGAAAATACTTCCTGTTGACTGAGATGGCCCGGGGAATGTATGTTGTGTTGGAACAGTTCTTCAGACCCCCGTAAGTCCATTGAACCTTTATTTGGCATTGCAGAGTTCTAATTCACTGCAGGTACACTATCTACTATCCATTCGAAAAGGTATGCTTGATATCCAGGGTAATTGATGGTGTGGCAAATGGCTCATGTCTGCTAGGGTCCAATCTCTCCACGATTCCGAGGCGAACATGCTCTGCGAAGATACCCCTCTGGTGAAGAACGTTGCATTGCTTGCAAGCTCTGCGAAGCTGTCAGTATATTTGGATCGGTCAGCTAGATGCCAGGCTAACTAGTTGCAGATTTGCCCCGCTCAAGCCATCACAATTGAAGCAGAGGAGCGTGAGGATGGGAGCAGGAGAACGACCCGTTACGATATCGACATGACAAAGTGCATCTACTGCGGCTTCTGTCAAGAAAGTTGTCCAGTCGATGCTATCGTTGAGTCACCCAATGCCGAGTATGCCACGGAAACGAGAGAGGAGCTATTATACAACAAGGAGAAGTTGCTTGCAAATGGTAATGTTGCACTTCCATTGTTCACAAATGATGTATTGATTACTAACTTTGATTCAAGGTGATAAGTGGGAGCCAGAATTGGCGGCGGCAGCAAGAGCTGATGCACCATATAGATGATGCACGACTACTTTCCTTTTAAGCACTCTGTACATTGAAAATTGTTTATAGGTTCAAGGAGATTGACAACCGATTTACTGCATCGTGGGAGTCGATAACCTCGTTTTAAGATGCTGGTGTCTCGCCGTTTGAGCTTGCTATCCTGGAGTTGGTTTGAAATTCTAGAACTCTATAACACGCAGGAGCAGAAGTATTTGCTCCTTGTCTTGCCCTTTCTCTCCGCTTTGGGACGTAGCAAGTCCTCATCTTGATGCCAAGACCACTGCTCATTTCAAATTAATACTCTAAACTCCTTCAAGCAAGTCTACATATCCCAAGAATCCATCGTGTCTGACGGTTCCCAGCAGGCCCTTGCGGCTGCTTCACCACCTTAAGATACTGGTAACTCAGAACCTCGACAAGATTGAGACTTGTTCCGAAGACTATGGCAACAACGAAAAGGATGGAGACTATGGATGTCGCACACAAGGGCCGCATGGAGAGGAGAACAGAGTATGTGCCATCACGCCTGAGCTCATAAGTCGTGGCTGAATTGAGTGACGTTCTGTACCATCTCTTGGAACCAAACGACAGCGGACACGGATGATTTTCCGGCATGCTCTCGATGGAAATCATTGTTTTCTCACAACAAAACAAAGCCTAAATGTTGAGACTGCTGCTGGGCTGCGAGTCTAAGGTGCAGCGTCGCACCGACTCCTATCCACAATTATTTCCAAAACTGACTGACGGTTTGCTGCTTGAGCAGTCCAGCCTTTCCACACAAGGCTTCGTATTATGATGGCCGACGGGCAGGTTTAAGGAAGCTACGCATCGGTTCCCCCTCCCCCAGATTTCGGTAATCGTCCAGCGCTAAAACGAGACCATCCATCATACTTACTCATCAACCAAGTGTATACGCACAGCCTTCTTGAAATTGCATCAGCCATAAACTTCTTGCCTCGACCTTTGATAGCAGCTATGGTTGCGGCGCCGAGTCCGACGAGATGCTACTTTCTGCACGAAGTCTTCCGTACAATGATTTTCCCGCGATTTACGGCACGTCTCACAAAGCGCTTTACAAGATCTATCCAGCCAATACTCAAGACCTCGACTAAATGCTTCCCCTCGCTTTGACAATAACCATGCTAGTGGCTTCCCCAGGATCAAAGAGCGCATTTGACGAAGTTAAGGTGGGCAAGGAATATGAATCTCTACAATTCCTGAAACGATAGGAGATCTCTGCAGGTTCCCGTCTTGCTGTTTCGTTCCAAAGACGAGGAAGACAAACGGCACTTACCAATTCTGCTCTGCCTAGCCTCGGCTTGATGGGAGAGGCTAGCTCTCAACAGCGAACTCTGGGTGTCTCGTCTCCACGCTTCCCCAAGAGTGCCTTGGCAAAAGGCAGTTTTTCACTAAGTGGTCTTGCAGTTGTAGGACTACAGCAGCACTAGCAGTATCGCGAGGCGTTTCAAAAGTGCCAAGCTTTCTCGCTAAAATCCACTACTTGGGCTTAGAGGTTGAGCTGCCCTTTCTTCACCCACTTTACGGCATACTAGTGTCCGCTAAAGTGTTATTTTCATGATCCGCCGCTGCACTTTACTCCTTTTGCTTGCTTTCGCTAACATGCTAAGGACTTTCTGTTTGCTTTCGGAGAGTATGCGGGCATATTTCATTTGCTAGAAAGCAAGTTGAGGCTTTTCTTCCTCTGATGTCTCATCCCAAGGGAGCAGGTTCGTGCCCACGCCAATTCTCTAATGGTTCTTGCCAAGAATATTCTTGCTCCGGCTCAGCACTTGTCTGGAACAGCAGGAGTTCAACGTCAGAGTGGAGGCTCCAGCTCAACCATTGACCCATAGTTATCTCCATCAAGGACAGTTTCCCCTCCCTCGAAACCGCGTCAGGTACGGGTTCTGAAAGCTCTACGCCAGGGGAGCTAGAAAGCCTCATTCTAGATAGCTTGGCACCACATCTCGATCTTTTCGTCCTATTCAGCTCCTACGTCGAATCGCCGATGAGCCAGCGCCAAGGAAAACGGCCATTGGACTCACTCAACCCCGCTGTAGGGGCCGAAGAGACTGAATCTCAGACCCATTTTTACTCGGTGCCAAGAATATATTTGCTCTGTAGCCGAAGCACCTTTGTAACGGAGGGCTCTACGTCGGCGATACCAGACTTCGCCGAAAAGCAGAAGATATCTGAAAGTTGTTGGTAAGAAAGAGGTGAGTATTCGGGCCTTTTCAATCGTTCAACGTCACTCGTCAAGGCTCTGGAACACGGTAGGTTGAGATTGCGTGCTTTCTTTGCCATTGACACGGTTTCTGTTGCTCGGCTTAATGAAGCTATAAACAATGTGTAGGGCCATTAACGTAAAGTCCTTCCTCTGCCTCAAATTATGAAAATCTGACACGCAGCAATGCTGACGTGCTTTTTCTTCATTTTAAAGAAAGTAACATATAGAGTTCAAGGCAAAGTGAATGCGTCAAACTAGTGTAGAGCTTGCTTTTGCTTCCTTGTGATGTGAATGACGAGAGGTTCAAGAAATTACATGGAAGGGAAGTGGGTATGACGGGTCAAATTTGAAATTTGAATGCTGTCGAGACTTCGAAGATAAGGAGTTGATGGGTGTTGTCGACGGTAAGGTGTTGGTGTGGGGAGAGCACCTGAAGCGAACACCTGAAGCCCTGTCCTTTTTTGCGTTCTGAGGGTGAGATGAAAATCAGGGAAAAGATGATTCCAGACCACTAGAAAGTCGATCTTGAAGCTTCCAAAAACTTACACACCTGTTGGACTATGTTCAAGGCTCCAAATATTGAAAGATAGCACTTGAGACCCAAAATCACTCCTGAAGTCTGTCATGAGGTAAATTTCGCAATTGAACAGATAAGACAAGTAGAAAAGTTCGTTCAGGAAGGTTTAGTCATTACTGTTTACATTTATATCTGCCTCTCAGTTCTCAGAGAGTCAATATACGACATGTCGTCTCAACGTTGTTCCACAGACTGAGCTATATATGGGATCCCTTATATATCTGTTCATAACTGCCTCTGAAACAATACCAAGGCGAATCCGCTACACCGGTGCGGTGCAGACAGAGAATGTTCATCCAACCCCAAAAAATCGGGCTCTTTCAAAGTAGAACATTCATCGTGTTATAGTCATAGTCGTGAAAATGCAAAAGCAGAATATTCGTACGTTATGTTCCCAGACCAAAACCCATCCTTGCACCCTGAAAGATGCTCCTTGCCCGATGCAATTTCCATGTATCCCTTATAGGATTCGTTCCCAAGTCCGATTTTCGTAAACAAAACAAGACTGTACTCCGATATGTATATGGTATCGCAGACACCGATGACGCCGAACGGAACCCGAACCCAGCCAAACCCGAAGAAGAAAGAGTGGAACATTTATGGAGTATGATACAACTGAACATTAATTATTGCGTCGAACGAGCAAGGAGCATTTCCAATGTCTCACCTCTGCCGGAACGTCGGAAATGTCGAGATGTAGTATTGCCCGTAGGTATGTCTTGCAGAGCAGCGGCCCTATTGTTCGACGGGACGCCCCAAGAAAGACCAGTCCTCATTTGTGAAGTCCTCGTTGGTAAAATCCGCAAAAGCAGAGTTGTCTATCTCACCAAGAGTGGGTGTATCGGTAACAGTACTGGCATCTGCTGTAAAGGTATCATCGAAAATTTTCGTTTCCTGACTCTCCAAAGTAGCTGGGGCGATAGTCGAAAATAATCCTTCGCGAGTTGGATGTAACTGATGCCCGGGGGCATTGCTCGCGGTTGGTGTTACTTGAGAGAAGTCAAACCAAGTGCTCGTCAGATTGTTGCTCCCGGCCATCATCATGGAATTCATTAGATTGCTCTGATCGAGGGTGGAACCCATCAAGCCCTGGGCCTCTCGTGGCAATTGGGCTGTTAGCGGAAAATATTCCTGTGGTGAATACGAGATAGAAGTTTGCTGTTGCGATTGCGATATGGCCATGTGTGTCATATGTCCAGAAGAGTGGCGAGACAGATAAGCAGGCCTTGAAGGTGGTGTAGAGTGTGCACTGTGTACAAGTGGAGTGTGTGGAGACACAGCGGGAGATTGGCTTGAAGGAGCACCGGGCATTGACATCCTCCGGAACTCTTGGTTGCTCATTGAAGGATGCATGGCATTGGGTTGTGGCTCTCTTTTTGGAATGGAATAAGACATAGATCGATGATGACCAGAGAAGTGGTTTGGCTGACTTCCTTGAACAGAGAAGCCCAGCTGCTGTTGTGGCCTGGGAGTGGGATATGGTGTTTGTCTGACTGGCAAGGGTGTGTTCTGAACTTGCTGCAGAGGCTGATTGTGTTGAACTTGATGTGCGCCTATTGCCTGGGGGAATTGAGTGAATTGAGTTGCACCGGGATATCCATAAGAAAAATTCATGCCATTCGCGCCGTTCATGCTATTTGCCATATCTCGCATGCCAATTTGAGTTTGAAGGAATGCTGATAGTCTTGCATTGAACTGTGGGTCCGTGGTCTGTAAATGTGCTGCCAGTCCTCGATATTGGAAGGGCATGTTGTCGTCCTGTTCCTCGTACATCTCCTCATCTTGGACAATCTGCTCTGAGATTTTGAATTCACGGCCCGTTCGTTGTTTGTGTATGGCCGATGCTCTTTTCGCAGATTCGACTCTGGCTTCGAGACTCCTATCACTTCGCCGTGATGCTGCGACATAGGCACGCTCCTGGTTCTCTAAATGGGTACGTTCGGTCTGCAAGGCAACGTCAGTGCTGCGTGGTAGGATTTTGCGACAGGAGTACAGACCTTCACAGGCTTTGTCGGGCCCGCCCTGCCTGTAGGCAATGTCCGTATCGCAGGCATTGCAGTGGTGTATGCAATATATGATTACTCGATGTCTTTGAACGTCGGGGACATTCAAAGGTGGAAGGTCGGTTCTCGTTAATAAGAATGAACGTGGATAACAATCAAGAGGTCGGATACCGAGTCTTAAAACAATATTTGTTCTGTAACCCTAATGTGGGCGAGGTGAGGACTATGATAAAATGGGTTTGGAGGGCCTGCGGTGGACTTTGGATACGTTGACGCAGCAGCGAAGACGGCGTGTACCAGAGATGGAGATAGCTAGGCGAGGAGAATTTAATGGTCGCACGCCAGAAAAGAAGCGACCCGGATGTCAGGTATCAATGTTCTGAGAGGTCTGGGACAACTGAAAATGGTTGGCGGCCAAGCGTGGGTTGCGTTCGATTGCTGTGGTGGTCGGGTCTAGCAACCCAAATCGCTCGGCGATAACGGTGCGATGCGGAGGATGTTGTTGCGATCGAGCTTGCAAGCGAGACGATAACGATGTGTTTCTCCTGCTAAATTAAGAATAAAAATGTGCAGCAAGCTGCAGGACAATGAATGGAATCGTGGTATGTGCAATTGTTCAGGAAAACAAGAGAAAGAGAACCTCTATCAGGGTGGAAGGTGCCTGCTGGTAATATAGCAGTCGGGTAAGCCCCAGGCAAGCCGCAAGCTTAAGGACGTCGGCACCGTTACTTCTCCTCGCTCCTTCCTTTCCTAAACTTTGTTCCTAGCTTCTGATGCGCAGCCCATAATTAGGGAGCTATGGCATTTCGTCCAGAACCCCTCATCTGCCGCCCACTGCCAATGGCCACTGTTCAACAAAAGAACCAGACGGACACGGGAACTATGACAGGAGGAATTGGTCTGGACAAGAACACGAATGCGAGAAAACGTGAGTAGCAAACTTGATTCTGGTGGTATTACTCATCGCGTCTCTGGGATTCTCAGACATCGAGCATGTGTGGCTGCTCCGTCACAAAACTCTGTGCTCCTCCCGCCGATCGCTGGGATTTGAGATCGGCGAGGAACCTGCACCCTTGTCCGTCAGATCCTAGTGCCGTCATTGCCAGATTGGCGAGCTCCCCAGATGCCTGAGACCCCTGCATCTACACCACGGGGGCAGTTCCGGATAACCTCTCCCTACGCCAGTTTGAGGGCGTAGCTGCTTATCCGCTCTCGTGGCGAAAGTAGCGCAGCAATCTAACTAACCTACCTGAAAAGGGGCCGAATGAAGGTTGTGGAACTTCGCGGTTCGGCCAACTGTTGCTCGACGGCGCATCTGTCTGTGGTTTTACTTCCAAAAGGATTCGATTGTTTTGCACTCCAACCCTCGAACTTCTTCCATCAGTGGCAGAATCTCAGAATCTGAGAAGATGAGAAGTTCCGCGGAGATGTTTCGCCATCGAGGAGACGTGGAGCACACTGCGTCAACGCCTCAAGAATTGGCAAACTCTCTTCGGCGCTGCGGCAGAAAGTCTCAGAAGCAGCTTCGATCGCCACTATGAAGCGTCCAATCTCCCGAATCGCGTTCAGGAAGCTCGAATTGAAAAACACGCCTTTCGCCAGATCACATGATTCGTATTCGTGTTCTCCTCGACTTGCCGTGTGTCAAGGCTAGGAGGTGGTGTGGAATGATCAGCTGCCGCAGATGCAGTGCTAGCCAGTGTTACGGCTTCGCTGGTCTCACAGCATCTTTTAGGGGCCACGACATAATTCACCATCTCCTAAGGAGTATTCTCATGAAGAAGGTCACTGCTTAGATATGACGTCGAAACAAAGTAGGGGTTACTTTGGATGAGAATTGCGGATAGAAGCCTCGCCGAGGTATCAATAATAGCTAAATGAGAAGCATCCTAGTCCTTCCCGTCCATCGGAGCAAGGGTACCGCATCGCTGGCGGGACTTTCCACACAGCAAAAACCAACGGAGATATTTCCGTTACGTTTTCTGACTCAGAGGCCCAACTAAGGTCAAACTATTGAGTACCGGTGACTGAATGTTCCAAGCTTTAGACAATAAGTATCTGTCTGTTACTGTGGTCCCTCGAATCACGGCACTGTATGTACCATACTCAACGCCGTGACAGCATGTGCTTGACAGGACCATCGCTACATATGAGCGACGGAATCCTTTCTAGAGGCACCCTTTGGTTCGATATCATCCGCCAGCCCCTTGGAAGAAAATTCGAACGCGTAGGGACATCATGTCGAGTCGGGCTTTGTAGAACAATAAGTGCGATCTCCATGACAAACATCGGTCGCCATCCGAAGATTTTCAGACAGAAATAACTCTTGAAACTGGAAAGCGGTATCGGTGCTTATGAAACATGTTGACAACTTGCCAGGTCGCGATCTGTTTATTAGTGTCCGTAAGCTCAGATCAGGATCGAATCCCATCCCGAGAAACGTGGGATTCCTAAATCCCGATGAGGGACAGGTCACCAGGGGCTCGGCATCGAGACACGTAGAGGATGCTCTGGAATGGGAACGGAACACGAAGAATAATTATTGAATAACAAATAGGAGAGTAGGTTCTTGCAGCGGGGAATATCCAGAACGTGTTAGTTCACTGCGGTCGACTTCGGCCAGTGCATGTGCTGCTTCGAAAAGGTACAACTAGATCCAACAATGTCAAAGAAGAGCAGGTCAAAGCCCGCAGGCAGGCGAATTATTGATTCACAAATGCATACTTAAACTGCTAAATGTTCTTGGTGAAGACGTGTTTAGATAATTCGGAGAAATGAGTTGTTGATCGGCAAAAGAGCCGAGACAGTGGATTCCCGTCCCGAGTGCCTTCCGGTTTCGCCTAACCCGCCTGTTCAAGTCTAGCTTCGAAGCAGAGCAACTTCCTTTTTCTTCATCTTGTCAAGGAACGATACTCTTCAATGAACAATCATTATTTTGCTAGAGCTTGTTGCGATATCGAAGTGATGTGATCTTTCACTAGTTGAGAACTCCTCCATTTCATGCTGGATGTTGATTAATTGCTTTTCAAAATGGAACCAGCGCTCCTTCCCGAGATCTATCTTCACACAGCACAATTCATCTCATCGCCTTCGACTCTAGCAAGTTGTTGCCTCGTCTCAAAAGAGTTCCATCGTATGTTTGTTCCGTATCTGTACAGGCATTTGAATCTTCGATCAGGGCCGCCAACACCAGATCAAAAGTCTCAGTTCGATCCCGCTTCGAGCTTGAGACGACTTGATCCGGCATATCTTGGCGACCGTTTTCTGTTGACGAAGCACTTCGAGGCTTCCGTTCGCCAAAATAATGATGCCTTGATCTCGAGCTACTTGTGGTCCATGCCGAACATTGTGTCTTTGTCGATAGAGTGAGTTGTGGTCACATTTCTCTACATTCTCCTTCGAGGCGTGACGCTCAACAGCTCGTTACAACTACAAGAAATTTCATTTAAGTCTTGAAATTTGGTGGCCTTTGTGTCTATTATCCTTTTGAAATTCGAAGATAGTACTGAGAAGTCGGAAACGGCAGTCGAGCAATCGGGTACACTGATTATTCCTCGTCCTCTGGCTCTTGTTTTGGCGGCCTTTGGTCTTTGTTGGCCAGTCTCAGCTGTAATTCTAAAAACCAAGTCGTAATTCCAAGAATCAAACAGGTTTCTAACTTCAATGTAGGTTCCACTGTATAGATGCATCTCATACTTGCTCGGCACTCACAGATCTTCCAAGCACGACTCTTAGGGACCTTGAGATTCGTGTTGCCATCGATCAAGGTCATTATGTCAACCGGACGGGGAGAGGGTGGACTCTGCGGGAGGTTTATCCGTTCGTGTGGCCTAATATATCCCACTTCCAGAACCTCAGATCACTCAAGCTCTTTGGTCTCGATGGCGATTTATCAGTGCGAGCAAAAGATATCGCGAAGTTATTGGTAGCATCCCCTCAGCTCAAAATTCTTGGTTTGGGAATGGTCCTGAATACGTTCCTCCAAAAATATCATCCTCGTCACGGTGCGAACGGACGCAACAAGACGCTGCTCATGAAAGATGTCATCGATGAGATGCAGAAGTTGGAACCTGGAAGAGACTCTCGCTTGGATTTAGAGGAGTTGATTCTTGGCCTCGGAGCACTTCCAGGAACCCCGCTGCCCGTCAGTCAAACTATCCACGACTTGTCGCCTCTGACAAAATTGGAGAACTTGCAAGTGCTTCAATTAATCAATGGAGATACCACGGGACTTGAAGACCATCCCGACCTCCTGAAGATACACCCACAAGCATTCCATGCTTGCACCAATCTGAGAAGGTTGACTGTTGATATCCTCAGCGATGACATTGTGGCTCTGATACGCTTTCTTCATGCCTCATCTAAGAGTCTGGTCGAGCTTGAGGTCAATCGGCAACAGGACTGGCAAAGATCAAATAGCAGATCCTGTCCAGACGTAGATGGAATCGAATTGATTGGCTCTCGATGGAAGAAGATGCATATGGAGTATCCATACGCAGCAGCGATCCTTTCCGATTCTATGAATCACCTTGGAACATATGCGGACTTGGAAGATCTTTCTCTAGCTATAACAACGATGTTAATAGACCGGCTTGTGGGACTGGAACAATGTGAACCTTGGGTAAGCATGCCTTTGAATTTACTTCAATCCTCGCATCAATCATCAAACTATTTAATAGCATCCACGACCATGTACGAAAGGTCATATCCAAATCAGAAGTTCAGCCTCCCGTCATTTCCAATCCCCCAGCCTTGGCAGGACATTCGAGGTCACTAGGTTAGGTTGAGAAACTTGCAGCCTCTAGATCCCAGAGCCTAATTTTAGCCATCAATCATTAACCAATCAATAAAACATAGACCAGTGTCGAGAACTTAGATCTATTCAGCCAAATGGCATAAATCAACCAAATTCGAGCTCAGTTACAGTTTTCAAGCTTTACCTTCAAGCTCCGCTAACCAACACCTTCTGCTTAGGAACTCATCCTCAAACAACTATCTTTACTCCCCAGTCTCCGCCGCGTTCTCATATCATGGGACCAGCCCCTTCTCTTACAATGGGACAAGCCACACTCCCCAAGTATCGCATCACGATTCGCCAATAGACTCTTCACCACCAATGAGCAAGCTATGCATAGCCAGAACTTACCGTCAAACCTTGTGAACGTCACTCTAAAGCCATCAAATGGGGATACAAGGACGTTTAGACGGATGTTCGTACCAGGCGGCTTCGAGACAGGAGCTGATACTGGAATGGAATGGAGGTTGGTGGAGGTTTCGAAGGATGAGCCGAGTGATTGGGGTAAGTTCACAACATTCTTCTTTCCTCAGGCCGTGTTCCTGCTGGTATTGTGATTCGGGTCGGAATACTTCCTCACATGGAATGGGAAATGTCGGAACCCTGCTAATGAGTACTTTGATAGATTGGGGCGCAGGTGGAAGAGGGAACACTCATAGATATGACATGAACTAATTGGCTGTCCCAAGAATCTAGGCGGGACACGAATGCTCATTTGACTTCGTTATCGAACTGTCGAATCTGACACTAAGCACCAGCAGAAATTTGGTACATGCTTTTTGATTCTATTGATTCTTCTCCTTTGCATTTTTGGAAAGGGGGCTTTTGATGACTGCCTCTTTCCTGTTAGCTTGACTTTTGACCCTTTATTTTGCGATTGGTGGAAGTGCTTCGCGATGTTCCGATAGACCGACCCACCAAAGTACCAAGAAGTCAGGCTCATTTATCAGGACATGAAGTTATCACGAATATGATGACGAGGATCATGTAGATCATAGTCCCCCATCGGGTGCTGTTCGAATAAAGCTCCAAGTTTTCTGCAAAGACCGTTCGATGTCAACCCAATCGCAGCTAGTGGCCAATTCAATAATTGGCGAGTACAACGGAACAAATCATTTCGTGACGTTTATCTTGCATATTGGGAAGGAGCCAGTGCCTCTTTTGATTCATGAGTATCAGATCCTAAGGAGCAAGAGGATTAAAGCTAGAGACTGATGACAATTTGTGGGGTGAATGTGGTTGGGATGGGACTTGGGTGTGTGAATAGGATGAAAGAGTCACCTTACGATCCAAGATGTCACATTCGCATAAAAAGGCCAGCAGGTGTAGTAGAAGATTGCATTGCTAAACAAGTCTAGAGGGTCACTTCTCTAATATCATCACACTCGCGAAGCCATGTCGCCGTTCGCCTTGAGCAAGGCGTAGATCCTCAATTCGATTCTCGTCCTTATCTATTGTACCGACAAGCCGCACCCTTCTCATGGATATGGAATGTGCACTTATCCAGCTTTCTAGGGGTTTCAGGAGGCTCGACTCTCTATAAGGTAACTAACGTGAGAGCTAATATATCAACTCCTAAGTCTTCACTCTCTGCTAAGCTAGCTATCTCAAGTTGCCCCTTTTTCGTTTCCTCCAGGAGGGATTTTTCGAACAACAAATGACCTTCGTCTTGCTAGACTTCTGTAGGTGTTGACTTTACAGCGCTCTATGGATTTTCAACACCTCTTGGTGCAAGTCAAAACACATGAAAGTGGACAGTGGCAGGAGTGAAGGTTGTAGAACATGAGAATGATGAGTACTTCTGGTGCTTGAAAGTGATTATGAATGTCTCCCTGTGAAGTGAGACTCTGTAATGCATTTTCCTATAAGCCAGACCGCCTTAGCATGCAAGCAAAGCGGACAAGACATCCGCTGCAGCCTGAACAAGTAGATTGTAGAGACTAGATACAAACATTTATGGTACTTCCTTGTCATATGGGCAAGCCTTCCCCTCCTCGTGGTTGTGAGATTTGCAAGGAGCCAATTTGTTTGGCGACAAATCCCCTCTCTCGCCGGAGCGCAGGAGACGAAAAACATCTAACCCCAGGTCTTGGCTCGAGTTCAGTATCTTAGAAAGATCGGACAATGGCCAACTTGATCTGCCCTCATTCAATATTACACGGATGTAGCTGAGAGCAATGAACCTCCAAAGATGTGATCCGTTGCTAGGATGATAATAAATCTAATCTATCAATTTTGCTACCAGAAGCTTCCTGTTCTTTCGGCAGAAAAATACGATGGAGGTCATGGTGTACGAAGTACAGGCCCTTTTAATTGTTAGGCGAGAGAAAATACGTCCAAATTCTGTCGAAATTCCGAGTGGTCTGCCCAATCACCTGTCCAGATCTTCTTTTTTTGGTTTGTAATTGGGTAATCTGGGTGGCGACGTTTAACAATTAAAAGGGCCTGTACTTCGTAGTCTATAAGATCGTGCATGCAGATTTTTTCGGCAAGGAAGTAGAGTTTGATCCGGCTGGTGAGGGGACCGCTCGATCGCGTATGTTTCGTGATCTCGGCCATTCGGAGAGATCCACGATAGAGCCATTCAAGGAAGAGGTGGAAGGCATCAGAATCATCGTCTGGCAAGCTGGCGATATGCTCGATGGCTTCTTTGAATCCGCTGTTGAACATCTTCTCGAAATAGGGTTCTTTCTTGCACGGATGTTCTTGTAGACCTTGAAATGCTTCTGGGTTGGGCCGACAAAGATATCTACCATCTTAGTGCCTAACTCGCTGTGAACCAGTCAGTAAAATGTCCCTCTGGGCATGGGAGATTTGCGAAATTACGGAACGCAACTTGCTCTCCGAATTGGCTGCAGTCTTGGTCAGTCATGGTCTCTGATTTATTGTCCGCCATTCTCTGGAACATTGATCAGCTTTGCGTTGAAGCAGTTCTCTTGATTATCTGACATACCTCTTGTTCTGCTATTTTCGGTCCCGCGAGTCCGGAGTTTTTGTTGTTGGGAAAGATATCGTTTGCGCGCTGGTGAGAACCTAAGATCGCTTTCGAGGTGGTAAAGGTGAATGTCAAGAAACTTGTGTGGTGAATGGTCTTCGAAACTGAGGCGCAAGGAGAGTGATTCTGGGAGTGTCATCGAAGCGATCTTCCTGTATCTTCATCGCATCCCTCTGTACAAGCAAGTGCTCTTTCCCTTCTCATCATGCATGTGGAATTTACATGAATCTGGCCCTCGGGCCTCGATGACCTCTTTCTCCAGACTTCAAGAGACGAATAACATCCACCCCCAAGTCTCCATTTTCTCCCAGCGCTTCAGACGGCTTCGAGCTTGAGCAGTCATCCTCGTCAACAAAGACTTCCCAGACGGGGCAAAGAGCGAGGAATTTGCGAAGGGGCGATCTAGGACTCGTGTGTTGATAGATTATATCTATGATGACAGGCTGCAGCATTGTATGCGTCTTTTAAAATCTCCTTATGATGGTGATAATCGCACTGTCCATAAGATCACTTAAGCAAGTCTTCTCTGTGAAATAGTACAGGTCGAGTCGATACCGCATGCTCAAGAATTTTAAATACGAAAGCGTTTCCACTTGGACGAGCTCCTCGAGACTTACAAAAAAAAACACCTAGAATTCAACAGAAGCAGCTGGCGGCCCAATATACGAACAGAAAATTTGAAAGGTTTAGTTAGGACTTCCATACCACGAAGACACCCAAACATCTAGGGAATTCTGAGTCACAGGCATTTATCTAGCGTGACAAACGTCTGCTAGACCTCTCACAAGTTCTCTCTAGGGTATCGTATCGTCGCCAGTTGGCCTTTCATTCATTCGTGCCCTTTATGATGCCTTCCATACATGTCCACCTCCCTTCTGCC
This sequence comes from Acephala macrosclerotiorum, assembly GCA_014904845.1. NCBI lineage: Eukaryota > Fungi > Ascomycota > Leotiomycetes > Helotiales > Mollisiaceae > Acephala > Acephala macrosclerotiorum. Next base: position 199,044 of record MU119205.1, on the reverse strand, counting down.
ACAACCACACCGCCTCGATCGCATAGACTTTGCTGCCCTGATGTCCCCCCTCAGCATTAGCAGCCTCTTCTAAAGTTTCGATAACTTTCCCGTCCTTCACGCAATGCCACAAGCCCTTCGTGATCTCGCTGTCTTCGTCTCCCCACTCTCCTCTGCCCAGCCGATAAAGCAGTCTTCCTAATGTCTGAAAGGCAACACATCTCTGTGCAGGGAAAGCAGAACGTGCTAATCTTGCCAACTCTGGAACAGTATATCCAGCAGCTTCAGGAGCTTCTCCGTGATGATGCAGGCCTTTGTTACTCGGCACTGCTCTTGATATTCGTGGGGGTAACAGCCCACCCCTGAAATCGAATCTAAGCGCCGGAGCAGACACAGCTTCTTGGCCGGGATAGTATGGGGATTCTTGATCTGCTATAGAACCGTGTGTAGGTATTGGTGCCATCCATGCAAGCTTTGATGGGTCTGCAGGTAAGGTTGGGAAGTATTTGGAATGAAGATTTTCGAGAAAGGAGGGATCTGAGGGATCTAATTCGGGAGCTGATGGAGCTGATGGAAAATGTATCGATGGTTGTTCGAGCTCGGAATATGTTTGGCCTGATGCGGGGTTGAGGTCTATAGGCTCTACAGGTTCCTCGTCATCCTCAAATGTAACAGTTTTTGATGCCAGTATCCGTTTCCCACCAGATTTTGGTGTAGGCACTCCCTCATCTAAGTCTGCAACCTTGGTTGGGGTCTTCTTTTCTTCCGCAGAATCGGAACCAGGAGGATAGAGTCCCGTATCACCCCGACCTTCGTCAAGATTCGCTCGCTTTAGGAATTTCTCAATTAGAGATGGGTCTAACGAGGCCAAAAGCTCCGCCCTTTCTTGCTCTATCTCTGATTGTGACATAGCTGCTAGTCTTTGTTTGTTCTCCTCATCGATCCTCCGTCGTTCGCTTTCGTCAAAGCTGGAATCATCCTGTGTCAGTGAGGAGGCGTTAGCTGTTTGAGGCGGCTGTGGCCGAGGAAGAGTAGAAGCAGGAGAGGAATCTGCAGGCGCAGGCTTGGACAATCCACCTCTTTGTTGCTTGAAGGCTGATACTCTGGTCCGCTTCTTATGTTCTGGAAAGCCTCTCGGCGTGCTCTTCATTTTGGGGGCCGACGCGGGGCCCGTTGAGCGCTCCTTAATGTCGCCCACAAAGGCTGACATGAGAGAAGGCGCGGCATTGGAGGCATTTGTCGACCCAAGATCGGCAGATCGCTCGTCATCTGATAGATCGAGCGTAAATCGTTGTCCTCGTAAATCCATGATTGTGGTTGCTTGCAGATGCGGTTCAAGGCTGTGAAGGCGCCAAAAGATTTAAGGTTTGATGGGTGGCATTAATCAAGCCTAGTATGCACGAGCCGCCCACCTACCCCTTTTTAGTATAGCCGATGTGCTGCATGACAATCCACATGAAAACTCCCGAGAAGTAGCCTTGCATGTCAGCCTTGCATACTAGCCTCGCAAAGGAGGAAAAGCAACTTCAGAAAAAGGTGCATAGTTGTCGACAGCTCAAACATCAGATGAAAAGAAGCAGAAGTTGGGAAGATATCGAAGAACGTAGATAGCATCGTTCCTGTTTGTTTGCAAGAAATTCTTTTTACCCTCTCTTCAGTACTGTTCCTGAAGCTTTAGATTTGGTTGGATATCAAAGTGTAAATGAAGGATGAAGTCGAGCGAGGCTGAGATCTTTTCCCCAGACATTACGTTTCATTGGCTCTCTTGCATCCCAACATTTAACCCCTCTTATGAAGCTTTAACCCCATTGGCCCATGGATAGCTCAAAGCTCTCTTTCCTGCGTCGCATCATTTTTATCGCGTTTGCGCCAAAAGTCAGACGAGGGTCCCATCTCCAGCAATCGTGATCTCGAGAACTCATCGACCCGCCATCAGCCAGCCTGTGCCTATTCCGGGTTTCCATGAGTCGCCATGCTTCCCCTTCCCCCTTCCCCTTCCCCCTTCCCCTTCCCCTTGTCCTGTCTGCATGCTGGTGTCCTCAGTCATCCAAACACTCTGTCCCAGACAATCACCTCCTTTGGTCAAGCTGCTGCTGGAAGAAGAGCCAGATGCAGCCACCGCCCACACGATTCACTTCCAGCTCGCTCATGCTGATGCTGATGCTCTGGCCTTGGTCCCGAGCCCGCACTTGCCCTTCCCCGTTGCTCGTTTCCAGTGCAGGCTGGAGTGAGTGTAGTTGTAGGTAGAAATTAGTCGTCGCTTGTTCCGTAGTCCGCGTTTCCATCGATCTTTATGAGGTCCCCAAACTGCACACATATTTCACCCTCCACGCACTTCCCTTCTTTCACACCCAACAACCTCACAACTCTGCAATACTGCAAATTGATGCCTTCATCGACATCATAACCGCAGCCATCGATCACGACCCCTAATTACCTGCATTCGAATCCGTCAATTTACTGCTTTTCGTGCGCCCTATCTTGCGCCCGATAACTGCCCCGACTCGCCCAGTATCGCAAGATTTCGGTTTTCGCGTCGTCGTGCCAGATTTGAAGCTATTCACGCAACGTGGTGACCGGTCGTTTATCGTCACGTTTCAACCTCCTCAGGGCCCAACGCAGGTACAGCTTCGACTGCACAATTCGAAACATCTTGCAGGTCTATCGGTGATCTTTCACGCGCGTCTGAAATCGTATGTTGAAGCTTGAAATTCAACATGTCGACAGCTGAGCGGGTTCGGAACCAGGAGGAGTCTGGTGGTGTTGTGGCTCGAGGAGTTTCGCCAGGCAGCTCGGCGAGTGGGCTTTCATCACCGCCACGATCCAGTCCTGAGCCTGCAGACACATCTGCACAGTTCGCCAACGACTCCAATATATCTATACAGAGTTCGAGCATCACGGTCAATCCGCCTGCTGGAGGTTTGCCTAACTCGGTAGAGAAGCCGCCTCGGAAGAAGCCCGGTAGAAAACCTGGATTTGGTTCCAACAAGCCGAAACCCAACGCAGACAGCTCAGCAAACAATACCGATGCTCCTAGAGTCAGAAAACCTCGCAAGCCTAGAGACCCAAATGCACCGCCGGCTCGAAGAAGAAATAATAAAAGTCTTCTCGAAAATTCCAATCCAACCGAGATCCAACCAGCCGTCGCACCACCCCGGCAACCACCATACACCGAAGCGAATCCCGGCTTTCATGTTCCTTCACCGATCGCGACGGCCCCCACTTCCCAAAAAGGCAAAAATGAAGATATCCAGAATCAAACACAACGCCCGATTCAGTCTTTCTTCACCAACGCGCCACCACCACCTCCCCCTCCGCAGCAAATGCAACATCAACAACAACCCACCATGCGAACCAGCGGTCAAAACTACGATCCTATTCGATCAAATTATGACCCCGTTCGCGAGACAGTCATCAGTCATAATTCCTACAACAATTCTCAAGGCTCTCCGAGTCACCCACACACTATGAATCGAGCCAGTGCATCACCCTCGATCTCGAGTCTAGTTGATCCTCCGAATCAGGCTTTAGCGTCGCCCTCCGTTGCGACTCAGTCCTTCTTCAACCAGCAACAGCAAGCTCGACTGCATCGCGATGAAAGTCACACTTCTGTACCACCATCGCCAACAGTGAACAGACTAGCTCCTGCGGTGGTCATCGAGAATGGTAACGGTAAGCAACCTGGCCCTGCACCGATGCAGCGTAAGCCTTCCGATCATATGGCTCCTGGTCCATCGACGATTTCCAAGAAGGGCGTAGGCGCAGGAAGCACAGCAAGTTCTTCTGCCGCAGCCTCACCGAAACCACCCAAGCAAAAGGAGCCAAAGAACGGTGAAATCTTTCCTGCTCCACCTCCACTTCCTGGATCTGGTCTTATGGGAATCGGAGGTGGCGGTCCAGCCGATGGTACAGAATACAACGCGCCAACCGTCATCCTGAGAATTCCAATGAATGGAGAGGTCAACAAATACATCAACTTCACTAAATTGGCCGAAGAACAGTACGGATGGGACGCTCTTCATCCTAGACTTGCGGCTCAACGTGACAGACTTGCTCGAGTTGCTGCTGCAGGTGCTGCTCTTGAGCGAAATGGCTCTAATAAGGACAGTGGTGATGAGATGTCACTTGATTCTGAGGGTGAAGGCGATAACAGCAATGTCGAGATGGGAGGCATGAGTGATGGGCGTACAGGCACAGATGGTGGAGCCAAGAAGGTACCCCGAAAGAGAAAGATGAAGGAAGATGAGTACGATAAGGATGATGGATTCGTCGACGACTCTGAGTTGCTTTGGGAGGAGCAAGCTGCGGCGGCCAATGATGGCTTCTTCGTGTACTCTGGCCCTCTTGTACCAGAAGGTGAGAAGCCAGCACTTGAATCTAGGTATGTCATGGATACATCTTTTGCTGAGCCACCAACTAACAGAATACAGAGGCGATGGTCCCCCAAAGCGCGGCCGAGGACGTGGAAGTCGTGGAGGAAGCTCTCGTTCTTCTGGTCGTGGTGGCATTACTGCTACGCAAGAAGCAAAACTCAGACAAGGTCTACCACTCTCCGGACCTGGCTCGAGAGGTGGATCTACTACCCGAAAGCCGCGTATCACCAAGGCCGACCGAGCACGAATGGAGCAAGAAAAGCTTGAGAGAGAGAAGATGGGATCTATGGCCTCAATGCCTAACAACTATGGACACGGTGGCATAGCTCAACTGGCCAGTGCTCCCGTTCTCGGCAGCACTCCCATGGTCTTCAACCAATAAGGCACGACAGAGATTGAGTTTTGGAGTTGGTTTGTGAGAGTATTTGATATTGTATAAGACTCATTGGCGTTCGAGGAAGAATGGCGACATATGCCTTTGCTACGAGAAACTGGCGCTGAATTGCGCATGGAACTGTAAAAAATAATTGCTTTCGTTGCATTGAAAGGAAGGTTCTCCCCTTTCTGTACAGACAGACTACTAAGGCCCAAAATCAAATGGCTTTTGCATCATCAAAATGCGTGTCCTTGCACAGTGAAGAAATTGAGAGGTAGCAGTAACACGGAAAGTCATCGGCTGTCGTGTGCCCGCGATGGGACAGCAAATGTTTGCGGATCGATGTAACATGAACAAGAATGTTTTCTTAAAGATATAGTGTCGATCTGAGTTGATAAGTATTTGACTTCATATTCACTTTGTTGTTCACCTTTCAAAGTCGATTTTCCCGTTTTCACCCCTCTGTCGTCGCTGCTTTAGCAGCCGGATGAAGCCAAAAGCGGCGATACATCCGTCACTTTTCAGCAGCTTCAATTTCAAGCTCGCAACTACTTCCAACTATTTCACGACTTACGCCTTGCAAAGACTAAGAACTTGCAATGGCGACTGCCCAGCCTGAGAAGAAGAAGGAAAGGCCCAGTGCATTGAGGTCAATTATTGCGGGGAGTACGGCTGGTGCTGTTGAGATTGGTATGTTACTCCCCCGCTGCACTTTGTTGAGCTCTGCTAATACTATGGAACAGCTATTACATATCCTGCCGAGTGTACGTTAATCTTGATTTTGAGAGTCTACGAAGAGCTATACATGTTTAAAATACGGGCCTCTTCAATGGGAGAGGAAGTGAGGAGTAGGAAGAAACATAGCTAATAAAGCTCTACAACAGTCGCGAAGACCAGAACACAATTAAATCGCAACCTCGCAGACTCGGCAAAGCTTCCTTGGCCACCGTTTGGAAAGGCTTGGTATGCGGGCTGTACAACGTTGATTATTGGGAATTCGTTGAAGGCTGGTATTCGTACGTTCTCCCTCCAACATCGGCCACGAAGCTTGTATATGGAACCCAAAAGCTAATGAGTTACAGGATTCGTGGCATTCGATCAATACAAAGCCTTATTACAAGATGCAGACGGAAAGATCTCAGGTCCTAGGACGGTAATTGCTGGTTTTGGAGCAGGAGTTACAGAGAGTTTATTTGCTGTTACTCCTTTTGAGAGTATTAAGACTACATTGTCCGTCATTCCCTTCACCCTCTCTTACTGCATGCTAATTTGACACAGAATCGACGACCGTAAATCAGGCAAACCACGAATGCGAGGTTTCCTCCACGCAGTCCCCATCATAGCCCGTGAGCGAGGCCTCCGCGGTTTCTTCCAAGGATTCGTCCCAACCACCGCCCGACAAGCAGCCAACTCTGCTACTCGATTTGGATCCTATACGTTCCTCCGTCAGCTCGCACAATCATACACTGCACCTGGAGAGAAACTCGGCACGCTCTCGACATTTGGAATCGGTGGTGCAGCGGGCTTGATCACAGTGTATGTGACGCAACCATTGGATACGATCAAGACTCGGATGCAGAGTATTGAGGCGAGACATCTTTATAAGAATAGTTTTGCGTGTGCGGCGTTGATAGCAAAGAATGAAGGGTTGTTGACTTTCTGGAGTGGTGCGTTGCCGAGATTGGTGAGGTTGATGCTTAGTGGGGGGATTGTGTTTACGATGTATGAGAAGAGTATTGAGTTGATGGATAGGTTGGATCCGGAGAAGAAGTATATATGATTCTCTGGTCTAGGAATTGGAGAGGGGATATGTATGGATATGCATAGATTTGGGTGCATACAGCATGGAGTTTCGGAGTCAACAGCAATAAGGATGAATAGAGCTGATTATGCTGCTTCTAGGTCTTGTCCCTGAACGCCAGTGTATGGTACAGTATAGGTACAGTATAGGTACAGTATGTTCGTAAATCATTGAAATCGTAAGAAGCCTTTCCACCTATTCGTCAATCGTCCCCAAAAACTCCTTTCCGGTGCCTCCTCTAACTCCTTAACCAAATCTTCATAATGCGTCGGGTTACTCGCAGGTTTCATGAGAGAGCCAGTAATCGGGTACTATTGTCCAAAATGAGTCAGTGACATTCCTCACTCCAATTCTCTTTGTTAATGTACCTTCCGAATGTATCGATTCTCCAACAGAGAATACAGCACATTCGCCTGCTCCAACTCCAACCTCTCATCTACAGCACTATTCACTACTGCTTGCGCAGCATTTGGTGTATTGGGCGATGATGCAGGGAGGAACCTCCTGTCTATTCTTTTTCGCATTGCATCTTGAAATTGGCAGTCGGGTCTCAAGTTGTCTTTCGGCCATCGAGAAAGAGCGCGGATGTAGTGCTTGTATGCTATCTTTGCGTTAACGTCAGCAAGTATTCTGGGAGAATCAAGGACGAGATATGTTTGCATACTGATTTGGACATTGTGATTCAGCGCTGAAGTCTATTTGAACAGGAGTTCATCCGCTCTTGAATTATTTCTTAGATTCGCGAGCCCGCAGGTCTTGACGTCGTGCATAACTTTGAACAAGGGTCCTGGGGGTCACAAAATCTAGCCTCCCATTAATCGATTTTATTGCTAACGCCGAAGAAGCATAGCCCCAAACGAGTTGCCGCGCCCGAGTCCTCGACCCTCGAAGGCGTCGTCTCCTGATTACACACTCACCACCTACCACGCTCCTTCCTTTCCCTTCTCTTCCTTCTCTTATTTCAGGCTCATCGTAGAGTCGACAGCGACTGCTTTTCTTTGTTTCTGTGCACACAGCACAACACGATGAGCTCGCAACGATATGAAAGGGTACGTACCACAGCCGGCCAAGCCTCGCCACGCAATCACGATGTACAACACCGACGAGGGAAATACTGATGATCATCAACAGGTATCTGCGAATGATACAGAGTCTCCTATAAGTCCTACGATACCGAATTCACCGCCTCCCTCTTTCCGATCGCGCGCTTCCTCACCGACCTTGAGACATAATGATGCTACGGTTGATCAGAATCTCGCCGATACCTTTGATGCGGATGGATCTGATAGTGATGAGGAGAATGATGGCGATGATAGACAGAGATTGATGAGGGGGACTCCCCAGTCATCGTCGACGGAGCAAGTGAATACTCAATCTGAATCGACGACCGAAGCGCCCAGACCGGTGATTGAGCGGAGACCGACACATCTACCCGTCTTTTCCCAGCAGCCTACCCGACCGTCTGGCAGAGTCTATGGTGGCGGATCAGCCTCGGATGGAGTCTTCGCGAACCTCAGCGCTAAGCCTGAGACTGGAGAGAAGCAAGAGGAGCACCCACCTGTGAGCTCGGCCATATAATTTCTTTTGAGATAAGCGCCTACTGACGATTTTCTAGACTTATGAACAAGCTGCAGCGGACGCTGCACCACCATATTGGGAAACCACGATTCTCGCACCCGGTCTTGGAGGTCCAGATGAGGTCTATGTTGAGGGTCTTCCTGTTGGATCCGTCTTCTCCTTTATCTGGAACGGCATGATTTCGATGTCATTCCAACTCGTCGGTTTCCTTCTTACTTACCTTCTACACACCACACATGCAGCCAAGAATGGATCTCGTGCCGGCCTTGGTATCACTCTTGTTCAATATGGATTCTACATGAAGGGTTCAGGGAATGGATCATCTCCACCAGCAAATGGACAAGACCCAAACTACACACAGCCTCCGGACCCAAACAGTCACGACTTCGACCCGAACCAAGTCAACCAGGCAGCTCAGGGAATGGATTCAGGATCTGGAGGATGGAGTGATATTGCCAGCAGCGAATGGTTGGCCTATATCCTGATGATTGTTGGATGGTTTATCTTAATCCGGGCCGTGAGCGATTTCCTGAAAGCGAGGAGGCATGAACAACTGGTACTTCAAAGCCCGGACAGAGGGCTACCTGTTCCAATAATTGGAGCTGGAGAAGAATCGGAGACGGTGGTTTAGTGGATTGATAGGGAATAGTACATGGCAAATATTGACAGTACAGTTGTGGCGTTCATATGGGAAAGGAGGTGCCTCGTTTGTTTGGAAAGCGAAATCGGGTCTGGCGTTTTGCTGTTGCTGCATGGAATGATGAAATGTTTAGAGACAGATCACGCAGATCAAAATCACATCTTTGTTATGATCTCGATTTTTTGCAGTATGGTATATACATTGCGTGGTCTCTCATAGTATATTCAGTTTTTCAAGCCCACCCCTCCCCTACTTACATTTTCTTCTCCACAACTTCTGAGTTCTCAACTCCACTCAGAGTCAAGACAGCTGAGTAGCTAAAGCGGTGATCGCATCCTTAGTAGCCTGCGTCTCAGCACTCCCCGCATTCTTAATCACCTTCCCAAGCAAATGCTCAACCGTCTGTCCCGGATCCGTAATCGTCGTCCCTTGCGCGGTCAAGATCCTAGCGATTTGAAAGCTTTGAAAGAATTTGGGAGCTTTGATTGCGAGATTTCCTCCTACGGAGCGGATTCCGGCTTCGGTTGCGAGGTAGGTGTTTAGTTGGTTTTGGAAGAGAGTCAAGTTGGTGCTGGCTAGAGGCGTAGCGGTTGCGAATGTGGAGAGGGCAAAGGCAAGTGGTGTTTGAGAGGATTGAGAGAAGTCGATGCTGGAGAATGTGATTCCGCCAGAGGAGACGTCTGGAACGCCGGAGAGTGTGGTTTTTGAGGTGTCGCAGGTTATGGCAGATTGGATGGCGTTGACGGAGTCTTGGACTTCGGCTGGGAGGGCGGTGCTGCCGATTACGAAGCAGGCGGTTGCGCGGGAGGAGAGAGTTGGTGCTGTGAGATGTTAGGAGGGTATGAGAGGGGATTGGAGAGGGAGAAGTACCTGAGAAAGCGGTCCCGAAGAGGGCGAGGGAGGCGATTACGGTTGATGTATGCATTATGAAGGGTTTTGGAGTTGGAATATAATGAACGTTTGAACGAAAGTTGAAAAAATGGAAGCAAGACCAGTTGCAAGAATCAAAACTCAAACACCACAATCTCTCAAAGAATGAATGACGAATGATCAATAGAACAGAACAGAACAAACTAAGAATATTAGATGGAGAGAAAACAACTCCATCTTATCTGATCTTCAATCCCTGCCTCTCATCTCGTATCGGAGAAGAAAAAACCCAGATCGAAACGGCTGAAGCACTAGCTCCCATAAAAGAGTCCTGTCATGTCGCTATGAGATGCAAGTTATCAGATGATGGGCTCTTGGCGGGGTGTTTTGGAGAAAGTTGTTATGAGACAGGGGGTGTTTTAAGGATTAGAGTAGGGCTTGGCGGGTCTCGAATGGGGGATGTACTGAGGTAGATTCCATTCATTACTTGAGAAAGATGGAGGGATCTGGAGAGGATAGTAAAGGAAATCTTCAGTTGAATTGATTATGCTGGCACTGCTAGGATGGTAGCTTGTATGGAAGCCATACAACGAAACCAGGAGAAGAGACGTTGCAACTTTTGCTAATTGTGTTTGCATGTTAAGTTTCCTCTCATAAACTATCCCAATAGTATGATCGACCTAGTTTTAAGGTGTATTCGAGTTCGGAAAAATAAGATCGAGAGTGGATATAGCTGAGAAAAGGGTGAAGGTGCTAAGCGAGATAATGTACGATTCGGGTTATACTCCCTCATCAATCTTACCTTCTTTCAAGTCCCAGTAGATGTAGGACTTTTTGAAACCTAACGCATACAGAAGTGTCTTGCGAAGAAGTTGAGGGTCGAGTTGCTCATGTAACCAGATATCGTAGTGTTTCTGTAGAGACCAAGAGAAAGATGAATATTTTGACCGCTCCTCATCTTGTCTTCTACTAATATTCCCGTAGATGTACTACTGTCACTTTCTAGTAGTCAACTTAGTCATCTCTCTTTCATAGGGACAAGCCTCGTCACTCTTATGTTTGTGGAAAATGCAGGACCTCAACTAGTTAGGACATCTAGATAGCAGACTGATAATGTCTTCGACCGTCGTGGTCGACCGCAAGAGGGCCATGACATTAATTCTCAAGCCCTCGTTAGCTGACATGGCATCCGATAACTGCTTTAACGACCAGTCTCCGTCACCATTCCCTCCTTGATGAGGTACGTAAAGGAAGTTCCGAGAAATGAATTTGCGAAGTTTGGAGCCCGAGGCCGTGTTCTGGTAAACCTAAACCATGATATCAGTAGTTGGTAATTTGTCATGCACACGGCAAAGTGTGACGATAGAAGAGATTGAGCAATCCATAAGATCGTTCTGGCAGATCTTCTCCGCGAAGCAATACAGCTTTATGCGATTGAAGAATGGCTCTCAAACCAATCAGGTATGCCCATCAAATCAACTGTTGGAAGGCTTCCGGAATACAGCCACTCTATGAAGAGATCGAATACAACGGGATTATCGTCTGGAAGTCGAATGGTGAGCTCAATGGCCTCTCTGAATTGTCCATGAAGCATGCTCTCGAAGAATTCGGGATTTGGCACACAGTAACTTGTCGTGGACTTTGAACTGCTTTAGTTCTGGACCGACGAACATGTCTACCATCTCAAGGCCTAGCTTGCTACTTCTCGTTAGTAATCATTTCTTTCTGGCAGCGACCAAATGTCCCTGAAAGAGAGACATCATATGTTGACGTTTGACAAGTAACTCTCCATGAGACAAGTCAACTCACCCGCCGAATCCAGGTGCTTGGTCATTCATTGTGACTATTGGAATGTCATGGGTTTTCTGAAAACGTTGCGGTCAGTCTAAGAGTTTCAAGATCGAGCCATCAACTAACTTCTAGCTCAACTATGCCCGAACCTAAAGGTGTCTCATGGCTCCCCATCTTCCAGTGAGTATGTCCCGAGTTTTGAGAGACAGTGAACGTTTGGAGGCTTTTTGTTGCTTTCTTGTCAGTGTTTGCACCCTTTAAACCCCTAGTTTGTCCGCTTATATATGTTGACTCGTGCGCATGCACTTTGGGTGGAAGTGATTGCGTCTTCGATTGCGCGATTGTACGGCTGAGAGAACCTGGTGCTCGGGTTTCTTGTGAGAGCTTTCTAAACAAGAGCAACTGGATGGCTGAAGGTGGAAGGCAAAATGAAAACGTGAGCGGTGATGAAAGAAAGAGCCTGCGAGGAAGTTTTCGGAGAACTTGCTGATTGATTCTGGGTACGATAACGGACTCCAGCGACCTTAAAAGAATTTGAGTGTAATCTCTGCATGAAGCCAAGAAATGGTGGCGACTTTGTAGTTAAAATCGAGAGCCTTCTCAGTACAATTGAGTTCAATGTGTGGGTGAATACACTTAGAGCTAAGGCAGAGATATCGGCTAAGCAAAACGTGCAAAAGAAAGCTACGGATTGACATTTTGGTAACAGCACAAAGTGAAAAGCCGGCTACAATGTTCGTAGTGTTTAGGTTTTGGGGATACCTGGATATTTGATGCAGGGGATGTCCATCCATGACTCGCCATATTCAGCAATGTAGAGACTTCTGACTGAAATCTATTGGCAGTAAGTAACGCGTCAAACTCTATAGACTACTAGAGCTTGAAGCTACAATAATACTGTGAACTACGTAATTCCAACTTGTATGGAAATGCAGAGAATTTGTTCAGGGGGAAATGCGGGGTAAGCGAACGAGGCTAGAATGAGCGCCACATCTCAACCCCACCTGTGGCGTCAGCCTGATCTCATGAAAGATAATCTCCTGAGAATCACGAACAGCAAATAACAAACACAATTGAACTTTCATACAAGCTTCCCATCTTCTTCGTAACTCTGGTCCATACTAAATCACAGCAACAATAGCTGAGATCAATCATTATAGTGCATTCCCTCCGCAATATCATCCGCGCTTTCGGCGGTACAACAAGAAGGAACATATTCAATATGGCCTGGCGCTGCTCTGGAAACAGCAATGCCGAGCTCATTGAGAATCTCTTCAAGGCAGATTTGATACATAGCCCCGCGGTGAAGGCTGCTATGATGAAGGTTAGCCGTCTCCCTCACTATCATCAATCCCCCCAAACTCCCTCGCCTGAGGTTTCTTTTGCTAATGAATGATTTCTCAGGTCGACCGCGCACATTACTGTCCCGATCCCTCCTATGCTTATGAAGACTCCCCTCAGTCAATCGGCCACGCCGCTACCATTTCTGCGCCACACATGCACGCCCACGCGACCGAATCTCTCCTCCCCTACCTCAAACCCGGCTCTCGAGTCCTAGATATCGGCTCTGGATCTGGATACCTAACTGCTGTTCTCGCCGAGCTTGTATATCCACAAGGAAGTGTAGAGGATAGAGAAGGAAAGGGCAAGGTTGTGGGGCTAGAGCATATCAAGGCACTGAGAGATTTGGGCGATGCGAACATGAAGAAGAGCGAGAGAGGCAAGGAGTTACTTGGCAATGGAAAGGTCAGCTTCGTGGTTGGTGATGGAAGGAAGGGTTGGGTCGGGGAGAAGGGGGAAGAAAAGGAGGGATGGGATGCTATTCATGTCGGTGCTGCGGCAGTGGTGTTACACCAAGAACTCATTGATCAGCTGAGGAGTCCTGGGCGCATATTCATCCCAGTCGAAGATGAGCATAGTGGCAGACAGTATATCTGGACTGTTGATAAGGATGGGAATGGAGTTGTCACGAAGAAGAGGCTGTATGGTGTTAGGTATGTCCCGCTGACGGATGCACCGAAGCCTTGGTCTAGTCATGGGGAAGGATCATGAGAAGGGGCGTTATAGTTTTTAGATGTCGCATGATTTTTGGGACATTGAGAGATAGCATTACTTATGGTTTGAGCGACCTAGTCTTAGATGAGATGAATTAGCGACAGGCGTTGATCGGCTTTTCAGGTATCAGGAAACGAATTCATCAAACTTCTCCATTCACGCTTTCGTGCCCGTAACACGATGATTCCTGATCCTGGAGTGATTCCCCAGCAATATTTTATATCTGAAGAGATTCCGTTATCAATGCTGACAACTCGTTTGCCGATTCCTTGCACTCAAAGGTCCTTAACATATTTGGAAGCTATCTTGTTGACTATCAATGACGTTTCCTTGACTCATGTTTGTACAACTTGTGACTCTTAGCTAGCGACTTTCGACTCATCATAAATTTAGAGCCTATCTGTAGAGAAAGGAACAAGCGTATATATGCCGAACTGCAAAAAAGTTAAAACGTCGTCGAACAACTTCCCCAATTATATGGACCCGGCACACTTCATAATCGGTAGGTAGGATTGAACCACGTGGCTCTGCTGCATTTGTCTCCTGACGCACTATCATTATTTCAGACCATAACAGGCATTGAGAGAACCATGAGTGGCCCGAAAACATCTGTTGGCAGGTAAGCACTTTTGTTAGTCCTGTAGGGTACAACGAGATTTGGAGCTCTACTATGCTTGTTGACTTTTTAAGCATGCAGCAGTACATATGCAGTGAAGCTAGTAGGTTTCCGGATTGGTCTGACGCAAGAACCTAGCCAAATCGACCAGGTCCGCCTGTTCAAAAAAGCGCCGTACTTTCAGACAAATACAGACCAAAAGACGCACTTACCGAAGGACACCTTGGGAGCTTTTAAACTCTTCTCATACTGGGTCTACGAGGGAGCCCTTCCGCCGATCGTCTCGGAAAAGAAGGTTGAAGAAGGAGTTCAGAATCGCATCGAACTATATTGTTCTGCAGGAGCATAAGCCATAAATATCTCATCAATCGCACCATGAGCTCTCCCATAACCAATTGCGCCAAATTCAAACGCTTGCTAGCGACGAAAATTATGATCTGGGCATATGAGAACACGACACAGACATTTCGCCTCCGTCAACTTATTGTGCGGGTGGTCCATTCTGAATTCTACATGTGCACACACCCCAAAAAGAGTGGGAGTTGGACCCTGCAGGGGTCCTCCGATGGTTTGAAAAACGACGATTTGAGAATGGACGTGCTAACACATATGAAATCTAACTCTAAAAAGCACAGTGGACTACCTAAATTGCTCTCAAAGTCAGAAAAATGCGAGGACCATGTCTATAGAAAGGTGAAGCTTGTCTGTACAAGAAAGACGTACTTTGAGTATTGCTAGTAGCTCGAACACATATGTACCGCTGGGAGATACACAGCTTTACGATCCTCAAGATGATATGGGACCGGACGTTAGAATGCATTTAATAATGTGATGATTTATTACACATGACTCAAGAATACAAACAAGTGACACACAATCGCTCTAATTGTCTTGGCGATGGAGGCAGATTTGGGGGATGATCTTCATCGAAGCTACAGCTAGATTTGGGTGGGTTAAGAGGTTCTTACTCGGCTGCATCTTGTCTTCCTAGATTCGAGTTCCGAATACGAATAATGTCCCAAAATCCGAGGCACTGACGCGTCGCTAGAACACCACGATACCGCTTGATATGAAAGATGAAAATGAAAGTGAAGACTTCAAAGTCAAGCGAGTCCTACAAAATCCCACAAGCGAGCAGGAAAGGGGCCTTCTTGAGATTCAACACCAAAAGTATCGTCAAAAAATTAACCATTACAACCAAAAAGCAAAAACAAACTCTGGCGGATGCCAGAGACCAGAATTCCCATGTTGAACAGGATTTTGCGTTTTAGATTATTGTTAACAGTTGGCCGTAACACTCGTCAGCCACCACACGAGGCTACTCTCCTCCACCACGTCCTGGTCCAGGTCCGGTCCGGGTCCGGTTGGAGGCTGCTATTCAGTGTTAGTTTTATATCAATTGAATGGGATTGAAGTACTTACGCGATTCGGGGTTGGCGAGGGGAAAAGTTGTGTTATTTAAATCTATATGGGGCGTAACGAGAAAGGTTTGGGGCTCACCTTTTGAGACCGAAAATGGTGAATTTCGAGGTGGGCATGCATTTGATTGAATAAGTGTCTCAGAAACCTCTTCGGGTGCCTGCTTTCATAAAGTATGACTCTGCTGGATCAGACGGATTGTGAGAGCCGGTGCTTACGAAGGCACACATTTGCATGTTCCTGAGTTTGCAGACATCTAGACTGTACCTACTTGGCTGTGGTTAAGGATTCTTTGACTAATCCTGTGATACGAACCTTTCTTGCCATTGAGGTGTATGGGATTACTAGAGGATCTTCTAAAGCAACCTTAGAATGAAGAGTGTTTTAAGTTAAGACGAGTTGCTATGCATGAAGTAAGCAAAATTCTAAGAATTAAAGCTAGAATAGAAAGGCAGGGACGGACGACAACTAATGCCTCTCAGGTCACATTGAAAAAGAATGCAGATGAAGCACAAGCAGCATAAAATGAAGGAGTGATCAAAATGTAAAGGCGTTTCTACATTCGGTAAATGAACGCAAATCTATGGCACAAGTAACCCGCTACTCCCATTGCTCCCGCTCAATTCGCTGTCCCGATTGCTAATACCATGCAATAATGCGAACTGGCATTTCTTATGTGCATATGCATAGGCCTGAGTGTATCCTCAGAATGCATTCCAGAAGGATATCATTTTGCTCCACCTAACGGTCTCAAATGCACGATTATTCCCCTTTGTAATTCAAAGCTATCATAAACACGTGGGCAAGATACCCGTTCATATTCATACAACCCCCAGTTACGCCAGGTTCGTTACCACCTTTTCCCATTTGCATCGAACTCGCTTACTTGTTGATCTCCCCACGTGGAGTCCCATGTACCGTCAATGGCGTCGGAAACAGGTGGCTTGGGTCTGAGAGGTCTAGGATTCGCATGCTCGATATGTCTGACCTGATCGTCCTCATTCGGAAAGTCAGTACCGTTAACCATCGTAGTGTCATTTTGTGACTGTCCGTTCCATTCCGTCACATCCGTCATTTGGATCTCCTGGACATCACGGCAAACAGCGTCAACCAAATTTTGCTTGTCTGCGCTCCGGACATAGACAAGATAGTACGGCGTACCGCCAGCTGCTCCTTGCTGATCGAATATCCGACTACGATCCTTGACCTCGGTGACATACTCGTCGTTGTATTCACGCCAGATATCGTGCTCGAAGTCGTAGATGTAGACCCAGTAGTGTCCACCTCCAGCTTCGCCACGATGGATAAATACTGAGTGTAGCTTGTACTCGTGCTCGCGCATATCTGTGAACTGCTCCCGAAGGCTTTGCTTCAAGGTGGCAATTTTCCTACTGATATCCTCCATTTCTGCGGCGACTTCGGCAATTCGTTCTTCAAGTAGTTCAGGAAGGCTGGGGTTGATGTCAATATCCTCGATCTCTTCTTCTTGAAGGCTCTTCAGGTAGTCTTTCGTTGCAAGCAAGGCATCTGGAACATTGATCTCGGCTTTGGAATTCTCCAAAGCTTCCTTTCTGGCTTCAAGCTGTCGCAATCTATCCTTCCACTTCCAGGTCTCTCGTCGTCGCTTCATGATGGCGGAAGTGGGATCACCAGTATCAATGTACCTATCAAGATAGATCGTTTCTGGGAAGACAACTGCAGTTCGATTCTTTGATGATCGCTGAGAGTCCTTGTCGTAGTCGGTTCGCTGGATTTGAATCTGGAGAACAGGTGGGAGTTTACTGATGCATGAATATTGAGGGCAGATTGTGTTATCAACCTCAACCTTTTGCTCATCGAAAACGACATCAATGGCTTCGTAGATATCTCGAACGACCCCCTTACCAGGGTAAACGATAATTGTTGGCCAGGCTTCGACTTTCTTCTCTAAGCTCTGAGCTTTTTGGGTGTAGGTTGTGCTCGAACCGAAGAAGGTGTCTCTAATCACGTCGATTTGCTCACCTGAGCCTTCTTCGATGCTAGTCGGCTTGATGGCACATTGCATCCGGAATGTGACATTTCCGATGACTTCGGTGACATCTTGCTGTGTGCCAAATCTCCATAAATCATCATCGGGTATAAGGTCCTTGGTTTCGGTTGTTGAAATCACGAGTCCGGATTTATTGCGAGGAGGGATTGGCGGTGGTTTTTCAGGAGCGGCTGGGATCTTCTCTGGTTCATCGGACGTAGTTTCACCGTTGACCATGACGGCGTCGCCTTCTAATTCTGTTGACTCCACGGTCTGCATCAACTTTTGCCCATCCTTCTCGTTAGAGGCTGCCTTCTGATCTCCCTTCTCTACTGTAGCCTCGTTGTAGGTTGGAAGTGGATCGTACTCGACCAGAGTGGCCTCGCTACTGTCGTCCGCGGTGTCGGTTTGCTTCTCCCCAGGTCGATCAACCATCTCGATATCATCTTCTACTGTGGTGGAGGAGACCTGAGAGGCTTCCTTTGGCGGAGGCCACTGGGGACCATACATAGGGCCGTCCATATCCATAATCGAGGCGATATTTGGCGGGCCAGATGGGCTGCTAATGGAAGCTCTGCGGAAATTGGCCTCCGTCAATGAGCTGAAGATTGTCAACTCGGCTAGCTCTCTCGTCGGCTTGACAGAACGTGATGACGCCGTCTTGAGATTCTCGAATAAGTTGTGGAGTTCAGCAACGACTATATTTGGTCAGTAAAAGCTTAACATCTTGAACTCGGACTTACATTTTTGAGCTTTGACAATCTCCGACTTTGCCACAATTCGTCCTCCAACTCTCTTATTCTTGATGTTCTCCACAGTCAAAGGCATCCGATGATTTTCGAAGTCGATAACCATGTCTCTGACTGGCTTGACGGTATAGTAGTACTGCAGCAAGCTGTTCAAGTAGCAGGTATTGCCGATGTTGTCGAGGCCAACCGGCTCCGCTGTGCTGGCTTGGACATCGGCATTAGGATCGTCAAGTTTTCGCAAGAGAAAGGCACTTTGTCGTTCCAGAGCAATGGTGCGCAGAGCCTCAGTGAAGCTGTCTTTCGATCCAGAAGGAGCACCATCTGCAAGGCTTTGATAATACGCAAAGATAGTCTCATCCGGTACTGTCCTATTGCTGATCTGTAGTCGTTTGTACGCATCTCCAATGTCCAGAGAGAAGCCGCCACTGCCCGACTCCATTGTTGCCGCAGCTCTTGACAGAGTGAAGTCACCGTTGCGCTTGTTTGCGATGACTTGTAGAGCTCTTGCTACCCTCGACTTGTCTGCATCAAGAGACTGGAAAGGAACGTTAGTATAAGGCGACAAACACGGACAAACGGAGACAAATCGAGCCGGCGAAGCTTGGAAATCGTAAGAAGCAAGCCAGAATTTTTTTTTTTTTTGGCGAGCCTCCTCAAATTGTGTAGGGAAAGAACAAAGGAGGGAGGAGCGATTTGGGAAGGATTAACAACTTACGATTGCTATTGCTGCAGCTTCAATGCTATCCGAGTCTGTTTCTGCATTGACGTTGAGAAACTCGAGAGCCTCCTCATAGGACATCGTTCTGTCATTTGCGAGTGCTTCAATCTTCTCACTGTTCCTGTGTTTGGCTATGACGAGAAGACAGTTTCGAGCCTCATCTTTCTGCCGCGGCGCTGATTCGATACGAGACTTATAAGTTCCCATTATATGGTCATCTCCTTCCTGTATATCAGGGTCCAGGCCGAAGAACTTGTATGCGCCTTCAATGGCTTTTAGGCCGTATTCGCCAGTGGATGTAGCCATCGCTACCTTCATCTGAAGATCAGAACTACCTCGTCCAGTGGCGATATCTTGCAAACAGTCCAGGTAATATGGCTTGTTTGCGGGGTCGCATTGGCATTGTCGATCATAAGCCCATTCTAGGAATACGTCTGTAAAATCATCGACTGCTCCTAAGCTCAAGTAGTGAGGATGTTCTTCTTTGGATAGATCAACCGTCCTAGACCGCTTGGGGTAGTCAAGATATCCAAGAGTTCGTTCAATATCCTTCAAGGCAGGGACTGGGGAGACAGGGTTGAATCTGATTCCCAAAACTTGCTTTTCTTGCGGCGGTCTCCCTTGTAATAGCATGTCAAGTTCAAGAACAACATCCTCAATGAAGCTCTTGTTTGTGCTACTAATGATAGGAAGTTGCCAGAAGCGGGTCGCTTCCTCCTTGAGAAGCCAAAGTTAGCAGGAGCGTTCCAAGAACTAAGATATTTTGCAAATGGACTTACATCTGGCTCGACGGCGGGATCTTCGACTGGGGTGAAATCGAGATAGTTGAAAAGGGCATCACATTCGTCTGCGAATGCAAGCATATATTTTTTGTTCCTCCGCGCGATTTTCTTGATTTCACCGGTCTCTTGTGTTGTCCTCGCGTCTGTGAGATACTGGCGAAGATAGCCTATGGCCGAAGAAGGGGACACTGGTTGCTGTCCTACATATCTTTCGGGTTCCTTCTTCATTTCTCTTTGGCCACGCTGGTAGACAATGGCAGGATCCATGATGTCCTTTAGGACGCTCTTCGGTAGCCGAGGAGGCGATACTCTGATATCGACCAGTGCTGGACATGTTGAACCAGTACATACAAATCGATGAGCTTCGGTGAGAAGGTCATACTTATTGGGTCCATTCTTCTCCTTGTATGCCTTGCCATCTATAGATTCCACCAAACGAAGATGATGGAGAGGGTTTTCTGTATCCGCCAGATGGCAGGGCGTTTGACCATCAGTCTTGTGGCGTAAGTCCACTATGATTTTAAAATGGTATCGGCACCGGCTGCAGTATGCTGACACTACATACTGTATCTTGTCGGGTTGTTCGTCATTCGATACTGGGGCAGTTGTTTGGGAGTCTTTTCTACAGAGGGAGTGCCGGCAGGCTCTATTATCTTTTCGATAGATGGTCTGACCCTTGTATTGCTGTGCGGGGTCTGCGAGAAGGTTTCCTGCGCCTTTGAGGGGCCATCTTGGGTCGTAGTCGAGTAGATCGCTGATGAGGCGGGGAGCAGTCTTTCCTGGAGCCGCCATGGCTGTTAGCTGGTCTGCTGAGACTTAGATACGGGGGGGTGAGAGGAGTTATGTATAGCGGAGACAAACCTGGACCAGGAGGGATCCGGTGGTCGTCCATCACAGCTCTCGCGACGACATCAAACACCAGGACTGACTTCCGCCGTGTTCCGTCTGTCTAAACGTCTCCAGGGCCACCACGATCTTGGCCCACTTACAGGCGTCGGCGATCCTCCAGATACGGTCTGAGACGTTCAATTTCACGCCTCGGATTCTGCTCAAGAAATTGTTGAAATGTGGTGTTCAGTGATGATTAGGGAAGAGGTGAAGCTTCGAGACTCGCGTGTAACATTGGCTTAGGATACCAACTACAGATGAATCAGAGGGGGCATTTACGGGGCAAATGACGACGTGGCACTAGTAATAGAAGACTTGAACCTCGAGACACTGCATACATAATCTCGAAAGCATGTGAGCATACGCGCCTCGACGACCTGTGTTCGTCTGCCTAATATATCAGAGCTTTAGTTGTACAAGTGAGTTCCTTGAGGTATGTGCTACTAAACTCAGGCCCTCGACGTCTAACAGCACCCCTGCGCTACCAATAAACTAAACTGGATTTGCCGAGCTTCGTCTGAAAGCACCTCAACGACGTCTGTCCCATTGAAACGAATTGCAACCAAACACAGGTCAAAATGGCATTGGAGGACCATCAATACCATCCGCATGATGCTGTCAAGGCTGCTATCAACGGTACTTTGATCACAGGAGCTGCCGGTGGCCTGGTTTCCGCGATCCAAAACACATTAACGAAGAGAAATGTGAGCGCTTGGGGAGTATTCACAAGGACGGGGGGCACAATCGCAGTCTTTTGTATGCCATTGCGAGGTTTCGAAGAGCTATTGAGCTTGGGCTGATGCGTACTTAGCTGCCGTCGGAGGAACATACGAGTTCACGAGATTTGCGGCAGCCAACCTTCGAGAACGAGACGATAGCTTGAACACAGCGATTGGCGGCTTCCTGGCGGGCTCAGTGTTGGGTTTGAGATGTGAGTTGTCATTGTCCCAGGGCTTTCTGGTCTCTGGGCTAATTTTACTGTCAGTTGGCTCAACACCAGCCGTCCTCGGATTCGGTGCCCTCACAGCTGTCGTACTTGGAGCGTACGACTATACTGGTGGAGCCTTAACTGGACCAAAGAAGAATAGAGAGATGGATGAGTTCGAGCGGAAACAAGAATTGCGAAAAAACCGCCGCCGACCGATTGAGGAGACAATTTCAGAATTGGGAGAGGGAAGAGGTAATATTGGGAGAGCGTGCAATCGAGCGTCCGGCTAACACCTATCAACAGGAATCTATGGTCCAGGTTACGATGAACGAAGACGAGAGAGAATCAAGGAAAAGTACGGAATAGATGTTCCGGCAAAGTCATAGACCTCTCATTGCGTTGTTTTCCAAGAACGGCTTTTGCTGGTGTACATATGACTCTCCATTGGAATGGATTGTATTTCTTGTGATAGGCTTCGACTTCTGGACGTGATTCCTGCAACGGGGCTCGATTTCGACGAAGTTATGTTTGAGATGTGGGGAACAATAATTTGTCGAATAGAGGATGCAGATTTGGAAATCAGTCAAGGCACCCATTCTCATTTCCTGTGGGACAAATTGGTTGTTCAATCTTGCCGGCTGAGGATGTGAAGTGTTTGATAGCAGCGTTGGATGCTGACTACCCAGTCCTCCTTTTTCGAGTCGCCTCAATGATGGCAACTCTCCACTGTACTTCCTCTTTCACTACCTACTCTCCCTTGAAGGGCGATTTCTGTTATTCGAAATACCATTCCAGCTCCTCTCATGTTTCATAATACTTTGATAGTACCGCCCAGTTCCTCATTTTCTGCTTTGAATTGCCCAATCTTGAGAATGGGCCGTCTCGGAAGCACTAGGATTTGCAAGCAATTCGTGTCCCTGAGAACTCGGAGCATTTAGCATATTCTGTGCCCGGATACTCTCTGAAATACAGACATATCATTCTAGGGGTACACCCTCTCGATGGTCAATGTCATCATTTACTACAGCCACTGACTTGATATTTGCTAGCTTCTCCAATTCCATAACACGACGATATCATCAACTCGGAGGTTAAAATGCATGACCTCTCGTCACCATATACTACAATAGCTGCAGCGAGTTTTGCGTGTGCTTGAATCGTCACAGATCCGGAAATGGAATAAGAATCACGTGAAACACATCTTCGGCCAACTTGAATGTTTTCTTTGGCGCCTGCGACCCCGCATTGACCGAAACATGCTCACACGCTACCCCGCGCAAACAAATCAACAAGAGAAGGAGCTTGAAATCAGTCACCCGTCAACTAGCATATCTCTGCATATAAAGTGCTGTCACCAATCTCTCATCATCCCGCAGACAAGCTTCTTCAAGGACCCCACACAACTTTCTTGTTTGCAGAACCCTTTGCGGATCGTCGATCAGCTCCCTTCTGCCCACACCATCCCAGGTTCCTCACTGATCTGATCTCAAGTCCCTTGAGCGACTCCGCATTAGCTCTACCTCCCTTACACGAAGCCGCTGACGCCATCTCGCTGCATCGGGCAACCCATATGATCTACTAGCTCCGGGCTGGAGATAAAGACACCTCCATCTAAGAATCTCACTCTTTCCTTTCCTTCACAATGGGAGACAAGGCCAAGATGGAGAATCCCGTGACAAACTTCCACCAGAGTGCCATCCCAGACTCCCAGATCAAGGACAAGTTCTATCGATACTTCCAGCAGGAATGCACAGAACTGCAGGAGCAGATTGCCCACCTGGAGAATTACAGCTTCATCGGAGGAGAGAAGCAGGATGCTGTTGATCATGTCCTTTCTGGAATCAGTAGACTTGCAAACGATGTCTCAGACTCGTCAGCATTCGTACCAGCATATGACCAGCGAATTTATGCTCAGGTAAGTCCACTCTATATGTCTGCATTCGCCACTAACATTTCCAGGCCATCAAAGCTCTAGAAGAGAAGTTGCAGGAGGCGAGAGCCAAGTTTGCACCAAAGTCAAGATTTCAGTTCAAGAACAAGAACTCCTCCGCCATATCTATCAACGATGCAGCCGAGCTGGCAGCAGAGAAACGTCTCAAAGCACCAGGACTCAAGCCCGGTTTCATGTCGTCCACGGAATCTTCTATGGCTACAACTCCAGCAAATCTGATGACCCCTCCAAGTGAAGCAGATCCCAAGGATACACTTGGTGAACTTCCGTCGTTCCCCAAGAATTACAATGAAGAGATGGCCAGAGGAGTTCAAGGACCAATTCGAAAGCCAAGTTTCTCCCAAGCTACTAACGTCAACATATCAGGTCACAGCGGTCTCCATATCATTCTTCCCTCTTCTGCTTCCCGTGCTACTGCTTCTGGATCCTTAACCAAGCTCAACAGATGTATTGTGGATATGTCAGTACCAACAGCGACTAATGCTCCTTTTGCTGGACTTGCGTTGAAGAACATCAAGAACTCCCTAATCATTGCTGGACATGTTGCTGGAGCTGCCCATATTACCGGAGCTGAGGATAGTATCATTGTCGTGGCTTCCAGACAGGTTAGAATGCACGATTGCAAAAATGTGGATATCTATTTGCATTGTGCAAGCCGTCCTATTATTGAGGATTGCAACAATGTTCGCTTCTCCCAAATACCCGAGAACTACGTGAGCCATTCTTGTAAGAAGACTACAATATATGTTTACTAACATCAGCCAGATGACCGCATCAGAGGAGCCAATCCAAAACCACTGGGATCAAGTTGACGATTTCAAGTGGCTCAAGGCAGAGCATAGCCCAAACTGGAGCATCTTGCCGGAAGAGCAGAGACTCAAATCTGAGATTTGGACGAAGGTCGTCCCAGGTGGACCAGGAGTTGGACTTGAGGATATTTTCAAGAAAATTGGGCTCTCAGGTCGCTGATCCTCCACGGGCGGGAATGGGTTCGGAAAAGGAGTGTGCAAAATCGTTGAAGCGATGATATTCCCAAAGCAGACAGCAACATAGCGAAGGAGTTGAGGTCTTTCAATTGCCTTCGGTCTGTAAAAAGGGGTATCGGTTTTGTAATATCTAATACTCCGTGATCCCCCACTGATCATGTCTGCGGGCAGGAAGAATCTTTGGGCCTCTGAGATGTCCTTTCGCATGATGCATGTCTGCATCTTGATGTGCCTGCAACACCGGACTCGTCCTCAGAACCGCCAAGGTCTGTCAGCTTCGCCACAGCGTTCCCCCTTCTCTAGGCACGTGTTGTCCTCGAATATGATCCTCTTATTCATCCTCTCTCCTCAATCCTCCCCAGTCTCCATCAAATCCGGCCCTCCATCTCTTTCCCTCTGCTCCCTCTCCCTCTTGATCCTATCCCCCGTCTCCTTCAACTTCCTCAATGTCTCCCTCTGTTTCTCAATCCTCTCCTCAAGCATCCTCATCTCCCTCTCCTGCTGCGCAACACTCCTCTCCATATCCGGCAGACTCTTCACCTGCATCCTCGCCTTCTGTAACTTAGACTTAATATCATCCGCCGCAATCGGAATCTGATTGACCTGCAACGGTCCCGACCCGTTCATAATCTCCTTTATGTCTCTAGGTGTAGCTGCAGGCGCGGGAGGAGAGCCTGCGGTTGAAGCTCCATGCTGAGGCGGTTGCAGACGCGCGAGGATGGAGGTTATGACGGGGACGGTGTCGAGACATTCTGGTGATAGACCATCTGGGAGATTCGTGAGTGAGGGAGGTTGGGAGGAGGGAGATGTGGCCATAGTATCGTTCGTGATATTTGTGGGAAGATCAGCTGTTGGAAATATTTAATCGCGAGATGGCACGGTCCGATTAATGGAGTCTTGATTCGTAAATTGAATGTCCCTTGACTGGTGGTGTGATTGAGAGTGTTGATTGGGTGTTTTGAGAGCAAAACTAGGGTGGTTGCTTTATCGGGGCGATTGGGGGAGTCGTTTGGAGGGGCAGTTGGCGTGGGACGTCAGTCTTTGCTTTTTTGACCACCCCACTACGAGCTGCTTCTTGTCTCAACAAACACCTCTCTTTCTCTACCTAGGAAATCCCTCAGAAAATTTCTTCTTATTCATACATAAGCTTTGAAGCTTCACCCTGTCGTAAGTAATCCTCATTTCCTCAATTTATTTTGGTTTGATTACAGGACACCTAATATTGACTGATATAGCCTGTACGAAACACCGTTTCCTCGCCAAAATGGTCAAGGTCGACAATAAGGCAGTGCTAAGTACGTTCTCCTGATTCCACGTATCCTCAATTCAACATTCCTCCTTATGTATTCCCCGACCTGCCATTGTCCTTGATCTGCAAGGACATTCGCGATGGCTTCTCCCACACATACTCCTTCGACGACTCGACCAATTGTCTACGAAGAACAACCAGTCAAGCCAAAGCCAGATTATATCCTTGCTCTATTATATTGTTTGATGTACCTAGAACTTTCATGGCTAATAGTTATGATCTGGCGCAGTTGTTATTGACGGCTGGGGAATCCCCAGTGAGACCTCTCCTAAAGATGGAGATGCGATTGCTGCCGCCGAGACTCCGGTGATGGACGCTTTCCAGAAGAACGCTGATTGTTACACCGAACTCGAGGCCTCATCGTTGGCTGTTGGTCTTCCAGAGGGATTGATGGGTAACTCGGAAGTCGGGCATCTGAATATCGGTGCTGGACGTGTTGTGTGGCAGGATGTGGTCCGTATCGATCAGACGATCAAGAAGGGGGAGTTGAACAAGAATGATATTATTCTTAAGCACTTCAAGGCTGCCAAGGCGGGAACTGGACGTCTGCACTTGTGCGGATTGATTTCTGATGGTGGTGTTGTAAGTCGATATTTGAAGAGAGGGAAGGAATTCTGCTAATGGGATGCAGCACTCCAAGCAAGATCACCTCTATGCCCTCTTGAAGGTCGCTAAGGAACTCGAGATCCCCCACGTCTACATCCACTTCTTTGGCGATGGACGAGATACCGACCCCAAGTCAGGTGCTGGCTACATGCAAGATCTTCTGAAAAAGATTGAGGAAATTGGCACTGGTGAAGTTGCTACCGTTGTTGGAAGATACTATGCCATGGACCGTGATAAGCGTTGGGAGAGAATTCAGGTTGGATTGAACGCACTGTGTGTTGGTGACGGCGAGGCAAGCACCGATCCAGTTGCAACTATCAAGGAGAGATACTCAAAGGGCGAGGACGATGAGTTCCTGAAGCCCATCATTGTTGGCGGCAAGGAGGCCCGTATTCATGGTAAGCCGCCTCGCCCGGGCTTTGCCATTCGTTGTACCTCACTAATAGTTGGCAGACGGCGACGAGGTATTCTTCTTCAACTACCGATCCGATCGTGTCCGAGAAATTACCCAATTGCTCGGAGACGTCGACCGCTCGCCATTGGAAGACTTCCCCTACCCTAAGAATATCGTCCTCACCACCATGACCCAATACAAGCTCGACTATCCCTTCGAAATCGCCTTCAAGCCCCAGCACATGGGCAACGTCTTGGCCGAGACCCTCGGCACCCAAGGCGTCAACCAAGTCCACGTCGCCGAGACCGAGAAATACGCTCACGTAACATTCTTCTTCAACGGCGGTGTCGAGAAAGTCTTCCCTCTCGAGACAAGAGATGAAAGCCAGGATCTCGTCCCATCGAACAAGAGCGTTGCTACTTATGACAAGGCTCCTGAGATGAGCGCTATGGGTGTTGCGAAGCAAATGAGCAAGCGTATCTCAGAGGGCAAATTCGAGTTCGTCATGAACAACTTTGCTCCTCCGGATATGGTTGGTCATACTGGTGTTTATGAGGCTGCTATTGTTGGTGTTGCTACCACTGACAAGGCTATCGGCGAGATCTACGAGACTTGTAAGAAGGAGGGATATCTTCTCTTCATCACTTCTGATCACGGGTATGTCATTCTCCTCCAACTTTCCTCGTCTTAATTCTCCCTACTTTAAATAAAGAAGCCAACTAATTCCCTGTAGAAACGCCGAAGAAATGAAATTTGAAGACGGCAAACCAAAAACCTCCCACACAACCAACAAAGTCCCCTTCATCATGGCCAACGCTCCAAAGGGCTGGTCACTAAAGAAGACCGATGGTGTTCTCGGAGATGTCGCTCCTACGATCCTGGAAGCTATGGGCTTGAAGCAGCCTGAGGAAATGACTGGTCACAGTCTCCTTGTGAAGGGTTAGATCACCTTTGCGTGCCTTTGCATTGCGCTAAATTTGACCCTTTTTCAAATCGTGTTTTGCTTGACTTCGCTTTTCACATTGCCGACTGGACTCAATTTTCTCTGCTTTGATGATTTGAATTGTTGATACGCGTGCGAGCGAGTTGATAGAGAGAAAGTCGATGGCTAAATATGTCCTGCGGTAGGTAAAAAGCGAGCGCATGAAGAAGCGTAAATATGCGATGTTGAATTTGGCGTGAGAGGGTTGAGTATGCGATGGCAGCGAGGCGTGGGGAGTCGTGAGCTGTCTCGGGAATGGTAGAGAAGAGCTGGTTTCATTCCATCAATCAAGGCGAAGAATCAAGAGAATAGACTTGTATAGAAAAATGAATATACAACGACTTTTCCAACGTCGACAACGAAAGTTGAACTCAACGAATCCCAATATCAAATCACAAGTCGCTTTCCAAACCTAGACATTCACTGAATGTGCCGCCAGCAGAAAGGAAATAGTGGAGCAGAAACATAGAAGTTTCCGCTCTGGCTGTGGGACTTTCACTGGTAGAGAATTGACAATTCAATGTTCATATTTTGGAGGAAAAGCACTCACCAATGTACCGCACAGCTTGGGACAATTAACCTATCCGAATGTCCTCATTTTCGAGGAACATCAACCCCCCCAATGTCTCTCGGGACGAGGAACATTCAACACACGCCAACATCCCAAAAGGTTTAGAATACTTAAAGTGGGTAAACACTCCGCGATAAAACTAGCAAGTTCACGATTGGACACCTTGCAAAAGTTGATCCAGCATTCCAGATCTGCCAGAAAATCTAATCCGAAAGGTCGTATATAAATAGAGGAGACATTGAAGCATATTTTCATTTTATCGATCGCTAATTACATGCTTGCGTTGCAGCCTTGTATTAGACTTTACCAGAGTACAGTTAGTAATATGGCTCTGACCACGAAGTTCTCACGAGTCACAAGCAGGGACAATATCCTGGAATAAGAATGGCTATTGACAACTGGAACAATTGACCCTATGTCATTATATTGTCTCGTTAAAACGTTTGAGATCGAACATTTCTTCCTGAAAGAAACAAATGTTGCCAAACTCCACGCTTCAAGATCCTAAGAAGACCCACGCTGAGCTTGCGTCAAAACATAATGACATGAAGATTGGAACTACAAGCAAACTCTGAAAGCCCATATACCAAGTGTAAAATCCATAGCAATGACAATCTATTTTCGAGGTTTTCTACCTCCCACTAGTGGCCAACGACTTTCTTTACTCTCAGTGGCTGTCCATTCTTGCAAAAACGTTGGGGCTGCAACACCACCAGCCTTTGCAACAAGATCTATGCAAAGCAAGATCCGAGCATAAATTGGATCGTCTGGGTCTTCCGCCTTCGCCCTTTGGCTAGCTTCCAGGGCTAAGGCAATGACTCCTTTCCCAGCTGTGTCGCGCGCATGGACGTTCGCACCCTTGCTCAGTAAGAAGCTTGTTGCTGTCTTCTTACCAAGCTGCACAGCCATATGCAAAACTGATTCTCCTCGGTGATTTCGACGGTGAATACTAGCTCCTGAGTTCCATAGCTGGTATAGAAGTCTCTCTGTAGCCTCGTTGTCCTCATCATCGCGCTTATGGATAACAAATGCCATAAGCGGCGTATAGCCTTGTTTGTCGTAGTTATTCATATCTACCCCAGCCTGAAGAAGGTCCTGGAGATAGGCTTCTCTCTTCCCGACTTTTGTAGCGCTGTGCTCCTCACTGTCCTCTCGAGAAGGAACATCTGGCAGCGGTAAAGTTAACGAGACCTCTGCTAGGCAGTGCAAACCATTGCGGCCAGCCGCATCCTCTTGTTGACGTGAAGAGCATGCTCTCACAATAGTTCTCAGCAAATCAGCATGCCGTTCATAAGTCAATAAATCAGCAACCGTCTGGATAGCTGTTTGAGTACCATAATTCTGAAGAACTTGAACTTTGGGTTCAGGTGAGTCGACCCTCATGGAACCGTATGCGACTTCTGCCAAACTCCACACATTGCCTGGTCTTTGGAAAACTATGTGATCTTGCACTTCTTTAATTTGTGAATCCTCAACCCCAGCCTGTATCAATTGCCACGCAACGGTACAGCCAAAGCTATCTCGCGATAAGGGTAGTTCAATTTTGAGCGAGGGAAATTCTATGAGAATCTGTTCTAGAATGGACTTGTCCATCCAGGGTTGCATGAGTAGGTGAAAAGGTGTCTGGCCGAGGCAATCTCGCTGACTAAAATCGAAGAATTTACTCCGGAGAATCTCCAAAAGCATGAGAAAAATTGGAGTATCCTTCACTATCGACTCGTCTAAGAGATGGAAGAACGTTTCGCCTGCGCTGTTCCTAGCGTGGACATCTACTCCGTCCTTGATCAATTTGATGAGGTCGTACCCAGACTTTTTCAGTGCAGCAGCAATATGCAGTGCCGAGTTTCCAAATTCATCCTTGCGGTGTTGCTCTCTCAATGGTTCTTTTCTTGAATGCTCAAACTCGTTCACACTCGAGATGGACCTTTCGTCATTCTTGGTGCGCCAATAACTTTTGGAAAGTCTGACGCTCCCTTCTTGATGTTCGAGCTTGGATCGGTAACGTCGGAGGCCAATGTAATATGTTGTCGATAGGGTATAGGCAGCAAAGTCGCCAGGAAGAGGAAGTCGAACGTCACTGAACGATTGAGAAGTCTCAGACGCCTCGTTTTCGTCAATGCCGGCAAGAGGTCTGATTGCTTGGCCAAGATACGTTTGAGCGCCGGAAAAGGCCGTACTACCTCTGTTTGACATTCTCGATCCAGCGTGTGCTGATCCACTGGAGATAGTGAGATTTTGCAGAACCGACCAAACATCTTCTAAGCATGACTCTGATTTCTTTGCTGATAAGCGCTTTCCTAGGGCTCTGAAGCTGTGGATGCTAGATTGGACTGACTTCGGTCTTGACTTGGACATCGTTTCTGACACTGGGGCAAGCAAAGATGCCGGTAATTCATTCGGCAGATCATTTTCGCACATCGCCAGTGTTAAAGGTCTGCTATCGTTTTGCACGTCATGCAAGTCAATTTCAGAAGCAATGACAACATGGACAGTCGAGTCTGGCCGCTCGGGATGCTCAATATCCAAGCTATTGGCCGAACGTACAGAGCCTTCGCCGCACTCCAGTGAGGGAATATTGGACAGGGATGGGGAAGATTCCCCATTTCGTGCCTCGGGATCTTCTTGCAAGAAAAGTGGCCTTTGAGGATTATTGTCTTCAGCCCAGGCCCTTGGCACGGGTCCTACTAACTTCATCACGGGAAGATCTGGATTCTCGAGGCATTCGTCCTCATCCTTCCCTTGATAGTCAGCAAAACCTGCTGTGCCCATATGAAGGAGGGCCTCGAGCTCTTTGACATCCTCGGTGTCGAGAAATCCTTGCTCGTACCAATCGTACGAATCGTTGTGATTGAATTGCGGTGACTGGCTTACTGACTCCTGCGCGAAGAAAGCTGGCAGAGAGGTTGATTGATCTGCAAGATACAACTCTGGCTCAATTAATCCTTTATCCTTGGCCGAGTTGATCCCAGATAGAGTGTGTCCTCCTGCCTCGCTCCGTACCAGACGTGCCTCATTAGAAGACTTCAGAGCACGGCATTCCCGTATGAGACGCAGTCTAGTCTTTCGTAGACCTTTATTCCCACGGAGAACTCTAGGGTCACTGCCAAGTAAGGTGCTGAGTTGCATCTGAACATCTCGGATCCTTCAATGTATCATTAGCATCATCCTCAACGTCTTTCTGCTGGAACTTACTTTGGTGAGAAGCCCTTCGCTCGTAGCACCTTGATAATCTCGTCATTTGTCAACTCCGTCATCAAGTACAATCGTACCAGCTTCCGCGACCGTGATGGTGTCCACCCATTGCGTGGCCGTCCTTTATTTATCTTCCGCTTCTTTCCAACTTCGCCTGTCCCACCTTGCAAGATAGTCCGTCGTTTGCGTTTATTGTTCAGCTTTCGTTTCGTTAGTGCAGCAGGTGTCTGGTCCAGGATAGTCCCAAGACGTGGAGTAGGGCCATGGCCGCTCTTGATGCCATCTGTACTGAAGTTATTGCCCTCCTTCTTGGTCCTCGTAGAGTCGAAGTTGAACTCCAACTCCTCATGCTTGGGTCCTTCAACATCGCCGTCAATCTTCAGATGTCGAGATGCTTGCTCCCACCAAGCTACCGATCCCGGATCTTGAGATATGTCAATGGTCGCCTTATCCATGCTGAATGGTGTCGTCAAATGCACTTGGTCGGAAGTATCGAGCCCTTCAGCCTAGAAGCCAGGGCCTTGCAGATGATCACGGCGGTATGTGCGACGGTTTGGTGACGGCAGACCGTTTCTCGAGCCGAGCAAGCATTGTATCAAGGTTGAAGAAGGTCGAACAGTCTCTTAACAATAGGGTAGGCATGGCAAGGGATGCGAACCACGCAAGGCTGACAGGCGTCGAAGTGCAAGAAATCAGCTCGGGAGCTGTGGCTGCAGTCTGGGCAAAGCCCTCTTGTTGTTTCGCACCTTCCTCTTTGGGCTCTAGTCAGGAACAAGCAAAATGGACCCACATCGTGCGAATCACCTCCTTGAGCTCGAACAGAGCCTCATCCATATCAAACATTTTCAGTCTCGTCATCAAGTGATGACTGGATTTCCTTGAATCCATGATGAGGCTGAGACAAACGTCCTCGAATGAACGCCTGCCACGGATTTGGAGCCGCTTGAGGAGAGGTTGGGAAACGCGAAATTTGGGGACTTCTTGCATATTTATTTGCATTACTAGCTCTCATAAGGCGGAACAGGGCAGGCTTGGCTGTTGGACAGTTTCCACACACTAGTGATATCATGTGTGCTCAAAACCTCGAAGCCCCCTATCCTTGCAGCTGACCAATCAGAATTGAAAACATCAATACCGAGGACGAACACGTCAACACTTGAATTGGTATGACTTCTTGCACTTAACTTTCGTCTGATTTTGAAATAGAAAGCTGCGCAACCGGCTGATATAGTTTCAAAGGAAAGAGGCAAAAAGCGGACATGGGTTCTGCTATATATAATCCAGATCTCAATCACGAGTGAAGCAAAGCCACAAGACATCACCAGAGTTGAAATCCATTCATTTCTGCGTCACCCAGCATGCTATGCATAGTATCTCAATTACCCAAACCAATCTATCAATCTAATCCATCAAGATCCATCAAGTTGAATCTATTCCAACAATCTCTCCCATGCCGAATTCATCTACTCATTTCTCATCAGTCATCCCTCACTCCATGCCATGAAACCTAACTCAGATCCATCTTCTCCGCCTTCCCATCATCCCCATCGTCTTCATCTTCAACCTCCCTCTTCGTGCTCTCAGGTTTTCGCATCAACCACGCCATCATACCCCATATCAACCCCATAGCCTCAACCCGGTCCTTGCCCAGATACATGTCAAACCACCTACTCCTCCACATCTTCACTCCCTCCCACTCCTGCTCTCCTCCCTCTAGAACCCTCAACAAACTCTCCGGAATCCTCGCTCTCACCACACAGATATGATGATTCAACGCACTGACGAGAAAAACATCGTCGTAACCAACACCTGTGACTTTGCCGATTGACATGTACCTCGCTTTCCGATCCCAAGTCGGCCCTGGTTGGTTCATCTTCCGATAATTCTCATAGATAGGTAGGCTTCCTCCTTCCTTGACTTTCTTACTCCGCTTATTAGGACTCGGTCCATTGATACCCCCAATCTGTCTCTTCACCTCACTCGCCACTGTCGGCTTCTCTGCTTTCTCCATCCCAAGTTCATTGATTGGCAGCTTTTCGGGAACAGATCCAGATCCAGACAGTTCGTCGAGTTTATCGCCTTCTCTACCGATTGGACCGCCGGGACCGCCCCCCCAGCGAGGAGTGGTAGTCCACCATTTGCCTTCCCCGAACCTCTTCTCTGTCTTGTGTTCTCGAGCTCGTTGTTGAGCCGTCAAAAGAACAGCAACTGTCTCCCTCGCAAGATCTAGCCACTCCTCTGCTTCTGTAGAAAATGTTGTACTAGCTCGCGAACTCAACGCCGCTACCGGTCCCTCAACTACTCCAGCTCTGGCAAGTGCTCTTTCCTGAGGAGTCCTGTAGATGAATGTAACAGAGGAGTTGAAGTATGATGGCGGCTTAGCCTCTGATTTCGGAGTCAGATGTAAACGAGGCTCGGTCCTAGGAAAAGAAACGTTGCAGCCGAAATCATAGGCAACGAGCTTTACGAACGCGGTGAGAAGGTTTTGTCTGTAGTCTGGTGGAAGCTGGGAGCCTGTCCCCGTGCGGACGTGGGTTTGGAGATGGTATGGGACTTCATCTTTCTTTTCTTCCTCGGAGCTTGTCTCTTCTGGTGGCTCGGGCTTTGGAGGTAATGAGGTATCGGGCCAGTATCCAGAGAAGAATTCTAGGTTCTTGTAGAATTCGTAGGCGTTTCCTAGACGAGCGGCTGTTTCGCCAGCTGGGGCTGCAATGCGGCGGATGGTGCGGAAGGCGGCAGTGTTGTCGATTAGGAGCTCTTTTTGACGCTCTCGATAGGTCTGGACGCCGGGGGAGAGGTTGCCGTTGTTGAGTGGTTTTCGGGTCTTCTCGTTTGCTTCTAGTAGGTCTTCATGAGGGACGGCATTCCAGTCTTCGATTGGGGGTAAGAAACGAGCATCTGGGATGAGGTCTTCAGGAGAAGCATCAGGTATCACGTGAAGTCTGAGTGCTTCAAAGTGAGAGGGCCTAATATCAGCTGGTCTGTGGATCGTTTGTAGCAAGGCGACCAATGAGCCGGCATCTACTATAGGAGGCTTGTCTTCCGTCTTTGGGAAACATTGTGGAAACTTGACTGGTGTCGGTGGGAGTATCTTCCTTGGCGTTCCGTCGTTTGAGGGTTGGACTGCACCTGTTTATGAGGACACGTGAGACCAGGGACTTTGAAGATGAACGTGCTCAAAAGGTATACCAAGCCTTTTGAATGGCAAAAAGAAATGTATGTGAGACATAACAGAGCTAGCAGGTGGCTTGATTGGGATGACAACTTTGACTGCCGTCTGATCATTGCTTCAGATGGTTCGACAACGGTCCGCATGAGGAACAGTCATGGGAAGATCTGCTTTATGCTCCTCAAGCATCCGAGAACAAGCTCTCGCACGCACGGTGACATCTCTGTTTTGATCTCGATAATTGAGGGTGGTTGGAGAGAGCAGATCGAGCCAACAGAAGGAGAGCGGTTTCGGTGACTGACCTATCTGTGAGATACCTGCAAACATCTTTAATCCCTAATCTCCTCCACCTTCTGACGCAATTATGCTGATAGAAAGCGCTAGTAGCATGGAAGCTATACCATCAGTGTTAAATTTATTCTAGACGTCGTGCTGTGTGAGTCTCCAAGGTGGTAAGATCATGAATCGAGCGCTGGTTGTCGTTACCAGACGTGGTTGTTGGAGATAGTGAATGGTGAGGTCGGATAAAGTTGATGCAGGAGCCGAGTGCATCAAATGTGGCAGCCCGCAGATCATGGTCCATGCACTTCGTGCATCTGTCATCTTTTTGTTGTGATTCTCCCAGCATCATGAAGGCATTCGGGCGTCGAGAAGCCGGCCATCAATGAATGCATCAGTGCTCACTCGGTGTCGATGTGGGAGGTGGACATTGTTGTTGTTGCTGTCGTGGAAGAACGTTACCCAAGGGCTCGCCGCTTCGAAGATCCGATAATGGCACGAATCCTGAAATCTTCACACAATTGCAATCGAAATACAACTTCGGATGCAGTCTAAGCTGCACGTCAAGAACGTCCCCCGATATGCATATCAAAGCTCTCTTGGTTGTTGCTTGTCAAAAGTCACGATGGTCAAACGGGTTCAAGAACAACTGATCTTCACAAAAGTTTTGACCATTCCCAGTCTGCGTTGTGGAAACGAAGTTTAACCTTAAGGTTATCTGCTCAAGTGTTTTAGAGAAGTTAGACATCTACGGTACATGGAAAAGCTACGGAACGTGGCGTTTGGGGTGTCACCTGTGTGCGTCTGATGGTTGAAGGCTGACACTAGGAACAGAGCTTCTTCTAGTCTCGTTGCTTTTGCTTCGGACTTGTGATCTCGTTGCATAGCTGCCGTTAGCTGCAGGAACCGGAACAGTTTGTACCTCAAACAACTGGTAAGAGGAGAAACATGGCCCGCGGAGGCAACATTCTTCTGTTGAAAGGTCTTTCATGGGGTACGGACATTCAAGGCTGAAGTATTCAGGAATTCTGTTGGTGGAGCGCAATATACAAGGCGATGCACGGTTTCGATATCAGATTCCTCTATGCCGCTCTTCGAAAATCCCGTGGAGTACACAATAGAGTTTGTGAAGCATAGTCTGGACTGTCTGACGGTGGCCACCGCGGCTGGGAGCAGGTGGCGTTCAATATAAATTTCCAAACAGCGGTCCGAGTGTTGTAACGGAGGTGGAGTTCATCCTCTGTTGTCCAGCAACAGTCTGACGAGAGAAAGTCTTGGTTGTCCGCTGCAACTGTCCGTTTCCAAGACTTCACAGCCCAGACGGCGTCGCTGGGCAACGATTTATACCGGAGGGTGTGCTCTTTTAATGCTCTACGCTGGTAAGTCTGAAATAATCTTTAAATGCCAAGTCGAGCGTGCCCTCGAAATGTGGCTCGTCCAGCCTAACCTCATTCAAGTATGGTTACCCCTCCTCAAGCGAACTGTCAAACTAAACATCTGCACCCATCTCGTCCTTCTCTTCCGGATCTCCATATTCTCCTTGATATCAAAAGATACTTCTTACACATCCCTACATATCGAGTCACATCAACCCTTTAATTCTCCTATGCCATTGATACCGACTTGCTCAATTCAGGTCCAATGCACACCCAAATGCTCAAGCGAGCGCATACCCTGGCGGCCATCGTGCTTCACACAAGGTTTCAGCATGGGGCGCCTGTAACGTATAGAAAACCCCTCCTCTAGCCATACCCTGTCTCACATCCTCTTCACTTATTGACCATCACCCACTCCATACTCATGCTAGAACACTGGTGTTTGAGGAGGGGAGATTATGGTTTCTATCCACCGTCAGCACTCCACTGTACCCTAATACTGAATTTTGTTCTTCTTCCTTTCGCAAACATCATCGCCGTTATGGTGGATATCTCGAATTGATGGCCTAGGAGCCTCTATGATCTGTATTATTGAAGCTTGTTGATTGAATTGTACATTCTTTGCAGCGACTGGTGTCGCTTTTCATTTTCATCATGTCCCTGCCGGCAGGATTTTCCTTCACTTCGATAGATGGCCTGCGTTGTACAGCAGTGCCACGATCAGCGACAACTTTACCTGCGAGTTTAGCAACATTACCAGCAGCGACGCCGAGTACGACTTCGACGACATCTACGACGACATCCACTTCCGCATCCGTCGCCGATGCTCAGCCCAATGCCGCAGGCGCTTCAGCAACCTCGACGACAGCTGCGCAGGTGGCATCGACATCAATAGTTAGCACACCAGTTGCTTCGTTTATCACTAGTACGTCTGCTGTGGTTCTTAGCACTTCCACAACGAGTGCGATTTCGAGTGCCTCCGCGATACCAGCGTCGAGGAAGACGACCCCTACAACGTCATCGAGCACCGCAGTTGCGATTGCTCTGAGTGAAGTATCTGCTTCACCAACGGCGGTTTCAGGAAGTAATAGCGACAACGGATTTGTTATCCCTTCGAAGACGACCGCCATCTCTTCTTCCTCATTAGCATCTACCGCGCGTCCTGAAGAATCGTCAGCTGCGTCTGGAATCTCTTCTAACCCTCAACTCACAGCTGCGCCTGTTGTCGGTGGAGTTGTAGGCTCCATGGCTTTGATAGCAATAATTGCTCTGATATTCTACTTCTTTCGAAAGAAAAGGAGAGGCAGAGAATCACTCCTCACTCCCCTCACAACTGGGCGCCGAAGCTCATTTTACGACGCGGACGCTGCTTCCGTAGGACCATCAGGCAGAGGAGGAAGGTGGAGATCAGAGGTCGGCTATCAAACCGACAGGTTACGGAATGTTGGATCTGGCATCAAGGCCGGCATTGTGGGATTAGGAGCTTTGTTGAAGTCGAAGGTTGGAGGAGCCAGAAGCGATACACCTAGTGTCAACCTCAACAGAGGAAATTCGCAGTTCATGGATGGACCGATTCCACAACACAGCCGCAACAATTCGGTGCTCTCACAAACAGAGAAGCCGTCGATAAAAGACCGAGCTGCAGAATGGTGGGAGCGCTTTGGAGAGAAAGTCAGCTTTGCCTGGCGAATGCGGATGGGCACCAAGGAGCCAGAGGATCCATTCGCTGCAGCACGCAGCATGAGCGAGAAACAAGCCGCTTCCAAGGTGGGAAATCCACCCGACTTCTCTCAACTCCTCCGCATGGACGATCGAGACCTCCAACTCCAAGCCGAGCGTCGCCGAATGTCTTTAGCCGGCAACACCAACTCACTCCCCCAACTCGGGAGTCTTGGTCTGAATTTCGCATCAGTAGGAGACGACCCGTTCGCCGACCCAGTGAAACCAGGCTGGAAGCCACCACCATCCACAAACCCTGCCAGCAACCCCTTCGCTGACCCGGCTACCTCTCGCAACAATCCATTCGCCGACCCTCCCACTCGTCCCGGAAACACTGTCCCCAAAGCGAACACCTACATCACCGACATCCGTCGCTCACGTGGCCAGTCAATCGACAACACCACCTCCAACAACCCAACCTTCATATACCGACCTCCATCCACCGCTATCGGTTCCCGCTACCCCTCTTCTATCGCTCCTAGCCGAGATTCGTACCGAGACACAGTCTTTAGTTCCTTCTCAGCCAATGTTAGAAAAGGAAAAGGTCGATCTGACCCCTTCGATCTCGAGCGTCCTGAGCTCTGGAAACCTAAAGACACGAATTCTGGAGCCAGGTATCCCTCTCCCTTAAACACAAACACCAACGCTAAGGGCGGTCCCATCGGCCCTCCCTCTACTAACTCAAGAGTCATCAGCACTGGCTCTTTGAGCAAATACAGCAGCGGCGTCTCACTCGGAGAATGGGGAGACCCAGGACCTGATCTCGGACCAGGGAGTGGGAGCTCGAGTATGAGAGGGAACGCAAGCTCGAATGGCAGCGGGGATTTCAGTGCAGCCGCGAGAGGATATTATGGTGAGACTACTATGGGGAGTGATGGGGAATGGGATAAGGAAAGGGCGAAGAATAATGTTAGTCCCTTGAGTAGGACGAGTAGTAAGGGTGGGGTGGGGAAGGCGATGTGACCTTGGTGATTTCCCGGGGCTGGGATGATTGTCTTCAATGATCATATGAGGAGAATGGAGATGAGGACGCCGAGCCAAGAGAGATGGAGTCGAGAGGAACGAAAGGCATGGATGATGCAAGTGGAGGATCATAATAAGCATGATCAGTTCAAAGACATACTTACTTGGTTCGGCATGGTGGACGTTGGGTTGAAGGAACAGAAAGTAGGTTATGGGAATGGGCCAAGGAACGGATGAAAGGGGACAGGCGTTTTGTGCATCGTGTTTCGATCATGTCATTCGTTGGACAAGATATCCGGAAAATACCAGGCGGAAGGAAGGGAAAGAAGTTCATTTTTCGGTTGAATGATCTACATCGAGTTGACAGAGTTCGTCTCATCTCTTTCAATACTCGAGGGATGAAATAGCCAAAAGGAGAGTTGAGATCATTACATACAATTACTTAGTGTTAGTATCTAGGCAGCAAGTCGACTGCAAGCGAGCGAGTTTAGAAGAAAGTCAAGCCACAACTCCATTGTATGTTACATTCAAGTCTGGAACTCGGTTTGAAGAAGAATTGTTCCTTCACATCTTATGCGACATTTAGGATGTTCTACCTCCTTTCGCACCGGTTCAGTGTCTCTCCTCCCTCACTATTCCTCCCCTGCTCATTATTTCTCAGCCTTTTTTTCATCTTTCCATTTTTGCTCCTCGTCGACAAACTCAACGACATTCCCGTTATTGACTTCGGAGGCTGTTTTTGTCGCATCGCTCTTTTCTAGCCCCGTCACCGAGAGGACGTACGCAATGGATATGTTCACTTGTTCGCAAAGCTAACATATCACCAGGGAAGTCCACTGTGCTGATTACCGAAATTTTCTTCCCTTCTGGGCATAACTTGCATGTTATTGTCGTGAACTTTTTGCATTTGCTCCGTCAATGTTGCACGCGATATGACTAGGCTTGTTTGAGGTCGGGATGCTGGGCACTTCAATCTTTGATAGATGCGTGAGTATATCTATCTATTTAAAATTCCCGAAATGGCCAGGCCCCCCAATAGATACACTCCTTACTTTAGGCGAACTTGCAAACTCATCTTCTTTTAAAGTGTTTTTCAAGACACACTTGTGGACTTATTAAGCATTATGCTCATTGAAAGTCGTCCACATGATAAGCGTGAGGCTACTCAAGTCATTCTGATACATCTTGAGCATATTTTAATATCGTTTAACGTCATCCAGGGAGCATTGCACTGCAGACGAATCAGAAAGACTCAACTTGTTGCTCAAGTGAGACAATATTGTTGGCCTTTCCTTGGCCGACTTCGCAGCTGCTGGCTCGGCACATGGCCCGATTGTTTGTTTGACTACATTTTTCTAAATTTCTCGTCGAGATTTGAAACATGAGCAACTGTGTCTATTTCTCGTGATTTTCAGGCAGGTGGCTGGCTTCTTATTCATTTTCGCAGCGACATCGTTTCAAGCTGATCGTTGGGCTATGCGTCCAAAATAGCCTCTTCTCCGAGTCACTAGCCAATCAGGCACATATATAGCAGCTATCACTTCTTGCACTTGAACCGCGATTTTTCAGCCACGCAGCCTTACGGTTCGCCTCATTCGCAATAAGGACTTTGAATTTAGAAAAGCCGACGTCTCCCTCCTCTATCATGACTCAATACCAATTTTCTTCTAAAGCTGAAATAGTTCTGCTGAATTGATGCGCCTGCTGTTATCAACACGTCGGTCAGATTGTAGCACATAATTTACATCTTTTGCCCCGACCTGACAGCCTTGCGCTTGGAATGATGGACTCTTTAGCCGCCGACTACTCCCAAGCGACCTTCACTTTCACGTACCCTCTACCATCACCCCAGACAGTCGGAGTAGATGAAAAGAACGAAACGCGATGCGTCCAGGAACAGCCCAG
Organism: Acephala macrosclerotiorum; assembly: GCA_014904845.1. NCBI lineage: Eukaryota > Fungi > Ascomycota > Leotiomycetes > Helotiales > Mollisiaceae > Acephala > Acephala macrosclerotiorum. Next base: position 158,071 of record MU119205.1, on the reverse strand, counting down.
CTTTTTCGGCATAGGAATAGATGGCAATGTCGACACCAAGGAGTTCACGACCAGCCCATACGAGGCATCGCTACTAACAGTAGAGGGTCAGAACACGACAAAGACCAAGCGCAAACGTTCGAACTGTCCTCAAGATGGTGGGAGCAAAGCCGCCACCAGCAATAAGAGGAGAAAGACTATGGGAAGGCCGAACAACGATTGGACGCCCTCTCGCTCACGGAAGTTGGTCAGACTATACTTGATGACCGACCTGACCATCGAAGAGATTATTAGAGTGCTCCGGGCGAAGGACTTCGCTCCATGGTAAGTGGCCGATAACACCATGAAGGGTGTGCTAATGCTAATGCTAGCTTGTAGCAAGCGAGATGCTCAGAATCAACTCAGTCTCCTCCTTCAAAGTCGGCCGAATCAAATTCGTGGACGAAAGGTTCTGACAAAGTCTAGGCTTCGTCTTCTACGAGAGTGTCGTGAAACGCACCATGGCAAGCAGCAACAAGGGGCTTCTGAGGACCAAATAATTCAAATGTTGCCGTTCAGTGAAGGCGTCACTGGACCTAGATGTGAGGAATTTAATCAACCAATGTTCGGACAGACCTGGTGCCTGAATCGAATACTAGACCCGGAGGGGTTCGCTTCCGTGAAGAAGAAAGGCAGTCGAGAAGGGATATCTTTCGACTTGGTAAACTTCGAGTGTTACGAGAAGATCTGGGATTTTCCGACATGGGCCTTGGACGACAGTCCCGTTGAAGCTCTTTGCGACACAGGAAGTCTACCGTCGGTGCAAATCATAGAAGCCTCCCAAGGCCAAGGCGAACTTTCTCCGTCCATTAACGATGTCCCTTCTTTTCAATCAGATCGAGAGTCGTTGCTTTCAGCGATATCTTCATTTCAGTCGCCTGATGTAGTATCCAGAACACCTAGCCAGCAAGGTCCAAACACCAAAACCAGTGTCGATTTCAAGAACAACCTAAACAAAACTCAATGGAATGAACCGCTCTCACTCGTAACGAAGCCAGACAATCTCAGGAGGAGTTTGCCCTCTCACGTCTCTCCTAGCTCAGAAACAACTATGACTTCGAGGCCAAAATCATTCCAGTCCAGCGTTCATAGCATAAGAGCATTGCAACGCCGATTGACATCGAGATCAGAGTCCTGCTTGGGGGATGTCTGGTCAGTCATGCAGAATCTGACAATATCTGGCTCTTCGACAAATGAGCATCCAAGCCTTTCCCGCAAAGGCAGTACTGCCTTCTCCACAATACAGGCTAGCTTCATGCATAAGCCTAGCGGCATGGAAGAGATTCCCAAGGACCGACCATCGACTTCTTCGGATCCAACAAATGAGCACCGAGTAGACCTTCCCGGCAACCTCGTAGCCTGTGCGATGGCAGCCACTGAGTCTCTTCAACGTGTCCAACCTCAACCTGACCAATACAACCGAGCTCTAGGGCGTCTCAAGAATCTTCGAGGGCCCAAGGTGGTTTCTCAAATCACTGAGTCTGCCGAGTCTCACGAGAGCTTCGCCTTACATACAAACTTAGTTGCGGCTATCAACAATACTTCTCATGAAGGACCATACAGTGATATCGATGATTACAATCTTGATCGTACAGATTGTTTTGGAAACTCGGTGCTTCATATTGCCGCCTCACTGGGAAAGCCTGTAGGACTACTATTGTTCTATTTGATTAAGGACGGCACAAATGTACACGCAACAAACAGAGCGGGGGAAACCTTTCTTCACCTCCTACCTACTTCCATCATCGCCACCATCGAGGCAAACGGTCATTTCTCTTCGCTGCTCAATATGCTCCAATACAATTGGTTCGATTTTCATCAACGAGACTGTCTGGGGCGAACAAGTCTCCATCGACTCTTGCAACCTGGGCTGGACAAAGCAAGCATCGACCGGATCATAGCCCAGCTGTCCTCATTGAAGGTCCCCATTCCAACATGCCGCGACAGCTCTGGCTACACAATCCAGTCACAATTGACACTGGCTGGCATCTCAGAAAAGCGAATCAAGTCCTTGTTCGAAAGGAAACATAAGCTGCCAGTTTCTCCGAACTATGCTCAAACTGCCATCGAGACTGTCGCGGATCTACTGATCTATGAGCGACAGGCGGATCTACTAAGAACCGTCAGGAGAGCTTGGTCGTATCCTCAGTACGAGGACCAGGATGGCCGCAATGGGTTGCATTGCTTGGCTGAAGTCTCTTTCGCTTTGCCTCGTCCGGACCAGCCACCTGACGAAAACGTCCACAAAATCGACAGTGAAAGGCGTCAAGAAGAACTGCAGGCACTTTTAGATGCTGGAGTAGACATTGATAATTATGACAAAGAAGGGTCAACACCCCTCATGGCTTTCATCATCCATAGTCGAGACGGCGAAGACGACGAGATGACTGAGAAATTGCTCTCGAAACTCTGCGGAGCAGGTGCTGATGTCAATCGCAGAGATCGCCAGGGGCAAGCCGCTCTGCATATCGCGGTTAAGCTAGGTAAGAAAATTGCTACAGGTGTTTTGTTAAGGTGGGGTGCAAACATTCACGCTCGTGACGGAGAGAAAAGAGGAGTCATTGCTTTAGGAGCGGAGTATAGTAAGAAGGCTAAGCGTGGTGATCTTCTATATGCGCAAATAATGCTGTGTATTGATCAGGTTGTGAGATGTGATGGTGTTGCTGCTCCGACTTTCCTTCAAGAATGGGGACCTGGGAGGGTACCACAGGAGACTAAGGGTAGTCGCTGGGATGCAGTACGGAAAAAGATCTCTCTCTAAATTGAGCGGCATCGAGTTTGAGAGCACGTGAATGTTTTCGTAACCGTAGTCAGCAACTATTGCACACAGCCCCAGCGAGTAGTAGAGGTAATTGCATACTGCGAGCGATTGATACCAAGATTTAGACCAGGACAGTGTATAGTTTCCAAAGAGTTCGGGGATTGTGGCGGTATAGACTAGTTTTGTAGAATGCGAGTTAGTAGCTAAGAATGAAGATTGATGAGAACTCACTTTCCTTCTTCGGTAATAAGTAGTATTTCTGCTCTGAATATTGCAAGTGTCTGTCGTCCGCTTTCAAAATTTGAGAAGGACACAGCAGACACCGAGCCCAGTGCAACACAGGCCAGCGTACAAATGCTCTCCTTAACTGTGGAGTGCGTTCTGAACAAAATTTTGAAACAACACAAATGCGTCCGGGATTTTTTGCTTCAACAGGACGATTTCCGCATGAGACTGATGCAATGTGACAGTGGAAGTGAACGGATATTGAATACATATCCAGCGTCCAGTGACAGTAATGTGTGCGGCATGTTTCGAAGGAGCCCCGGAAATGTTGCAACCTATAAATGATGTGAAGCCACGTTCCAGAGTTCCTTAGACGAAAAGCAATATTAACGCGCCATTAAAGACAGAATGATTGAGGCGATGGTAACTGTTCATAGACAGGATTTGATCATTGGACAATTGCCAAATGTCTCGTACCGCTTGAACGAGCCAATACGAGCCTGCCTCGATGTCACAGAGGTGGAGTTCAATACGAGCCAGACCTGGCTGACAAGCAAAATGATTCCAAAGCTGACTTCCTCCTGGATGGGGGCGGTGATGAGAATTTGGCTATTCTCTGTAGATGTAAGGGTTAAGATGACGCCAAAGCTTATTTCAATCGTTATGTCATGATCTCCAGATCTCGCATGCTGACTGTCAGGCAGACTCGGAAGGAATGAAGCGTTGGGAGTAACATTGTGGACGTAGTGGTCCTCAACATCGACTTGATGTGTACTAGACCCGACGTTGAAGGATCGTGTCTATGTCGATGGATCATTGGCTCAGCCCGACTTGATGCTGACTGTCAGAGGAGGCTGCTTGAATTTAAGCATAACGTTTAGGATGACGTCCCTGTCGTTCATGAGCATGCAATTGGATGCTATTTTGAACCACGTAGAGCTTTAAGCCTTGCATGAACAGGGCTGAAGGCTGTTTTCTCAGTCGTCAGTCTGCAAGGGCAGCTATGATCACCATGATCCGTGCAGCTTGGTTCAGGAGCTATTGTGCATCAAAGGTATGATCAGGTCCTCGAAAATGTAGAGGCGTCTCGAAACGAAGCTGATTAACGTCGACTCCGAATTGACGATAAATGAATAGATCTTTCTGGGTAATGTGCTTCGTGGTCGCACAGGTGATGCACATAGCCACAGTCTTGCATGATATCGGCGAAGAGATCTATGATGATATCAGCAAGCAAGATCTCTAGTTAGAGCATTGACCACTTCGTTGAAGCGAAACTAGTAACGGCGGATCAGCGATGCAACCGAAGCCTTTTGATCCTTCGGTCCTACTCAAGAAAGCTTCCATGATGGGGACGAATTCCGACAGAGGTAGCTCCTCTGGATGGCTGAGAGATCGGCATGTCCTCAATTGGTTCTGATGGGGCAGCAGCAATGAAAATATGGAGCTCTTGCATGTGAACTGGCCAGTGAAGCAGTTCTGACGGGGTTGGCGACCAACTGAGCGTGTCGTTCCGCCATCCTTAACGTGGGGAACTGGGGCTGTCTTCGCGTTACCGTTGCTTCGAAGCTTCCAATTCGACGGCCATGGTTGAATAGGGGAGAAAGAGGCTGCATACTGCGGTGTGGGTCGACATGTGGCTAGTCTGAGACAAAGCATGCGGCTATCCAGCGTGTCCAGTAACGTTGCAACATTTTTCTCTGGCAGAGGTGTTGTTGTTCTGAATGTGGCTAAAAGCATGCTGCTACAGTGGCTCTCCGGCACCTTGCCGAATGAGACGTAGTGCGTGCCCTCCCCCTATCACAACGACTCGCCTAAGAGCTTCATGCAAGCCAATGCTGCTGCCATGGGCTCGACGCAAGCCACAAAAGTAAACCTTTCGGACACTCCGTTAGAACTCTAAAATTCTGTCCTCAGACTCCGGACTTCACTGATGCGTTTTGTACCCAAGCAAGTCGTCGATTTTAATTTGCCGAGGAGAGGTCTTGGGCGAATATGAGCTCACATCCGCTGGGCTTGCGTGGCCATTCCAGTCCTCGAATCGCGCGAGTGGGTTATTGAAGCCCCTTGGACAAGGGCAGATTTGGTTGCGTTGCGTTCCGTGACCCAGAGAATATACTCCCAATAGACAGTTCTGCCCTGCTTTCTTCGCCGATTCTCCGCCGGAAATTAAACTCCTGAGATGCCTATTGAACGAAACTATTGTGCGATCGGAAAGATATGCCCAGCCTTCAGACAAGACGCTGATGCAATATGCCTACTGATTGCTGAGACTTCTGACCTCACGATGCGTCCTGGACAGTGCGTATGCTGGTAACATACAACTGTAGCTGTGTGTATGCTGCTAAGCCCCCATCACTAAGACTGCAAGAAGGAAGACGACATATCTCAGCAGGTGCAGTCGAAGCGTGCAAGACTACGAGTAGTCCGTGTCGTGTAGGGTTGACCTGGGGCGTGACATGACAGCACGTTGATACCGCGGACTTGGATCCTAAGTCTCAAAAGGCAAGTGCCAGCGAGGGGAATGAAGCTATAATGCAGTCTAGTCTAGTAGATACTAGAAACTTCGTGGGAAACTCGTGCTTGAAGTCTATCTAGGTTTAGTCGTTCTTGGCCGGCAAAATGACCTGACGGGATTCTGGTTGGATGGCACGCTGTGGAGCGTGCCGCGATGCGTACCAGAGTATTGGAATTGGTTGTCGATGATCCTTGTGCAGCTCATAACAGGGGATCCGAATTGAGAACAAGTGACAAGGAAAAGCAAAAGGACTACGTCAAGGGTGAGGGTTGTTCGCCGACGTGGTTTGGTGCCTGGGTCTGGCCTCGAGGCCATCTTCCTCCCCGGTCGGAGATTCACAGGGAGCCTTGCGCGAGCGCTCTGCTGGTCATCGTGATTCCAGCTGCAGGACGTGATGCTGGCCTGTGATCGTGAATGGCATAGGTTAAGGCCGACCTCTGCAATGGCGGTGGTGGTGGTGGAGGTGTTGTAATGGTCGTACAGTACAGCAGTTGGTGGATGGGTGATTGTCTTTGAGAGGTTCGAGGTTCGAAGCCACTCGTGGCAGGAGGGAGGTTGACTGGACTGGGTCGGCATAAGCGACAGACTAAATCATCATCAGCCGCTAACGCCCATCCGCCTCTTTTCTCGCGTGGGAAAACAACACACCCCTCTCTCGCTCACTTGCCCAACTACTCGACATCTCAACCCTTGGCTTGGCTTCACCTCATCCACATCCACCATCCACCATCCACCATCCACCATCCACCATCCACCATCCACCATCCACCATCCACCTCCACCCGTTGCTTCCACATTCAGAGTTTCAGCCCTTCTGTTTTTGGTTACATCGACAGTGCCACAGATACTCCGCTGACCGCCTATCTCATCAACCGTGCTCGCTTCCCACGATCATCTCCTGCACCAACACTGCCCGCCCTGGTCTGAGCTTTACTCCTCCCGGACCCTTTGATTCAGTCTAACCTCATCAACCTCCCCACGTTCTGCCGGAAATTTGCGAGAGCTTCATTCTATAAGAAAGCCCTGATCCCACATCCTCAAGGGTTGTCTCAGGATCAGATAGACATCTTCAGCCCCGCCGCGAGATCCCATCTCTAATCCCTCGGAAGCGCCCTTCGGCGTTAGGCCGACGAGAAGCAAATACCATTTCCTTCTTGTTCTTCTCGACACCTCGCACACATAGCCATGTCAGGTTACCCAGGAGCTGGATACCACGGAGGATACGGAGGACCACCATCACAGCAGTACCAACCCCAGCCAAACTACTACCCGTAGGATCGAGGCTCTCCAATCTCGATATCAGTACTAACAATCATGGCAGACAGCAGAATTACGGTCCGCCTCCACAACAAGGTGGTTACGGCTACCAGCAACCTCCTCCCCCCCAGCCACCATACGGATACTCTCAAGTAAGAGCAATCTCATAATCGGCAGAATTTCAACTAACTGGCCTCCAGCCTCCTCCACAACAGTATGGCGGATACCATGGTGTCCCGCCGAATCAACCTCAATATGGCAGACCAGGCAAGCTTCCTGTGAATCATATACTGAGAGAACGCTTACCAATGATTCTTTTAGGTATGCCATCGGCCAATTCAAACGCCTACGTGAATGGCAATCCCAGCGCTCCTCTCCCACCTCCATCACATATGCAACATTTCGGAAATGGTGCACCACAAGGATATGCATTTCAATACTCGAACTGCACGGGAAGAAGGAAGGCTCTGCTGATTGGCATAAATTACTTTGGGCAGAGAGGCCAGCTGCGTGGATGTATCAACGATGTGAAGAATATGTCATCATTCTTGCACGAGAATTTCGGTTACCAGAGAGACGACATGGTTATCCTCACGGACGACCAGCAGAACCCAATGAGCCAGCCTACGAAGCAAAATATTCTGCGAGCAATGCACTGGCTCGTGAAGGACGCTCGTCCCAATGATTCATTGTTCTTCCATTACTCAGGTAAGAGTTCTTCGTCATTGGAGGTAGGCAGCGCTAAATGTTCCAAGGCCACGGAGGTCAAACGAAAGATCTCGATGGTGATGAGGAGGACGGATACGACGAGGTCATTTACCCAGTCGACTTCCGACAAGTCGGCCATATTGTCGACGATGAGATGCACAGGATTATGGTCGCCCCTCTACAACCTGGTGTGAGGTTGACGGCAATTTTCGACTCCTGCCACTCTGGCACAGCTCTTGATCTGCCATACATCTACTCTACTCAAGGTGTTCTCAAGGAGCCTAATCTCGCCAAAGAGGCTGGACAAGGCCTCCTTGGTGTTATCTCTTCTTACAGCCAAGGTGATCTTGGTGGTGTTGCAAGCAACTTGATGGGCTTCTTCAAGAAGGCAACTTCAGGAGACGACGCCTACAACAAGACCATAGCCACAAAGACATCCCCAGCCGATGTCATCATGTGGTCCGGTAGCAAGGATGATCAAACTTCGTTAGTATACCCTTTCATACCTCTATACGCGTAATCAAGGTCAGAACAGTATATATGGGGACCCGGCAACAAAAAGTCATTGGGGGGCGTTTTTGGAGTCTTGGCGAGGCGTTGGGGACAATACCACTTCGGGCTACTGGGCAAGACCCTGGCCACTTTTTTTGTACTGCTAGTTCTTGACTGGGGACTCCCCATGTATATATGAAGCTCTAAGCGCGCGCCACAAGCCAAGTACGGCTGAGGCGTGAGCTTAGGGCTGCGAGTTACGTTGGGTCAAGTGACCTAGCTAGCGCCTGTTGTTCCCCTCCTCGGCTTCATGCCTTTCAGTCCGGAATGATGCCTGATGCTGACTACAACTTCTAGCGCCGATGCTACTATTGCCGCGCAAGCTACTGGGGCAATGTCATGGGCCTTCATTACAGCTATGAAGAAGAACCCACAGCAAAGCTACGTCCAATTGCTCAACAGCATTCGAGACGAGCTTGCTACGAAATACACGCAGAAACCACAACTCAGCTGCAGCCACCCATTGAGTAAGCCACATAACACCACTTGTGTAATACCACGCATGCTGACTGGACCACCACAGACACAAACCTACTCTTCGTCATGTAAATAATACTCGGCAACTACGGCGTCATCACATATGTGTGCATAAGGGAAAGGGCACAAAGGAAAGGGATTTCGTGATTGTGATGCGGATTCGGACGGGGCATCTGGGAGTAGGGAATTTCCAGGCATTCAATGTGTTTATGTAGTTCGATGACATTTTTTCAAGACCGAAAAAATAAAACGGAATCATGATATGACGAGAATCGATCAATGTGTTCTGAACCTAGACAATTTCTGACTTTGATAACGTAAACAAACACCTATCCACCCATCCATCATGAATAAGTAGGTAACCCCGAAACGCTCATCCAATGCCATGCAATCAATGATATTCCTGCTCCAACGCCTTCCCATTGACAACAACAGACAAAATACAGAAATGAATAACAGCCAATCATCAATCATACCACGCGAGAGCTTACTCTCCTAGGCGTAGTCACCTTGGGTGTACTGCTCTTGGAAGTACCGACTCCTCTAATCTTCTGCTCCTCAATCTTCGCCTTTATCTTATCATGCAACTTCCTGCTCTCCGCCCAATCGGCAGCAAATTTCCTCATACGGATCGTAGCTCGTACCGCTTGAGCCACCGTACGAAGGCTCTTCTTCTTTTCTGGTTCGCGGGGTGGGAGCGTGACGCCTGCAGAAAGCAAAAGCTTGATATCTGCTTTATTACTGCGAGGAAGTTAGTTCGGATGTAAGCAAAGTAACAGAAAGGGAAGGCGTACCAAGCTTCGAAGAGATCAATCTGCAACTGCATATACTTCTTCGCATAAGCAGCCGAAGCACGGAAATGCTCTTCACGCGACCACTTCTTCCTCAACCACTCCATCTGCATGCTCATTCCACGCATCTCCTTGACGTGAATCTTTTCCTTCTCTTCCATGCTCTGCTTCATCAGTTGGATTGCTTCGGATTCATCTGCTACAGTTGAGAATGAGGTATTCACGAATCTGACTCCGGATGTCAAGGTTTTCTTCTCTTGCTCCCAGGTCTTCTTTCGCTCATCCCAGGCTCTGAGCTCGGATTGCCAATTCTCCTTCGCCTTGTTGTATTTGCGTTCGAGTTTCAAGAGTGACTCTGCCGCGACGTTGGCTTTGGAGCGTTGCATTGTTCGTTCCTCACGGACACGCTGGAGTTGGGCACGAAGTTCGGTCTCAACAGCAGTGATGGCTGCGATGTTTTTCTCGTTTTCCTCGACTACGATCTCGAGAGATTCGACCTGCATCTGTGTTTCTCGGAGCATCTCATGCATTTCGCGACGCTCGAGAACCAAGGTCTGGTCTTCATTCTTACTCAGGCGTTCGGACTGCAGTGCCTTCTCTAGGCGGTCAATCTTGCTGCGAAGTCTGGAGATTGTTGATTCCGAGGCTGCGTTCTTGGTTGCGAGTTCTTCCTTGGCGAAGTTCGCTTCGTCGAGAGAGCGTTCGAGTTGGTCTTTCTCAGTATCCCATGCTGCTTGCCGAGCTTGGAAGTCGAGGTTGAGAGCACTGATGTTACGAGCGGCTTGCTTCTCACTCTCTTTCAGCTGACTTCGAACTTCCTTGAGTGTCTGGTGTGCAGATGCAAGTTGAGCACGCACTTCAACGACCTCGGACTTGCGCGCAGAGCCGCTGGCAGATGAGTGAGGCGAAGATGAAACGAATCGAGACATCTCAGCATCGTGGGCTTTTCGTTCCAGTTCGGTGATCTGGCGTTTGAGACCTCGAAGGATGTCTCGTTGAGCAGCCTCGCGTTGAAGGTATTCGGTCTCCTTTTGGCGTGCTGATGAGAGTTCTCCGCGGATCATGGACAGTTCATGCGTAGTATCAGCTTGGCCTTCGCCAGCTGCAATTTGGCTTTCGAGCTCATGAATTCGTGCTTCGAGTTGCTGGATAGTTTTCTTGGCGACTGCGAGCTCTCGCTTCTCTGACGAACCTCTGAGAATTCTCTGAAGATCGTGGACCTCGGTATTAAGGCGGTTCTCTTCAGAAGTGGCACGCTCTATTTCTGATTCCAGTTCCCGCTCAAGAGTCTGCTTCTCGTTCAAGACGATCTTGTTCTCGTCCCGAAGTCTTCGCACTTCTCCGTCCAGCCTCATCTTCGAGGCTCGCAAGTCGATGCGTTCTTGATCAAGTCGGAAAGTTTCGTCCTCTTGTTGCTTCATTGCCTGCATTTGACTCTTGATCTCGTCGCGTTCGGCTTCAGCGCTTGCCTTTGAGCTACGAAGGGAGTGTAACTCGAGATTGAGGGTAGCCAATTGATCTTTCAGACTCTGCTTCTCTTGTCTGACCCTAGCAAGCTGTCCTTCCACGTCATTCAATCTGGAGTTGAGTTGCTCGTTGCTACCTTCCCTAGCTTGCAGGTTACCCTGGAATGCTTCTAATTCTGCGCGAGCATCCACAGCGGTAGATTCTGCTCTGTTGAGTCCTTGCTTAAGTGACTGCACCTGCCGGCGAAGGTTTTCGCATTCCTGCTTGGCAGCTGCAATGTCTTGATTGGCTTGGTCACTCTCGTCGTCTAAACTTGTCTGGAGAATCTCGACTTCATCCTCTAGGCCTTCCACCTTTTCGGCAAGTGACTTTGCCTCTCGTTGACTTAGTCGGAGCTCTTCCCTAGCGTTTGCAAGCTCCGATCGAACCTCTTCGACGGCTTTACGACGAGCTTGAATGTCTTCGTTAAGCTCGTCGATTTGGCGTTTCAATGCGCTTTCTTGGTCTTGATGGCGATCCTTGTCGCTTTGCAGAGCTTGCTGAAGTCGAGTCTCCTTTCCAGACAATGTACCCTCAGCTGCTTGCAATCTGTCGATAGTTCGTTGCAAGCCAGCGGTCTTCTCGTTCGCAATTTGCATTTGAGACTCCAGATTCCGGCGTTCCGACTTCCATTTATCAAGGTCCTCATCGTAACGACGCTCCTTCTCACGAGCTTCCGCACGAAGGTCCTCAATATCGTCGTTGAGTCGGTCAATCTCGCTCTTATACTGATCTCTGATTTCTCGTTCACTGCTGAGGGAAATAGTCTTCTCGTGCTCGAGCTTGTCATCCAGATCTTCAATAGTCTTGCGAGATCTTTCGAGGTCCCTTTGCAAGCTGGCGGACTCAGTCGTAAGTGCGTCATGGCGGGATTGGAGAAGGTTCTTCTCTTCGTTCAACTGGTGGAGGTCGTTCTGAGCAGCTGCAAGCTTCTTGGATAGAGATTCCTTCTCATCGGCCGATCTTCGAAGGTCGATTTGGATGGCTCCAAGCTTTTTGGACACAGTTTCTTTCTCGCGAGTTGAGGATTCCTTCTCTTTTTGTACGGTTTCTAATTGGTCCTTCAATCTCTGCTCCATAAGTTCGCTGTCCTGTCTCAATTCCTCGAATTGGTCCTCCAGTTTACTGATCTCTCGGAGTTTGTCGTTGTACTGCCCTTGCAAAGCTGTGTGTTGCTCCGAGAGGTTCTCAAGGTCATCTTGTAATCTGTTGGCTTTCTCCTCAATTTGACGACTGAGGCCTTTGGTAGTGATCGACTTATTCGCCATCTCCTCTTGCAATTCCTCGAGGTCAGCCTCAGCATGCTCCTTCTCCTTAAGAGCCTCATGTTTATCCTCTTTAGCCTGCTGCAATGCTTCCTTAGCTTGCTTCAACTCTTGCCCCATATCTTCAATGATATCCTTAGCTTCTTGGAGCTCGTCGCCAATTTGAGCCTTCTCCTCCAATTCCACCATGTGTCGTTGGGCTTTTTTGATTACCTCCTCCATTTCAGAGATCTTGCTATCGCGCTTCTTAACATCCTCCTTGAGATTTTCTATGTCATCGTCACGGTCATCCAAAAGACGATTCTTCTCCCGGAGGTCGGCTTCGAGATCATGGAGTTTGTCTTGTAGGTCCTCGACATCATGTTCCTGACTCCTCAGTCTTTTCAACTCTGCTTCCTTATCATCCACATCTCGTCGTAGGTGTTCCAATTCTTCTCGTTGGCCGTCATCTAGGTGCTTTCGCTTGGTCTTCTCCTGCATCTCATTGAATTGTTGCCGATAGACTTCGACATCTCGCTCCGCAGAAGCCAGAGTTTTCCGATAGCGAAGCAGCTCCTTCTGCATTGTGACCTTGTCCACCTTGAGTTCGGTATTCTCCCTCAATGCGGCTTCGCTGAAACCAGGACCGGCTTTCCGTAAAGCTTCTTCGAGGAAGTGAATCTTCAACTTTAGACCAAAGTTCTCCTTCTCGATTTTGTCGATGACATTCTCTTGCTCCCGCAGGGACATTTGATTACCGTCCTGCAGAGATCCTGGGCCTTCGTTTCGCCGCGGTAATAGAGCCGTTGGTGTGGAAGCGGTACTGCTGCTGTCGATTTGAGGTGCAGGTGTGCCAGCCATGTATGAGCCATTTCGAGAACCGTCATAAATCGAACTGTTGACAGGAATAGGCGTCAGGTCCTCCGGTATATTGTCGAGACCTCCAGGTTTGAGAAATGCTGGTGTTTGAGGAACATTTTCCTTTCCGGTACGCAGAGCACTATTCCGAGTCGCGCTTTTGAGGAGAGGAGTAAACTCTCCACCGCCAATTCCTGCCGGTAGATTTCGTCTGTCACTCAGCGCAACGCGACTTCGAGGTGTCTTGAGATTGATCGCGCCGCGTCGACCTTTCTGTAGTTGTGATATTAAGTTGTTGTTGTCCTTCGAAGGCGATTGGAAAGATTGCTCTTGCGATATATCGAAGTCCAGTGTTTGATTTGGGAGAAAAGTCCCATCGCCATTCGATCGTGGAGTATCGAGTCCTCCAAAGCCGGCCTGCACCATGTTGAGTACTCGGAGCTATCGCAGCTCATGCAAATGAGAAAATACTAAGGCGTTAATGCTGTGAATATGCGAGATTCCCAAGTATAGCCATAAACTCCCAAAGCAAATGCAGATTGAGGTCGCGTCGAGGTCGTTGTGGTGATTCGAGAACGCGATTTCTTCCTGTGTTTACATTCAATCCCAATCGAGACTAGCGATGAAATTAGCACAATTTTTATCCTTGCGCGTGGTCCAAGCTCCAACAACGGCATCAAATTTCCAAAAACGTTAACTCTTCAGCCTCACAACCCCGCCATTGAATCAACAAACACGAAACTATCACTCCACAATGGACACTCAAGATGATGGGCTGAAATGCTTCGGAGAGGGGTTTGATGGATTTCCGAAGCGTCTGCCAGAGGACTGCGTCGAATACTCTCTGTTCATCATTGACTCCAAATTGAAGAACCAGAAAGAGCTTCTAGCACGACTAGAGGGTGTACGCAAGGAATCAGTGAAGCTCGCTGAGAACCTACTGAAGGACTACATATGGCAGAGGGACAGCTTCAAGTTGGAACTTGAGGGTGGAAAAGGTGAGTTACTCCCAGCATTACCTATAGCATGAGTACTCATTTGACTCTAGGATTAATGTACCTGCACGGCCTGACAAATTACGGAGATTCAGTCGAAGACGAATGGCTCATTGTATATATCCTCAGAGAATTAAGTGATCGATTTCCAGAATTATGGATAAAAGTTATTGATACAGATGGCGAATTCCTGTTGATTGAAGCTGCAAACGCGTTACCACGATGGTTAAATCCCGAGATAGCTGACAATAGGGTGGGTCTGTTATTATGCTCTGTATCTTCTTCCACTGATAGGTAACAGGTCTGGTTATACCACAACCAATTACGAATAATCCCTCTCGCTGCAGCCCCTGCATCAAACACAAAGGAGAAGACAGCTCCTATATCTCGGCCTCTCACTCTCGAAGAAGCGCACAAGATAATCAGTTCTACCCCAGACACTCTCATAAACTCTCCTCTCATTGAGGAGGAAGCTTTCTACCGTCTCAGAAACTACCCCGATCAGATCAAAGCTTCAATGCACCATGCTTTGATCACAACACCCAGGAAGCTGGCAGCCATACTACACAGCCGTCCCATGTTTATTGCTCCTGCCACAGAAGCTTTCTATCTTCGTGATCCGATCGCCTTGAAGCCACTCCAGACTAATTCGTCCGAACTTGCCTTTCCTCCGAAAGATCTTGTTACCGTATCTATACGCTTCACCAAGGTTCTATATGCCCAGCTGAAATCACAGCAATTTGAACCGCCGGTGGCATGGAAGGAAATCCTGAATCAAACGGCCAATGAAACAGGAGAAACGGACAAGAGGTACATCCAGCTTGAGATGGGCATGAAGGTTACTTCTGGGTTTGAGATGTTTGTAACTGATCCCAAGAACGGGGACAGCCGTGTCGTCAGAGAGTTAAAAATATTACTGGAAGACCTAGCTGCGGGAAATGAGTCAGACCTACCTACCAATGAAGAGATTGCGAAATGGAACGACGTGGCACGTGAAGACGACGAATCCTGGTTGGACATCAATTTTGAGGACTTCGAGAGAGAATTGCGAGGTAAAGGAAAAGACAAGAGCAAACCTGGAGCTCCGGATAGTTTTAGTCCCGAACCGCCTTCCGGATTTGGCGATGCTAAGACCCAAGCTGACTTAAAGAAAATGGTCGAGAGGTTCGAAGCTTTTCTGAACGACGACGAGGCAGGCATAGATGGTGCTGAGATGGATGATACGGATCGAGATGATGATGAAGATGAGGATGATGAAGACGATGAAGACGAAGATAGTGAGGATGAAGACAAAGATGTCAGCTTCGACGAGAAGGAGTTTGCCAGGATGATGAGAGAAATGATGGGCATGCCACCCGACGAAGACGATGTCGAAGATGCCAGCAACGAAGCCCGCAAGGTTGAGGAAGTGGACACTAGTGATGAGGAAAATAGTCAAATGGATGAGGCTAGGAAGATCAGGAAAGTCATGGAAAGGATGGAAGCAGAACTCAACGAAGCTGGAGCCCTCGATCTCGATCCTACACCAAAGAAGCTCTCAGCACTGAGAGGAAAATCAAAGATGGCACCAAAAAGTGTCGAAGAGGAAGGCTATGAAGAGGATAGCGACGCGGAGGTCGACATTGACTTCAATCTTGCTAAGAATCTACTCGAGAGCTTCAAGAGCCAAGCTGGCATGGCAGGTCCCGGTGGCAATCTAATGGGTCTAATGGGATTGCAATTACCAAGGGACGAGGATGATGCACAGTCGACTAGTAAGAAGACCTGAATGAGAACAGATAGTCATAAACTTCATTAAGTCTTCTGTCGGTATGTGAGGGTATCATGCTATATATGCGGGAACACCAGACGCCACGCTGCAAATGCTCCCGACATGTCGTTCCATCATTCCATCATCTGTTCCGTCATTCCATCATTTCATGCAATTCATGATACCATTATTCGTCCTTTGCCTCTATTTTGATGCGTTTCGAAGATTCGTCATCGGTCGATGAACTCCGTACCCTTTTTATCGCATCATCATTAACGATATCAACTTTCTCAAGTTCTGCCAGAACCTGCGTAAGTTTCCTCCTTCCTGCAAGTTCCCGTCGACTGCTATCCGGTTTCGGCCTGTAGTATTCGGTAACGATTTCAACCACTGCCCTGTAGCAGCGATAAAGTAATAATCTCGTCTCCAAGTTCTCTTCGTCCTCGATTATGTCTTCGCCAGCCGTATGCCAGCCTTCTTGAAAGCCCTCGGTAGGATCTTCGAAGCAGTTGGCGATGAGTGGGTCGCCAAAGACTCCTTGGCTCCAACTTCGAAGACCGGTCAGTCGTATATTTTCTGATGGCAACATGGTCTCTTCATCATCCGGATCCCGCTCCACCATGACGTTTTTCGGGTCATGAATGTCGAGGACGACCAGCCTGGGTAAGGTGACAGCATCAAGTCGGTAGGACAGCCTTTGGAAGTGTGACCGAATGACTTCGTACGGTAGCAAGACGGACATGTCCTCGCCATCTCGAAGAATACCTTCCAAAACAGTATTGAAGCCTTCGGACCATGTCTTGGACCCAACAATTGGAGGAGCCGTTGGCGAAACAGGCCTGTACGGGTCTGTCAGAACCTTATTCACCATCCCGAAAGTGTCGGCGGGAGAAATCAGGTCCGCTAGGGCGCGAGCCATTGACCCTACTTGTTCGTCGATGTTGCGACGATCAGAAGCGCTAGGCTGTGGAGATAGATTTGAGAGAGGCTCGCCAGGTGTGGGCTCGAGGATAGTGTAAGGATATGCCATCTCGCGGTTGTTCGATGAGTGTTTGAGCAATTTAGGGACCAGCCCTAAAAGCCCAGCAGATCTTTCTCGTTCATCCTCTTCGTCATCTTCCTCTTCGTCCTCGGCCTTAGCTTTCGATTTTGGCGACGAAGCTACCTCCTTTTTCTTATCCCATCGAAGATTCGACTCGGCAATGAAATTAATAAGAATAGCTTCCGAAGACAAGATAGTGGCCTCTTGGCGAAGTAGTCGTACGGCGAGGCTCGGAGCAAACGACAACACCAAAATCTTCTCATCTGACATCTTGAGAGTATACAACTTCGCAAGCTGAGTCGATTTGAGTTCTTCAGCCGAATTTAACGTCACATCAGGCAAGACATGGCTGAGAATGTCTTTCAACCGTCGTACCGGCAACGAATACATAAGTGACGACAGATGCTGCCGAGAAGACGGTACTCCAGCCCTAGCAGATGGCCTTTGTCGTGGGGAACGAAGCCCGCCGCTTCGGTCACGGTCACCTCGGTCCGCAGCCATTGGAGAGAAGGGCCCCGAGATATATGTAGGTGATAAGCTGCCTGAGGCGGCCGTATGTGGTGCTTGTGGCTGCTGGCTCCTATACGCCGCCAGCAGCGAGACGGCTTCT
Source organism: Acephala macrosclerotiorum (assembly GCA_014904845.1). Taxonomy (NCBI): domain Eukaryota; kingdom Fungi; phylum Ascomycota; class Leotiomycetes; order Helotiales; family Mollisiaceae; genus Acephala; species Acephala macrosclerotiorum. Next base: position 140,759 of record MU119205.1, on the reverse strand, counting down.
GGCGCCTGAACCAGACAGTCGGGCCTCTGATGTCGGATATTGCACCAGGGATGAGACCCGTGAGTCTTGGAGACTGGACTTGATCCTTGCGTCATTCGAACGACGGTGCGAGCTTGAATGAGCGTGTGCAATTTGGAATGTGTGTCTGTGTGGTGTGATGACCCGGGGCGATTTTGGGCTCATGAAATGTGATAGATCTTCAGCTAGGAGAAAACAGCTTCCCGTTTGCAACCTCGAGGAGACCAAAGCGTCTATATAGATTACATCCCAAAAGATCAAAGAAAGAGTAGCATCCACCCAAAGCTCCTCAGACTTGGCGAGGCCTCGTCTATTGCTTAACTTGACGTAGGTTTGCATATGTATGGAGAAGAGAGAAAATGGGAATGGGAGGCATGAACCTGCAGATGAAATACATATACCCGATTGGCGAACATAGACGAAATACGCAACCTCAGCCATGCTGGTAAAACGTTTTCATCATGTACGCAGAAGCAGACCTGCTTCAGAAAAGAAAGACTGGGGCCGGGGCGCGTGAGCGCTTGAGAAACATTTCCCAGTTGGCTTGCCTCTGGAGCTGCAAAATCGCTTACTCACTGATGGGATTGGCCCATGAAACCCTAATAAGCGGTTCCCGGAAAAATTGGGAGATGACAGGGCTCAAAAGGAGCAAACAGCAGGCAACGGTAACGACGACGTTGGGAGGTGCAATCGATTAACGAAGCAACGTGGTTGAGGAATTCTCCTACTGGTCGTCAGTAAGCGAATGTACAGCGTGGAGCGTGGGTGCGCACCCCGACTGCATGGAGCGCTGTGGGTGGTGTGGCAGGGGTCGAGCGGGAGTGTCAGTTAGCGAGAATGGTGGATGCTTGTCGAGCTTGAACGGCTGGTCTTAGGAAAGCTCAGTTAATGCTCAACGTGACCAGTTCATGCTGTGAGAATGTATTGCATTTGTTGCCTCTCGTGTGACTTCGACGTTGCCCACTCGTGCGCATCAGCCGCCCAACGAGTCAAGCCGTGAAAACATGTGCACCGAAGCTGTGATAGAGGTTGCAGCTCATCAGTAGACTGAATACAGAGGAGAATTATCAGACCAGCTGTGGAGAGCAACTAGACCCGAAGCGTTGGCTTTCTGGCTTCTTTTAGACCGTCAGATCTCCCTCTTAGCCACCCCTGAAATCCAGTTCGGGAACTCGTTAATTTTGTGCCAATCTGGTTAGACGAGGGGCATCCTTGGCATGGGAGCTCTTCCCGATTGGAAGTTCTCTAGCGAGGTTCCAGAAATGCCATGGAATCGGAATGATACTATTGCGCCTACAAGCTAGACCAAGCTCACGCGAGAAGAAAACAGACGTGCAGAAGGAGGAATTCGTCTCTGTACTTGCATGAATCTGCTTCGCATCTGCAGTTTCGATCGTGGTGGCGTCAGGAATTAAGCGTTCAGTTGCTTGGACATCGGGACACAAACGTGGGGTTGGAGTGTAGAAAGGAGAACTGGGATCTGGTCACCGCCTCTCACATAGTGAAGCGGTCAATCTGGGTTATTGGGACGATGGACCGCCAGAGACAAACTGGCTTGTTATTTCCGAAAATGCGACCCTTTCAAATTCGAAGGTGTTGGCAGAAGCAAGTCTTCATTCTACTTCTGGTTCCCCACCTCCGTGATCGCAATCAGACATCATCAAGGGGGAATGATGTTTGCTGATCGTCACGCCCAGCAAATGGCATTTGGCACAAGTCAATGACATCTAAGGTTCCGCATTGTCGGTAGCATCAATGGCCACGTTATCCTCGCCAGTCGTTGCGCTTTGGGGTTTAGCCTCAGCATTTGAAGCATCTTTGGTCTTCGTCGTAGGTTGATTATGCGAGTAAAGTTCGCTCAGGTTAAAACGCTTCAATGCCTCCCAATCACTGCCTACCACACTCATACCACACACCGTCTATAAACGAAGTATCAGTAGACGAACATACATACGATGCAACATACCAATGCACGATCATGCAATCGAATGGGGCAAACGAGGTCGGTGAGTTTGAACTTGCCTGGTATATGTCCACTAAGATCACTTTGTCTGAATTGGTGAGATCAACCTTATGCGTATCCGCGATTAATGACGCGATCTGCTTGATGACAGCGTCTCGATTGAGTGTGTTGTGATTTCGAATTGTTGGTCGAATGGCATACTGAATGCACGTCAGTTGATCGAGGTCGTCTATGGCTTCCGCTTTGAGTTAGGGTAACACGAAGTTACGCTCTTCGCACCAAAGGCGTATGGAGGGACGCCCCCAAGATCTTTTGGACTTACAGAGTAGTTGACGTGCTCCCGCGGAGTTTCATTTCCCTGTTGCTCTGAACCGTCACCACCAGCTTCTCCCTCATCCTTCTGCACATTTAAGTTGAAATACTTGGAAAGTACTAATTTGGACACTTCATCCAATCCTTTCTCTGTTGCCTTTCCGATCACCGTCATTGGTGTCAACCGATTGACGTATCTCATCCTTCTAATCTTTGGATTCGAGGCTACCTCTTTGCAAATTCTGTGCACTAGGTCCACTGGATTTATTGTCGGCTGAGTTTTGAAGAACAGCACGCATGCGAGGTCTACGTGCACTGGCGTAAATAGCTTGGTGCTTTTGTCTTGCTTCTTGTCCATGCCAGCGAGCTCTTTCTGTATGGATACCTCGATGTCTTCCTCTTCTTCGTCCTCTACCTCGTCTGGTCCTGACTTGATCCCATAGAATCGCTCTGCGCACTACTCAGCTAATCAGTAGAGGTAGTTGGCAAGCTCTGGATGATGGTTTACCTCTTCTAGCATAGCTTTGAGTTCTACGGTCGCTCGTCCCTCTTGATTTCTAGCGCATGTTGCCCAGATACCAACATCACCTGGTTCTATCTTCTTCCCAGCTCCGCGCGCAGCTACTTTTGCCTGCTGGTGTGGAGTCTGCCACTTTCCACCAGATCCGCCCTATCCAAGTGTCAGTTCTGGACGAAAAGGGACTAATGATCACCACGAACAATAGCTTGGAGATACAGAAGGCGCTGGACGGAACAGAGTAGGGAAATCGTTTGTCTTATATGCCATGAACTCAAAAGGTGACATTTGGTTTAATTGGAAAACATCCCTTGAACCCCACAATGCGTTTCTGCAAATTTGAAAACAATCGAAGCCGCAACCACTCAGTCCTGCCGATCTTGGAAAGCTGAAGCAATCCAAGAACGGAAATCGAAGCCTTGACAACACACATCACATTGGAGAGGAAAGTGATTGCGCGGAGCCTTTCTTCTGTACGACCCGAAAAAGAGAACATGGCACGCGTAGAAAGGGGGGAACCGTAGGCAACATCCACATTGAATCTTTCCGAGAGGCCGAATTCGTAGCTCGAATGCCATGGCTCGAAGTTAAAGAAGAAAAACCGACAAAAAGACATGTTCTCCACCCATCGAAACTTCGATGCATTCCAATACCCGCGGGCTAGAAACCCGTGTTTTGTCCTCCTCGCGAAAATGAACACCAAGGAGTCCCTATCGACAGTCGAGAACTTTCCCGAAAATCGAAACTTTTACGTACACAGCCTTGCCCGAAACACGAGACTCGAACCTCAAAGATCAAAAATCTCAAACTTCAAAACGTACCTTACTCCTCTTCCCACCCCTCTCAGCACCATCACCACCAGTTCTCTCCTTGCGTTTCTTCGGCGAGTCGGCCATGATGCTTGATAGCGACGCTATTTGCGAATCCGTTGTATTTTGCTGGTGTAGGAACAGGGAAGGAGGTTTTGCACGAACCGGAAAGAGAGGGTTAAGAAGGACCCGCTTTTATTTGCCCAATGGTGCGGGTCCTGGTGCGAGGCTGGGCAAGGCTGAAGCTTTGTAATTTTGAGAGAAAAGAGGATTTAATCGTGAGGGCGAATTTTGAGTTCGAGTTATACAATGTTTCTAAAGGTAGACTGAAGTTAAATAGGCATCGTTTTAAAGAATGAAAATGGCATTGTAGTCAAATCAATCTTCGAAGCAGAGTGGGACATTCTCGTGGTGATAGACGTCGGCTTGGTTTCGTACATTGGGTCATATGTGAGATGGGATAAGAAACCAAAAGGCCTGTCAAAGTCTTCTACATACCCTAAGGCTATTTCAAGTCGCATAGTCACGTTGTCACACCAAATCGAAAAGAAGCAATATTCGAAAAATCATCGAGAGTTGAAATTGTCTATGTTTATGACGGTCATGAATCCCATTCTATCCATTCGCCAAATGCAAGTTCAAGTTTGCCACCATTCAAAAAGCACCATCAAGCATCTACGCACCAGCGTTTCTCCTCTCAGCAGCCTCAGCCGTGAGGACCAACCCTCTCGGCGCATCCTTCTTAGGGATGTAAATCTCAACGAATTGCAAAACATTAGCAGAGTTGAACTCCGGATCAGCAAAGAGCTTTTTGACCTCCTCCTTGGTCTTAATGGTGTAAGTACGGTATGTACCTTCCTTGGCGCCAAAGGTCTTGACAACGTCCTTGTACTTCCATTCTTGGATGTCGTTGTACTCAGCGTCCATACCGTGGATGAATCGCTCGATTGTGAAACCATCGTTGCAGATGACGAAAATGATAGGCTTCAAACCAAGACGGATCATCGTGGAGATTTCTTGGACGGTTAATTGGAAAGATCCATCACCAACGAAGAGGATGGTTCGGCGGTCCATGCCAGCATCGCGTGCTGCAAGACATGCGCCTTGGAGAGCACCAACTGAGTAGCCGATACTGCCCCACAGGACTTGGCTGATGGCAGTGACGCCTACCGGGAACTTAGTCTCCCAGATACCGAAGTTTGCGGTACCGGTCTCGGTGATGACGATGTCGTTCTCTTTCAGGAGCTTTTGGCCGACGGTAGGCCAGATCCATTTTTGTGTGATGATGTCCGACTTGTCTTCGTTTTCAACCACCTTGTTCTCCATCGAGGGTCCTGACGCTACTGAGAGTTGGCTTAGGTCGACTTGGTTGATGACCTTTCGGAGAACGCCTCTCATGGAGACGCCTGGGTATTCTGAGTATCGGACAGTGGTGTGTGTGCTGTGGAAGTCGATTGTGTTGAGTTGGGAGGTCTTGTAGGAGAAGCCAGCAGTGTTGAAGTCACTCTGCAGAACTATTAGCGAGACTGCTATTCAATTCAGAAAGCAAATACTTACCTTGATAGCACCGATTGTCAGAATAAGATCAGAAGACTCGACTCGCTTCTGAACATCTGCCTGACTTCCACTTCCGGCGTAGACTCCTCCATAGCTTGAATGTGTCTCATTAACTGCACCTTTACCCATGGGAGTGACAAAAACAGGGAGGTTGGTCTTCGCGATCAAGTCGTGGACTTCCTCGAGGACTCTGTGTCGAATAGCGCAAGCATCAACCAGAATTATTGGATTCTTCGCAGCATGAAGATACTTCAAGACAACATCAACAACGTAATTTTCTCTGGCCAGGTCGTTTGTAGGGAATGCAAGATCAATTGGGGTCTTCAGTCGCTCTCCTTCAACCTTCTTCTGAATCATATCGGTTGGCAGGGTAATGTAGACAGGTCGGCTTTGAATCCAACACTTTTGGAGGGTATCATCGATCAGGGCGGCTGCTTCTCTTGGGTCGTTCAACTTGGCGATTGCACAGTTGATTTCCTTGTTCATGTCTGCGAAGACCTGAGCCAAGTCAGTAACTAATATCCACTAAGGCTCGATATTTCCCTCCACTTATTCAAGCAGCCAAAGGCGATTTTACTTACATTGAAGTTGCCATTTCCCAGTGTGTGATGCAGAAGCATGCCATCCTTCTGCGAAGTTGTTGAGGGCATGCCCACAATGTGGACGATTGGGACATGCTCCGAGTATGCTCCTGCGATGGCGTTGACGCAGGAAAGTTCTCCAACACCGAATGTAGTGACAATGGCAGACATGCCCTTAATTCGTGCGTAGCCATCTGCGGCATATCCTAGCAGATAAATTAGCAATGAATGGTGAGGCAAGACATGCTACTTACCAGCGTTGAGTTCATTGACATTGCCAACCCATTTAAGTCCAAGCTTTGGGATGTAGTCAAGAGCTACAAGATTGTAGTCACCTGGCAGGCCATGGATTGACTTGACGCCGATTTGGCGCAATCTTGTGAAGAGGTACTCGGCCACATCGATTGGCGATGTGAGGTCTGCAACCCTGATAGGAGACGAGGTCCCGCTCGTTCTGAGCGCTGGTGTACTAGCCATGTTGTTTGAAAGTGAAGTCTCAATTGGTTAATGAGAGAGAGATATGAATAATTTGATTGCAAGCGAAATGCTGTGTTAAGTAAAAAAAAAAACAAGACTGCTGGCCTTGCCAGAGTTCAAATACTTGCTAGAATCAATGCCCGAGAGCCGTGGACCTCACCCAACCTAGTGCAGCAGCCTTGCTGCAAAGAAAAACACGCCACTTTTGATGGAGACAAGCAGCGAGTCCATCGAAATCCATCTCTCGACTCACGCGTTCCCAATGCTATTTTCAATGCAACGGTCCGATTGTATGTTCGAGAAGGCTGTCGAGTGCCGAACTGATGTGATCATGGAATCATTGAAAAGAAAATAAATTGGAGATCGTGAAATTTGAGTCATGATAGGTGCCGGTTAGTGGTGGCTGAAGCTCTGTGGCTGGAGGCGGTGGCTAAGTGCTACATCCACACCAGAGCCTTCAATGTCCTCCACTTTCTTGGACTTTAGAAAGGCAGCTGCTGGAGTTGAATTCGAGCTCCAAAGAGTACCTCGAGAGAATATACCACCGATAATGCTGCTAACTTGTCATGTTCTTAGTATCAATGTACCTGGCTTCGTGGTGCTTTGATGTCTCGTGTTCTTTGACCAGTGCTACGAATTTTCCATTGTCAGCGATATGCATACGGGAAAGACAAATCTGCATCATCATCATAATACAGTTGTTATTAATCAATAAAGGTTGCATCCTTCGGCACAACGATCAGAGCTCAAGGATTAAGCGGATCATCGCATCAAAGAAGGGCAGTATGAGGCTCCAAAATGGCGTCAGGCTCGGCATCAACCCCCATTTCACTGTGGAACCGAAAACCGAATCCAGGAAGATGAGGAGCCGCTCAGGAGCCGCAACAAGTGTTGCATGATGTTATGCAAGAATTATAAGAGGGGCCGCAATTTCTCCTATCTGAAGTCTCACTCTTGACTTGCAACTGCGGTGAGTGAGGATTTATTACGGGTCGGCGCAGCCGTTGTCTTCACGCCACAAATTGGACGGCTGAGACCGAAACCTCACGATGGAGAAAACAGTCTCACGCCCGAAGAACTGCCTTTGGGCGAAATCCGGGCTACGAGAGGCGGATAATCAAACAACATGTGGTTCAGCCGGTGTGGGCTCGTATAACTCACCCTAAATGTCCAGGTCGACGTCGTGCTTTCCTATCTCTTCGACGTTATCTGTTAGCTGAAGAGCTTCCAAGTGAAAATTTCTCAAGTGTCTTCTCTCATCCCCAGCCAGACAGATCACGAAGCATAGAAAGAAGAAGGCAGTCACGTAGCGGTGTCCACACCCAAGTAAATGTCGGCAAGGCTCCCGTTTGAAACGGATGGACTCAAAGATGGACCCGAGGGTGTGGCTGGTGGCTGGTGGCTGGTGAAGTGTGGTGTTGGCGGCCCTTGGCTTGGCTTCATACGAGCTCACCAGCAGCCCTGCCCAGACCCTGCAAGTGAACGAATAGAATGTCGCGCGATTTTGACTTCCAACAACATTGAATGCACGCAGCGGTTATCTTTCAACCTTCCCTCCCATCGCCGTCGCGATAGAATAACCAACGGTGTTGCGCTGTTTGATCTCTCAATCGAGTCTTCACTGGCGACGCTCGGCGACGACGAGACATCGTGCCGGCCTTTCAAGAAGCTTAACGCAAGGGACCGATAGATAGATACCACAGACCTCGACACGTCTGATTGCATGTACGAAGATGCGCGGATTACGATGACCAGTTCGCGCCCTCGATCCTCTTCAGCTCGATCGAATAACTCAGAGGCAAATCGACTCCCCGTCTCCCCAAGGATCAGTTCTCACTCTGAGCTTCAAGTCCCAGAGGATCTCATCCTGAACGACGTACCGCAGTACAATCTGAGCAGCTCTTCGGGCTTGCTGATACCCATATACGGCAACGGCAACTCACCGTATCCCTCACTTGCAGCTTCGAGCTCGTCACGGCCAAGAGCTAGATCTGCGGCTGCAGATCCATTGCTCTCTTCTCTGAACACACCAAATAATTCTTATCGACCGCCCACACGCTCTGGGCCCAGCATCCCCATGTATCAACCAGGGCAAAGGCAGGATGCCTCAAGACAATATGTCGTTCCACCACCTCCTCCGATGTCTCCTCCAGCACAGCAGCACATGATGAATATTTTACCCCCACCACCACCTCGAAATGTTGCACCTCCATCGCTTCAGCACCCGGGCGTTATACTTCCTCCACCACCAGGGCCCCCTCCCGCATCGAATTGGCAAGGCAGTTGGGGTCGCTCATATGATGCCAGAGGCTTTCCATTACCACCACCTAATCCTCCAACGAATAACCAACACCAAGCATATAACCCTAGTCAAACTTATGTTAACCACCAACCTCCACCTCTATCGATACCTCCTCCACCCGCTAGCGAGCATCAAATGTCTGCAACCTATATACCACATGGAGATTCATTTGGGCCAGGAGTGGGCATACCGGGGTTTGGAAGACAAGAGCCGAGCTTCACACGGGGCGATAGTGCGGAGTTCTCAGCCGTATCAGATAATAGCTCAAGGTCAACTTCTCGAAATACAGAGACGGGGATGTCAACACCATTGGATGATGGAGGCAGCTATTATCAAAACCGAGACAGGCTATACCAAACGCAAACCCCCATAAGCCGATTCAACGAAATCCACCTGCCAGATTACAATTCTTCCGGCCCTCCTACTGCAACTATTCTTAATCCTCAACCATCCAGCAGGGGTTTGAATCAAGGTAGCAATTCGAACACACCAATATCTCCTAATGATGCTGGCGCGGAATGGAATATGGACCGTGTTCTTTCGTGGCTTTCGAATAACCAGTTTTCAAAGGACTGGCAAGCAACTTTTAAGTATCTTAATATTTGTGGTTCAGTCTTTCTTGAATTGGGTAGCGGTCACGGTGGCAGAGGAAATTTTGGCATGATGCATCAACAAGTCTATCCTCGTCTGGCAAAAGAGTGCTCCAACAGTGGCACAGGCTGGGACCAAGCAAGGGAGCGAGAAGAAGGCAAGCGAATGAGACGTTTGATCAGAGGTATTGTCACCGGCAGAGCACCGGACATTACCAAACAGTCTCATGTTCGTCGTGAATCTTCAACAGCCAATATCCCTAGTGCAGGCACCGATGGGACTCTCGAAGGCTCACCGAATCTTGGCAGAGAGGCACAAGCCTCAACTCCAAGCACGGCTAATGAAGGGGATGACAGTCCAGGCAAAACCATGTTCAAGGGACCAGGGCCTGGATTTTCAAGCAGAAGGTTTTCCGGACGAAGCACGACAATGCCTATTTTGAGCAGTAGCAGTGCCGGTTTGGGCGAAACGGACTCTTTGAGCAGGAATGGCCACCGAAATGCTTTGCGTAATCTTGATGGAGGTCGACAAAGTCCCAGTGCAAGCAGCGACACGGAAGGCCCATTCCGAGGACCAGGAATTCGCGTTGACGGCAGTCCGAAGCCAGATAGTCCGGGTGGTACATTTGCGACTTTGACTCCATCGAACCCTGGGAATTTGTCCGCTTCCCCCCATAGTGCAAGATTTGGGCACCGCGCGAGTAACAGTACGGACTCCATATCGTCCAGCACAGCCATATATGGCTCTGGAGTCCCACCGGGTGCGAGCAATATCTTACGTGGTGGGATGGGAGGAGCAGTAGGCGAGCTGAATCTTGTTCGAAATCAGGACACCCGTCGCCATGGCGTTGATGGTGCACGGCCTTCACCATTGGACTCTGGAGAGCGATCCGCTAGTCTAGAAACGCCAAGCTCTGCAAAGGAGCCCAAGGGATTCTTGAAGCACTTCCGGAAGAAGAAGAAAGAAGACGGTGCTGGACCTTCTCCAGAAGAGCCGAATCTGGAGTCTCCCACAAGTCCATCTTCAAACTTCAAATCAGCTCCCTTCTTAGGCAAAATCAGCAACTCGAGCGAGACGTCTCTAGATCATCCTTCTTCGACATTTTCCGCCTCTGAATACGATCGATTTGCTCATACCACCGGCTATCGTGGCAGACACAATGTCCCAGGAAGAAATTTCATACTCGCGACTTTGGATGGATGGAATTATCGCATGTGCGAGGTCACTGACGTTGATTCTGCCAGTGAAATTCGCAGCACACTCTGTTCCAGCCTCGGCATACATGACACCGAATTTGTTCAAATTTTCCTTACTGATCTAGGCAGAAGTGATCATGACGAGCCATTAGATGACCAAAAATTGCTCCTGCAGAGACGAACTAAGGCAGACCAGTCTGGAAGTCTGAAAGTATATATCAGAGCTCCTGCTAACTCATTCATATCTGCGTCGCAATCGAATGGATATGGCATGGACTTTGGTAACAGACTTGGCCTGTCACCTGGTTTACCACCAACTGCAAAATTAGATGAGGAAGCTTATGCAGCCCTCAATGGCACTAGGAGGCGATCCAGCTCATCTCCGCCTACTTCTCGTCAAAACACAGTCAAAGCCAATGTACTACCAACAAGTCATGAGAGCCCCGAAATGCCTTTTGCGGACAACCAAGCAGAAAGCCAGGCTCTCCGAGACCGTCTTATGCAGTTCAGATCCTCCCAAGCCACAGGCGAGAGCCAACTTCCTGAGTCAGAGAGACAGGCATTTATGGAGTTGGCTGCAGCTGAGCATAAAGCTGAGATGGAGCGGAGACAGAAGGAATACTTAGCTAAAAAGAAGGCAAGCAAGGAGACACCTTCCTCGGCAGACGGCGCTTTTGGCATTGTTGGTCGCAATGTTGATTTTGATCAGCCTCGAAACTCTCCATTCGAAGACAAGAAACCCGACAGTCTCTTCCCTCAAAGAAAACCGCCTCGACCACCTGCGGAGTCAGCAACATTGATCAAAGCCAATTCTTTGAGTAAGAGAAGCGGACAGCAAGCGCGCCTGTCATTGACGAGCGTTGACAGCGACGAGAAACGTATGTCAGGTGGAGACCAATTTTCTTCCACCGTTCAAGAAATGTCTGAGTATGCTAAACGCAAGCCTGTTCCTGCCTCACCTCAAGCTTCTGGCGGTATAGCAGCAGCTCTTATCGGAATGGGAAGCCGGTTGGGTGGTGTCGGTCATCCGAGCCCAAATACTGCTACATTTTCGCCAAACAAGAGATCACCGCCTGGTGATAGTCCACAGAATGAGCGAGGTAGAAGTGCGATGTCTACTGTCGATTTCGGGCAATCTGCATCTGGGCGGAGTAGTCCCAGATCTGCGAGCGGCACTCCTGGAAGCACAACCTGGAGCAAAGGAGATACCGCTTTCACCGTACCGGACTACGAAAAGGAGGGCAACGACATTGTGGCCCGTGACATATTGTCTAATGGTAAGATGCCTGAAAATTCAGCTCTTGCCAAACTCCGAGACGAGGACATGAGAAGAGCAGCCTCCCCTGGCGAATTGAGTCCAAGTAGTGCACATACACCCTCTGGCATGAACATTCCTGGAAATCGAAAATCCTATGGTCCCAATTTGGACTTCCAAGAATCTAACATCGACTTCAAAGGCTCGCCACAACAGACGCCACAATCTGACTCTGATGATGATTCTGATGATGGTCTTTTTGCTGTGCCTATAGCATCTCGCACGCCTGCGAAGAAATCCAGTCTCAGGAGGTTCACTGCTGGAGAAGACAACTCTGGCGATGCAGACGGCATTGGCAAACGACCAAGCCTGACCATCAGAACCTCACGTTCGAAGAAAGGCTTATCTGTTTCATTCTCCTCTCCACAGAATGGTAGTAGTGCGAATACTGCCAATACCTCGAGAACGCCCGAGTTTGATGAGGACAGTTCTCGAAGTTCCAGCAAGAGACCACAACGCCGCAACCCTAGTTCTGAAGCCTCCAATTCCGCCGGAGGATGGTCTGCAGAGTCCTCGGAGGATATGAGTGCCAAATTACTTCGTCGTGAATCATTTGCCAGAGAAGATGTTTGGGCAAGCAGACCTCCAGCAGAAGCGCTTATCAATCACCTCGACGACTTCTTCCCCAATTTGGACCTTGATCAGCCTGTGTTGGAGGAAAGTTCCGGCATTTCGCCACCTGTATCGCCCATAGCTGAACAACAACCAGAGAAATTGGCAGCTGGACAGGCGGGAATGTCCATGGTTGAAAATGGAACAGCAAACACGATCAGATCAAGCTTATCGTATAATGACGGTGATACCTTGGGATCTGACGAATCAACTCTGAAGGCATTGGAAAGGCCTAGCTCTATTCAAAGTGTCGCTCAGAGAAATGTCCGTCGTTCTGGTGGCTTGGGTAGGATGAAGTCTATCCGTGAGGTTGCAAGAGGAGCCCACGAAGCAAACAAGCGATACACAGCAGCGACCGCTCCCTCCATTCATCAAGGTGCAGCATCCAGCACTCTTCTTCGACGTAAGAGCACCAAGATGTTCGGTGCCAACATTGTCCAAATAAAGCCTCATCGTGGCAGCACGATTCTACCCCAGATTCCGCAGGATACAATTCCCAAACGTCAAGCTACGTTCCGTTGGTTCAAGGGTCAATTGATCGGGAAAGGTACATACGGCCGAGTGTACTTGGGAATGAATGCCACGACTGGAGAATTCTTGGCTGTCAAGCAGGTTGAAGTCAGCGCCAAAGCCGCTGGGAACGACAAGGACAAGATGCGGGAGATGGTAGCAGCTCTTGACCAAGAAATCGACACTATGCAGCATCTGGATCACGTCAACATCGTCCAGTACCTTGGTTGTGAGAGGAAAGAAATGTCAATTAGTATCTTCCTCGAGTATATTTCTGGTGGTAGTGTAGGAAGTTGTCTTCGCAAACACGGCAAATTCGAGGAGACGGTAGTGAGCTCGCTCACGAGGCAGACCTTGTCAGGACTGGCATATCTGCATCGTGAGGGTATCCTCCATCGAGATCTGAAGGCTGACAATATTCTGCTGGATCTTGACGGTACTTGCAAGATTTCCGATTTCGGTATCTCAAAGAAGACGGACAACATCTACGGGAACGATGCATCGAACTCGATGCAAGGTTCGGTCTTCTGGATGGCGCCGGAGGTTGTGCGCTCTCAAGGCCAAGGCTACTCAGCCAAGGTCGATATTTGGTCTCTCGGCTGCGTTGTGCTCGAAATGTTTGCAGGCAGAAGGCCTTGGAGTAAGGAAGAGACTATTGGTGCGATCTACAAGCTTGGAAGTCTCAACGAAGCACCTCCCATTCCAGACGATGTCTCCCAGACCATCAGTCCAGTTGCTGTGGCCTTCATGGCGGACTGCTTCACGATGTGAGAAACCCCAACAAACTTGACACTGAAATCTTACTGACTCGAGACACAGTGATCCTTCTGAACGTCCCACAGCGGATACCCTTCTATCTCGACATCCATTCTGCGAATTGGACCCTAACTATAATTTCCTCGACACGAACCTGTATGCAAAGATTCGCGGTGCATACTAAACGTTTCCTTCTACTTCAACTTTACAGGAGCATGGGCAAAATCCTTAGCTATGGTGCTGGACAGCTTTGATGACTAACGAATATGGCTGGCATATTGTATATTATATTTTCGCTTACTCTATTCCTCAAGCGGGATCATTCTACCTGCAAAATAGCGCTGGCGTGGGTGCGTTTGCGGTCTTTTTTCTTGACGGCCTTGCTTTTGGCATGACATTGGGGAAAGATGGAATTGGATTGGATTCAAGGATCGTGTCTTGGGTGTGTGCATTGTATACCTAGATGTTATTACGATGAATCTGATGGCGTTGGTTTCAGGCCTCTCCCATTCGAGTCGGAAACAAGTGTCGTTTCGTGTTATTGTTCTTCTGCTTTAGCCATTCAGTTGCAAAGTCTGCGCGTCATGTTTACTCTTTCCATCCTGCTGTGAATGTCCGGTTCTGTTCCAAGCTCTATATAAGCAAATCCCTTTCTCCCCAGTCAAGCACCTCCCTCATCCTTCCTTCATTTATCCTTTACTTCAAGTCAAGATTACATCACGATCAGGACATACACAACACAAAACAACCAAACTTCAAGACAGCAACCATGGATGATCGACTCGCTCAATCGCTCAACTCTGTATGAGAGATACTAGACAGTGTAAACGTAGACCAAGCCGAGAAACACGACAAAGTCCAAATCACCAGACGCGAAGCCGAGGAGGGTGCTAGGTTCATCTTAGATAGACGACCGAACAGACCGGGTGAAGTGCCGGGCTGGCCGGTGCTGGACGCGATGCAGGCAGAGTAGATCGCGATCCTGCTGGAGGAAGTGAGAGAAGAAGACACCCTTTCGATGAAGGAGATCTCTGGGGAGGTGGAGGTCGAGATCCTATGGTGGGTCTTGATGATTGGCGCCATTTCGGACGTCCTACAAATTTTGATCGCCTTGACTCACGACCACCTCCACTAGGAGAAAGAGTGGGTTCATCCAACGCTATCCTAATGGACCTAGTTCTGATCGACCTTCTGATTCTAGTTCTGGTTGTCGCTTTTTGAGACGTTGTCCCGATGGTTCTATTGCCTATAGCGCGTCTAGATTTGCTGAGCTTTCGGAACAGCTTTCTAGTCAGGAACTTTTTGGTGGTTCTGGGTGGGGAAATGGGCGAGGAAATGGGCGTGAACGTGGACGTGGATTTCTCTCACGCCCTAGTGACGATAGACAGGGTGGTTGGTAGGTGTTTTGGCTACTGTCACATCTTGAGGAAAGATTTTTCGGTTGTGTTTTTGTTTTTGTTTGTCTGAGCTTTGAAGGCATTTGCAAGACCATTGGTTCCTAGGTTTTGGTTTTCAGCCGTAGCTCCTGAGCACTATTGTATTCTTCATCTTCGCATCTTCAATGAAACTTTTTGATGCCACTCTGATGCTGCTCCTGTCCGAAAGGAAATCTGTGACGTACATCTGAGCTATACGGGTGTGGGCAGCTATAGTTGGTACTAACAATCTCGTAGTCAAAGTTGCTGTACAGCAGACCAACATTGAGTATAGTCCGGGTTTTAATGATAGTTGCTGTGCTTGCCACCTGAGAGCATTTGGTATCACGTAGTTAAGGTCTGAAGATCTTGCACTCGCCAAAGCCGGTTAACCTGCAGGATGAGTGGTTGTGTGAAAGCCTTTCACATTAAGCAATATCAAACCATATTAGAAAAGTGATGATACTCCAGTTATTCACAGAACGACGAGCATCGAAAATTCAACGGAGTACGTAGCAAGTCAAGACAATGGGACGACTGTAAAAATATATACTTTTTTTTTTTTTTTTTGCCACACGAACCACACACATTCCAATATCGGTTCGCGAGAACGAGAAGACTAGGCTACCTACATCAAGATAAAAGCGAAGTGGGATAGAGATTATAGACTCGGGGGCAGATGAGGTAGCCGCCCGCGTTCGAGAGATCATGTTCGCAAGTCCTAGCATAAGCTCTACGGACAAACTCGAAGAAGTAGCGGCAACGCAAACGAAGTCAATTAAAAACAGTAAAGTATTGAATCGTATCGATAGACGGACTCATAAGCTGGCTATCACTCAAAGGCCTCGAGAGATAGCTTCATGAGCTTACATGAATATATTTGACCGGAAGTATATAGATATCATTCATGAGTGGACGACGAAAGTCTATTGGAGAAGAACCTCCTTCCTCCTTCGCCCCTTAGATTTTGGGGCTCGCTTAGGATACTATAGTGTACCAACCACAATAGGGGTAATCAGTCTGAACTCAAATACAGTCCAAATTCAGAGATCAATAATTGTAAGAGTGATATTTCGTCCTTATTTCTGCACAGGGTAGCAGAATCTCACGCAACCCCGCACGAAATTTCAATTGATCCTCAAAGATCTTACCAGCCATCAAATATCTTCAGCCATCGTCACATCGACACAACGACCACTCGAGTCATCTTCAAGATGTCGACCCTCCACCAAATCTCATTCTACGATGAATGTGGTCACACCGAAGACTGCGTCTGGGCTTCGCCAGGTGGCAAACCCAATGAAACTCTCACCGATACATTGTCTCTTTTCCAGCAGATCGACTCCCGTTTCATCAGTCCCGAGTTAAAACCCAAGCTGGATAAGGTGTACTTCTTTTCAGACAACACCATCGAGCGTCAATGACAAATCGAAGCTGTCCGTATCATGAACGAGGAAAATGAAAGCTCCTCAGGCAATGCGGTGGAGTTTCACTGCCAAAAAATCATCGTGCAAATGTTGGCAAAACCGCTTGTCATGCTGAAGGGGGAAGAATAGGAAGGGCAACGAGGAACTGTCGAAAATAGTGCGAGAGATCGGTAAGCTGGAACGACAACTTTAAGACGCCACGTACTATACCATGGAGATGAGCGACAAGTTTGAACAGCTTTACGCACTTATAAAGTCCGACTACCTTGACAACCCAAACTTTCATCAAATCTCCCATAAATTGAAGCCTTGGAGAGAGAAAGTTGACCATTGGATTCAAGCAAGAGGCGAATGGTACGGGAGCTTCTCCGTACAGTACTCTCGAGAGATTCTAAATTGGGTCGATATGGAGAACCGCTTGCACTGCTACTCTCCAGGCCGGGACACCACACTCTTTGCTGCTACCGATGTCGCTTCCGGCGAGAACTGTCCAATCTGCACCGACCCACTGCACACAGGTAAAGTTAGTAAGTTTCCATGCAACCATGTATTTCACCTAGGTTGTGTGAAAACATGGCTCAATGGGCGGGACAACTGCCCGTATTGCAGGAAATTATACAAAATCTGCCGTCCACCGCAGGATGCCAAATATGGACCCGCGGATGTGGACAGATTGTTCAATGGGGAAAACTTATCGGATGGCGCACATCACATGCAGTCATTTGAAATCTCATTTTTCGACGGCCATGACATTGGAGCTGATCTTCTCGCTATGGTTATGCGCCCAGCACTGTCATGGGAAGGGCTACATGGCACGTGGTGGGTCCGCAGTGGACTACCGGGTGGTCTAAGTAACAGGAACGATTTGGTTTTCGATGGTCGGTGAACTGCATCCGGGGTCTTATCATTGCCTCCAAGGCATATTAGGGATACAGGGGACAGTAGAGACAAGGGGGATATCATATTTACTTGCTGTACTTTGAAGCCGTGAATTTCTGGGACATTCCGAGACATCGCGGAAGATAACAGGCAAAAACACACAGCTTAGCGATTCATGACATTTTAAAAATTGAAAATGGTTGAGCACGTGAATAACGACCATCTGAGATGCACTGGTGTGAATAAGGCATTCTCGTGTCGAAACCTGGATCAAATATTCAGATCTTATAAATAGCTATTGGATTTGCTAGTATCTGCTGAAAGACAAATCTTTCATTCTTACAAAAAAAGGCGCAAGTGCAACAAATCAGCAAGGCAAGACAAGACTACACAGAATGGAGACGATGAACCCCCAAGCTAGGCAGAGAGATCGTGAACTGAGACTCATGGAACAAATAAAACAGGCGGCTCCCAAACGGACGAGAAGCCAGGCTCTCGAAATGGCAAGGCTAATCTTAGGTGGAAGCTTGGATTCTTTCTGCGGACCAGATGGGCCTATTGAGGCTGAGGTTGCCCTTCTCGCTCAGAAGATCGCTCGAGCACTGCCAGAGCCGAGTACCCCTCACCTTAGGTGTATACAGGTGGCGCAAGCGATCATATATGAAGGCGCAGACAGTTCTCAAGAGCTCGGGACATGACCAAGTATGGTTTTTTTGGTTGCCCAAGAATACCAGGATGATTCCATGACACCAAGACAGCACCAGTGTCTCTCGAAGAACAGTCCCTCAGGAGAGACTTCGTCCTGCCAAGCCAGACTTTATGAATGCAAAATACTCAGAAACAGATAGATGTCTCAAAAACTTCGCACTATCCCACTTTCCTAGAAGATTGCCTCGCGATATTCACAACTCTCCTTTCGTAGATGTCCGAGCGAGTATCATGGTGATAGAAAATATCCTCGCATGTTCTCGATAGCCTGCTACTGACTAGGAAAACTGCCGAATGTGATGAAACACTTCGTGTACGCCCCCATTCGAGTAGACATCCTAAATTATGTCCTGATCAGGATACGGGCCGCTGTCGTGAAGACTCGAGAGGCAGAAATCTATTTCTTCGAAGGCCGAAGGAGGAGCTGTTCTTGTTCTCGCGGGAGCCTATGTAGATGTCTAGACGTTGATAATGGTACTTGTCCGGATTCCTTCCCTGACGCATCTCAAATCTCGAGATGGTCAGGGTGACTTGTTCTCTAAATCAAGATTGTAAAGGGGGTGGTGGCTCTCTATTCAATGTCGACGGAATATCTTTGGCGTGCGATTAGGTTCCAAGTTCGCTATAGTGGTGAGCGCCACATTTAGTATGAAATAAAATCTGATTGTTCATGGCGCCGTAGTGCTCCTGAACTTGACAAGTTCTCGGCAGAGACTAGCTGGCTCGAGGCTGTCAGGCATGAAATCCACGAGCGACTTGATTGGCTGCTGGAGATGGCCCAGCCTTGTCTCGCTAAGAAAAAAATATGCCCCGCCATCAACAAGAAACTCGAATGCGACTCTACTTAAGGTACCAAATAATCTGGTGTTTGTTATTTCTCTTATCCTCCACTTGTTGACAGACAGTCAAAAGTCTTCAGCATGGCACCTTACGATAGTGAGTCATCTGGTGGTGAGGACGACGACTACACAGAGACGAACGTCCTCCTTGGATACGCGTCGAAAGAGGCTTCAGACGACACTATCAGCTATCTTGGAGGTCGCCCAGTAAGTATGCGAGTCTGTATTCACCGATAAACCTATGAAGGAGAAGAAATTTCTAGTTGAACATCGTGCTAACATAAGATGTTGTAGTCATGGATCGACCCTAATACCCCTCCTTCTGCGGCGCTCGCAAAATGCAAAGCGTGTAATGACTTAATGGTATTGCTTCTGCAACTAAACGGCGACCTACCTGAGTCTTTCCCAGGACACACGAGAAGACTATACGTTTTGACTTGCAGGCGAAAGACATGTAGGCGCAAGGAGGGTAGCATACGAGTATTGCGGGGTGTCTGGGTTTCGCCCACGGAAAAAGACAAGAAGGTCGCCAAGCAGAGTAAATCGAAGCCTCAACCTGAACCTTCGAAGCCTGCGACAAATCTAGGAGAGGCTTTATTTGGCGCAAAACCGTCGACAAATTCGGCATCCGCCAACCCATTCTCGACTAGTGCCAGCGCAGCTCCTTTGAATCCATTTGCCTCGCCTTCCTCGAATACTTCCAGCAATCCTTTCGCTGCTGCTAGGCTTCCTGCCAATGAGCTTCCTGCGAAGCCGGCTCAACCACCCTTTACAACCGCCGACCTCCCCAAGACCTTCGCTTCTGCTCTCTCACTCAACAATGATACCCCGAAATTTGGCCCTCCTCCACCACCCGAACCCTGGCCACAAGAATCCGACACTCCATCCGCATATCCACAATACTATCTTGCAGATGCAGATTACGAAACTCTAGATAAAGTTGAAGAACCCCAAATCCCAACACAAACGATGGACCTTGACGAAGGTGGAGGTTTAAGCAGTCAGAAAGAGGATAAAGATGTTTATGAAAGTACCATCGACAAGACATTTCAGAAGTTTGCAGATAGGCTGGCGCAGAATCCGGAGCAAGTGATCAGATATGAATTCAGGGGAGAGCCATTACTGTACTCAAAGCACGATGCAGTTGGAAAGCTCTTGGCTGGATCCGGAAAGGAGAACAAGAAAGTCACAACCTCTTCTGTGAACGGTAGCAAGTTCCCAAGATGTACGAATTGTGGTGCCGGAAGGGTATTTGAAGTCCAGCTAACCCCCCATGCTATAATGGAGCTAGAGAGGGATGAAATGAGTCTCGATGGTATGGAATGGGGAACAATCATTGCTGCAGTCTGCGAGATGGATTGCCAACAGAAAGGCTTGGACTATTATGGTACTGTGGGATATGTAGAGGAATGGGCTGGAGTACAATGGGAGGAGCTCAAGGGAAAATAGATGAGAAATGATACCATGATTGCGACTCTTCCAAAACCGGTTTGATGTCTTCCAAATTGTGAAAACTGCAAATAAGCAATGTCTGGATCAATTTGAAGACTTGTGAACCTCTCATTGTTGGTAGCATCCAAATCTCAGCCTCGCTATTACAAGTTCTCAGCCTCGCGTCGCATTAAAACATCCTATCTCACTTCGCTCAAGCATCACCACCAGCCTCGACCACGACCATCATGGCAGCCCGCACTCTTCTTCCCCGAATACGGTCTCTGCCAGCTCGAGCGCCCATACTCACCCGAAACTACCATTCCTACGACCATCCGCCACCACCCGGTCCCTTCTCTTCCACTGAAACCTCCATCCTATCCGCCTCCCTCCCACACATCCCCTCCCACGGCTTCACACTCACCTCTCTCTCCCTTGGCGCGAAAGATGCTGGCTATATCGATGCATCCACAAATCTTTTCCCACAAGGACCATTCGCGTTGGTACATTACCATCTGTTGACACAGCGATTGGGATTGGCAGAGAAGACAGACATTCTAGAGAGAGCAGTGGGGGCCAAGCCCCTAGGAACAGGAGCCAAAGTCAAGAAACTGACATGGGAGAGATTGATGGGGAACAAACAGGTTGTGCATAGATGGCAGGAGGTATACTTCAATTCCAATTCCAATTCCAGTGAGGACCCTATGATGCCAGAAGGCTGATGAGAAGAATTGAACAGGCATTAGCACTCATGGCACAACCATCCAATGTTCCAACTTCTCTGAAGGAATTGGCAGCTCTATCTGATGAGATATGGTTCTTGTCTCGCGATGAATCGGTGGATACGAGTTGGTATACGAAACGGGCTTCACTGTCAACTATATACGCTGCCACCGAACTTTTCATGACGACGGATAAATCGCCTGATTATGCTGACACGAGAGAGTTTCTGGACAGGAGGTTCAGAGATGTGCAGATAGTCGGCAATGCCGTTGGCAGTGTCGGACAATGGATTGGCTTCACGGCTTCTGCCGGGTTAAACGTGTTGCGGAGTAAGGGCGTACGAATATGAGTGAAGGGAAAAGCTAGAATGGCAATTGTACAACTACATCTAACATGTATACATGGCGTTTCTGGTCAACCAAAAATTACCGCCACCCAGCAGCAATCCAGCAGATGGCCGCACCGTATTTTGGTATCAAAGCAAAAAGCCACCTCTCACCTAAACCCACAAAGTCCCGATTGACGCCAGACTCCTTTCCCTAAACCCCTCTACTCATCTTGGATCATCTCATCTATGCGTCTCTGCTTCTCTCGAGGATCGTGAAGCCTGTTCGTGGTTAGTATTATCTGGATACAAGTACATTGTTTCGAAGACAAGAAGACGCTTACTTGGTGATCTTCACATCAGGTGCATCGGCAGCACCGGATCCAAGAGCCTTCGGCGATATAAGAATGAATTGACGCCCAACTGATCGACGTGCGCCCTGGATCTGATAACTGTTAGCATCCAAAAATTCAGCATCCACAACTCAGTACTTACAATCAATCTCGTGGAAACATCACGATTAACATCATCCATGAACACATCAAACTCATCCAAGCAGCGGATCGGTGCGCCCATTGCCTCCCATAGGGCGAGAAGCAAGCAAATCGACGAGAATGACTTTTCACCACCGGAAAGAGTCTTGGTTTGTCTACCTTTGCTGCTTTTCACCGTCTCATCGGGCTCGACTTGCACGTCAAGCTTCTTGTGTATATGGTCGATGAGCAATTTGCCTCGGAAGCCGCGCTCGCTGAGTAGGTAGTTAAAATTGATGCGAGACCTGGCGGAGATGCCTGATTGAAAGTTTCGGTACATCTTCATTCGCTTGAACAAGGTCTGCTTTAGCAGTCCTAACAACTCGAGGAGCTCACCGCGTTCATCTCTCGCGTGTCTCCAGACTCGATCTGCCTCAAGTGCTGCCTCGTTGATCTCCTGGTCAGTACCCCCCTGTCTCTTGGCGGCTTCCTTCACACGCCTCTTCAGTGTCTCAAATTGGGGACCGAGCTTGTCATAAGACTCGCCGGGTTCGAGATGCATCCTCTCAGCGCATACCTTTTTGGCCTCTCCTATCGTCTAATTAGTACAGTAAATAGTCAATTTTAGGGAGAGCTTCAGAGCCGGGGGCGGTCTCAGGCGCCTGCGTGCAGACAGAATGCCTCAAGAGGCAGCTCTCAGCTCCGCAGCTCCTACAAAGAACAGGAATTTGGCATGGAAATAAGACGAACCGATGAACCCGGCGACCATTTCAACCAATTCTTCCCGCTTTCGAGAAGTAGCTTCCTTCCTGGCACGAAGCTCTTCAACCTCGCCTATAACATGATTCTTTTCGACGAGAACTGAGTTGCGGGCTCTTTCTCGTTGCCCAATCTTCTCTCGTGCTTTGTTAATTTTGGACTCATGCTCGTCGACCACTTTTTTGGCGGCCTCAAGCTCCTTTTTCTTCTCAAAGGCCGCCTTGTTGAGAGGCTCTTTCTGCAACGAGGAATTGCCATAGGCCTCTTGAGCGATCCCTAATTCCATCTCAGCCTCTCTCAAGTTCTCCCTATGCCCATCAATAGCACCATCCTCGAGCTCGTATTTTTCGACTTCGATTTTCAGATTTTCGACTGCCTCGTCTGCTCTTTGTACAGCGATCTTGAGTCTATTCCATTCCTGTTTATTCATTTTGACCGCATGTTCGCATTTCTGTTGGTTGGCCTGCAATACACGTCTTTCGTTTTCGATAGCCTTGACCTTAGCATCAAGTTGGCTCACGGTCTCTTTTTGGTATGCGACTTGACTTTCGACGTCCGTCTTCATACGAGAACTGTTCTTCGCAGGCTGGATAGGGGTCATATCCCTGTTGACGCCCCCTCGTCCAGCGAAGCCCAAGCGGAAGCCATGTCCTCTGTCTTTATCGTGCAGACAGAAGCACTGGCGGACGTTCTTAGGCCTTGGTCCTTGGTACATAATTTTGAGGGCTTCTTCTCTATTTTCCACCAAGATCGACTGTTCAATACCCATGCTAATGATCAAGTGACGTTTAACAAGCTCATTGTCGATTTCTAGAGCTCTCAATATGGTCTCAAACTAGATACAATTGTCAGTGACGAGCTTTAATCATCGCTTTTTTGACCAAGGTAGATAGTGCACGAATAGAGAAGATTGAACTGTACCTGTTCATCTGGCTCATTGCCAGTCGTGTCGATGGGGTGATGATTGCCGATGATGATTGGACAAAAACCCAGCCCTTCTTGTTTCTAATAGGTACGGTCAGCAGTTACGATCAATGTGAGGAGAAGACCTTCTGGTAAATGTGGGCTTGCACTGGCATTTACCAGATTTCAATGGGAGCAAATCTATAACGACAGGAAATTAGGATTGTGAGACTCACCAATATCTTCGATAGCCGCATCTGATCGGTCTTGCTGGTGACTATGAAGCCCTGCAAGTTGCTAGCCATTTGTGATTCCAACAGGTCGGACCAAATGGGGTTCTTAAGTTTGACGTGAAGACCCATTGGCCCAACAGGCGTCTCAAGAAAACCCCGATCATTTTTGATCATTTGAATCAATCTTGGCATTTTCAAGGGGAAACCAGCCCAAATGTTGCCTCTATCTCTATTCAAACTTTGTAGTTTCTCTTGAGCAGCTTTAGCTTCGCCGCGCCTCGCCACCAAAGGACCCTGGGGACCCTCGATCTTTTTCACCGCGTCTTGGGCGTTTCGACGGTTTTGGTCCAGCTGCTGAAACTCCCCTTCATTTCGAGCCAGGATTGCTCTCGCATTTGCAGCGGCCTGCTTTGCTGCATCGAGCTCAGCAAGCTTCTGAGTATGCGCGCCTCCATTGGCTTCTTCCAACAGTCTCTGTTCCTTCACAATACTGTCCTGGAAAGATTTGACCTTCTTCTCTGCTGCTTTCATTGTCGATTTGAGTCCCCCCAGACTAGTAGTAAGATCTTCAACATCCTTCTTGGCAGCGTTGAATGCACTCTTAGCAGCTTCCTGCCCATCTTGCAGTGGCCCGAGTTCTTCCCTGAGTGCTGTCGCTGTCTCTTTGGCGTGCTCGAAAGCTCGGTCAGCAATCTCAAACGCTTGGGACCTTTCCTCAATTTTTCTCTGGGCGTTTTCGAGTTGCTGCTCATAGTCTGCCACCTCCCTCTCTCGTTGACTCAGCTTTTCCTCCAGCTCAATAACTTGCGCCCACGCCAGTTTCCTCATGAGTTCCTTCAATTTTAGTTTCATGCCATCATGCTGCCGAACGACCTCAAGCTTAGCCTCTGCAGCCTCAGATTTCTTCTTGAGCGCAAGGACATCCGCTTTGGCTGCCTCCAGTTTCTCTTCAATTTGGTCACAGGTTTCCGCCAATAGTTTGAAATCATTGTCAAGCGCCTCTAACTGAACACCTTTGTGAAAAAACACATATTTCTGTGCTGGCGTCGAGGTCTGAATGAATGATTTCGCGGCATCTTGAGTCAAGACATTCATGGGGTTGTCGACTTGTAAATTGAAATACTCGACAATATCATCAATGTCTCCCTTCTTTGTAGATATCTGGCGTCCGGTGGCACTCTTTAGCTTCCAGCTGCTGGATCCCGACTTTGAGAAATGACGCTCGATGATGATAGACTCGCCATAAGTATCCAGTTGGTATGCATCGTGACCCTTGTTCTTGAGCTTGATGATCAAGATGGCTTGGTCTTTGCCACTCTTGATCATGCTCTTGAGGCTGGAACCGCGGTTGGTTGCTGCGACTTTCCCACCCAAGCAAAGGGTAATAGCGGTTAATACTGCACTCTTTCCGCTACCGTTGTGCCCAACAATGAAATTAATGAGGGGGCCAAGCTCGACGTGGAGCTTGTCGTGACACATAAAATTGATGCAGGTAATCTCTTCGATGGTGGCATTGTCCGCTGGACGGTTATCACCAAGTTTTCGGTTCTTCTGGCGACGGAGAAATTGTTGTGTCATTTTCGCATCGTCGCGCTCGGGATGAGCCACATGTTTCCAGTTGTTGTCTCGCAGTTGTTCATACTGTGTTGCCGCTGGTGGAGCATCCTCGTGCGCATCTGCATCGGGCAGCTCCTCATCGTCGGAGTCATCGCTCGACTCATCTGGACTCGGCTCGCGCGCAGTTCGCGACTTCGAGGCACTCTGGTTAATCGATACACGTTGCTTCTTGTGATTCTGGACGACTTTATCAGTGAATGATTCTCCCAGGAGCGAAATCTGGTCAATAACACGACGATATGCACTCACCACATCTTGGCGCAAACTCGAACTCGCGCTTTCGACCGCGATAATATCGTCCTCGTCGTCATCGTAATCCCTTGCCCGCTTCTGCGGAGCCATCTTGAGTTTGTCCGGTACGATGTTTCCAAAGGTCAAGATGAGGCTCCCAGGTACTTGGAAATATTTTACTAGACGCGTTGTGGTAATTGGAACGCGCTGTTTCGCTCCCGGCAACCCCGGTAGCGCGACTTCTACGCTAAAAAATTTAAGGTTTGCGATAGCTTCACCCTTAAAAGGATAGGCGGGGGCGGGAACGTCCCTCATCCCATTTCACCCTTCCTTTTTATTTCCTCATAACTAACCTACTCATTGTATCGAAACATGCATACTCTTGAGCCTCTAGAACGCTGAAAGTCCATTTGGCGTGTCTTTTCACCTGGATTGAATTTATGCACGCTATTCTTTTCTGTCGCTCATATTTCTGGTTCTTTCAAAATCAGACCACTGTTACAGCTCTTAGTTTCACGAGCACATTCTCCTGCACGTATTGTTCCTGTATCATAAATTTCTACGAAGTTTCCAAGATAATGCCGGGATACTTGTATCTCAGCCTCCAAGCTAATGCATTTCTTACTTCCCCTACAAATTTGTTACATCTGCAATGCTTCTCCTTTCCGACGTGCTTCTCATGATTGACTTTCTTCAGCGGCCTTCAGAGCGACGGCAAATCTGGACTTTAGGTCACCTGCGTCCTCGAGACCAACGCTGATACGGATCAGCTCGGCCGGTACCCCGAATTGTGCAGCCCAGTCCAGTTCCAGGAAATGTGCGAGAATTACATAAGGTGAGGTCAAGGTGAAGTTCGTCCCGAGACTTGGGCCTTTGGCTGTTTCTATCCGATCATAAAATGCTACGGCCGCAGCATTTGTGTGAAATGTGAAAGAGAGAAGACCGCCATACCCGCCCTTGGTGGTTCTACAGGCATCGTAGAACGGCCGAGTCGGATTGTACTTCGGGTAATACAAGTCCTTGACGAGGGGATGTGCTCGAAGGATGTCGCAAATCGCCTCTGCATTTTCATTTATTCTCTCAATCCTGGATACGAAATGCCGGCTGTTGCGTTCCATGAAGATCACATCTTCTGCCCAATAGTTGTCTTCGTAGTCGGAAGCAGCTATTTTCTTAAGTGCTTGGTAGTAACGGCCACGAGGATTCAATATGGTACCGCCTCCCATTACATTGCATTCTCCAGAAAAGATCTTGGTCAGACTGCTAACAACGACATCCGCATATGGTAGCACGTGTACGTTTATGAAGTTGCCAATTGTTTCATCAACAACAACACCAAAGTCATACTTATCTGCCAATTTTCTAATACGCTGGAGGTCGGGGCATTTGAGCATAGGATTTCCGGGAAATTCGCAAAACAATGCGAGAAACCTCTCGCCAGATTCCAGTCGCTTCTCAAGATCGTCAAGGTCCTCGGATTCGCCGTTGCCATAAAAGACAACTCCTGGACCGAATTTCTCGAGGATCTTGAGTGTATCGACGTAGGGAAAGCCAAAGGAAATGCTCTTCAGAGGGCCTCTCGCTTCTAACATCATACGGTGTGCATTGAAAATCGAATTCATGCCGCAAGGGTACAGATAGACGTCATCTTCGGAGAGTTCTGCAACCCCACGCATGTTCGAGTCCATTTTTGCACTCGGTGCCGCTGAAAGATCTACCTCTCCCATAAGCGACCCAGCGATGCGCCGGCGGATGGCGGACTGTGCATTGACGACAAATGAAACATCGAGATTGCGACCAAATCGTTCCTCCAGGAATTGAGAGCTCTCACGGCTCTCCGTTAAGCCATTGAGCTGTGAGTCATGGTGGTTCTCAGAATTCTCAACCCCCACTTTGTTTACTTTTGGCGAAATTTTGTCGATGGAGCCTCTCTGGTATCGTCTGGGGCCTTTGCAAGCTTTTTGAAAGATGTTTGAGACTGGTGATAAGGGTTGAAGGACTGTTCGCTCCACCAGGATCCCTTCCTGAAAGAGGGTATGACAAAACGAAGCTCGCCGACTCGAAACGCCGTCGCCAGAATGTTGCCAATACTGCTTCGCAAGCGGGAACAGCTCTTTTTGGAATATCACAGCTGATATCGAGGGGGATATCTTCTTCAACGTCTCGGAGTCTGCTCTGCTGTTGTCCAGGACCAAGTCAATCACTTGGATGTCTTGAGAAGCGCCTGAGTGATCTTTCGATTGCATGAAGCTCACACATCTCCGTGCAGTCTTACAGGATGGGAACAGCATCGCCTGTTGACCAATTTTTCCATACTCCTTCACGATATCCTCCGCGAAAGCGACAATGAGCTTGTGGATGAAAAATCTTGATCACGAGACCATATCAGCGTGGCGAACCAATTTCAGAACGTGCGAGAACACACCTTGGGTAACCCGTCACCATCTTACCCAAAACTCTTTCTCGCCCTTCCTCGTACTCTACATTGTCCTTCCATTCTGGAAGAGAGACACTTGTAGCCTATGTTGTAATTAGTTATTGACTCATGTCTTCTTTGCAACTAACGAAAGGCATATGAACAGAAATAGAAGATTGGGAACTTACGTGAGGCGTTAACGCCGGAATTGATTCTCCCAGCTCGATCACGGACATTGTGAATGTGGCTTGTGAAAATACACAGAAAATAGTTGCCAAAATGATATGTCGTTGCGATGCTGCCCGCCCCTCAAGTGAAGATTGTGTTGCCGATTACGGACGCCAATCGATAAGAGCACGCTAATTTAGCTCCCGCGAGCCTAACAAAAAAAAGTTCAAGGCTGGAAGAGAAATATCAATGTCGAGGAATGGAATCAATATTGAAACATCCTGTACTGCTATTTGAGCTATGACACCTCTTCCTTCGAAACGGCGCAAGCTGGAACATACCCCATCTGATGGATCCGTGGACGAAGATCAATCAGAAAATGACCTTGATGAGCAGTCATCTGAAGTGTCTGCCGACGAGACAGCAATTCCTCAGTCGAAGCGAGCGCCATTGCGATGGAAACATACGCAAGCAACTGACGATGCAGCGCTGTATGCCGGCGGATCCTACAAGTCTAACTTGTTCAAGTTGCAGGTGGATGAACTTTTAGCTGAAGTACAACCAAATTACGAGAAACGATTAAGCGGAGTGAACGAGGCTTTGCGCAAATTGAAGACGTTGCTGGAAGGCATTGAGGATCGTGAGCCAGTCTCTGTGAGTATTTTGAATAAGTTCCGCAGTCCTGATAACCCAGCTAATGTCCTCTGTGCAGGTATCAGAAGCTGCGAAGTCTTTGCACAAATCTCATAAAATCACCATACCTTTTCCGGACCCGAAGCCTGACAAAAATGTTGCCTATAAATTGGCATACTCGAAACCGTCGAATATCAACGTTGTTGGGAGTTATGCTCTTAAGAATATGGTCAAGACTGAGGGTGTATTGTCGATCGACATGGTGGTTGCGATGCCTTCTTCTATTTTTCTAGAGAAGGACTACCTAAATTATCGATACTTTTACAAGAGGGCGTATTATTTGGCTTGTATTGCTGCTGGACTGCAGGACAAAGTGAAGGATGAATTTGGGTTGACATTTGAATATCTTCATGGGAACACTCTTCAACCCATTCTAGTTGCTAGACTCAAATCAGGTAGGTCGGATAGTCTCTCAGTCTCAGAAAGGCATGCTAAACTATTGCAGAAGATGATGCAAAAAGTGACAAAGGCTATGAAATCCGAATCATTCCCGCCGCACCTGCAAGCTTCTTTTCGGAAACAAAATTACGACCAGACAAGAATGCTATTCGACCGAAAGACAACCAAGCCGATCAAACAAATAGCTTCCCACCCACCCCATTCTACAATGCCACTCTTCAAGTAGACTGCAATCTTGAGCCATATCTAAAGCTTCTCCATGCCTCGTCCAAACAGTCACCTGGTTTTAAGGATGCCTGTGTGCTTGGCCGAGTTTGGCTACGTCAACGTGGGTTCAGTAGCCGCATTTCGGAGGGAGGATTTGGCCAATTTGAGTGGGCAGCTCTCACTGCTTTACTGATGAAAGGGGGCGGTCCAAAAGGCCACAGTGTGCTCTCTCCAGGCTATAGCAGTTATCAGATGTTCAAAGCTCTGCTCCAATATCTCTCATCAAACGACCTCGCAAACAAGCCATTGTATTATGAGACGGAGAATGTGACGAACATCAAGTCCAACCTGCCTATGATTTACGATGGCCCACGAGGACAGAATCTGCTTTTCAAGATGACGACTTGCTCATATCGCGTATTGAGGGAGGAAGTGAAGACTTCGTTGGAAATGCTTAACGACGCTACGTTTGACCAATTTGAGTCGACATTCATCATCAGAACGTCCCAGCAGTTACAACGATTCGACTGCTCCCTACGCATCTCCTGCCCCTCGAAGCAACTCGAGACAACTTTATGCGACCATGCCACCAACGAGAGGAAATTTGCCACTCGAGTATTTGATGTCTTGCATGAAGGTTTAATGGACAGGGTAAAGCTCATTGATATCCACCAACCTGATTCGAGCTCCTGGTCATTGAAATCATCAAGTCCAACATCGTCAGGCGAGCAATTTCAGGTGTCATTTGTATTCGATCCAGCAAACATCGATCGCCTGGTTGACCATGGCCCTCCAGCAGAAGAAAAGAAGAAAGCAGCAAAATTTCAAAAGTTTTGGGGCGAGAAGGCAGAACTACGTCGCTTCAAGGACGGCAGCATTCTGGAAAGCTTGGTTTGGCCATCAGGTTCAGCGCATGCCGTATTCCGCAACATTGTGACTTATCTGACGACTCGCCACTTCGGTCAAGAAGTCAGCAATAGCCTAGTATTTATTGGCGAAGGTTTTGAGCAGATGCTGCCAGGTGGATCAAGCACCAAGAGTTTTGAGGCCTTGAAGCAAGCATTCAATGTTCTTGAACAGCAAGTCAGAGATCTCGAAGGGCTGCCACTGCAGTTAAGACAGCTGTCTGCCGTCAGCCCTCAACTTCGATATTCCTCCATCGGTACACTTTTGTTCAGTCCCACACAACCCATGAAAAGGCCTGCGGATATCCTAATCCAATTTGAAGGCTCCGGAAGGTGGCCTGACAATATCGTTGCTATTCAGCGTACGAAGATAGCCTTCTTGTTGAAGATCAGCAACCTTCTTCAAGAAGTTGACACAAGCATAACAACCCGAGTCGGTCTCGAGAATGAAGAGCATCACCTTCAAAATTGCGCTTTCTTGGATATAATATATGGTTCAGGCGCAGTCTTTCGCCTACGGATCCATAATGACCGGGAGCAAACTCTTCTCGAACGACAGGTCAAGGACAAGTCCATCGACAATCGTGCCCGCGACGATGCTGTTTCAGCATTATCGGCATACAAGAAGACATTCTTGCAGCAACCACTTCTGAACCAGTCGATAGCTACACACTGCACCAGATTTCCACTTTTGTCGCCGACAATACGTCTCGTCAAGATGTGGTTTGATCGTCATATGCTCCTGGGACACGTGAGCGAGGAACTCATTGAGCTCATAACCGCTCGAACATTCCTACACCCATACCCGTGGCGAGCTCCATCCTCAACTATGACTGGATTCCTGAGGACTATCTCGTTCATTTCGAGATGGGACTGGCGACAAACACCCTTGATAGTGGATTTCACAGGGACTATGACGAGCAAAGATGTCGATTCAGCCAATACTCGGTTAGAGGCATGGAGAAAGATTGACCCCAGCATGAACCGAACAGTTCTCATTGCAGCATCAAATCATGATACCACTGGTACCGCATTCACGGATAAAGGCCCTTCGAAAATGGTCGCCGCGCGTATGACAGCCTTGGCAAGATCTGCCTGCAAGTTAGTGAAGGACAAAGATTTGGACTTGGACCACAGAGCCCTCTTCGCCTCCTCGACCGCGGACTACGATTTCGCGATACACATCTCTCCAAAGTTCGTTGGTGCGCAGCGACAGAAGGACACCAAATCCAAGTTCAAGAATCTTGAAGTTCAGTCGGACATTGATCTCGAGACGATCGGCTATGAACCAGTTCAGCTGTATCTTGAAGAGCTTCAGAACCTCTACACAGATAGTATTGTTTTCTTTCATGGGGGTGTGAGCGGCACTGTTATCGCAGGGTTGTGGAACCCTCAGAAGGCAGCACCAAGACTCTTCAAGATCAATTTGACGCATGCTACAAAGCTTAGAGGTGCAAATGAGGAGAAGGAGGAGGAGCAAGATGTGGTGATTGACAAGTCTGCAATCTTGGCAGAGATTTCGAGACTGGGAGGAGACATGGTGTCACGAATTGAAGTGCAGCGTTGAGATGCCCTAAAAATGAATACGACCTGAATAAGATTCGAAACCATGTCTACGGGTTTCTCCTCGAGTGACGAAGAAAGAATACTAGCTCCTCATACTCTGCTTTTTGCAAAGTCGATGTTTCGAAAAGGCGGTCCAGTAGCTGGTTGAACATTCTGCAAGCGAATTACTTCAATGTCCCAGGATATTTCGGATAGCGAGTGCTACCTCCGGACCAGAACCGTGTTGTGAGATTCTCTTAGACATTCTCCCGGAGATGAGACATTCTCGCCACGATGTAACATCTCGAACATAGAGTGGCATTTCAATTTATACTTTCAGTTTACATAAAGTCCTTGTTTATACTTTTAACATATGTATACCATCCTATTATAATCAGCCAGCGCCGCCCATAACGTGCGGACTGAACAATGTTTCCTTTTTTGAATGATAATAGTTTCGTGGTACTACCGGTCCGCAAATGGACTATACAGACCTTGGTTGTCCCCTGCCAGAATTGCTTTTGACCGCCTGGAAGACAGCAACTATCCAGTTTCCGGTCTAGCTTATTATACAAAGTTCTAAAAGTCGCATCAATTCTCGCAAACAATGTCTTCCTTATCTTGCCTTGGATACTCCATTAGGAAAACAGCAAGAAAACGCCTCTGCCAGCTCGTTGTGGTTTTGATGACCATGTCGGTCACATTTGGCCTCCATGTTCAACACCAGCGAGACCCCTGAAAAAGGACCTTGTTATAGAAAGCTGCGAGAAAATTTGTCAATGGTGTCCTGTCAAAAATGGTGTATAGTAAGTATGGGGATTCATGTTAGAATCGTGTTGAGCCCCTTACCTGTTCTGCCACATTACCCTCACCGTCCTGCCATAGTTCTACCGTCCTCTGAAGGCGCTTTGACATTTCGTGCAGCCCACGCGAATGCGAGAATGCATCCAGGCTGAGAACACATGCTCAAAGAGGAGGGCGTAATGTTACGATCTGCTGTAAATTATTCTCTAACAGCAGCGGCAGGATACCTGAAAAATGTAAATTCGAAGTTTACTATAGCACCGGCGAGTGATCATAGAAAAATAACGAGGTAAGTACAGTCATTTCTGTTCTCCGGTTCCCCGATATTCTTACTAACACTGAGAATACGGATGAACATGCGAGGCCAGCAAAATCAGCGTGAGATTCCACCATAATTTTACTTCAATTTTTCGGAGGACGTTTATTAAGTCAACAGTCCTCAGAACGAAGCTGAGTTTCCAGACCCTGACCCCGTCCCAGAAGGTGAAGGAGCGAGCCAAGACGAAGACGGAGCTAACGCGATGGAAAAATTGTTAGCAGTCATGAAGAATAGAACATTGATCATGGAAGATGAAATGGCAGCCACGAGGATCCTAATGAAGGAAGCCACAACGGTGCCGAAGAAGGAAGCAACGACCTCGACGAGCTTGAAAGAGGAAGTCGTGGCATTAAAAAGGAAGCGGCAGCCCTGAAAGCATTAGCGAGAAAGCGAAACCGAGGCTCTAAAGAGATCATGCGTACGCATAGTAAGTCCGCTAGACCTTTAGCTAAGGAGGTCAAAGCAGAGCTCATGGAGGGTGAGGAGGAGGAGGAGGAGGAGGAGGAGGAGGAGGAGGAGGAGGAGGCCTTGTAGATTGAGTATTCAAGATGGAGTATTTCACCCACGCTCAAGAGACGTCATACCAGATGCGAACAACTTTCGAAGACAAAAGTACCATATTTACCACTACGTGTTATCTTGGAATGCCACCGGTCGCAAGAGCAGTGTACGCTTCTTGATAAACGCTCACCTGCCTTCTCAGCGTTCTCAGTCTCTTCCACGACATTTGCAGTGGCCATCCTCCCTTCTTCGTCATCGGCAGTGCGCTTACCGCAAAGGAGAAGGAAGCTCGGCTAAGAGAGACAGTCTGCAAACACTTCTTGTCCTCGGTCTCGGGTTGAATTCAAAGCGTTACATGTCGCCCAGAAGCTTGAACCAACGCCTTTTCAGCGTTGGCGTCCGGACTCGACGTACTGTACTTACCTCGTTAAGCGTCGAAAAATGTCGCGCAATCGTTATTCTTCTTCATCAAAATAATTCATCTGACGAAGTACATCACCATGCCTCTTTGTCGTTATGCGCATCATGTTCCTCTTTCGGCTTCCGTTGCCATTGATAGGGGGCGACTTTCAAATCCAGCCATGTGAGCGGACTTGTGGTTGGTGCATCTGCGAGAAGCCGGTGTCAGCGAGCCCCCTAGTTTCCGCATAGTTTCCCTTCTATGTGGAGTATAGTTATTGTATTCTGACAACGCCAGAACCTGTCCCAGTGCATCATATTTACGACGACATGCTCGAGTAAGAGTGAAAAATTCTCTGTTCTGTAGATGCGTGCTCACGGTTTGCACAGCTTCATCTCCCCAAAGATTCGGAATTTGGCGTTGCACGAGCCCTTCCAGGTGGCGGCAGGCCAACAATGTGAGCACCACTTGGAACAATATTTGAGGGGCGGTATTGATTTCGATTCAGGTGCAGAGTATGGCAAGGACTGTGCGTGAAGACATGGGACCAACTTCCTCCCATCTGAGAACTGACTTTGTCTTCAGTCTCTTTCACAAACAGCGTGCGGCCTTGAAGAGAACGGCCAAAAATTTAGAGACAGTGGACAAGAAATGGGAGACGAAGAAATCTAGTGATAAAATTACATTGAGAGTTGTGGTCGAGGTGGAACCGTGGGATGAAGATAGCACTTGGGAGGGCATTGAGGCTAGCATCTGCGAGGGAGAGTGAGGTTGTAGGTTTGCTTGTGACCTCAATTATGGAAGAAAAGGCATTGAAAGGAATAAATTCAAGCCAAATGCTACGCAGAATGGAAATGACCATGTATTGTACCTTCTTGAAGAACAGGAACATGCTGAATGCTTTGTCTTGGTTGATTTCAGAGGCCGATGATGGTCGGCCAGCATGGCAACATTGATTCCATATTTAACAGCATATATTCAGTCAAGTACAGATGGACCACCTGTGCCAGTTTTCCATCCATTGGATCGTCAGATGCAAGACATTGTTTTCATGAGCAGAAGGGGCAGTTCACGTGACATACTTCAAAAACGCCAGCTTCTACCTACAACTGGTGAGAGAAAGAAACGAGGAAAGAATTAGGCTTTGATCAGATTCCATTTGGAGGTTGTTCTTGGAATGTCCTTCCTTTCTTGGGGTCTTCAGACGGCTGGTAGGCCAAGTTGCCAACCGACTTCCTCAACGCGGCAGGATTCAATAATGCTTCGCATCTCTCCTCGCAGCTCGTGTTGGAATTTGCATAACCAATTACTTTATCTTGCATCTCCACTTACTTGCGTACTGCATTTCGGTTCAGAATCAGTTCAAATACAGAGTAGTATGCCAATTTAGCAACCCGTCTTTGGGTTTGGCGTTTGCAAGGATCAAATGCACATAATGCTGGCCGCCTTCAGCCTCTACAGGCACTCGTTCGAAAACGAAAGTCACATGTCATAAATATAGCCACCACGTCCCTCATACCTGGCCGCAATTTCCGTTGAAGAGTGACTTCCACATTCTACCCTGCGAGCAAATGAGTGGCTGGTGCACCGCGAGACCCTCAATCCAGTTGTTAAAAGTTGAGAATAATCGAAATTGACATGGTCAGAACAACGAAAACGGCAAACAATTTTGAAGAAGAAAAAAAGCTCGGGTAAAGTTACTTTGAGATATACCTGCCTTTTACTTATAATAGAATAGCTCCATCTCCTTAAAGCTTCGAAGTTTGGCATTGCGCGAGGTGTCAGTGGCCACCCAAGCTCGTGAGCCAATCTCCAAGATCTCCCCAGCTGTTTCTACTTGATGGTACCAACTTGAAGTAAAGAGCTGTCTATGGCATGATAGCACAAGGAATGTGCGTGGTTTGACTGGACATTTGGGGAGGATGACAATTTTGACACTACTCAACAGTCGCGTTCACGAAACCAGCAAACAACCGGTGGAAGTACTCATAAAAGGAAGCAACGGAAACAAAGCCAGCTGGAGAGAAGACGGGAGATAAGGCGGGAAATGCGGCGGGATACAAGATGCGAAACAAGACGTAAAGCCAGACAGACTGAGCCTGAGAGTTCTGACCAAAAGATGACGGTGAAAGTGGGTGATGTTGGGTCAATGAACAACCAATGGATGAGGACGAAGCTTGCCTCAGTCCTGGGATATGAGGAGTAGCCCCCATGATGAATAGGGTAACATCAAATGGCACTACACCACATGAGGCTTTCAAGCAGCTCTGTCCTCTTAGATTGGGGTGGAGGGTGGACGATATTATTTTTCACGAAGAGAGGGGAGGGTCCGTCATGTGCTACTTCCTACAGTACCCCGCTAGTCTTTAGCGAGCCCACTAACCTCACGGCCACCACGAAATCCAGTCGAGTCGAACTTTTCCAGGAAACCACGACAACCACGACAACCACGACAACCACTTTCGAGTCGCAACTCCTCCACAACCACATCTGCCGCGCCTTCGAAGACGCCAAGATGGGGATCCCATTCGATTACGCGCCCGATAGGCCAGAGCACATCGACGCGATCCTGAATGGCCTCGACAGATACAACCCTGAGACCACCAGCATCTTCCAAGAATACGTCGTCCAGCAATGTGAAGAGAAGACCTATGATGCCTACGCAAATCTGGCACTCTTGAAGCTGTGAGTAAAAGCTACAGTTCTGAAGCGCAGTTTCGTTGTCAAAGTGATGATCGTTTTTTTAACGTTTCCTATTACCTGAATGGGCATGGAGAATGAATCCCTTCAGCCCTTGAAGTTAAACATTAGCTCTATCTGAAAGACATTTCTTACTTCATATATATATATATTGCAATCTAATACGCTCGAGAACTCCGACTGATGTGCCTTTTCGATCAGGTACCAATTCAATCCCCACCTCACAAAAGACGAAACCATCACCAACATTCTCGTCAAATCCTTGACCGTCTTTCCCTCCCCCGACTTCTCCCTCTGCCTCCACCTCCTCCCACCACACATCCTCACACCCGCAAGTACACAATCCGCTCTCCCCGCAGCCGGCGACGCACCCCTCTCCGAAGCCGTCCAAAAGCTCAACGTCCTGAACAACCTCCTGGGTCAAGCCTCATACAGCCAGTTCTGGGCCACCCTCGACAGTGATGATCTCTACGCCGATCTCGTTGCCGACGTCGCCGGTTTTGAAGAGCTGATCCGTATCAGAATCGCCCTTACAATCTCTCAATCTGTACGAGAAATTGAGCGTTCGGTGCTGGAGTCATGGTTGGGAATGCAAGGCGAGAGTTTCAACAAGTTTGTTAATGGTGTTTGTGGATGGGAGATTGAGGGCACTATCGTGAAGGTACCATTGAACAAAGAGAATGAGGCCAAGGGAACGATCGTTAGGGAGAACGTGAAGGTTGATCAATTCGCGAGGGTGATCAGACGGGCTTATGAACAGCCTGCTTGAGAGAACTTTCGATATGTGGGATGGTGTTGCATGGCATGGCTGGGCGGCTTCACGGCGTTCCGGGGCGGAGTTAGACGGTCTGTGGGATCAGACCTATGCTGTTATGTGACCACGGATGGACTTCGATTGAAATCGTAGTTGCGA
This sequence comes from Acephala macrosclerotiorum, assembly GCA_014904845.1. NCBI lineage: Eukaryota > Fungi > Ascomycota > Leotiomycetes > Helotiales > Mollisiaceae > Acephala > Acephala macrosclerotiorum. Next base: position 103,310 of record MU119205.1, on the reverse strand, counting down.
GCAACGTGGTAGAAATGGACATCATGGCTTTCCAACTAATCTTGTCTCTTGCAACTTGTCGTTCGTCCTTAAATTGAATCATCTCTATTGTGACCATTTGACATCGTAGAAGGAAGCTTTGCAGAACAGAGTTTTGATAGGAATGAATAGCTGCTACTGAAGATTGTTCCCATGTTAGGGCCTGAAAATATAGCCTGCAAATTTACGAAGGGAATGGACCATTGTCAATATACGGGTGACGAAAGTTACAAGTTCCAATGTCTGAAACTTGACTAAAGAAAGGCCTTCTCATATGTTGGGAATGTTCAGTCCACTCTTAGATAAGCATTTCTGTGGTTTTCACGATGCGAAAATTCAACATTTAATTCAACATTTGGTCCTGACGTAATAGTCTCCATGCTTGTGTATAAGTACGCCCTATGCTATCTATCCAACGCAAAATGCGAGATATGATGCTCTGGTTGATCGCCGTCAACTTAACTCCTGAACCCCAAACCAACGCCAGCCGACAAAGTTTTTATCATCCACCGAATGGGAACCCTCCTGGAAATCCACCGCCACCACCACCACCTCCGCCTCCGAACTTGAAGCTGAACTGTTGACCACCGCCATGATGACCAAATGGGTTACCTCCCTGTCCGAATGGGCTGCCGTGGAAAGGATGCTGGCGCTGTTGTTCATGGTCATTTGGATCATCCCCTTGATCGTATCTTTGCTTTAATTCGGGGTCGCTGAGCACTTCATAGGCCTCATTAACTGCCGCCATCTTCTTTTCTGCATCTTCCTTGGTGATGCCCTGCTTGTGAGCCTTGTCAGGGTGATGAATCTTGACCATCTTCCGGTAAGCTGATTTGATTTGGAGCTCATCTGCATCGCGAGTAAGACCGAGAACCTTGTAGTAGTCCTTGGTCTTACTTCGCTTGAGTTCGGTATGGGCGTTCTGTAACAATTGATTGATCTGCTGAGCTCCAGGGTGGTGCTCCTTGGCAGCATTGAGAGATGCAATAGCTGCATCAAAATTTTCGGCCTCCATATGTATCCGTGCCTTGTTAAGGAGGCCGTAGAGAGAGTGTTCGTTTACAGTAAGAGCTTCCTCACACCATGTTTGTGATTTCTTGGAGTTTTTCATCTACGACTGTTAGCAATGAAGCATCCTTCCTCTCTCGAACCTTTTTCTGACTTACTTCATGGAAAGCCTCGCAAACCATCTCGACGAGAGCGGTAACGAGTTCATTCGGAGCACGCTCAGGAATAGTGCCTGCTTCACGCAACTCCTTAACATCATCCTTAACGTCCTGAACCAGACCCAGGTCCTCTCCGGCTGGAAGTAACAGTTTGACGGCGCTTGAGTATTGCTTCTTATCCATGAATTTGTTGATCTGCGCCCATTGCTTTTCGAGCGTCTTCTCCCTTCGGTACAGCTTCTTGCACTTCTTCGAATCCGGATCCGAGTGCAAGCATTTTCGCATTTGGTCCATACCGTGTTCCAGATCCGCTAGAGCGTAATATGTGATTGCCGAAATCTGCATATGGGGTTCCGTCAATCCTGGCTGCATCTGCAAGACGTGCTTGAGATCGCTCATGCCCTCCTGAACCTCACCACGCTCAAATCGACAATGAGCTCTAGTCTTCCGTAACGATAGCATCTTGCTTGCGACCATGATCGCCACGCCAGATTGTGCCACGCATTCCTCCCAATTCCCACTCTTCTCAGCAGCCGCTGCCAAATGAGCAGCACCCTTCGCCTCTTCAAGTTGGGCCAGATCCTCCGCTGAATTGCCATGAGCAACAAAGTCCTTCTTGGCCGCATCCCATTCACCATTCTTTGCATGAATCTTCGCACGCTGTACCAATGCACCCTCAAAGCCAGGTTTGATCGACAGAACCTTATTGAAATCCTGGGTGGCCTGAACAGTTCGCCCTAAGGAGAGATATGTAGCACCGCGCTTGAAGTAAGTAAGATAGTTTTCGGGGTCGCGAGAAATGGCAATGTCGTAATATGTAAGGGCATCGTTTGTTTCGCCTTTGGCAAGATGAGCATTGGCAGATGCGAGTAGTGAAGAGATCGGGGTATCTGAGGGGATATCTGCAGGAGAGAGGGCGAGAACTAGGGAATTAGAAGATAAAATGGTTGCGGCGAACGCCAAAACCGAGAGATTGACAATCATCTCTATGAATGATCGTGCAGCAGTACTCGGAGGTCTGGTGGGTTGAAGACAATTGGGTTGGAGAAAGGAAAAGAGAACTGTCAAGATATGGGCTGGTCGAGTCCAAAGGCCAGGCTGGCGATTAGATCCAAATTTAATGCAACAGGGATTAGACTTGGCGTGGTTAGCTTCTCAGCCTTGCCTGCCCCACCAACTCGCGTGTACCTGAATCACCGTCGCGATCAAAACAACTGGCTCTGTATTCATTCTCTAGAATCACGACCAACAATGGCACATCTCTCCCCTTCGGCGATATTCTCCCCCTCAGCGGCTCGACAACAACTCGCGGCAGCCAAAGATTGGAATTATGTCGATAGCTGGCTCTCTACGAAATTCTCCGGGAAGACCCCACCGCCATTTGAGCGCAACAATGAGACCCTGAAAGCTCTCCTCGCCCTCGCCGCTGTCAACGAAAGCGCTGATGAAGAACGAGACCTATTGGCCAAGGTCGAAGCTCAAGCCCTGCAGGGCTTGCAGACCAATGAGAAGGCAGATCCCAACGCAGATTTGCTCGCCTCAGTTGAAGAATCGTTGACTCGCGAAGGTCTGACTAGCATCGAAGCACTTTCGAGTTTAGCTGTTGAGTTGAAGCAACCAATGCCAGATGTCGAGAGACTTGGACGAAGTATCATTGATCTCCAAGTTACTACCTACGATTTGGAGCAGGTCAGCGATCGCACCTCAATCCTCGAAGCCCACTTGAACTCAGAACTCCAGAACATCAACAACTTGATTAGGGACTTGCAAAGCGATGCCTACCAGCCTCCTTCGAATTTGCAGAAGCAAACAATCGAATATCAGCGGAAGGCAAAGACGTTAGCATCCAAGCTCCCAGAACTTCGTGATCGCATATCATCGCTGGCTGCGTCGGCAGGAACATCGAAGGTTACGATACAGGATGTCAGAGCAGAGGAGGAGAAGTTCAAAGCGTTGATGGTCACTTTAAAGGATCTCGAAGCGCAAGTCAAGAGTTATCATGGCTTGCCACAAGATACGGATTTGGCCAGGTTGGAATTGGAGCGTCTGAGAGTTGAGCTACGGGACTTGACACATGAAAGAGACGCTATGTTCGAAAGTTTAGTAGAGCGAGAAAGCCCGAAGAAAACTAGGCCTTGAAAGATTTACATTACACGTCTATGTACGATGCTCGTGATTGTTTAACGCTCGCTCCGTGGCCCCCGTCAAAGTCATCTCTTTGGCCGTCCACCGGCCACTGCTCCTCCTAGTCGCCCAAACTTACCTAGGCTTGATTTCGACTTGTTTGCGGCCGCCGCTGGTGGCGTGTCCTTCACTGGCAGAGGTGGGCCCTGCAGTCGTGCCAGATCCTTGAACGCTCTTGAGTCAAGGCTATCCCCAACTCGTGCTTCACCAAGACCATCGTCAAAGTCTCCTCCAGGTCGCTGTGCTCTTCTTGCTCGCTCTTGGACGCTCCTGAACTTCTCAAGTAACTCATTCCATCGGATACCACCTTCATCCCTGCCTTTCAGACGGCTTGATCTGTCGAAAGTGGACGGACCAGCATTCGAAGGTGCGCTAAACGAGGATGAATGAGTCTCCGTAGTTTTCTGACGTTAATGGACTTGGAAAGTAGATACACTCTCGACCACACTGTTATTACGAGATTGAGGTACGTACGCTCGGGGTGCGATATGCAAGTAGCCTATTGCGCTCACGCTGTTTAGTCTGTTCTTCAGAGCTGCGAAAGCTGAAGACTGGGGTAGCAGCATTAGAAGGCCATAGAGACACTTGTACAGGTGAGGATATTTCTCTGGTTCAAGTAATTGTAGACGAAGATCTGGTACGGTATTAGCAGGTATCCTTTACTGGCGTGCTCGACCTACATGTGAACACAGGAGACTCCAATAGTTGGACTAATTTATCAATTTGAATGAGCATGTTAACGGTCATCTCCAATTCTGCACTGCGTGGGCGTTAGTATAACTCCTGTACCACGAGATCAACCTTACAAGATTTGCAAGAGGTTGTAGGCTTGTTCATATGCTTGTGCAAGCAGGCAGAGTGAGAATGTAGCGACGGCATTGTAGCACCAGGACCTGAAAAGAGCAACAAAAAATGTCTGCCCGTCCTGTGAAATGTTAGTCTATCTTCTCCAAGAGTACAGTGCAACGAACCTTAGTCTCCAAGTTTCGCAGTCTTTTACGGAGCTCTGCCAACTCCGGAGCGGTGATGAGGTTGTTGTTCAGATTCTGCACCATGATACTGGCAAATTCCACGTCCTCTTCCTTCTCGATGCAATCAGCAAGTGTCCGATAGATACGTTCGGCGCTTAGACTAATACAAAGTTGGCGGATAATCAAATTTCCTCTCGTCTCAAGCAACTTTCTGTCAGTTGAGAATAGCTGGAGAAGATTCTCCATGAAAGAAGAGAAGTAATCATCGCCACTGTTGCGCGATATCTGAGATAGAAGTTGTAGATCTCGGGTGACGACTGCTTCGGCGGGATCGGACAAGGTTTTGAGCAGCGCCGGGAAGGTTCCATCATTGAATGCGAGCACTTTTCTCGGTGCCTTGCGGTGAAGCATTAGGAGCCAAGTCAAGGCTGCAACTCTTGTGGCTTCGTGATCGTTCAGGAACAGCAAGGTCAATGACGCAACTGCTGCGGCATAGTCAAGCTCAACTTGCAGCTGGTGAGGCTGAGGTGGTGATGTGGGTGTTGGGGTTTTATACGGTGGAGGGGGTGTCTGGACTTCTGATTCTCTCTTCTCCAGCTCCCGAGAATTAGAGATGGATCCACGAGTGTTGGTGGAGGAGTCTCTGCGATCGTTATTGGCAGAGTCTTTGACAATCGATGTGGGTATTCTAGAGGGCCCTGCGGAAGGAGCCTCTGAAGGCGCTCCTTCATCGGCAAGTGACACCACATAATCCATCAATGAAGTGTTTACTCGAGATGCAGCTTGGCGGATAGATTCTACTCCACTAGCCATTGCAGGGAGAAGATGCGCTAAGATTTTCGGAGCAAAAGGTAAAACCTCTTCCGGACATATGTCAAGAAAGTCAACAATCCACCGTAAGGATTCGAGCAGACTGTCCTCTTCTGCAAGAAAGGATCAGCACCGACTCAGCATTAAGCATTCCACAATACGTACCCAAAGGACTATCAAGATTGGCTGTTAAGATCTCTAATATCTCCTTGAAGCGGACCTGGATGTCTTGTCCAGGGACCCAGTCATCTTCATTGTTGTCCTCCTCATCCTCATCACCATCAGCAGCGGTTGATGACTCGTCATCGGCACCCGCGTCAGGCGCTACCGAATTTTCGCTGTCCATTGAACCCGAACGCTTTCGTTTCCCGTCGCTTCGAGACTTCCGACTTTCCTCAATACCCTTCTTGATCCGTGTAATACGCTTGATCTCGCTGAGAAATCGCTCCAGAGCTCCTTGAGTGGCGACGTGCACGTCGCGATTCGGGTCACTGAGGAACTTGAAAAGGCCACTCAAGAACTCTGGCAGATATGAGACAAGTTCCAAATCGGGAATCGAATCAAGCAATGTTATCCACCCTACAAGAAATGTCCTAGTGAATGGGTTGATAACATAGATCCGTTCTTTCAGGAGCGGTATGAAGCGAGCGAGTGAGAAGGCAGTAGGCAAATCAACAGATTCATCCGGAGTCTCTTTGTCGGTTTCAGTGGATGACTCTTCAGAGGTGTGAAGAATAGAGACATAGTTAGCGGCAGATTCGGATACGATATCTTTGATCAAACGGTCCAAGAGTTCAGCACCGTTTTTGACCGATAGTTCGGAGTCCGCCCCAAGCTATGTATTTGTGAGCAGGGCGAAGTACTGGGATGACAAGTAACATACTTTACATAAAGCATCAAAGATATCGTTGAAGTAGGGTAAGACTTCTCCCTTGGCTACCTTGGCAATGTTGTACATGCTTTCACAAGCGTAGTACCGTACCCTAGCATCTTGGTCGGTAAAACAAGCCAGTACCGGAGGAACAATAACATCCAGATAACGTGCCAAATCCTGACAGGAATTAGCCAAATCATTGCCATCTCAAGGTTCAGACATACCGGTCCTAGAGCGATAGCTGCTGCTGCAAGACCAATGAGGCCGCCATTTCTAGCGTGAGGCTGGTGCACCGCATAGGCGTAATCGTTGCAGAGTTGCTCGATTATCTTCTTGATCCTCTCAAATTCTTTTGCGGCAGCAAGATCCCGGATGACACGTTCAAGACTAGGATAAAATTGTTAGCTTTGTCTTATTGCTTTGAAGGTGCTAGTGCCTACTCGAGAGCGCCGACCTTCCGTTTGTCGTAGAGCTTATCGTTCAAAGCGCGCTGGATGCTTGGATCCATCCTGAGGCTTATCGGCTTCCACTTTTCATGGTATTCTGCAATTTAGGAAGACTGCAACTAATTTCCGGTCGGTAGGGAACTTTCCTGCTTTAGCTCGAAGAGCGGAAACAGGGAAAGAACGATGGACGTGAGGCTGCGAAACTTGAAAGAAGCGTCCTGCCACGGAATTGGAAGAAAATGCAGCTTGCAAGTCGACAGCGAGCTTGTCAAGAAGACATGATCAGCAACTCATTAAGTATCAGACGCTCGTTCGCCATAAGTCGTTGTCTGATTTGAGGTCGTATTGATGTCAATGCTGTGCAAGGATAACGTCGGCGCGCAATAAGGTAATGCCGTTTCACGTGACGAGAACCACTGGGAAATTTGCCCGAGGTCCAAGGCTAGAAGACTTCAGCTCACTTCTCCTTTGATTGAATGAACAGGCCTCCCCGACGGAATGCCTTCCAATATCCATCGGGCTGTGAGCCAGACGCAACGCCAGCCATATCAGTAATCCTAAAGCTACAAGCGGCAGAGGAAGTGGTCTCCTGGATGAACTCTGCATGGACTGTCCCACTCTCGCTCGACCCGCCTCGATCTGAGCGCTTCGGCCATGATCTCGATTCCCATTGAGGGATCTCCACGATTTGGAGGCATGTGCATCGACTCCATATTGTGTTACGGGATACGATCAGAGCTTGTCTCTTCTCCAGAATCATCATGCGCTACGAAAAAGCAATTCAAGATTGAATCAGCAGCAAATTGTGCCAACATTGAGCCCCATTCTGCATCACAACGGTGTTTTGTCAGCCACGTTGCATCATGGAAAAGCAAAACATGCAGCAGCGGGACCGAAAGATCTTCATTGTTTGAGCAGAGAGTACGAGTACCAATCAACATTAGATTCGTGTTCGAAGCAACCCGCATGACAACAACTCCTTGAGCACCTGCGCCAGTATTTTTTCAAGGCAAGCAACCAACTCCGGCTCCGTTTTTGACGCTGCAAAAGAAATATGGATCAAACAGAAACTGCTCATTCGCATCTTTCTCCCCGTCACGCCAAAAGAGAGACGACCCCAAGTTCCAGCTCGCCTGTTCGCCTGCTCGCCTCAACATCCGCAACCCTGCACCTGCATCCACCAGAAGGATCGACGCCCCTTGTTCCGTCCCATCTTGCTGCCCCTGTCTCCGTCTCCCCTGTCAAATCTGCGATCCATGACCAAACTACCGGGCAACATGGGCTTCGCAACGTCCCTTCTCGGAGCAAACGCCCCCAGAGCATCTGCTTCCATGGCCACTGCGGGAGCTGCTGCTCTTGGTCTTTTCCTTCTTTGCTGCTTCGTTCCGTGCTGCAGCCTTTCTAGCCCTGGCCGCTTGATCGGACTGAAGCACTCGTAATCAGTATACCCGCCTTACAGACTTTCAAGAAGGATACTTACCCCAGGGTTCGCCCGTGCAATTCTTTTTGCGTCCTCGGTGGTCATCATGTGTTTGCCGGTCGAATCTCTACCGGTCATGGCTCAAGTGGATGGCTTCTTGGATGGTACCAAGAAGCAAATGACGCTCGTTTTAGTCCTAGACTTGGCAGGCGAAGGGTTTGGTGACGAAAAGACTTGACAATAGGTACAGGACCTTGGATAGTAAATAGACTTGATGTCAAATAACAGGATTTGATTATCCACAGAATGCCATTCTTCAGCGGATCTATAAGAACTTATATATACTAGTGTGCGTCCCGTGGTGGAGATCTTTTTTGCTTTTTCGTCAGAGCGATCCTTGGCCCTTTTTTCTTCGAGATACGAAGCATGCCATCGATAAATCTTCATCTCATCCTACGGAGTCTTGGAAACGTGCTACCCGTAATATGATAAATGATTGCGTTTTCTTTTTCTTCGCGTTTTGATAAAAGAAGCAACCATTAGCCGCTGCGGCAATTGCGGACGGACCTCTTGTTTCGACACTTATTGCAGCAGGTATCCTTCCTTTCGGAAAGCTGGCTCGCTGCCACGATCTGATAAGGATCTAGAGATCCACTTTCCATACTAAAGGACGGCGGGAATCGCATCGTCGACGGTCCGGATCGCACAAGAAACTTGGAATGGGATGGCAGTTCCCCTATCAGCTCATCCTGAATCTTGCGGAAGCTATCGCTAGCTCTGTCGTTCCCCATGTCTCGCTGTCCCTACAGGCGCCACCACGATTCAACGAACCCTAGGTACCTCTCGGTGGCTTGGGCGTCCTGGTTGCGAATACAGGCGTTGGTACACGGAGCCTTGTGCTCCACGCCACATCCCAAGCCAGATTCACGTCTAGTAACATATGATCCTCTGCATCTTGTACCATATGGAGGGCTGAATCTCAAAAGAAAGTGCGAAGTTACGAATGCTCTGCCTATAAGAAAGGGTAAGGTTATCATGAACTTCTTATGATATTCATGGCCTGATGTCTCTTTACTTTCTTTTGAGACCTAAATGGAAACTGACCGCAGCTTTGTGGCTTGAGAATAATTTGATCATGGGACTTGCTTATAAACAAGAAACTTGACGAGAAGAAATCAGCAGAGAACTAGTTGCAGCTGAGCATGACCGAGATGCTCATGCCCGATGCCACAATATCTTTGAAGCCTTGCCCCTTGGTATCTGCAAATCTTATGATTTCAAGGCGAGGTGAATTAGCGCCATGGACGCCGCCATAACATCTGCAAGGCGCTGCAGTGCAAAGGGTGACTGCTGATATAGGAGACGGCTAGGAGCATGAATGGGGCGGTGAGACAATCAAAATCATCTTATTGTTGAAGTGTAAATCTCGCACGGCGGCGAGCAGCTTAAAAGCGCATATGAAACTCCGCAACCAGCAAATCCAATACACATCTTAGACAGCCTTAGTGCCCTTGGAATATGTCACCCTTCTCAGCCAGTGCCTTCTGGCATTTTGTAAGAATAGCCGCCTGCCTTCCAACCTCTTCGAGTCTCCCAATGACAGATCTACTTCCATCCACAAATCCATATAGCGCATAGGGAATGCCTACTTCATCGCAGAATTCTTGGACGAGTTTTTGAGCCCGTCGGAGGTTATGTCTTGGCATTCTTGGAAAGAGATGGTGAATGGCTTGGAATTGTAGGCCTCCGTGAAAGAAGTCAAGCCATTGTGGGCAGTCGATATCCATGGTTGTCCGAAGCATTTTCTGGGGGAAAGACTCGTGCGGGCCGAGCTCCGCGGTACTCATTGAGAAGTGAGACAATGTGATTTGGGCGTGCAGGGGCATGGTGACCATGTGGCTGACCATAAGGAAAGCCCAACGTCCCGAGCCGGTCGGAATTGTCTTGTACATAATGACATACCCAAACCAATACCAGAAGAATACTTGCCCCGTGATCTCGAGCCAGCGATGCCACCATGCAGGTCCCTTTTTTGGACCAAGCCCGCGAATTAGATATTCCCAGGAAAGGACATATAGGTTGAAGCGTCCAAAAGTAAGAATCGGATAATACAAATAATGTTGATATGGCAAAATGAACTTCGCGGCCGCATCGAAAGTCATAACGCGCTCATAAAAAGACGAAGAGAGCGACTCCAGAAATCTATGCGAGATAGCAAAGAAGGGCATATGCTCGATGTCTGGATCGTGCTCGGGGGAATTTGTAACGATATGGTGCACATTGTGGTTGCGTTTCCACCATCCAACAGACAACCCACCAATGAAATCTGCGATGATGATGCCGATGGCTGTGTCAACAACAAAATTGTGAGTGATTCCCATGTGCCCTGCATCATGTACAGTGAACACAAGCTGGTGCCATAGACATCCCAGGAACATTCCACTGAGTGCGTACCATCCCCAATGCAGGCAGAGGAGCATCATGCAGAGGAGAAATGTGTATCTGCAAGCTTCGACAGCGTACGCGGTGTAGTTGCAATCGTAGAGCCCCTCCCCTCTTAATCGTTCATCGAGGACTCGGTACTTCCGAACGACCTCATCCTGGGTATTAAAATCTAGGGCTGGATATTTGGCAATATCTAGATCAATCTGTTCTTTCGTTCGCGCGTCCAGATAAGACATTCCATCCTCCAGTTCCGCAACTGTCGAGACTGACGAAGCAGATGAAGATCGTGGGTCGGCTTTCCCAGAAAGGCGCTGCCGGAGACCGGAGTCGTCCGCATCGAATATTGGAGATGGCGTCCGTGATATATCAGAGTCCATCGGATGGTCAACGACTTGATCTTCGACGTCAGAATCTGCCACTCCTTCGCAATACGGCCTGAACTTTCCACCTTGAATGGGAGGCACGAAGTTCTTCCATCTACCTTCTACTCTTCCAATTCGATACCGTTCCATTTGTTTGCGGGCTTCAGGAGAATGGAATCTGTTGCAAGAACGGTCAGTGGAAGTGGTAAGATAGCAGAAGCTTCAAACTGACCCATTGACTTCGTCGGTGGCATCTCTGCCAACCATGTGCATGATAGCCTTGTCGCCTCCAGGATGGTACTTCATCCAAGCATCCACCCTCAATACTCTTTGATTGAGGATAATAATTGATCGTCCATCGGCAATGAGACCTTCAACTTGTCTTCGAGACAGGACGGTCTCCGATCGAGATGCGGATTTTGTGGAAGACATGTTGGGATCCTCTGCAATGAGCTGAAAGTTAGTGAGTGTATAGATGTTGTATTTCGATTAAGGAGAAAACATTGCTCTAAAAAGTGTTGTTGGGTGATTAATTATCGGTGAAGCTTCCAAGATGTGTCGAGCCACTTTGAGAAGCGGTTCGGAAGCGAAGTGCCCCGCCACAGCGAGCATTTAGTGGCTCACTAAAAAGTGGTACCTGGACAGGGGTATTCACGTGCAAGGTCGACGACGTCTCCTTCATTAAATCACCATAACTGTGAGATATCTGCGAACTCTCGGCAATAAGTATCGTCATCTTTCAGTCGTATACTGTACCTCTTAAAGCAATCTTTTTGAACATCATTGAGTTTCCGAAATGCGACTGAGTTTTGCACCGGCGAAGTACGGTATCAAACTCGGGGAAGAGCTAATGATTTTATTCACCCAGCATGCCCGTGCTTTTTTAACACTTCTATTTGCACTGAGAACATATTGGAGTGCCTTGTGCAGCTTCACAAGCCTTCAGGTATGTACCTGCATGCCATCAGCGGTCGTTCTTGTACCCTTCTGTGCTTTTTCCAGTCTATCACGTGTATTCCTGTTTGTCTATCCCTTTAATCTCAATGGGCCCTGCTCGAGCTCGAGGCCTAGGCAGATCCATCGCACTGGGCAGTACAAGCAGAGTTGCAGCCTGAGGAATTGTCGCCTTCGAAACAGCATGATCGTTCTCGCACGATCAAAGACCCAAGGCGAGCATGTGCGTCCACTCGCGGTCAGCGATCTTCATGACTAGGCGAGACCGCTATGGAGATACGAAATCTGCTGATAGTATGTCTTGTCATAAATGCGAGATTCTATCACATTAGAAATGTAGACTTTGTGCCCTTTTCTCGCTTCTCCCTTGATCCGTATCCTATGCATTGTGATAGCTCGAGTGCTTGATCGAACAAGGGTTCGGGAGCACGAAGGCGAAGATTGCTTTCTTGCTCCTCTGACCGCAATTATGCAGCGACTGTCAGCTCATGCCAATCCTATCTTCATACCAAACCCCTCTGCTCGCCTTGGTGTTTGCCATCGTTCAAGCACACTTTCGGTGAGTCGATTCCTCGTCCCTCAGCCTAGATGCTACTCGTAGGGGTCATTAAATAAGTCAAAAGTGATACAAAATTTCTTGAATCGGTAAACGGGGTATGGAAACCATTCCGAATGGCGTATTCATGGTTTGCTCAGCGGTGTCGGCCTCATTAGCACCCCTCAACAGAATGCAGAAACCAGCATTTCTCATCCATCTCACGTCTTGATTGCCTTCAGACCCTGATGTTACGTTGTGCAGACTCGCTGAAGGGTGCTTCGATTCTCACCCTTGAGAGTTAAGCAAGCCTCGTCGCTGCCTGTCGGGTCATTCGGGAAATCCCTCTTGCTACACATTCGGGACTGGCCACCACTTTCCCCATCTATTTAGTACACCAGATTTCCCACGTCTGTCTTCATAGACTGCCTTCAGCTACATCTCACACCCAAGAATCTACAATTTATCTCCACCTTTAGATCACAACTCGAAAGAATTCACACCAATATAAGGCGAGCATGGCTACTATCTACGCCAATCGACGCAATGGGCTGCAATTGGGTAATGGCATCATCGCAACTAGAGGTTCACTCGGCTGGCCGCCCCTCGGCATTGGCCGACAACGTGGTGCAAGACGTGGACTTATGACTGGAGGCCTTGGAGGCCTTGGAGGCACCCTAGGACAAAGTCGAGGACTCGGCGGAGTACTTGGAGGCGGAATGTTGGGAGGACTTACTCGAGGCAGACGAAGCATCGTCGGAGGGGGACTCGGAAGACATGGGGCTGGACTAGATCTTGGAGGACTTGGTCTCGGTGGCGGGGTTGGACTTGGAGGGATGAGTATAGAAAGAGGCTTAGCGCTTGGGACACTGGGTCTGGGCGGAGGTGTTGGGCTAGGTGGTCTAGGTCTTGGCGGTGGATTGGGACTTGGAGGTGTACTTGGACTTGATGGAGGAATCCTTGGTGGACGATCACAATGCACTCAGGATCCAATATATGGCCACGTCTGCGAGGGCTGTATCAACAGACTACTCATCCAGGAAGGCGTCATGACTGGTCTCGAAATACTCGATTGCAATTGGCCTTGCACTTGCGAATGCTGTGATTATATTTGGGAGAACGGTGTTGATCCTCTTGTATATGGTATCGGATGGTATGTAACTCTTCCATTTCACCTGTATTCAACACTAATCTAACGAAGTCGCAGTGCTGGTATTGGATTTCAAGGCGGACTCGCAGGTTGTAGTAGCCTAGGGAATCGGTATATTTAGTTGTGGCGTTTTGGAGCGCAATCGATACCTGACACCGTCTTTCCCTAACGCAAGAACACTCCTTCTGACATTCGCTAGACATTCTTATAGGTAAAGCTGCTTTGTCACTCTCGAGTTTGTTAACCCTGTTGATCTCCTGTTTACTAGAGCTATCTTTGAAGCGATACTTCATCATGTAGATATCATTAAACTGTTGCGGCAAAGTGGGCAGTGGGATTTCGGCAAGAAATACTTGCAGGAAACTTTCCTTTGATTCTAAATTTTAGGAGCGTCGGCGTGATTAATGAAGGCTCTTTAGTCAATGATTGCGATTTTTGGCTCTCCTGTTTTAAGGCTGTCGCTTCTGATGATTAGATCGTAGCAAATGCATGATTTACTAAACCATCTGTTATTTATCTACCTATCGTACAACTGGGGTATGCTTAAAAGTGAATCGCCTTTCCGTATGTAGCCATGGCTGCCTCCTTGAACGCTTCCGCAAGAGTCGGGTGTGCGTGACTCGTTCGTCCGATGTCCTCCGTCGAGGCACCATACTCAAGTGCCAGCGTTCCCTCAGCAATCATCTCTCCGGCATTTGGTCCAATGATGTGGATGCCGAGAATCCTGTCCGTCTTAGCATCAGCAATCATCTTGACGAAGCCCTCAGTGTCGAGGTTTGTCTTCGCTCTCGAGTTTGCTGAAAATGGGAATGTGCCGATCTTGTATTCTACACCCGAAGCCTTGACTTCCTGTTCGTTCTGGCCAACCCATGCTACCTCGGGATGGGTGTACATGACGGATGGGATGGCTCCATAGTTGACGTGTCCGTAACCCTTCTTGATCCACTCAACAACTGCAACAGCCTCCTCTTCCGCCTTGTGGGCGAGCATAGGGCCGAAAGTGCAATCACCAACGACTCGGATATGTGGGAGCTTTGTTCGGAACTCGTGGTCAATGACCAATCTTCCCTTCTCATCGGTCTCGAGACCAATGCTTTCTAATCCGAGGCCAGCAGTGTACGGTCGGCGGCCGATAGCGACAAGAACGACGTCGGCGTCAAGCTATACCAATGATTAGCAGATGAGGCAGTTGATGGAGATCCAACTAAACCCACAGTCTCCTTCTTTCCTCCCTTCGCAGCCTCGACCTCGAGCTTGATCTTCTCACCGGAAGTGTCACCACTAAGAACTTTAGTGTTAAGCTTGAAGTCAATGCCTTGCTTCTTTAAGATCTTTTGTGCAGCTTTCGAGATCTCGGCGTCCATGCCGGGACCACCAATTTGTGGAAGGAACTCGACCACAGTGACTTTCGATCCTAATCTCGACCAGACGGAGCCCATCTCAAGACCGATGATCCCACCACCAATAACAACCATACTCTCAGGGACCTTATCGAGGGCGATAGCACCTGTGCTGGTGATGATTCTCTTTTCGTCGATTTCCAGTCCGGGGAATGGTGTGGCTTCACTACCGGTAGCAATGAGAATGTTCTTTCCAACAACAGTGGTCTCGCCTCCTTCAGTGAGGGCGACCTTGATTTCATGCTCGCCTGCGAACGATGCTGTACCCTTGATGTATTCAACGCCGTTCTTCTTGAACAAGAACTCAACACCTTTCGTTAAACCAGAGACGGCAGTGTCTTTCGACTTCATCATTTGTGCGAGGTTCAGTTTCACATCCCCAACGTCAATACCTCTTGCCTTCGTGTCGTGGAGAATTTGGTGGTAGAGATGCGAGTTGTTGAGGAGAGCTTTCGAGGGAATGCAGCCCACGTTCAGACATGTTCCGCCCAAGGTGCCTCGTTTCTCGATACATGTAACCTATTCAACAAATCAGATATGCGTTGTGGTTGATCTGCGCCTGCGAAGTATACCTTCATGCCCTCTTGACCAGCTTTGATTGCGGCGACATATCCAGCAACACCTCCTCCGATGATGACAAGATCCTTCTCCTCTGATGGAAGATTAGCTTTGAGCTTATTGTTCCATCCCATCCACACAACTCACCAGCTTCCGTTGCGTATCCTCGTTTCGACCATCTCGCAATTGATGAAGGGGCAATTACTGCGGGAAGGCTTGAAATGCTGTCAGCTTCTAGGAATTGAAGGGATTGAGCAATTGACAGGATACTCACGATGATGGTGATTGCTTGAAAGCTGACCTGGTGGCCGCTCGAGGTACTAATAAGCTTCGAAGCATTGTGTTTGAGGAAGAAGGTTTGTATTGCTTCAAGATCTTTGCCAGGCTGAGATGTTTTTGATGGGCTCCGGAGTTCTAAGCAAAAGTAGCCGGTGTCCGCTTTAAAACGTGACCGGCTATTTCGAGCTCTTAGCCGTATTTAGCCGCACCGCAACAGCTCCTCTACAAAGCGTTTCTGGGACATTCTTAGAAATGCATATGCATCTTGTGATATGAAATCGTGATTGTTGGAGTTACTGAATCACTAATAGTTTTACCTCGGCTGACTCTTGTCCTCTCCTGAATCGGAACATTCTAACAGTTGACGAGGCGAACCAAAGCAAAATGAATGGTACCAGTGCTCAGTATTGCAATAGATAATCTTGACCTTCGTTCAACTCGTTACAGAATCGGTGGCGACTAACACCTCAAGAGTATCTCCAGCTACTTTACAAGCCCACTTCACCGTGGCTTTCTCATCCTTGCCGCCCGCAATGTCCGTCTTTCCTACCACTTTCTTCAAAAAGTACTGTAAGCCCCTGATCAGCTCTGGGGTATCCTTTGCTTTTACAAAGATGGTGGCAACAGCTTGCTCATCCCTCTTCGGCCCTGCTTGCTTCTGAGAATCCAGAAGGATACTAATGAATAGTACCTCCATGAATGTCTTGGTCTTGGGCTGGAGGTAGCTGAGGTTGAGATTCTTGAAAACGGTAAGACCAAGGCCTCCCTCAAGAACAAGAGTTCCAAACATCTTCGCGAAGTTGACGATCTGTCTGGTCTCCAGAATATCCTCTTCATCCTCTAGCACATTGTCTTCTTCGCCTGACTCTCCCATCTTCTTGAATAGATCCCAAAGGCAGAATTGAAAAGATGTTCTCAGTCGTTTGTCTCCACATACCTTTTTGGCAATCAAGGTGTAGTATGGATTGTAGCTCTTCTCGCCTCCAGCACAATGAACCAGGACTTTTGGAATCTCGTACTCTTGTACCTTCTTCAGCTTTAGTTTCATCAAGCGCATGTATGCGTCTTGGTAGTCCTCTGCAGACATGATGGAAATGAAAATTGCTCGGCGGATATCGGTATTCATGCGCTGCTCTCTAGCAAGTTGAAGTAAGTCCGAAGTACCAGCATCTTCGGTAGGCTCCGCAGCTCTCCTATTTGCATCGTTTTGATCGTTCTTCTCGTCTTCGTCGGGAGCATTACCAGCCCAACTAGCCCCAACTAGCCACCATTTGCCCTTCTTGTCAGATTCTTGGATATCCTTGAGGCCGATCCTTAGAGGTTCGCTCGCTTTGATATTTCGAGTGTTCAAGGATCCAAGTATCTTCTTCATCTGAATGGTGTGTTCCGAAGTGACCGCTGACGCTACTGCGCCGGTCTTCATTCGATTGTTCTTGAGGTTGTTGATCGTCTCAATCATAAACTTCGTCCTAACAGAGATGTTGTTCTCGCCAACGCGTTCGACAGATGGTCGAAGCATTGCAACAATGTCCTTGAGTGAAGATGGATCATCCTGCCGTAACTGCGGGCCCGATGTTCGGATGATTTTCAGCAATAATTCTGCATTCAGTTCTGAAAGCTTGCTCAGGAACAGCTTGATATAGTCAAACATGAGATTGCTTCCGACAACTTGAAAATTGTACATCTCCGACAGAAGCATAATAAGATTTGACGTCTCCTTACTAGTTTCAGCACTAGCAGAATCTGGATTGTTTTGGAGAAGTATTGCTCGAGCATAATGCTCGTCGAAAAGCTCTACTATTCTCTGAATGACTTGTGCGCCGAAATCTGTGCCGACGACTTTGTAAACAGCTGCAATGAAACCGGCAGGGAGGATGACGAGGGTGTCTGGTAAGCTGTTAGGCTCACAAATAGACGTCAGTAGGACGTCTACCAAGGTCGAAGTAACATGCTGTCGTGGGTTTTCTCGATAGAGCTTTTCAATATCTCCTAGGATCGAAATCAAATTTGCTTCCGTCAGCCTATTGACAAGACCTTGAGTTCGTCTTCTCAGTCGATCCAGTTCTTCCGAGTCTGAAGCGGCAGCTTTTCGCAAGGATGGTGGAACGTATTTTCCGGCCGAAGGAATTGCTACAGGTGCAACGTACGGGTTTTCACGAACTGGTGGAGGTGGCTGCTCGATGTCTTCTTCTATGTCGTCGTCGTTATCGGAACCAAAGCCTTCGAAATCGTTGTCGGCATCAAGCTCAATGGCCTCGGCACTGAGCTCGCTCTTGTCAGATGGCTCTGATTCATCGTCTGGGAATTCAACGCCGTCCAAGGACATATCGGAAGCTCCATCATCATCCGATGATTCTTCTTGGTCTTCCTCACTGTCACTCTCGTCCTTCTCTGTCACCTTCTTGGATGCGGCTTTCGCAGTCTTCCTGGCTTGCTTGCGCTTCTGGTCGAGCCATTCGTCACCCTCGGCCTTTCTCTTCCTGCTCTCTTGGATTTCCGAACTCTCTTCATCTAACCCTTCTAGAAGATCATCAAGTCCATCATCCTTGAACGATTGTGGTAGCTTCTTTTTCCCTTTCAGGCCCAGCTTTTTCTCCAAAGCAGCAATTTCTTCATCGTCTTCTGCTAACTTGTTCTTGACAGCCCTTGACATCTTCGCTGGTGGTGATATTGACCGCACATCTCCTCTAACCTTTGATTCGGGGTCTTTCTTCTTCGTGGTCTTTAGAACAGATTTTAGCTGGGGTGCATTCGGTTCATCTTGGAGAGGCTTCTCAAAGACTGGTCGTTTGTCCCGCGCACTTCGATCCTCCGTATAGTGTAACTTCGACCTCTTTACAGGAGGCGGCCCACTCCTCGCAGCCTTTTTCTCTTGTCGTGCAGCTTTTCGAAGGTCTTTTCTTGTCCCAGGCCCGGACCGCGATTTGCGACTTCCAGAATATGCATCTGAGCACCAGATATTAGCTAAAATTCAGAAACCAATGGTTGAATCATTCACCTTGAGCTCCAATTTGATCAAGTAAAACTTTTGGTAGCTTCAATTGGTTTGATGGTGCCATGCTTTTCTATAATACTTTGCAAAAGAAGTTCGCCAGAATCTCGAGAAATTTATACTGCGGCCGAATCTCCGCATAAAATAGTCACCCCACCAAGAACGCACAACCAAAAGACATCCCAGACTACGCACTCCATTTCACATCCCACCTCGCCGCAGTCATGTCGAAAAGTCACTTGAGTAATGATGATGTACGTCACTATGCGCCGATGTTTCAGGTACGCACCGTCACTAATAGCAAACAGTTCTTCCTACACCTCTCGGAGCTCTTCGACGAGCGACGACAGAAGGATCATGGCAGTGTATTCCTGACTCAAAAGCGCAGTAAGACCGCCTTGATCAATCCACACTTCACAGTATATCTAACCAGCACAGTGGCATATGGAGAAGACGCTGATGCATCAGACGCCCCAGAATCGAGCACTTCGCAACCATTCCCCGATCAGAACCTTTCAAAACCTTTACCGATCATAATCCGGGCGACGAATGGGAAATCGAAGGAGAAAAGGGATAAGAAAATCAAGTTGTCAACGATTGTAGAGGTGGATGCGTTAGAGAGCTTCTATAGCAAATATGCGGAGGTGTGCAAGCTAGGCATGTCAGGATTGAAGAAGAGGGACAGGAGTAAGAACAAGGAGAAGTTGAAGGCGAAAAAAAAGAAGCTGGGAGCAGGCGGTGGTTCTGCTGGAGTTGCTGAAACCAAAAAGGCTTGAATTATTTCGGTCATCTGGGACATTGTCTTGCAGGGCATGTTGGGAAGGAACATTGGTGAAGCGATACCTGAGCCGATGACGGACATCGGCAGCAAAACAAGCTCTATTTCTCACATTTTCTGGGACGTCATGGTATCGTAAAGTATGCTGATTGCTAAAAACATGCTAATGTATGTTGTCCAACCTCAACGCTTTATCATGATGTGTATCCTTCCACAACCATCAGCTCAGCGACTGACTGACGACCAATTGACCACTCAAGTCATCAGTGCAGTGCACGTATACCCCTAACTGAAAACATGCGGCCCTTTCTGAAGATTCGAATATACAGGATAACAGGACGTAGCACTAGGTCGTATTCTGTCAAAAGGAATAGACCCTGCCAGCCCCAAAATCGTCTCATAATACCAGTATGGTATTATCCACCAAAAGTGCATCGCACGAAGTTCTAAAGGGAACAGAAACCTGACGTAGACTAGCTGGACGAGAGCAACTTGGGATCGATGTAGGTAGATTGTTGAGCTCCCTCCTGGTCCAATACCTGTTCCTTCTCGGTTTGTTCCTTATTGAAATTTTCGAAGATCCGAGCCATTTCATTCTCATCGAGATCTTCAAAGTTGCCCTGCTAAACGTCAGTACTGTCAGCAAGTAGCAAAGTAGGAATGCGTTACCTCAAAAGGAGAATCATCATTCCAGGGTGCTTGAGTAGGGGGGCTTGATTCATTCTTAAGCTCCGGATCCGGCTTGAATTCTGATTGCAGTAGAATAGGATCAATATGTTTGATATCGCCACTTGAATGTTCTTCTACCGGTCCATAGCTGGCATTGTATTGATAATTCCCACCTGAGAGTCTGCCCACGAATTGAGCGCTGGCATTGTATTGCATACTTCCATTTGACAATTCTCCTGCAATTGGTGTACTAGTATTGTAAGACGTGCTTTGCCAGTCCTGATTGAAATTGTTAGGATTCCAAGAGCCCGAGCCAGGTTGGCTGAACATAGCGCTTTGGTTGGGAGGGGTCTGTTGCTGTGGGGCCATGCCTTGAGATGGCGAAGAAGCACCGTAGTTGTAGCCAGCGCTAAAATGGCTATTAGAGTGCATCGGAGGCTGCCACATCATGGAAGAATTTGGTTCGGGGTACGAGCTGGGATTCGTTGGAGGTGAATAAGCAGGATTTGATATCGGTGCTCTGGGAGTCGAAATCATGGATCTTGGTGTTGATGGACCAGCCTCGGATTTCTCAATCTTGACCCTCTTGTGATGAGCCCGTTCTTTTTCCGGCCGTGGCTCTCGGTGTCTCTTCTTGCTGCTGCTGGGGGTCTCTTCGCGTATTCCTCGACTTTGTTGATCCTCTGGCTTCATCTCGTCCGCGCCGCACTCTTTGCAGCCTCCTCTCGCATTACAGAACCAACAGTGTCCTCCCTCTTCAACTTGTCGCCTCCTACCAGTGATTCCCAGCTCTTCAAGTCCAAGCACAATATAAGCCTTGTCGATACCAGGTCTTAGCATGTCTTTCTCGAAACCAGTCTTGCCATCAGCTTGCGCTTTACATCTCCAGCAAACTCCTGTAGGTCGCGCTTCAGGTTCAGTTCCACGCACTTGTATGCAGAGCTCTGGTGGGCACTTGCTCTTGGGCCATGAGGCTGGACAGCTCGGGAGTCTCGAGATCGAGACGTATACTCTGCGACAGCAGGGTAGCGTAAAAGGGATAACTTGGCACATCTCACGTCAGGGATGTTCGATAAATATGTTGCGCTCTCCGTGCGTAGGGCGGATGATCTTAGTGGCGGTAGAGGTAATGTTGTCGATATGGTGGTTGAGTAGCGCGTTGAGATTGTGAATCAAAGGTCGGTGAGGAGGTGTGGTTAGGAAACGATGGATTTTATTTATGACTTGGGACAGCAGGAAGAGTGAATGATATCTTATGATACATTATTGTACGTGTGATTCACAACACTTGAAATACCGTGTTTGGGTCACTTTCGAGTCCTACATATGATTGTCAGCAGGTATCAAGATAAAGCAACAGCTTCGAAATATATAAAGGGGAGGGCCCGAAAACATAAATGAAATGGTATTACTTTGCATTATTAGAAAGTCATTGAGGCACCATTCACCCGATTATAGCTTGTCACACAACAACAATTGCACTTTCACAGCTCACTCATCCTAGCACCCTGCAAATAATTCCAAATCATCGATTTACTGTATAAACCGCATCTAAGCACATGTTTCTGAGCTTGATCGGAATGGAAAACTTTTGTAGACTGAGAAAAGCACATATCCTCCCCTCTCCATAACCCTAGTTGTGCAATCTCATGATCCGTCGGCGGTGAGCGAGCAAATTGAAAGGAGGCTAAATGAAGAGAACGCCTTCAGCTGTCGGTTGCTATGCTTTCACTAGTATTTCGTGCGAGGAATGGGGTACAAGTAAGGAAAGTAGATCCATGCGAGGAAAGAGTGGTGTAACACGCGTTGCCGAACTGTTGCTTGGACACCAGTCCGTTGGCATCCGTTGGGAGGAATCCGAAGGGGTTTCTACATGATCTGGTCTTGAGTCAAACTGGTAGCCTCCGTCTCCATGGCATCTCCACCACCAGGAGTTTGGTACTTGACGAAGCTCAGTCCAAGAGGGCGTCCACCGTATTGGTAGCCAGAGAATTTCTCGATAGCGGTGTCGGCGTTCTCGGCAGTATCGAATCGAACAACTCCAGTTCCTCGGGATCGACCATTGGGCTCATATTGGATTTCGGCTTGCTCGACCTTCCCAATGGTGGTGAAAAGCTCAACAAGATCCTCATTGCTGGTAGACCATGGGAGCTGGAAAAAAAATTAGTCTGGATGTTGGGAATGCATCCATATCAACACTTACGTTACGGACGTAGATGATCTCGCTTCTCTCGGTTCCAGAAGTAGCGTAGTCGGTAAAGGGGTTGGGTGCTGCAGTGGAAGCTACAACTCCTCCGTCGAAACCACCAGCTCCACCTCCACCATAGCCACCTGCAAATCCGCCACGACCTCCACCGAATCCACCACCGAATCCACCGCGGCCTCCTCCAAATCCACCACGACCTCCAAATCCACCACCGAAGCCTCCGCGTCCACCAAACCCACCACGGCCGCCGAAACCGGGACCAGAGCCAGCGAATCGGTCTTCACGAACCTCAAGAGGGCGACCTTGCCAATCGTAACCATTGAATTGTTGAATTGCATTGCGAGCATCATCGGGAGATTCGAAGGCTACAATACCGGAACCTTTGGGACGACCATCAGGTCCAACGTGGACGTCGGCACGGATGACTGCACCATTGCGAGCTGTAAGACAAAGTGTTAATTTCAACGTCTATTTTCCTGTTAGCTGCATAGACGAGACTTACCAGCTTGTCGGAAGAGGTCCTTCAGATCCTGCCATCCAACAGTGTACGGGAGCTAGATCTCTCAGTCAATATGATGGCCCCAGTAGGAACTTCAGAGAGAAAAGAAGGGATGGAACAAACGTTGGCCACATAAATTTGACGGCCGCCACCACCAGCACCACCACCAGCTCCCATGCCACCGCCATATCCGCCGGCACCAAATCCACCACGTCCTGCGCCTTCGTAACCGCCGCGACCAGCTGCTGGTGGGCCCGTGAATCGAGGTTCGGCCTCACGATCCTGTTCGAAGCATTAGAACAAATTTACGTTAAATAAGGGGCGAGACATACTTCTCGAACATAGACGAGTCGACCCATGAGGTTTTGGTTGCTGAGCGTGTTGACGGCCTGTTGAGCTTGCTCCCTCGTGGCATATTCTACAATGCTATTGTAGGTTAGGTTCTAGTCTCAAAAAAAAAAAAAAAAAAAAAAAAAAAACGGAAAAAAAGGAAAAACAATCAAAGGTTCTGAACTTACCCGCATCCCTACATAACCCACGGAACAACGTCCCAATCCGTCAATCCAACATTCCTTCAATGACCAGAAAAGAAAAACACAAAATGCCAGCTACGTATAGGCGCCCACCTTCGACATTCCATTCGGAAGCAACAACACATCTGCGAAAAGAACCTCTCCGGCTAAAGAATACCGTCAGCTCTTGAATCAATGAGGCGATGCTTGCCTACTAACCAGATCTCATAAAGTCTTTGAGATGGTGCCATTTGACATCATAACTAAGGTTACCAACGTAGACCCTTCACCAACATAAGCCAACTCATTCCCAAACCCCTCCCCATTGAATACTTACCGACGGTCTTGCTGGGAAGACTCTCGAAGAGTGGACAACATCTGCTCTCTAGCTTGAGCTCGCTCCTCAAAGGACCTATGGGGAACTCCTCCGGTGGCAGACATTCCGCCGCTGATTGGGCTTCTTGATCTTCTGTCGCTGCGGTGGCGGTCCTCACGGCTGCGGCTGCGAGAACGAGGGCTGTAGGAGCGACGCCTGGAAGAACGTGGTGATCGAGACCGACGTCTTGGGGATCTTTCGCGCTGCGACACGTAAGTCTCTGTTTCAATCATCAAGTCAAGCAGGCTTGATAATAATGTGAGAAGGGTAAGTTGATGATGTTGTAGAACTTTGGCCGTGTAGTGTGTTGGGGGTCGTTGATTAGCCCACGTCCATCAAGGTGTGTAGCTTAGTTTCCGCAACTAGGCCTTACTGGACCTCTCACTTGCGATGAGAAGCCACCTTTCAAAGGCGGATGGGGAAGTACCATGGGGCTGCAGCTTTACGGGCCCAATTTCGCCCGGCCTCAAGGTAAAATGAAAAAAGGGTGTGGAGGAATGTGAAACTTACTCCCGGGCGGTACGAGTCGTCTGCTTTGGTAGAAATAAAATTAGTATGTAAAGAACTATGATCCGGTGGACGGACGATGATTGTGTGAGGCAGAAGAACAAAAGCCGAAGGAGCAACGAGATACAGATCGAGATCGAGACCGATAGTGAATAGAACAAGAAGGAGCGAGTGCTGGGGGACAAACTAACCTGCACCTGACATGGCTGTGGTTAAGATGCGTGCCTTTGGGCAAGTCGGTGTCCGTCTGGTATTCGAGTTCTAGTGCCGGGCAGGCAGGGCTGGAATGGAAAATCCTGAGAAGTTAGTGGGACAGTCTTTGCGGGTGAGATGGGGAAGGTCAGCTCCAATCAGAGGCAGAAAAGCATACGGATGGAAGAGCTTTCGTGCATCTTCGGAAAAGGAGGCGCGCTGTGCTGCAAGCAACCCAACACTTCCTCTTTCTGGGCGACACTCCTCGCAGTGGCATGGCAGCAGGTCTCAATGCCGCCGCCGCCGCCGCAGCAGGCAGACGCAACACAGACGCAGACGCAGACGCAGATGCAGACAGAGGGGCATAGAAGGAAGGTTCTTACCTGATGGTGAGGGGCTGCACAACACTCGGAATGGTCTTGCAGAGCAGGATGGAGGGCCAATGGATCCGCGGGCGATACCAAAGCGCCGGGTTCCTCGAATTCAAGGTAAAACAAAGGCGCGAGTACGTACGAAAAGGCAGCGCTGCTTTTCGTCTGGCAGTGCGATGCGTGGCAGCTGGCTGCGTTGGGAAAGTGCAGGTGAGGGGATGGAGCTGCTGTCGAGACGGACGCGATGGAGGTAGTTGGATTTTGCGCGCGTCGATGAACCTCTGTCAGCATCGACCAATCATGGTGGCCCAAGCTCACAACAGCGAAAGCTCGTTTTAGCCTAAGGGATATTCACGGTCCACCCACACACCCACACACCCACACACCCACCATGCCACACTTTCGACCTGCCCTTTCAACATGATCCCGAGATGCGTGGGATGCCGCACCGCTGCGAGTGCGAGGATGCAGTTGATGCTCTTACCGTACAGTTGCAGTGGAGGCACGCGCGACGAGTTCACGACAACACTGCTGTTCAGGAACGGATACGAGAACCAAAATCCCACGATGGAAGATCGTACCTAGGTACACAACACGACGGATTCTTGAGTAACAGCAGGCGCATGGCTATGGCAGCGAGTCGTCGCCCCCTGGAAACCTCACCACACCTCAAGAGGCATCATACCGTCCCCTTGCATATCCACCTCCATTCTGTCTTGGTCGCCATATTAATAACGATGTTAGACCAGCCTCTGCAGAAATGCCCTCTTTCCCCTCGGCGATGATTCCGGAAGGCATGGTGATTACTGGCAAGGACTACCACCCTCCGAGAATGCGATCTGTCGCTGCCATGCTCCGGCACAGCATCACATTTGCAAAGGACAGGCAGGTACTTTTGCGGGCTTGGAACAGACGAGCTGGCCAATAATGCCCAGAATGAGGCCTGCTCTTACCTCGCCCCATCATCAAGGAGCACTCTACTAAAAGCCAGCGCCCATTGACAGCCTTTGGGCAAGGTATTAGAGTGTAAAGGGGGCTTGAAAATCCGCAGGCTTCTCCTGTCCTGCTAGGCGTCTTCAGCATCTACAACGCCATTTGTAGAATCTCGAGCATTAGGTGTGCCAGTATGTGCCAGCTGAAAAATCGGATCCTTGTGCTGCAGTGGATGTAGCTCACCAATGCGAGTTACTGAGACATCTATCCTCTTTGGATTCCTATTGCAGTATCACCCGATACGTGCTCCGATTTCGATTCGCAAATGGATCGTCGCTGAAGATTCGGAGGTTCTAAGCGCCCAATCAACCTTCTTAAAAGCTTGAGAACATGGGCGATCGCGTGGAGAGTCACTCCGAAAGACGAAGCATGGGATGGCACCCAGAAGTGAGGGCGCCGACGGGAGATCGATCTCACACAGCTCGCGGCCTGCAGCGTGCATAGCAATCCCAACACTAAACGTGCGAGGCTTGATGTTTTTTGAAGTCACCCATAGGTTTGGGACGTTGCTCTTCTGCGTACAGATTTGCGATTACTTGCTCGATTTCCCATATTTTTCGTCCCCCACACCCTCTCCGGAATGACCGTCCAATCCTGGCGGTGTTGTATGCGGCCATCATGCACGAACGAGGTTTTTTCCATTTATGCAGGGGACGACTCACGCACGAGATACGGTCCGCCAAACTTCGACACGCCGCTGCACTTGACAAAGCTGACTAAACGATTGGCTGCATTG
This sequence comes from Acephala macrosclerotiorum, assembly GCA_014904845.1. Classification (NCBI taxonomy): domain Eukaryota; kingdom Fungi; phylum Ascomycota; class Leotiomycetes; order Helotiales; family Mollisiaceae; genus Acephala; species Acephala macrosclerotiorum. The sequence goes on along the minus strand of MU119205.1, from coordinate 76,907 downwards.
TCACTTGCTTTGCCCTAATGCACACATTGTTATCGCAATATGCACTCGAATTTGTTCATGTCCAACAGAACTCATCAACTTCTCCTGGCATGACCCCAACTGCATAAGCCAATGCAACAGCGGGATCAACGGCCCGCAGACATGCCTGACACAGCTGTGAGATTTAATTAGAGACCGCCTTGGAATTCAGTCTTTCCGGGAGAGTTTGGGGTGTTCGAAGAGGCTCTGCGGGTGCTGCTTGTCCAGCGGCATATTGCCGCCTTGGCGTCCTTGGCCCGAGCGTCAAGCAGTCATTTTGAGGTCTAAACTCTTTCCCTTCTTGAACTATCTCTTGCATCATCACCGCATACTCATGTACCTGCAAGCTTATACGAGAACCACAGAAGGCGAGTTATAGGATCCCCAAAACTTCGGCCGAGAAAAAACATGCAGAAAGGGCGCTTAGCTATTATAGTCTTATGCTAGGGATTGTGACATTCAATGAGGAGAGAGGGTCGGACCGAGGGAACTTTCTTCGCAAAATTCCCCCATGGGACTAGAGCCGCTGGAGACTCGTTCAAATATGCCTAACGACCCTAGCCTTGAAATGCCTCCGGCTTGCGAACGCCAGCCGCAGGTCTAACGAATCAAGGCTTTGTGGCAGTTTCGAAACAAGGAGCATCGTGCCGCCTCAGGGTGTCCAACCATGTTGTCGAAACTCAGATTATCTCTATGTGGGCGTGAGTAGCGCCTTAGCTCTTAACGACGTTGCCGGTACGAAACGAATTGGACCGAAATTTTAGTAGGACATGTTGGTGGAGGTATCGATACGGACAGGATACCACTGGTTTGGAGAGATCCCCTTGCCGTACCACAACCTACGAGCACCAATCTGTCAAAGGCACTTGACACAGCTTTATTGAACACTCATTATTGCCCTAAAAGCCATGTGTACTCCCTCATATTACAATTTTGTTATAATTAGTTGTTGATTTAATGTTAATCTGTCTTGTAGAGAGTTGAGGGTTAATCGGGAAACTGGCTGGTAGTTGCCGGAGTGTTGGACCACCCTGCAGCACGAAATGGGAGCGCTCGATTTACCCTGACATGACCCTTCAAGCACCAAACTGATCCTGCAAGCTGTGGAACATCCAAGTAACATCTCCAAGTCCATCATAAAATCCTCTCAACTCTCCTGCGATCCCCCAGACGCATCATCGAGAAGCTTGTTCAAGGTTCTCACATGCTAAAACCTGCTGAATTAGTGCGCTCAATCAATGCCCGTTTCCCTCCGGTAAAACAGCGACGGCTTGTCCTGTAAACGCCCTCTCCTCGCCACCAAAATCCTTATAGCCCTACATCTCCCTCTTCGCCACCAAACTTGTTCGAACAAAGCCCAACCTACTACCGAACACAAGACATTACCGCAAGCCGAAACATTTTCATGGAACAAGGCTCTGGAGGCGGCCATCTTTCGAGTCCTTCACAGTTGGGCAATCGCTTCAACTTAGAAGGCAAACTTAGAAGGCATATGAAGTATCATACCACTTTTCCTCTAATTCTGACAGTAATTCACTCACGCATATATTGTGTGCATACAATACATCAAGCTTGATATCGACGAAATCCGCGGTAGAGTGTGGGCTTCTGCTTCGATTCAGAATCACAAAAAGTCTGAAGCCCAGGCATTTCTACATCTACCTCCACCTCCATGCAACCAGCCAAAGCCATCATATCCCAGTAGATCAGCGACCTCAACCGCACTGCAGCACCTACTAGGTCAAGTAGCAAATTAGGCAAGTGCAAGAAACATACAATATGTTCATTGGAGGAACCACGAACTGGTCTTGCAGCAGTGTTGGACTTCGAGCCTGAAACAATGCCACATACTAGTCAACGGCGGCAAGAGCGGAATCTGCATGCATCACCTGTTGTCTGTCTGCCGTGAGGCTGAATCAAGGCTGTAATGGGTATCCTTTGCAGATTGCATTCCACACAGACCCTGGAGCTTCGAGTCGACTTCTCCCACACCTCACATTCTTGTGTAGAATCGCCTCTACTGCCTCCAATTACTTCCGCAATCCCACGGGCGTCGAGGGAAAAGAGGAAAGGCACCACAATTTGTGTCCAGGCAGCGCTGAAGTCTCATTTCGCTTGGCAATATGCGAGAACATTAATATCCAATATCAGGGTCGAGCATATGCCCCAGAGAATAGCAAGGAAGCTTTTGCGTGGCTCCTAACTCATAGGTATCGACACTCTAGACAGAGCGCTGATTTGTGGTCGAGATCTCTACAGACTTGAAATTTGTATATCTACCAACGAATGCTCAAACACATTTATTCCGGTGATATCTCCGGTGCCCTCAGACTGCCACCACACTTACGCATTCTTTGCAGAGGACAGTGAGACCTCTGCTTTGGACATTTGTTGAGTTATTTCGGGCGTATTGCGATATCGGACATTGCAAGTTATGCCTACCCCAATTCTCAAGTTCTTCGCCTTCGCTCTAGACGAACCGGAGAATTTCGAGGCTCCCAGCACATTCATTGCTTTTCTGCCCAAAGTCGCATGAAGTATCAAGACTATCAATTATTGAATGTCTGTATTCTTGACTATTTCTCTGACGTCACTTTTTCAGGTCTTAAATGAGTAGAGAATGGGGTATGACATTTTTATATGTTCCTCGAGGCGAATTGTGTGAGTAGGATGCAGACATTGAGAATTATTACACTCTAGTCGAAATAAGAGGAGTAAGAAGTACCTCCCCTCACTACGAAGCAAGGCTTCAACTCATAATTCATATGCTTCTTCCTTCTCGGGTTTCTTGCACTTACAACAACCAAGCGAATAGTACGGTACTTGCACTCCCCAAGCTTGACACCTCCTTGCCTCATCAGCTACCTCGAACAAGAAACCCGGGTAATTCTTAGTAAAGAAATTTTACACTAGGTGGAGTTATGAACAATAGTCCTTGGAAGAGAACATATTATGACGATTCGAGGCGAGCACCGACTTGTGTGGTATGTCAGTCTGCTAACTAGAGTGGTGTAGTGCCTCTAACCACCTACCTGAACAAGTTTCTTGGGAGGGCAAGGACGACAAGCGTATCACGGTCGACAAACCGCGAAGGAGGCCAGAGAACTGCAGAAAGCGGCAGCGAGGTTGAACCACCCCGAATACGATCAACGGTGCCTGGGAGACAGACTACAATCTCGATCTTATCAGCAACAACCAAACACCATCTACTCTGGCTACAACTTCGATACCTCACCCGACGATACTGCAAGAAAGACCCGCGAATAGTTTGCTTCCTCAATCGCGCGGGACTAGATTACCTTCACCTCTTCGTCCTCCTTGCGAGGAGACTATTTCTTCCACCACTCAGCTTTCCTTACCGACGATAATATTTTTGATTACGAACTGGCTTTATGCGACCAAGCTTTTAAGCAAATGTCTCCAATATGGAGGTTGATCGACCGAAGCCTTGTGGCTAAAGCTCCTCCCGCAATCGAAAGCCAACGTCTTTCCATCTCTAGTCAACATACTGGACTTACCATTCGAGAACAAATTACAGGATTTTCCACTGAACGTCAAGATGTTGAACCTCTAGAAGATCTTACAAGATTAATAAAACTTCCGGTACTGGCAATTCGCTGATGGACACATTCGGACCAAGACCTCGATGACAACCACCAACCGTGCAACAGTGAAGCATACCATAGAGAAGCCGTCCTCTTGACCGATCACGGTTTATTTTCAGCAAAATGAGCTTTCTCACCGCATTCTTCCTTCGGCTTTTACGCCTATTGGACAACTCCTACCAATGCTTGCTTCGTCAACCCAAACACTAATCGAAGCTCCACCAGCTCTCTCGAGCACTCGGACCATTGAGCATCCACGACTACCTTTTGAATCTAATGATACCGCTATCAATGCTGATGGCCAATGCATACGGGCGAGGGACAAGACGAGGAAAAGGAGGAGGGGAACCAGGAGCAAAGTGAGCTGGATCTAGTGCTTATCCAATAAGAAGAACTCTACAAAGACTTCGTACCATGGGCAAGCGGGAGGAGACTGTTCGGGTGTGAGAGATGCAAGCGGTACGTGGAAGCCTGTGGTGTTACTGAAGTACAGCATCGGGAGGATGCACGCAATATGTGCTCAGTGGTGCGGAGTATAACGTCGACAAGTCCAGAAGAATCTCGATTCCAAGCAGCTCTCTAGTAAATAAGCGACGAGTGTTAGCTGATGATATGCTTGTTGAGCAGGTTCTCTTGGAGGCAACTTCTCTTAGTAAAGCTTCTCTGATCTGCGCAAAAGATCTTTCGTCTTCCAAACCTTCTTCGGCTACATTCTTACTGTTTCTCGAGAACTTCTACATTTTGGCTGAGTCGGATGTAGAATCAAATATGATTTCGCACTCTCAACATTTGAGGTAACGTTTTTGCTTCTTTTCGCTTGTCCTGTGGCCCTCCTGCGCTCCCTCGATGCAAGAGCGATACTTACTTCCGGTTGACAGCGCTGTTATCGAACAAAGGCACTCAAGCTGTGGATATTCAGCAGGAAACTGCATGTTGAAATTGGCAAAGGCTCCTTTCAATAGATAGCTAAACGCAGATCATTGAATGGCACATCCTCCAAGAGAGACTTTTCATAATAGCTACCTTTCATGGTAATCTACTTTACCTACATTTCAGGCTCCCCTCAAGCCTTATTCGTGACATTGAAGTCTCCTTGTATATCACGTGCCCAAAGTTGCTTTCAACTATCCACAGGAATTTGCAACTTCTATTACCCTATGCATTATCTGAGGATCTCTATATCCCGCTGGAGCGATGCGCCAGCCATGTCGGAGTACTGTGCATGTCGGCTAGAGTTGCTAGAGTACTTTCTCGCTCAAGTTTTGAGCACTATATAGCTTTAAATATCCTGTCTAGATGTCACATACGACCATAGCTCGAGGAGAATTGGGCATCCCGTCCGCTCTGCCATACACAAGTCTCGAAGCGGTGAACTAGTAGTTGGGTGGGTGACCACCAGCGAATCCTCACTGTTGTATGTCTTTTTTTGCCTTTTTTTTTTTGTCAAAATTTGCTACTCCACTTTTTGACCGCTTTTCCAGTTTGCTCACTCGAGAATCTTACAAAGGAAATCTCTAGGAATCGTAAATCATACGCTGGCGGCGAGCTGAATGCAGGACCTTGCATGCTCTGTGATGAGTTAGTTTTAAGTCAAAGAAATAGCCAAGTCACGTGCTCTGCACTCCTCTTCCTGATGCTGCATTTTTGAGCACTTTTTTCTTTGAGAAAGGTGCTCGGATCGGAGTCGCAGAAACGGGGGGAGATGAAGCAAAGAGATAGTCGATTATCGATCGTTAGCTTGGGGGTGTGGGTTGTAAATGATAGTAAGCGAGAATGGGATCTTGAAAAGGGAAGAAGTACGCTACGGCTTCAAATATTTGCAGATATTCAATGATAATACTAATTCATGTTTTGAAGAAAGGAGGTCCTCTTCAAAATAGGAGGCTCCACATACATTTGCCGTTCAGAATCTTAAATCTTTTTACGTAGACCCTCGCGCATATAAGACTGAAAAGGAGGAAAGAAGTTCCTGAGTGGTCGGGAGCATGCTGGTGACCGCAGCAACCTTTCCAGGCTTGTTGGCAACGAGAATGAAAACACATGCTTGACGTGCTCTTTCAAGACGTACATGGAGCAGGCATATAATGTCCAATCCTGTATGAACAAAGTTCAATCAGATTGATGACCCTCCCAGTTACGGACATTCAGCATGTCGTTGAACTTCCCAGCAAGCACCCAATTCGGAACACCTCAAAATACCGCTCTATCCCTCAGGGACACAACGACATCTCCTGAGGGTGCCACATTTCCAGGTCCGTGAATCCCTTCCCACGCCTCAGTTGTGCTCTCCTCGATGTCACCAGCTCGCCCAAATTAGGCAACACAACATATGCTCCTCCTCCCTACTTCCCTCTCACCAGGACTAACGGTGGCTCCACTCCTACACTACTACACCCGCCACGGGCTCGAAACTCTGCTACTGGCGCGACTTCTCCCCCACCTCTGAATTTGAGACACTCTTCACTACCATAGCATGCGATCATTGATACCAAATGTCTTCTTCGTAATTGTCGGGATCAAGAGTTAGACAGAGATCGATAGCAAGGGAAGTACATGCTACTACATCGCTGGACAGATTTTTGTTCTCGATGATAAAGGCAAGGCAATCTGCACAGACCGCGAGGATGGAGTGAACCAGCCACTCCAAGGCACCCTTGTTATGCAATGGCTTGTCCTCCGAGGTGTGTATGATCCTGGCCCGTCACCTGACTGGAGGTGCATTGCAGCTATATTGAGACTCCAGATTGGGTTTGTTTACAGTCGGGTGGAGAAGATGCCGCACGAGTGCACGCAGCAGCTACCATTGATTATAAACCCAAATCCGTTGACTGATGTAGAGTATGTCGGTTGGCCAGGACTTGTGAGCGTGTGCGAGAGCGTCCTGTTTCATACTTTGGACCTATATCTGTTCTGGCAGCTGATGTAGGGATACCTGACAGGGTTCTTGTCGCAAGACTTGCTGGACGAGTTTCTAGAAGAGGTTCTGGACCAGCTCCCGAACCAGCTCAAGAGCCAGCTGCCAAACCATTTCCCGAGTGAAAGCGTCGAGTTTGGTAGTGCCCTCTGCAGAAATAGATGACTGTGTAGTTATTACAATTTGAAATACTGAGCTGAGACAAGCTGAATTGAATGTGTGGAATTTCCTCTTTCGAGAATATGGAGAAAATGATGTCCTACGTTATGATTGCAAGTGTTCGGGGTGGAAAAATCTTGGTTCTTTGGCTAGCAAATTAAGCTCATCATGAGTACAAGGCGTGGGACTTAAGCTTCCGCGATGTCTCATCCTGTCAAAGGTTTGGCAACTTTTGATGCTTTGCTACACTTATTTGCTAACGCACTTTTTGAGACTGTGCTTGAGCACTGACTCTCGTTGTAGAGGACCTTCGAAGCTAACCTGAACACAATGGCAATTTTTAGCGAAGAGATACCAAGTTTTCTGATACGAATAGAGGGTCTTATGCGCCTCTCACGGGTCAAAGGCAGCTGGCGAGCCACAGGTGACAATGCCATTCAAAAGCTAGGAATGCGTATCTAAATGACGGCATCTAGGAAACCTTGAGGGAGGCTTGTTGGCAGACATATGATTCAATGGCTTTCTAGCCTTGAGCACAGCCTTGGAAAAGCACAAGACAGTCAGACTTCGCCGAATCATTACTTGATTGATGAGAAGGACAAAAAAAGGAAAATCAAAACGAGCAATACATGGAGATGGTTCATCAAATTGTCTAGTCCATGGCATTCACTTGAAAGCTGAGAAGACAAGGAAATATTCTCTGCAGAATCATATTAGTCTAGAAAAAGCAAAGTGAGGGTGTTTGTGGTGACATGTCGTCTTGGCTCAGCCTTGCTCCTGAAACGAACCCGAGGTGGCCCACGCTAAACTCAACCCATCTAGTGACAGACACTGGCCATGGACTCGGACATGCACGACCAAAGTTGAAGCAGTACTGAATATACGAGAGCCTCACATCCACACACCTCGTCAGGCGTTCTCAGGGAATATATTTCTGTCTGTGATCTCTGTCTGTGATCTCAGTCTCGCTATGCGTTTGCGATAGCAACACGAACCCACTATTAGCGAACGATGGAGGAATTCGAGTATACACTTGAGAATGAACAGCAGTTCTGGGACGGTATTTGCGCTGGCTAGTGTGTTCATAGGAATGTCTACTGATTACATTTGCGATTTACAGAGCTCGAAGATATTGTGTCTGCGAACTGCCCTTCACATCAATTGATCGATAATGCCTTGCGATCGTACCTCCACTTCACCACGAAATTCAAGGACGAATACTTGGCTTCCGACGACGAATTCGCACATTGTCTGCAGAAGTTATTTCAGAGCCCAGTCTTTCAGGAGAATAAAGAGTATGTGCGAACACAGATTGTGTACAGTCTGCTGCAGGAGGACGAGCCTCCAGCCCTCAACGTTATCGCGAGCTTCCTCCTCTTCGATGGCCGGCAGAATGAACCTACGTTCGAGATGATGAATCATGAAGGCTGTTTTCCAAGGCTTGTGGAGTTGATCAAGAAGGGCAAGAGAGATGACGATGCTAGACTGCATCGGCTGCTCTTGGAATTACTCTATGAGATGTCTCGGGTTCAAAGAATAAGTTCAGAAGACCTGGCAGTGGTGGACGACGATTTCTGCCAATATCTCTTGCGCATAATCGAGGAACTCTCTGATGATGTGGATGATCCATACCACTATCCAGTCATCAGGGTTCTGGTAAGCCTTCCTCGAGAATTCATGCTGGAACCCCACTAATACCCCACGCAGTTGGTCTTGAACGAACAGTGGATGGTAGCATCAACAAGATCTCCAATCGAAGCCCCCGCTGTACCTCTGACGAACCGAGTAATCAAATTGCTTTCACTACACGGCTCGTCCTACATGACGTTCGGCGAGAATATCATTATCCTACTCAACCGCGAGACCGAAACCTCTCTTCAACTCCTCATCCTAAAGCTACTATACCTCCTCTTCACAACTAGAGAAACGTACGAGTATTTCTACACAAACGACCTCCACGTTCTGCTGGACGTCATCATCCGCAACCTCCTCGACCTCCCTAACGAACTGGTCTCTTTGCGACACACTTACCTTAGAGTTCTCTACCCATTACTCGCCCACACACAGCTCAACGAACCACCCCACTACAAGCGCGATGAGATAACGAAGGTCCTGAGTATCCTCGGTGGATCAGCAAACACCCACTGGGAGCCCGCAGACGAAACCACAGTCCGACTCGTCGAGCGCGTAGCCAAAGTCCCCTGGCTCCGCGACGACGACGTCAGCGAAGGCGAAGTGGCAAGAAAGCTGCTCGGAATATCACTCCATCCTGCACACACAGCGAGCATGGTCAGCGTAGTTGACGTAGCAGCTGTCTCTGAGAAGCCTGGTGTACAGACACCAAGTCGGAAAACAGAATTCGAAGAAGAGGCCCATAATTTTGACGGTGCGGCGGCGGATAGGAAAGAGAACCATGAATTGGAAGTCCATCCGCCAATGAAAAAGAAACCCCCGCCCCCAACAAGGAGGAGGCACGCGCCTCCTGCCGCGCCCGTGCTACAGGTGAACGGAGGAAAAATCCCACCAAAGGCTCCCCCGCGGAGGCGGACTAGGTTGAAGCCTATGGCTTCGGCGGGAGATCTGGAGAGCAAGGCGCGAGAAAGTTAATAAATTTGTAGGTTAATTTGACTGTGCGGTCTGATGCTGCATTTGCGGTAGCGATGGCGTTGGAATGGCTAGGGACTGGGAAACCGGTGCTTTTGCATGGTATGGCGCTGTGGAATCGGTCTTTGAACATGCTAGGTAACGTAATAGGAGAAACATTACATGCTCAATCGTCCGTTTACTGCTGAGCTGAGCTGCTAGGTCTTAATGTCCTGACTGTGTTTGGCCACTCTGTATCCCAAAATGTCCCAAAGTCCCTCGAGCTTCTTCCACAAATTGCGCTCTTCCTCGTTATCTCGAGATACTATGCGGTTTGTGTCCTGCTCGAGTCTTAGAGTCCGGACACAAGTCTATATCCCTTTATTGTCCGAAATAATAGGAACGCTTGAGGACAGACTTGATATTTCTCCCGAGCTTTGACATTGTCTGCTGTTCGGAAGCTTCAAGTTTACCCGGACAACACGGTTAAAAGTTCGACTCAAGATCTGAACGTTAAGTATTCCAATATCCCTGCTGTTTTCAAGCACTTGCTCTCCTTAACGACTGATGGTAATATTATGAAAATTCTTAGAGGCATGTAACAATGATCACTCACTGAGTGGGCATGTATGTAACAAACTTTTAAATTGGTTTGAACAGATTTGCAGTACTAGCAAGACATAACACATTGGTAACTTAATGACCTGCGGATATAACCATTTCTATGTGCCGAAGACTCCAACCCTTTACCTTTCGTCCCGTCCATCCTTCCATCCACTCCTCCCAACAATTCCCACCGTTCCTGATCTTTCCGTCCGTATCATAATCCTTAAAGATCCCGCCCGATACTTTTACAACTATATACATTACTCTCTTCTGTCGATCCGTTCTATCGTAAATCTAGACTGGCATTGTCGCGCCCAAAGTATCTCTTCTCACAACATCCTTAGGAAACTCCCCGGGAACGTGTAAGTTGCTAATAGTCTGAACGCTTCTATGGCTCTGACCAGCAGCCAACGAAGGTCTCGTATCTTCAGTCAACGGTTCCAGAGCATCCTCGATAGAATTATAAGTACTGTCGGCTAGGTTGCTTTGACTACGGCCTCCAGCCATCATCGTGTGGGGGACATCGGGAGCAGAGATGAGGGCAGCTTCTTGCGCAGCGCGTTCTGCCAGTTGATCCCGAGCGGTATTAGGTGCAGCTATGTTGGAAGACTCTTGAGCTGCTTGCGATTCCTGATCCTGGCGGTATTTCGCATCCGGTTCTTCTTCGTAATGTTTATATGCTGCGGTTCCAGCAACTCCTACAGCAGCACCACCCAACCCGGCAGCTGCCAAACCTCCAGCAGCCTCTCCATTCGGAACATTATGGTTTGGTTGGTGGAGATCAACGTTTTTCTGAATGGGCTGATTGGTGTATGGGTTTATGCCATCTTCGTTGGCTTGTTGATGGACTAAAGCAGCATGGGTTGGAGAAGATGCATCTTCTGCTCCGTAGTGCTTTCCGACTCCAGAGCCGGGGAGGCCGCTCGCAGCGGCTACATTTCGATCTTGGATATCGCCGAAACCGGAACTTCCACTAGAAGGCGAAAGGGGAGCCTGTAAGCCTCTGGTAGATAACGTATCGACAGCGATGTCGGAGGGGAAGCGCCCACCTGTGGGACGTCTTGGCAATACGTCTTGCTTCGGTCCTGGATTCACAATGCCTGAGTTCCCGCCGGAGAATGGCTCGTCGTCTTCTTCGTCTACGATACCGTCGCTGCTGATGGAGCCAGCTCTCCCGCTCTGCGATGTTCCACTAACACTACGAGCATGTTGTCGAACAAAGGCAGTGCGTTCTTGAGGAGACGTTTCGGTCAAAGTCTTAATATCCTCGTACTTTCAGAAGTTAGCAGAGGTTCTCGCAAACCAATATCAGTGGCATGAAACTAAGATGATCTTGAATTGCATGGCTGTATTGCGTGGCGCGAAGCGATTAATCAGGAAGTTGAAGCTTTCCCGACAGCAGAAACCAGGGTATTTCACGTGACAGCTCGCTTGAGCCCCTCCCCCCCTTTTTTTTTTTTTTGAGCTTCAATTACCTTACGATTGGCTGTTTGAATGAACGGAAGTAGGATGTTGCTTACCCAAGCCAGCATGGTCTCGTAACTCTCAGCTCTGAAGACCCATGAATGTCCACGGTGCATAGATCCGGTTTGACGTCCCTTCAACATGAATTTGTTCGACGAGGCACCACCAGTGGAGTGAGATCCTAGTTTCTGTTCGGGGAGGTAAAGGGACATGATCGGTGCTTGGGTCTTGTCCGCAGACTTGAACTCGTGTAGGTGAGTAGGTGAAAGTACATACCTAACTCTCCTCGTTAGCTTCAGTTCTAGGCATCAAAAATAGGTCAAAGGGGGGGGATAGCGTATACCATCCAGCTGTATAGCTCTTGAGATACTTGGACTTTCTCTCTAAAAGACCTGCTCGGACTTCTTGAGCAAGCTCGTTGTTCTTGCCGGGGTAGTGGATGAAGTCCGCCTCTCTGACCGGCAGTTCTGGATCAACGAAGTGCTCGTCATTCTTGACGAAACTAAACCATTCGTGGTCTTTGGGCATTGCGATGGGACCTGTGCGGAGCTCCTCGACAGTGTTGTAAGCAGCATCGCCCTCACGCTTCAGAATGCCAGCAAATGCATTGTATGATTTCTGAATTTCTCCAACAACGATAGCCTCAAGTTCTCGTCCGGATGCTTCGAGATTGAGGTACGCCTGGTGTAAGTAGTTCTCCTCGTCGATTTGCCTTTCGACCTGACGGTCTACGGCAAGCTTGAGCAGATACGGGTCCTTTCTGCCAGTGTTCTGTGACGGGTCGATATCGGACTGTCCTAAGCCATCTTGCAAATCATTGACAGCTCGGCGAGTAGATTCCATCTCCTTGTCCACCGAGTTCTTGAAGTCGCCAGAGAGGTTCTTGATCTCCTTGATCTTCTGCTGAAGATCCTGTCGAAGCCCACCAAGAGCTGCGATCACATCAGTTTCAATATCCCTAGACTTCTGTGCCTCGGCAATTGAAGTCTTGTGAAAAGTGCGGAGGACATCAACAGCATCATTGATACCGCCTGACTCCAGGAACCCGGGTGGTGCATTTGTATTATTGATTATGTTGGAAACCTTTAGTAGGTTCTTCGCTCGGTGCTCGTAGCTCGCTTGGATTTCTCGGAAGTAGGTGATAAGGTCTTTGAGGATCTTGCGCCAAGCTATATTCACAATGTACGTCAACAAGTGGGCCACTGAAAGGGGGTGGTTGTAAGTCCATACCTTGGAATCTGTTTGCTAGAATTTCGGTAGGATTGCCAGTGGTAGGGACAGGTGAGAAGAAGGCACTGTGCATCTCATCGACATCTGCCGAGGATTGCAGAGCCAGACTGCGAACGCTGCCAGCCCTCGAGCTTCGGCGGCTGGAGCTTCTCTTCAAGGGGCCTCCTCTTCGCAGGGATGCCTTCTTCTTTAAAGTTCCACCCCGCGACGGGATGAGGGTGTCGCCCTGCGACATCACCGAGTTGGATCTCTGCATTGGGCCGTCGATTATCGAGCTTCCTCGCTGGCTTGCGTCCCACTCCTCATTAAATTTGCCGTAGTTCTGCTGTGCGGACTGCGACAAGGGCGAGAGTTCTTGAGGGTTGCCAGGTGTAGCTCCGAAATCTGTTGCAACACTGGTCGGAGCTAGGTTGTTGGATCGTGGAGCACTGGCTGCTCCGTACCCTCTGTCGAGATATGCTTGAGATGGAGGAGGAACGGCAGAGTTTGGGTTGAGGGCGGCCATAGTGTATATCTCTGACGTAGTGAGTGTATATCTCTGACGTAGTGCCTTGACCTTACTTGACTCAGAAGCCGTCGAACTAGAGTCGTTTCATGCGTTAGAACAATAGTAATAGTTGGGAAGTTAGAGCTCAGAACAGAAACAAGCGTTCCAAGCTGGCGGTGGCAGTGGCAGAATGGCAGACTGGCAGCTCGAAGCTTGAGCCAAATAATTCAATTCAAATCCAACCCAATTTCAACTCACCTCGACTGTGGAGCTGCGGCCGATTTGGCGCAGACGAGATTGGGGTTGACGATCCTAGCTGTGGCTGTTGTACGTATGTAGAGGAGGTAATCGTAACACCAATATTGGAGAGTATTGGAGATGTGCAGAAGAGGCCGAAAGCTCGCGATGACAGTGCAGAAGAAAAGGAAGTGCTCGCTGGCGCCCACCAAGTTGCCTCCTGGCGGCGAATGTTGTGCTTGTGGTCTGGATTGTCCTCGGAGTATGGGGTCTTTCTTGGTCGATGACGTCCGCGAAGCCACGAAGCCACAAAGCCACCACGGTTATTTGTCACTGCAGCATTTCATTGGTATCGTCGCAGCCAGTATTCAAGAAAGTCTAATCACACTGCATGCCACTATATCCTGAATACCTTCACATGTTGCAGCCTACATATACCGGTCCTTCCTTCTACGGGGAGGTGAGTATTGCTGTCGAAAACGTTGGTACAAGAACAGCTGAGGATGTACCGAAACATCGGCCCATGCTGGAATCATCATACAGCCACTCAGGCTTTGGAAAATGAGCATATGATCATTGATCCGACTATCCGACCTCCTCTTGGTTCACCTTGAAGCGCATCTTCATTTCCCTCCTTAGCTGCAGCAACACCGAACACTGCTCGCTCCCAGTCGTGCCAGTCTTTATAAAGCCCAACCATCTCTTGATTGCGCCAACCCCACACTGGGACTTCTGATGAACAAATCGGGAAAGACGAATCCGGATGATGCTTCTTTACGTCAGCCCGAACAAGCTACAGTATCTGGGTGATCTCCCGAAATCGAACTCCATCTAATCTCAAATCACGAGTATGGCAATGATTGGTTATTTGGAAGTACGAAAAGTACTGTACGAGCAAAAGAAGCGACATTCATCAGCACTTGAACTTATCCAGAAATGATAAGAGAGAGGTCAAGTAGATCACACCCTTCTATCGAATGCTGCCGAAATATGATTCCAAGCTCTTCGTAAAGGCCATCCAGTCTCGGGACATTCGTAAGCTGGTGCAAGTGCTCTGTGTCTCTTCGGTGCACATCAGGAGAAGCATGCTGTGAGGATTCTAGTTGATCTTCATTCATGGCTCGGCTATGCTTATCGTCTTGGCGTCTCTTCTTTTCTCGCTGTACGTCTGGTATCTAACCCACATCTCAACTTTTGAAATAGGTACCCTTACAAACCCTATACACCATGACAATATCTAAGCAAGACCATAAAAGCCCCCACGTCACGCCTTCGGATCCTTCTCCGCCTTCGCATCTCCCGGGAATGGGTTGTCTGATCTTCGCTCGTCACGGAGAGCCTTCAACTTGGTGATAGCTTCCGCAAGTGGTACCGGCTTGCCTCGATCCTGGCTGGAGGTGTCGTCGCGATTCCGAACATTAACTTCCCTGCCCTTCATCTCCTGGTCACCAACAACTAAGTAGGACTATCAGTATTGAACCTCGCGAATATGAGGTGACCAACTTACCAAAAATGAAATTGTATTGAGCCAATTGTCCCTTGCGAATCTTCTTTTGCAAGGTCTCGCCACTGACATCCACATCGACAAACATGTGCTCGGCCTTGAAAATGCTCTGTACCTCCTTGGCGTACTCGTAGAAACCAACACCGACCGGGATCACCAAAATTTGTCGAGGGCTTAGCCAGAAAGGCCACTTTCCAGCAAAGTGCTCAGTCAAGATGGCCGTGAAACGCTCGATACTGCCTGCAATGGCACGGTGGATCATGACAGGCCGTGCACAGCCTGGCGTGAGAGGCTTAATAATTCTCTCCTTCTTTGCATTGGGGTCAACGGGTTCATCCTTCTTCGCTGCCTTTTTCTTCGCCTCTTCCGCCTTCTTTGCCTCTTCAGCCTTGAATTTGGCGGCCTCCTCTGCCTCCTCTTTCGTGGCACCCTCAGCCTTCATATACTCAAGACCGAAGTTTTGAGGAAGCTGGAAATCAAGCTGGATGGTAGCACACTGCCAGTCTCGCTTCAGGCAATCCGAGATGGTGATATCAATCTTTGGACCATAAAAAGCACCATCACCCTCGTTAAGCTCCCAGCCTCCTGGAATAAATTCGTCCAACGCAGCACTCAGCTTTGCCTCGGCCATATCCCAAGTCTCCTTTGCGCCCATGAACTTCTCTGGTCGAGTAGAGAGCTTCATCTTGAAAGTGAATCCAAGCAAGCCATATACCGTGTTAAGGAAGTCGAACAAGTCAGTTATCTCGTCCTTGATCTGATCCTCACGAACGAAAATGTGGGCATCGTCTTGCTGGAATCTTCGTACACGGGTCAATCCTGAGAGAGCACCGGAAGCCTCATTACGATGAAGAACGCCGAAATCAGCAACTCTCCATGGCAATTCTCTGTGACTTCTCTCACGGTGAGCAAACATGAGGCAGTGGCCAGGACAGTTCATAGGCTTCAATGCGAAAGTGTCCTTCTCAACACCAAACGTGAACATATCATCCTTGTAATAGTCCCAATGTCCAGAGGTCTTCCACAGCTCCGAGTTATACATGTTGGGTGAGATGACTTCATTGTAGCCACGCTTCCAGTATTCTTCTCGTATGAATCCCTGGATAGTATTGTAGATGCGGGTACCGTGAGGAAGCCACATCGCGGAACCTGGTGAAAGCTCGTGGAAGAAGAAAAGTTCTTGATCTCGGCCAATCTTTCGGTGATCTCGCTTCGCAGCCTCCTCCAAGAACTTCTTGTGCTCGGCCATTTGCTTCTTGTCCGGGAAGGAAACACCATAGATACGCTGAAGAGAGTCATTGTCCTTGTTGCCCAAGAAATATGACGCGGAGTTCTTCATGATGGCAAAGGTCTCGATTCTGCCCGTATTTGGAACATGAGGGCCTCGGCACAGATCAATGAGAGGACCGTTTCGGTAGACCGTGGTAGAAGTTCCATCCGGAATCTTGTCCTTGATGATATGTTGCTTGTACTTGTTGTACGAGAACATCTCTAAGAGGTCTTCCTTTGACAAGACCAATCTCTCAAATGGTTGCTTCTCCTTCACGATCTTCGAGACCAGAGTTTCCAGAGGCTGCCAATCCGATTGCTGAACGGGCGCGCCATCTGGCAGAGCCATTTCATAGTAGAATCCATTCTCAATTGGTGGACCAATGCAAAGACTGCAACCAAATCGTCGTTCGGAAGCTTCACCAAGAATGTGCGCACTGGAGTGCCAAAACACCTTCTTTCCTTCCTCATCATCGAAAGACAACAGTTCCAGTTTGCAGCTTGCCTCCAATGGTCTCTCCAGATCCCATAGTTGTTCATTGTCACCATTGAGTCTCGCAACAACTGTACGCTTCAACAGACTCTTGGAGATTCCCTCTGCGATTTGCGCAGGCGTGGTCTCCCACGACGTGCCTGACTTGATGCTCCCATTTGTGAGGGTGATTGTGATCTGTTCGCGAGGTTTGGCAGCTATTTCAGCGTCGAATTTGGTTTTTAATTTTTGGAATAATTTCAGACGTTCTTCCAAGAACTGCGCTGGGGGGTTGAGTTCCAATGCCTTGCCGAAACGTCAGTTCCGTTGTTTTACAATTCGAAATTATTCCTACTTACAGTATTTGAAGCTGCCCCGCCATCCCCTCCCTTTTCCTTCTTTGCTTTTGGTTTCTTCTCGCTCGTAACCATTTTCTTTACGCCTTCGGCGACAGAGTCGACTGCCTGTTGGGCCTTATCCATGACTGCGTTGTTGTGCTCTCTATAAAAGTGAGCACGACTCTGTTGTTTTATATTTCCGCAGCTGTGACTCGACGGTGAGTCTTCTGTGTCAAAAAGATGCCGTTGTTCGATTGGCGGGGTGGAAGCTTTACGCTAAGCCACGATGAGACTAGTACCAAATCTTAAGCTTCGTTCCGCCGAATTTCTCCAAGAGAATTTCAAAATTACAGCAGATACACAACAATGTCGTTCAGAGGAGCACCAAGAGGTCGCGGCACAGGCGCAAACTTTGGAGGCGGTGGAGGTCGAGGAGGTGGTGGTTTTGGAGGTCGTGGAGGTCAGTTATTAGAAAAAGTGCGCTCGCACAGTTACTGACAATTTTCAAAGGTCGTGGTGGTTTCCAGCAAAGAGACAATGGACCTCCTGCAGATGTCTTAGGTAAAATTTTTGAATCACAGGATATTGTATTTATTCAATTGCTAATCATTCTGGCAGAAATGGGTACATTCATGCATGCATGCGAGGGAGAAATCATCTGCGAATCCATCAATTCCAAAATCCCATATTTCAACGCCCCGATATACCTCCAGAACAAGACCGCCATTGGAAAGGTTGACGAGATTCTCGGCCCGATCAACCAAGTCTTCTTCAGCGTAAAGCCATCAGAGGGTATCCAGGCGACTTCTTTCAAATCCGGCGACAAGTTCTACATTGGCGGCGACAAGCTCCTCCCATTAGAGAAATTCCTTCCTAAACCAAAGCCTCCACCAGGAGCACCAAAGCCAAAGCGAGCTGGTGGCGCACGAGGTGGAAGAGGTGGTCCAATGCGGGGTGGAAGAGGTGGTGCCAGAGGTGCTCCAAGAGGAAGGGGAGGTTTCAGTGCTGGTGGAAGAGGTGGCCGAGGTGGTGGTGGTTTCTCGAGAGGAGGCAGCGGTGGCTTTACACCAAGAGGAAGAGGTGGTGCTAGAGGTGGCTTTTCACGAGGTCGTGGTTAGGTCTCTGTCTTACTTCTGTTTCTATTTGTGTAGAAATCCTGGCGTTCTTGGGTCCGGGGTTTTGAGTAGTCAAGGGTACTACTGGAGACTGAATAAAAAATGGACAAAGCACTGCATATCTGAATTCTTAGTTTGTTGCTCATCCATCTGCCACTGTCTTTCCATTGACTGCTGATCTTTATAAGTTCTGATGCATTTTGTAAGAGAGTTGAGACTGAGAGAATGTCGGTCACTGGGCTACTCTTCTTGCTGTTTGCAGGAAATCGTTTCTGAGCAGTATGTGAGAAAGAAGAGAAAAGGAATGTTGGTCGCTGCTCTTGCTCTTCACAGGCAAGATGTTCTGGGGAACGCACAGAAGAAGAATCCGTCACAGCTTTCTTGGCTGTAGCAGCAGGGGACAAAGTCGGGGGGGCTGAGCCCATTACAAATTCCTTGATTTGGTGCTCTTCTTCTTGTGAGGATGGGATATCGAGAGATGCGACCTTAGGATGAGGTGCTTTCTTATCAAGAGCAGCATAACAATGCTCTTGTATTACTAAGAACGAAGGACTATGCATCAACTTTCGGTGTCTAATATAAAAACTTCAAGGCCCTGTATTTATTGCCTCTCCGCCCCCTTGATGTCTATACAAGATAGGGACTAGCCACTCTCTCTTCATCTCTACTCTCGGACATGGCTATGTGAGATTCTGCGGTGTTACTTAGTCCTTGTAAGTCGGAATCTTGGACCAGAACACCGCGGCGCACAAGTCTCGAAACTAAGGTTTGTCCATTTATCTGGGCACTTGGACATCATATTGTGTCCAGAAAGTACTTTCAGGTTGACATATCCTTCAACTATTCCCGAATACTCATTCTTACTCACGGAGTCTACTAGAGCAGAAAACGAGGAAGAGAGAATTGCTTTTATTCTGGGAGTTTGCCCAAAGACTCGTTTATTGAGAGGTATCATAATCGAATATAACATCTACACCATGAGCCCCAGCCCATGTTGTCTTTTCGTAACCCATGCTTCACGTCCCCAGATCCATTCCTCTCCTTTCCTTTCTACCAATGCTTGACCTATGGCTTGGGAACATGTAAAGTCTTGCTCGTCATCAGGCAACCACTTAGGACAAACAAGCCCACAACGGGATGGAACTCGAAAATGGTACCCGTAGCCCAAGTTCCCATTGGCAAATCATCCAAGATCCATCCTTGGCTGACCCAATAGGCCATCAAAGCAGCAATAGAGAGAGAGGTAGGGATCGGTGTGCCTTCAAAGTACTTGCTCTTTCCAGTAGCATCCTTAGGTACATTGGCAACCGTGATATTGAAACGAGCAAGGCGAGTCAATCCGCAAAGGACGAAGAAGGTAAGGAAGACGTGGTCGGCGGGTGTACGGAGTCCAATCGCAAATGCGGCAGCTGCTGGAGAGAGACCGAAGGAGACCTGAGTTGCTGTTAGTATAATGTTCCATCAGTGCGGGAGAATGTAGCTGTAGCTTTACCAAATCTGCTAAAGAATCAAGTTCCTGGCCCATCAAACTACTCTTCTTTCTCCATCTCGCAACCTTCCCATCCATAAAGTCGAAGAACAGACCAAAGGGCATAAAAGCCAACGCAAACCAGAGGTTCGTGTGTGCAGACTCGGGGCCAAGACAATAACGCATCGAGGAGAAGATAGACATGACTCCGCAGAACCCTTTTCATTCAAACACGGTCAGTGACAATCCGGCAAGCAAAGGCTAATTGGAATAGCAATACCGTTCAGTTCAGTAATAAGATCTGCAAGATGAAGCATCTTGATCATGGTGAAATGACCATTGTCCTCCGAGAGCAGCTTCTTCTGCTTGTCCATAGCTATACATCGTCAACAACGTGCAGCTCTTGGAGCGTTGAATAGTACCAGGCTCACCGACGCTCTCTTTTGTTGAGCCATTTGCGGCACTGGCGCTGGTTCGTTTTGACATTCTGTTTTCTGTATCTGTATCAGAGTGACCCAGGTATTGAGAGGTAAGATCGTAGGTGTATGAGGTTTGAGGAACGTCGTGGAGCTGTCAAGAGGAGGGGCGTTATTTAGTAGGTAGCGACGACTGCTTTTCTGAGCCTTGGTTTTTGCTGGCCCATGAATGACGTCTCACAGCCTCAGCGTCACTCATTGGCTGTGAGTCTAATGCAAACCTTGTCACACGTGATCGCGAAATGCAGGGATGTCGAGGAGCATAATAGGGTCTGATTTATGAGAGAAACCGAATGCAGGCAATTTTGTAAAGAGTATCGAGTAGAAGTTGAATTGGGTAGAATATCAGGAATGCATTATGTTTGACTTCGTCATGCTCCCAAGTTCAGGTCCTAATGAATGTCCCTGACCTTCTGGTACTGCTGTGATGTTGCTTTCTTCGAACGCTGCAGGGGAAGAAATCGACAGCAACGGGCGGGGAATAGATCAAGAACATCAAGGCCGGAAGTTGTGTTTGCACCAAGTCGGATTGCTTCATGTGCCCGGATTTTTGGTGGAATATTCACAAAAAACCTCAGATCGTCATATCTACATGAATTTGTGTGTGTCTATCTACACTAACTGCTCCGATCATATGGAGCGAGACTGTGGATGCCTACGTGCTTCTCCTGGCTCCGTATCTCTCAATCCAGCGCATATTCGCAAGTAGCAAAAGATACTGCTCGGGTGTGTATGTTCCGGGAAGGGCTGCAGATCCTCCCAATTATGCTAGCCAGACAGTACTTACAATTATACAATAGTTCTCTCTATTAACTCAGCCATTGTGTCATGCGAATATCGTTCCCAGCGCTTCATCGAGTAATTAGGATACCAAATCCATCTACCCAATTCGCGCATGACCCAGTAACACCAGCAATGCTGTATCCTATCGGGGGTATCAAAGTATGTCTGAAGAATTAATCAGTATGCTGTTGATTCTGCTCACTGGTAATGATGTTGACTTACCCAGAACCACCATTTGGTTGTCCATACACAGGAGACTTTCTGCCAAGGCTGGTCATAATAGCAATACCATCAATCCAAGCTCCGCTTCTGACGTAAAAGCCAGTGATCACTTCACCTCTTCGAGTGTCTAAAGCACGTCAGTGCTATCTATATTCAACATGTGAGGAGCTATCTTACCAAGGTTGAATTCGCTACCGCCGGGTGTGCCTCCTCTTTTGCCAAACATTTGGGTTGTTGAGTCCTCGTAAACGAACTCGATACCATCTAACGAATTCCCGTGGTACACGCGAACCTGTGTGAGAAGCTTTGTGTGTTGGATCGTACTGTGAAATACAACCTCTTCGAGAGTCGATCCCTCCATCTCCGAGAGGCCGAGTCTACTACTCCTAAATGCGAGTCGACCGTTCTGAAGCTTGATCTTTGATCCTTTGGTCAATTGAGCAAAATCCGGGACATCATGGTTTCCACCAGCGCGCGACTTGATACAGACTCTCAATTTAGAGTTTTTGCGGTCCTCTGGTAAACGGCTTCGAAGTTGCTGAATTGTGAGTGGAACCTGCTTCTGGATTGGGCCATTTCCGTTGCCATCGCCAAACTCTAGGTAGCAGTGACATTCTGTGTCGCCTTCAGCGAAAATCTCCAGAAACGCAACGCCAGAGGCAGCAGTCACGATGACATTGTCCTTCTCAATTGGCCAGGCTTGGACCGAGTCATCGCCGTGTCGTGGGCCATCAAATGGCAGACCGAAGCAAGGATGACTTCTGAAGCGAAGCAAATCCAGACGGTGCCAGACACATTCATCTTTCATCAACACCAAACCACCCTTTGATTTTGTCCGCGTCGAGTACGGCTCCCTAGTAATGAACGAACGACCGAGCGTCACATAGTCGCGAAGCATGATTCCGTGCTCTTCATGGGGACAGCCAAACAAATGTCCGACCTCGTGCAAATGCGCGCCGATTCCGATATTTGCAGCTTCCCAATTGCTTCCAGACTCGTTACAATCATTTGCAACGTAGTTCGTATCTGTTGGCGTGCAGTCCGTAAATGCTGGTATGACTTCCTCGAAGCTAGAAGGGTAGCTGTGCAAAGCATGGGATCCGAAAACTGCCAGTGCAATGCCGTCTCCACCGCCTCCAATGGCTGCATGGCCGCGGATGAGATTGATTTTCTTATCCCAATGCGTATCCAAGAACATCACAGAACAATACTGGATTTGGCCTGGCAACGGTTGGAAGTGGTTCCTCATAGCCTTTAAAGCAATGTCAAAAAGGGCACCTTTTCGACTTGCGTTTGGATTTTGCTGCGCCAGTTCAATATCTCGAATCTCCTCAATAGTCTTGTCGCAACGGACGACCTGGACTTTGGCTTCGCTCCGCATTGTGCCATTTTGGCGATCTCGATAGTTTGAGGTACCTGTAACCCATTCTTCCTCCATTCTAAAGACTCTTCGTCCCAATTTGTTCCTGCACATTTGTTCTGCCTAGTTACATGTTAGTCTAGCGGTTAATCGTTCAAGCCTACTCGGATATTCTCGAGCATGTCAAAAATTCGTTGGTAGGATTTGAACGACGCCTTGATCAGACTACTCACTGTGTATGCCTGCCAGAGATACGCTGCCATTCTGAATTTCCGAATAGCAGTCTCAAGTCCATTTCCTTCTTTCTCAATTCGAGCAGGTACAGCATCGAATGTAGCTGGAGAGTCCTTCGCTAAGAGAAGTACAAGCTGTAGAGGTGGAGAACCAAGCGGTGGTGCCATATGTATTGTCAAGAGTGTAGAGTGTATAGGATTTGATGTGTTGTTGTTCGACAGCTTTGGGGATGTCAAGTCAAATCGTAACCTATTCGGACCTGGCAGGAGGTAGACGAGTGCCTTGAAATACCCCTCACAGACAGGCCAATTGATCGGAGGAAAAGCATCATCTAATCTGGTGACAGTGATATTGCCTTCCAATGCCTGCGTTGCTGGATCTGCGATAACCCCATGTACGGACAAGACTTTTTGGAATACCTGGAAACAGTTAATCGCTGGCCAGTCGCTAGAGTTCTCGACCATAATCACTCACCCATGTTCCGTCATTGATAGAGACGATCCGCGGAGCATAAGGTGATGTAGGGAGAGACGACTGAGGTGCTGGCGATCCCAATCCAGACATACCCGATACGCTATATCTATTGCTTGCAGATGTCGAGATCGCTGGTCGAGTTGGTGGTGGGAGGACCGATAGGTCGGACGCTGAATTCGAGGTCGTGAGCATAGGCGGGGTAGCTCCTCCATTGCCCGAGTTTGAATTTAGTGTTGAGGAAGAAGGAGTAGGAATTCTAGAGCCATTGGTCTCGTTCGAAGAGTTATCAGAAGATCTGAAGCTGGCCTTGGAGCGCCGACGCAGCTCTTTGAGAAATGCTGGTGCCATGATTCATCTGCGCAAGCTGTTAGAGCTTCTGAGAATTCTTCCGAGACACGATCTGAAAAGGCGTACCAAGAAAAACGAACGTAGATAAGAAAGTCCCTTGCTGGCAGGACAAGCACGACGGCAATACCTATCGAAGCTTGAGCACTGCAGGTATTTTAGGTGATCGATGACGGCTTCCTTGATTTCGACAAGAGGAAAATAATGGAAATGCGGGTGTCCAGGGATGCTACCAAGACAGAGCGAGCGCATCCAAATCCTCATAGAATGGGAGCAGTTCGCCCAGCAGCAACTTCAATTGCAAAAGAACCAAAGAGCGAGGGTGATGGAGGTCAACATCGACTCGGGCGCCATGCAATTGTTGGCAATCCAGCAGATACCGACCGACCTTGGCCTGGACTGGACTGGTGCAGAAAGTCGAGGCGTTTTGTGGTGCTGGGGGGAGTAGCCAGCTTGGGCCAAGTACACGACGCAAGTGGCTCGTATTTGAGGGGCTGCCGGGTGCGGCACCCAACCAGATGCCTCGCGTGTTTCGTTTCCGGTTCTGGTGGTGGTTGTTTATCTATCGGTGGATTTGCTTGTGCTGCGATCAGAATCGCATGTTCGCCATGGCCGTCCGCAAGCCACAGCAGGTCTCAACACGTGCAGTCGGTGCGTGCGACCAACTGACGGCGAGCACACTGGCGGAGGGTGAAATACAAGGTCGTCGGGAAAGAGGGAGGGTGGTCGAAAGAGATGGCGAGTGTGAGTGTGAGTGTGAGTGTGAGTGTGAGTACTCGTCGAAGTAGTTTACTAAGCGCGACTGAATTCCAAGTGGAAGTAGAGAGAGGGAGGGTCCTGTGGGTGTGGGTGTGGGATGGCTTGGGGAAGTCGCAGAGCAGAGATAAGCTTGGTCTCACCAACGACGTGCTATAACGACCAAGCGAAACGGGCGACCGAATGCCTCACCAAATGTCAGAGATGGTCTTCTAGCAAACAGAATGCCCTCTGAAATGAGACCGCCCTCGCTCGCTCTTGTCTGAACCGATGACGGGCCACGAAGCCAGTTTCGTCAACATGGCTATTATTAAACTTTTCATACCTCTCCACATAGGCATGAATCATGAGATGTTCTCCTGCAGAATTGTTACATAGTCGTCTATACAGAACAAATCGAGGTGACCAGGCCAGGAGTGCAGCATCATCACTGTTCTCTAATTTATCCTCCCGCCAACCTTCCCTGTCGTCTGTCAGTAAGCAAGTAAGTAGATAAGTAAATAAGTAAGAAAATGCTTGCAAACGCTGCAGCACGGTCTTCATAATGGGTCCTCTTAAGGCTGAATGTGACTGGTCATTGGCCCTGGTGCTGGTGCTGGTGCTGGTACTGATGCTGGTCTCTACCTACCTCGCTTCGTGCACTGCTTCGCGCGTCTCCCCTTCCCCTACCATCTCGTCGCTCTGCCAGTTGGACCAGGAATGAGACCGACTTCCAGACAACCGCCTCCCGCCTCCCTCCCCCAGAACCACCTTCGTCAATCGCCAATCGTCAATCGTTCACCTCTGGAGTGCTTGAAAAAACTGCAAAGATTCCATCCATTCAATCCCTTGTTGGTTTATTTTATTTCTGTCAAAAGACCTGTTCTCCCCCACAATCAAATTGTTCCCCTCGACGCCCACAATCGGACCAACCGAAGACCTCATTTCCACTCCTCGATCGTTGACGCCGACCTTACTTTGGCCCGATAAACCCTCACTTTTGGTCTTTCATTGCGGACCTTTTCTCAATTACGCAGAGCAATCCTTAGGGTATATTCGACTCGAGGATGTCTTCCCCGTGGAAGAAGAAGCAGCCCGAGGTGGTGGTCGATGCGGTTTTGAAGAGGGCTGAAGTTGGCAAGGTGAGCAAATCTCCCTTACCTTCCTTCCTCCCACTACGCAACATGAGCACGGAATGCTAACAATAGCTCATAGATTGGACGGAAACTTAAAGCTCGACTCGCTCTTGCACAATACAAAGCCGCTCGTGGCTGGGAGGATCTTACCCTGGACACAATTGAGCCGAAAGTTGACGAGGAGTTGAGACGAAGTAGACCAATGTCGAGTGGAGATATATTTTCCGATTCCTCTTCGAGTACTGCATCTGAGTTCCGATTTTCCGGTTCAAGGACTCTCATGAGTTCTCCCCTGAAAGGCCCGGCTATCTTCTCCGACCAGGTTGGATCAAGGAGTGGCAGCGGCAGCAGCACCGGATATCGAAAACGGACATACCACAATAGTTTCGAGCATCCAGGCTCGCCTTCTAGCTCGCGTAAGAGATATCGCTCGTTTCCTACGGCTGGCAGATCCGTCAACGCAGGCCGCACGTCGTGGAAGGACCATCAGCTCACGCAATCCTCGCCGATCAAACCCAGAAAGCATACACACTTCACGACCTCTTCTGGGCCCGGACTTTCATTCTTTTCGGGATCGGATGAAATTCATTCAACCAACTTTGCAGCTGCCTCAGATGACGAAGAGAATACGCTGCCAGCACACTCGTTCAACATTCGCTCGTCACCACCCAGAACACCTTCGCCTCCCCGCAACAGGGGTAGCTTGGGCCGCCGCAGCAAAGACAAGAAATTAGGAGAAGAAGGAGCAGACTTGTTACTCTATCTGGCTACATCCCCCTCACCAGCAAACCCTACGTCTCGAGCTCGCATGCCACCACCATCTACTCCACCTCCCAAAAATCTTGCCCTGCCATCTTCTATGATGACAACAACTCCAAGCGGGCTCCTTTCTGGGTTTGGGGCTCCAAACACTCCATCACAAGCGTTCGACTTCTCTGACTTTGTCAATATCACCCCAAGCCCTGCTCAGAGTGCGTGGCCAAAAACTCCCCGGACCATCAAGACCCCTTCGACGCTCGCTCGACGACGCTTGACGTTTGACAACTTCAATCCAGGCTCAAGTCCAAATATGCGAGATGGCCATTCGAACAGCACTAAACATACTGGCCTCGGTATGCAGCTTGGAGGCGATCTCATTTCATGATGATAATGATGCTACAGCAGCAATTCCTGTGTGTGTTTTTATTTTTGTTTTACGAAAATATGGTGTCTTGTATATGATTTGGATGACTGTATTAATGATTTTCACTTCTTCTCGGTCTCTGGACATGCGACTGGATTGGCATAGGACAGCGGATGAGGGGCGACACGTTCGTACATTGCGTTGGAGGGTGCCCGACAATCTTTGGCTTCCTCGACACAGAAGAAGCGGTCTGGTGTTGCAAATTGGATGGGGTATGGGCAGTTCTCATGCTTGTCCGATTTTACATGGGTCATTTTGTTAGTCAGAGTCTCCGTACATGACATGGAGGTTCTCTTTTTTTTTTTTTTTTGGATAGCATGTATGGTATGGTATGGTATGTCAGGCGTGCAGCGTGAGCGTGGAGTCGACGGAGTTTCGTGAGTCGTGACGCGGTTTTTCGTGTCATGTTCGCGATTTGGCTTTTCCCAAATGGGTGGATTAGTTTGTGCGTGGGTGCGACCAACGGAGTACCGGTAGCGAATCAAAAGAGATACATATTACGGAGGAAACATGACATTTGCATCAACATTTTCAGATTCTACAGTAATGCTATATTTGTCTCTTCCGTGTACGAGGATGACTCTGAATTCCAATCGTACTCCGGCCGGTCCCAGTGCGAGGATGCGAGGAAGCTAATCACGTCCCAGAAATAATAGTCTCACCTCTGACCAAACCCAATCCAGTCCAAGACAAAAAGCGGGGTGGTTTCAAGCCCGAGTTGCAGCAGATCAGGAAATATTACCCACAAGGCCTTTTACTTCACCACCGGGGTAATAGTTGTAAAAACAGGGGCCAGTTCTTTCTAGTGAACTTAACCCAAGCAAGCAACGATTCACCAATTCATCAAATCTTATTGGACAATCTCCCCCTGCTGTCGAAGAAGTCTCTCGAAGGCTTGGCACAACTATTACCCCTGTGATGAAGTAAATGTTAATTCTAAGGTGATTGTGGCCGTGTCTCCAAGGGGTGGCTAGACCAATCACCTGCTCGAGATCGTGGTGTTTACTATATCTAGTTAAATACTGGTCATTGCTCATTAACATTTAATAGGGCCTGTAGGAGTACTAGTATCTCTCCGCGTCTTCGCCACGGCCGAATTGCCAATGGCAGCCTTCCTAAATGTCTCAAACCACCGGCCGAGGTGACCGTCCGGGTCCGGCTGCCCACTCTTTTCCTCGCTTCGAGGTACAACAGTCCAATGGTAATAGACGCCATTTACCCTTCAAACATCTCACCTCACTCTTCCCCAGGTATTATAGCAACTGTTACCCGTTCGCCCGCTTCCATAGATCACGGAACGATGTTGACTGAACAATAGATTTCAAACATCTGTTGTACCCATTGAAGAAGCAATATGCAGATTCCTCTCCTCGTCGGTGCACTGGCCTGGGCCGGCTTGGCTTATATCATCTACATTATTGCCGCTGGATTTCTGATCTCTCGGCGCAACGCAGCCAAAGCTCGCGAGCTCAAATGTGAGCCTGCACCAGTTCAGAGGAATCGATGGCCTGGCGGTGTCGATCATATTGCTCGTGCCATTAGGGCAGACAAGGCAAAACTATTCCCGGTGGACGCCATCAAGAGGATCCACGACGTTGGAGCGGGTGTCAATACTTACGAATGGTCGATCTTTGGCAGCCCGAATTACTTCACGGCCGATGAGAAGAATATCCAGGCTATCTTGGCGACACAGTTTGCTGACTTCGACTTGGGTCCGATTCGTCGAGGTAACTTCTGGCCGTTGCTGGGAAATGGCATTTTCACTCAGGATGGCGCTGGTTGGGAACATTCGAGAGCTATGATGCGTCCACAGTTTGCCAGGGAGCAAGTCAGTGATCTGGATCTCGAAGAAGACCAGTAAGGCTTATTCCCATGACATGTCTCAAAACTCCCGACACATTCCGACCGTACATAAACTAACTTGACGGGTAGTGTTCAGAACATGATGAGAGCTTTAGAAGCTCGTCTCCAGCCAGATGACTGGACTGAGTGCGTCGACCTTCAAGTCCTTTTCTTCCGTCTCACTCTCGACTCTGCCACCGAGTTTCTCTTCGGAGAGTCTGTTGATTCGCAAAAGATCCTTATGGATGGTCAAGACGCTGAGAAACCCGCGACGGGTGGGCAGGATTCGTTCGATTTCGCGACTGCTTTCGACAAAGGCCAGATGGCTCTCGCGACCCGAGCTCGATTTGCTCACATGTATTGGTTAATCAGCCCCAAAGGCTTCAAAGAAGCTTGCAAGGTCTGCCATAACTTCATAGACCGCTTCGTCCAACTTGCGCTGTCGAAAAATCTCCGGGAGAAAGAGTTGGAAAAGGGTGTGGGTGGCAAAGGAAAATACGTCTTCTTGGAAGCATTGGCTGCCGAGTGTCAGGATCCGGTTGAGCTTCGTTCTCAACTCCTCAATGTCCTCCTTGCTGGTCGAGATACTACAGCTTCACTTCTGGGTTGGCTGTTCTTGAGTCTTTCTAAAGACCCAGCTCGATATAAGAAACTACGCGACATTGTCATCAACGAGTTTGGAACTTACGAGAAACCCAAGCCGATCACATTTGCCAAGCTCAAATCATGCCAGTACCTCCAACATTGTAATAACGAAGCTCTTCGCTTGTACCCTGTTGTACCCATCAACAGCAGGTTTGCAAACAAGGATACGACGTTGCCACGAGGTGGAGGCCCAGACGGGCAGTCCAAGCTTTTCGTTCCTGCTGGCACAGCTGTGGATTATTCAGTACATGTCCTGCATCACAGGAAAGATATTTGGGGCCCTGATGCAGAGGATTTCAAGCCTGAGAGATGGGAGGGCAGGAAGGTGGGATGGGAATTTCTGCCAGTAAGTGAATTTACCTCGAATTGTTCCCTCCCTCGCATGCACTGGAATTGTGTATTGGGCATGTTGCATGCATGACTAACGATGATTCAGTTCAACGGTGGTCCGCGAATCTGCATAGGACAGCAATTCGCTTTGACTGAAGCATCCTATGTGACTGTACGATTGCTGCAACGATGGGATAAGATGGAGTCTCTGGAGGCAGACCCAGTGATCAGACACAACTTGACTCTAACAAACTGCAGTGGAAACGGAGTCAAAGTCAGGGCACATGCAGCCTGAATGATGCATAATGTTTTGCTCTTTGACTCTACGGCGTTTGGGAAAATAGGCGAAGGGTTGCTCTGACTCGATATGCAACTTTTCACTAGGGGAACAGCATTGTGGATTATTTAGGCAATTATGATCAAACCGGGATGTAAATCATCCTTGATTGGACCCTGCATGATCCCTGTGCCTGCATGTTGGAAATATTGAATTATGATATCAGCCCAAATGATCCTAGACCAGAGAGGTTTCTCTAAATATGGCTACCGGAATCTGATATGCAATAGGTAAGATTGAGTGCTGTCAGGATGAATGAGACAGATCAGGAATGGAGGATATCGCCGGTTGTATGCCTGTCTTCTTGTAAAGTAAAATAGCATGGCATTAAAATCCTCTCGAATCTATGCCATCAACAAAAGCGGATGAACTCGGTTCATCCCGAGACGAATCAGAAAAAACATGGAAGGTATGCCAGGAACAAATACCTCGAAGGTGAAGAAGGAGAAAGACCAGTGTCTCTCAGTCGCCAAGCCTCATCTGGGGTTGGGTGTGGAGCGAGGGGATTCAGCGTCTACAATCTCGACTTGCCTATGGGCTGGCTCGCCAAAGGTAAGTTGACAGCAACGAAGTATAAAAGAACTTTAAATATCTTTGAAATTACCTTTTGAGGTTTCGAAGGGCTTGCCAAGATGCCACGATTATCTTATCTGATGGATTTGTATGGTGCCAAGACTGCAAAAACAGATACCCGAGGATCGTCAGGAGCCTCCAGTGTTTGAAAAGCTTCTATACACGGAGCCCCACTACTTCTCCCCGCACGTCTTTATACATATTTGGAGACAATTTACAACCTCCAAATCTTATACATATATTGCTGATCTATTCCACATTCTCTCATCATGGCTTCTCCTCCCGAAGACCCCTCCAAACGACCAGCTTCCTCTTGCCAGCAATCCTCCTCCGCCCCAGCAAGCAAACGCATCTGCACTTCCCCGCGAACCACATCGATGGCCCAAACCCGTCCTACACCCACCATAGAATCCATCCTACACCTCCCTGAAGACGCAGTCTGGGCCCTCCGCAAACAAGACCTCCGAAGCTACTTCCTCACCTTGCAACAATACGCCAGAAATCCGTACCCCCTCCAAGTTTCCACCCCCACGCTCCCCTCCCCCGCCACACCTATCGACGCCAGACCCATCAATCTCCCACATCTCCTCCGTCTCCCCCTCGAAATTAGAGAGTTGATATACACGTACACTCTTCCTCCACCCAGCAATCCGCCAATCCGTGGTCCCCATCCCAGGCAACTACAAACACACATCGCACTCACCCAACCCATCGCACCCTCTCTCCTTCTCCTCAACCACCAAATCCGCAGCGAAGCTCTGCCCTTGTTATATGGCTGCTCAACGCAAACAGTCCACATAACAATCAATTACAACGTCTGGGTGCACAAAACGCGCCGCAGCGATCTAATCCTCTCCTCCGCCCTAACCTCCTCTATAAAGCACATCCACGTCTCAATTCACCTCGGGTCCGAAAAACGCGCCACAAAACCAGGAGACATAGAAGCAGACGCTCGAATAGCAGAAGTGAAGAAAGGGATCAAGAAATTAGGGAAATGGTTAGGAGGAGCAGATGTGCAGACGTTGAAGGTTAATTGGCAGGAACCGCCGCAGACATACACGTGGGAGCAGAAGAAGGATATTTTGGATGGGATGAGGGGATTGAGGGCTGTAAAGGTTGATGCGGGGGAGATTAATTGGGGGTTGAATTGGAATAAGGGGAGGAAATTTAGGTTTGAGATTGAGTATTTGAAGGAATTGGAAAGGGGGAGACAGGTTGATGTTGGGATATGAAAACGCATGGGTCAGGAATGTGTGTTGTATGATATGATGTGAGGGTTCATTCTGGTATTTTTTGATATACTATAGACATGATAAAGTAGAACCTGGGCCCAACGCCGCGCTATGCCGTAAAACATCAATTGATTAATCCAACAAGAATCCTACATCTAGAATTCTAGGAGTCGTTGCTTGTTCTCTGGTTTCTGGGTAGAGAAGGAACAATATTTGTCCTTGATAGCCACCACTTCGTATGTGCCCTCTTGTGAGGACTGAATCGTCTTGCTGTGCTCGTATGAAACCTCATGTCTCGTCTCCAGGACCTGTGATTTTTGTCCCCTTCGAGCATTCGTACTTCTTGTGTATGTGAACTCGAATGGAGGTGTGCCCCAGAATTCAAACAGGATTTCTGCTTCCCCTCCTTCATGAATGTCCACTTCCACCTGTCTCCCTTTGCTGAGCTTCACGCTCGGCATTTCGTGGATCATCTTGGAAAGATTTGTCCTCGCTTTGCACTCACTGGCTTTATCAGAAATACCCGTGATGGTAAAATTACCAGGCTTTTCGGCAATGCGCCGGAAGGTCGTGCTGGTGGATTTCGCCTTCCTCTGGGTACCTTCAAAGTTGTAGTGAATCTCAAACGGCGATGTCCCAGAGAGTGTGTAGGAAATACGCTCTCCAACACAGTAATCGACCCGAGAATCCAATGGGTAGATTGTTGGCACATCATAGACCTGGACCTGGACATGGGGTGCATTGTATTCTGTCTTTTGCTGGCAGCCATGAGAATCGCGTACCTTCCGCACGCTGACTTGATGGATTCCTAGGGATAGTACTCGATGGGGTATACGGAAGTCATAGTAATTTGATTCGATGTTCGCAATTTTGACAGTCTCTGGTCGATTACTGCTTCGATGTTTGATGTCGATTTCGAGACTGAAGGGTGGAACTCCTTCTAGCTTGATTGGGATCACTTCGTCGCCTGCAAGTTCTTCTTTGCAGTACTTATAAGACTGCCCAGGCTTCACGAAGTGAGCAGAAGGCTTTCGATTGACCTTTTGCTCTAGAATGAGAGGAGTGAACTTCTTCGAGTCGTAGTCATACAGAGCATCAGAAAGCTCCGAGAACTTGTACTCGTAAGTTCCTGGTTTGCTAGTGTCCATAGCAATGGTGGCCTGGCCGAGTGCAGCCTCAAACTCCTTGTTGATGATAGAACCTGATCCATGCTCTGGCTTGTGGCTGACGCGGTATTTGACATTATATGGAGATGAACCTACGAAGCATTAGCATGGTATATCCAAATTATTGCAGTGGCCTACCAATGAGATTGACTTCCACTGCATCGATGTCGCCCTCACAAACTTCTCGCTTGCGATATTTCTTGCCTTCCGGAATGAGTGCTGCGTTATCTGCGACCTTGATCTGAGGTCTGGGAAACCATTCAACCTCAAATGTAGAAGCTGCGGGATCGACCGTTCCAGGACACTGATCATCGGAGACTTCTAATATCTCGTATATTCCGCCTTCTTCAACAGCAAGCATGTCGTTGGTTGATCTAGCGGTTTTCTCGAGAATCTTGCCCGAGGTGTCGTCAAGATTGCGATACTGGATTATCCAGGGCGCTCGTCCAGTCAAGCGTAACGGTAGCTCCACATTCCTACCTTCGACCTCGATGGTATTATACTTGCCCTCGAGAAGTCCGAAAGAGGCCTTGGGTCTCTGCCGTCTAACCGTGAACTTGGCTTCACTATTCAGGAATATCTTGCAGCCAGTCTTGTCTTGGATGCTCGTTAGAGCAAGGGAGTATTCGCCTCCTTTTATCAATGGATCAGTGCTGATTTTGTAGACATCCGAGTCAATATCCGTGACCTTGCTCCTCTTTCGTTTACCGTCATGGACAAGTTCATACTCCAACGTGAATGGCTTCTCGCCTGAGAGCTCAACATTCATCTCAACCGGTTCCTCGATACATGCATCGATGGGGCGGGAAGGAACTCGCAATTGTGCAGACGCAGGTGGCTTCACGTCTTGCTCCAAGACTAATCCATTTCCACTCAAATGATGACCTTTGTACACTGCATCATCGATAGATGTGAAGTGGTACTTGAAGTGACCTGCATCTCTAGGCCTGAGCTCCATTTGGTGGCGTAGCCCCGATATCTTGACCTTCTCATGGTGTTTTTCTCCACTCTTAGTAATAATATCATATCTGACAATAAATGGCGGCGTGCCTATCAGGTCGAGATCGACAAGAAGGCCTATTGAGCTTCCAGCGCATTTGTCATTGATGTTCTCAGCACTAATGGTCAATTCAGGCTCAGGTGGGTTGAGCAGCAAACAAGATGCAGGCTCCTTAATCTCTCCATGACAGAATTTACTCTTCACTCCTGTGAGGGTGTAAAGACCTGGCCGTTTGATCATCGGTGCGCTGTGAGCTGTTTTCGCTGAGAATTCCTCAAACACAACTTCCTCTCCATGATCTCCATTCTTCGTCAAGCTGTCCAATGGGGAGAATTTCCAGGCCAAGGTATGAGAAGTGTCATCGGGTGCTCGACCAGGCGATACATACTGGGAGGGAAGCTGTATGCTGCGCCCATTTGCAACCATCAGAGGGTTTCGAGAGTCACATCCTGTAAGACGAGCAACGGGGCGGTCGTGGACGACGAATGCCTGTTCAAGATGCGCACCTTTGGGGTAAACATGTTCTCCGTCATCAGCTCCAGAAGAAAAGTTGGCTATATTACCAGTAGCATCATGGATCTCATCGATAGAGTACAGCCATTTACCACTAGGGATCATGGATTCATTTAGGGGGACAGTGATTCGATGCGTTCGAGCCCATGATATGTCTTGACTTCCTGCTAGGACCAACGAACCTGCACCCGCTGATCCTAGAAGAGGTGAAGCAAAGTTCTCTGGTTGAATACTCTGGAAGTGATGAACACTTTGGTCGCTATTTGCAGTTCTGCTGTAGACCACTTTCAAAGGTGGGGTACCTTCAATCTCCATGGTGAGGTCCGAAAGATCGCCCAAGCACTTGTCCGATGTTGTGGACTTCACAAGAGCCTTTGGGCATGTCACGACGAGGGTATCGGACATTCTGCGTTGAACTTCCAATTTTGTCTTGTCGATAACCTTATGTAGTCTGTAGAGGCCAGGCTTCTTTGCAGCGTAGTTTATTGCGAAAAGGCTTTCATCGTGAGTCTTGCGGGCACTGTTAACCTCCTTCGACGACAAAACAATGGTCTCATTGGCGTTAGTGTCGAAATCAATCCGGAGAAGTTCAACATGCTTCGGCTTGGTTTGATTGAAATAGAGGGGAATGTGCGCCACTGGATGGCCGTTATCGATACAGAAGGGGAGGCGGTCCGGGTTCATAGTAACAGATCTGTGGACATGATCAGTCTTGCACAAGAAAATAGGACAGTATACACACCCTTCAGGCAAAATGTGAATAATCTGCTTGCCCATAATAAGTGATGAGTTTTGTAGGATCTTTGCAGGGTTGACGCTATTCTCTGAAATAGACATCTCTCTGTCGAATACGGTTTTGGCGAGGAGGAGTAATGTCCCTTCCAGCGGTATCTAAGAGTGTCAGTACCAGCGCAATATGTCCTCTTCTCAATGACTTACAGGTACACGAAACATGAGCATCCCATTTATGAAGGTATGTATCGTACATGATGCCAGTGATGTTCCTTCCGACCATTCGAGCCATGGTATACGCAATAAAGGTACTCCAAACATGAACAAGATATCGATGAAGGTCCACTTCACAAAAAGCACGAACGAATGGGTATCTTCTTCCACAAGCGTCCACCAATCGTACAGACGCCAAACCACGAGGATTCCATAGATTGCCAAGGTGTACATACGCTGGCTAGGGGCATCGATGAGGTTGACGGGTATGAGAGGCGTGTTGGTTATGGTTGCTGCCGGCGCCGCATTAGGTAGATCTGGCAGAGGTGATCTAACTCTCGTAGTATCTGGACTCGCAATTCCTAGATCTGTGTTCGAACCATTGCTTGCTGGAGTCGTTGGCCACGAAGACCGCAGTCGAGGGGTTCCACTCATGGCATGCTCTTGAAGGTCCAAATATCTGGCCAATCGAGGGAAGAGTTTGTTTCAATGACGGTTAGCAACGTTGCTTGACTTGCTTCGGTTCGACTTGCGCACACGTAGGGAGAAGGCGATTCGGAATATTCGACAGGATTGTCTGAGCAGTTATTTGTTGACATAGCCTGCCTGAAATTTTCGAAGCTTCATCAACATCGCGACGCGCCTAGGTCTCGGTTTCGGGCCGTGGTTTATCCGTAGAGGCACACTAGTTTGTCTCGCCTCGCTTCGAACCCCTGAGCCCCATCTGTTGCCATTGTGTTCAGTGGTTGTTCATAGCTTCGAAGTCCGTCTGGGAATATTGACATTGACATCGGCGTTCGAGGACTGCACCGCCGACTTCCATTGCGTATGGGCAATTGCCATAGTTGGTGAATGGTGCCTGTGGCTGCCTGGACGCCGAAAATGAGCTAAGGCTGGCTCTGAACAACATGCTGCAAACCTCACAGCCTTTTCCCGCCTCAACAGACTTCTTTCAAATCACCACAAAAGAGTTCTTTGTTAAGTCTACGCGCGCCTCTTCGCTACCCTTCGTCCAAGTTCTCTTGGACTCAAGGATTCTGCGAAACGCGTATTGATTCCTGCAACTACAGTTTGTGAGTCTCTTCCTTTATCTATATCCAATCCCGCACCTATAACCAATTGGATCTCAGGCCTTCTCCCTTCCATTTATGTTTCAATTGCCTTTGCAACATGCTACTAATCTATGTTTACGCTCTGCTTTTGAAATAATCCCTAATCATCTTGTTCCTGGCTGATGTCACCTTCTTGAACAGCTGTCACGATGTCCGCCAACGCGGAGGGCTCAACTGGTAACGCAGCCGCCAGTGTCAACAGCAGTGGCACTCCTGCTGCTTCATCCGCGTCGGTCAGTTATTTCACGTTTGCTCAACCTCATTCTTCACGGTACTGACAGACACGTGCAGCCTGCAAGAGCCAGCGAATCTCGCGGGGAGTTGTTCGGCAGAGCATGGCTGGACATAGAATCTGAACCCGTAAGTTCATCTTGGTATTTATCTTCATTTTCTAGCGCTGACATTCATCTACAGAAGGTCTTTCAAGAAATCGTTTGCACGTTAGGTGCCACAGGTATCAACGTCCAGGAGCTTTACGGTCTTGATGACGAGAGTACGGCAATGCTCAAGTAGGTCATTGCGGCCGGGATAAGTTTTCCTCACTGACAAATACAACGGGGGCCAAGTTGCGGGACTCATTTTCCTTTTCAACTACCGTGCTGTAGACGGCCAAGAGAAGGATGAGGCTCAAGACTGTCCCAAGCACGTTTGGTTCGCAAATCAGGTTCGCATTGGACCCTTTCCAATGTTGGTCTGCAAAACTAACGGGAAGATCAGACAACAAATAATGCCTGCGCCACAGTCGCCTTACTCAACATTCTCATGAATATTCCGGATCTGCAAGTTCGTGCCAATGGCGTCGATCACCTCCGAACATTCAAAGCTTCTACCATTGGCCTTACACCCGCTGAAAGAGGTCAAGAGCTTACCAAGAGTGAGAGCATTCGCAGGATTCACAATTCTTCTACCCGGTGAGTAATATCGTACCCGCCACGTTGCGGTTCTGATATGAATCACAGTAGCATCGAGGCTCTAAATGCAGCCCTTGCTCTACAGAATGAGGTTGATGAATGGAAGAAGGCCAAACGATATCGCAAGAAGGCCCCAACCAAGGCCAAGAGAACCAGTAAGGGTAAGGCCAAGAAGGTAGAAGATGACGCGTTCCACTACATCGCATACGTCCCAATCCAAGGTGAAGTTTGGAGACTCGACGGCCTCTTGAGGCAGCCTGTAAATCTAGGTGAGTCCTCTCATACAGCACCGATGCCCTTACATATTGACTACTCTTACTAACAGCCCCCAAGGAAACTTTGAAGGTGACTGGACAGCTCTCGCCCAAACCAACATCCAACAAAGAATGGCCGAAGAGCATGATATCGACTTCAACCTAATGGCCATCTGTATCAACGAAGAACAAACTATTCTCCAGCAATGTCTCAAAAACGCTATCTCCATCGAGAAGATCAAAGTCCACGCCAGATCCACTCCGGAATTAACCCAATACTGGAAATCTGATGAACCAAAGCCAATGCAAGCACATGAGCTGCATCACACGTTCGGGATTACGCAAGAACAGCTGCAAAATAACGACAAGCTTGCTGATTGTACTTTGGCGTTCTTGACTCCCGAGAATGAGTTAGAGATGTTGAGAAGTCTTGTGGGGGAGCAGAATGAACTTAAGGGGAGGTATCTTGAGCAGACGATCAATGATGGTCCTGAGGATGTAGTTATGGGGGAGGACATGGAGGAAAGTGATACGGATGCTACTCGTGAGATCCTGCAGGCCCTGTTGGATGCTGGTGTCGAGTTACCTGGGGTGGCTAAAAAGTGAGGTACGGATGAAAGGAAAGAAGTGGAGAGCACAATACGGCGGCGGGAGACAACCTTGCATTACAGACAACTTCGTCAACTTCGTCAGTTAATTAGCTTTTTCGGCTGGAGAGGTATCAACGGCGGACGTGGCCAACCCAGGAAGGGAACGAGAAGCACAGCGGAAGGTCGAGATAGATAGGATTATCTTATCCGACGACCTCCAGTAGTCCATCAAACGAGGGCACTTGGCAGATTTTGGAATGAAATAGTCTTTATTGGAGGATTCTCAAACTGAGACCAATGTGAACTTGGCCGAGTATGTTCCAAACAAGGATTTATCATCCCGTGAAATTATGTGTATTCCAAAATATGTAAACTCGTGGCACTTTTCACCTATCAACCTAATCCTCTGGGTATTCATCACGGATGTTGGACACAAAGACCCGGTTCTCCTTATCCCAACGCTTGAAAAACTTTCCCGCCAGGCTCATCAGAGTAAAAGGCACTTCAGGCTCAATAACCTCAATGTTTTCCTCCGCAACGTAGCGAACACTAGTATCCTCGACCCTAGCAATCCTGTCGGTAAGCTGTAGTCTGAGTTTAAAATAAATAGTAGACTTACAGTGCGTGGTAGAAGCTCTGATGTCTGCCTCGAGACAGCGAGTCTACGTTATTATGAGCTATCCAATCTGAGGTCATACCACATTCCATATCCCAACCAGTGATGACTCCTGTATAGGCATAACGCTTATGGCGAAATACTTGGCCGACTTTATATTTGACCCCTTCACGAGCTGCTGGAGTATCTCGAAGTCGGCGCTGCTTTGGAGTCTGGTCCGCGGCTCGAACGACACGCAATGCATCACGAAGCTCCCAGTTTTCGGAAATATGGTCCTGCTGGCCATACTGAGGCACTATGTACTCCTCTATGAGAGTAGCGTCCATAGGGTACAACCTTTCAAATCGTTCTAGGATGAGTGGAATGAATTGTCGTTGGGTAGTCAATTCCATGGTTCTAGCAGGATTGCCGAATATGTAGTTGGCCCACAAGGCAGCATAGAAGGCATTGTCCAAATCAGCAAAGGGGTTGGCATAGAGTCGTATTGTTGGATGGCCTGTGTTCGCAGCAGCACCCGCTTGCGCTCTGAATTCTTGGACTGTTGCCAAAATGTTCCTCGATGTCCGTAGTATCAGGTTTGTATTACCGGTGTCCGCCATGAACTCCGCAAATTGATGTGGCTGAATGCCGTACTGAGACAGCATGATGCGAAGGTTTTGTTCCGGTATTTCTTCGTCAAATCGATACGGGTCTAGAAACATGGGCTGAGCTTGACTTTCTCCTTCCCTCAGAGGCCTGTCATCGAGAGTCTCTCCAGGCGCGGGTGTTACCATGGCATGAACATGATTAGGTATTCCACAACATTTCGCATCGAGACCTAGCCTCCGTGCTAAGGCACAGAATATGGCAACCGAAATAAGAGGAAGTGACGGATGGTCCTGATCCTGCAGCGCAATGCCAATAAAGTTGTTCTGCAAATCCCTATATGCCAGCTCTGAGGAGAGACCCACGTAATTGTGTCTACGCAAGAACTTCACTGCGAGAAGTGCCTTCTTACGTGGTGGTAGGTGGTCGAGCCCGGGATGCTCTTGATTAAGACGAGTGGCGAGACTGTCGAAGAGGTCTGAGATCTGGGAACGCAATTCAGCTCATTACTTCCTTGACATTGAGGACTAGACATACCTCCTCCAGGTCACCATATTGGTCATGTAGGATGAACATATCAAATGCGCCTAGAGCTCTCTCCAAAGACACCCTTTCTCCGTGACAAACCTTCCTCCATTCTGCCAATGCCTTTGATCGATGGACGTGATCGAGAACAGCGCTTGCGTAGTATCTAGAAATAATCAGAGCTGCTTTTTGAAGGCAAATGAAAGATAACTCACCTCCTCGCAAGGACATCTTTGGCATCGTCATGCGTGTGGCAATGCCGCACCAAAGTGTCTTTCGCATCGTATCCAAACTCAGAAATTGTTCTGAACTTCGATATCCGGTCAATCTGGCCCTCTAGAATGCTGTCGAGTAGCTCTGTTGTTTGTGCATCCACCCTGCTCCGATATGTATAAAGTGCCTTCCAGTCCACATCTGCGACGTTCCCCAGGAACTTCTGTCTGATGTGATGCTTCGAGTCCCAGTATTTGAACTCGACTCTGCAGTGATATCGCCATAGCAGTGGTTCACTCGCTAGTCTGCCAAATCGTTTGGAGAGTCGTTGAACATTCGAAAGAACATGGTTCGCTGAGCAATAGTAGAGGATGTGCTGGAGGACTTCGTCTGGAAGGTCGGTGAGAAGGCATTGTTTCTGCGGGCTATCGCAAATTGCGTTCATTGTGAGTCTTGATCCAAAAGCTTCAGCCAGATCTTCTACCATTGTGTGTCGAAGATCTCCGGGACTCGTAATGTTGGTGGTTCAATGAGGAATTGAATAGGGACGAGTCGCGTGTGTGTTCGACGTCAACATTGCCGCCAAGATTAGTGGGGGTAAATTGTTATCGATAAACACGTGAGGAGGGACATTCACGAATTCAAATATCCCGGGTCGGAATCGACCATCACTGCAAAATTTCAAGTCTGTAAAGCTCTTCATGATACAGCATAAGTGTAGGCGATCAGAGACGATATGACCTCAGCAAGTCGTAACTAATGGTCTCCTGTTCCGATGCCGCAATGAAGTGAAAAGCAGGTACTATCACATGCTGGAGTGAAGTCTCTTTCCGGGTTTGGGCGGTTCTCTAGTTTTCTTCTGGCGAGTCAGCAGTGGAAGGAGAAGTAAGTGGACGTGGTCTAAGGTTACGTAGTAAGATGGAGAGGCCGAGTCGGAACTTGTTGCGCAGACGACGAACGCCTTTGAAGCCTGGGCTCTCAGCCGGAGAAATAAATGGCTGATTTTCGTCCTCGAGAACACCAAAAAGTCCCCCACTGAATTATTTATTTCGTAACTACTCACACCCTGATATCCATGAAACTTCCAAGAATACTTTTCAAGAAACTAATGAAAGACTTCGCAAAACGAAATTGCAAGTTTTCTTAACTAGTTCTAGTAAAATTCGCGGATTCGTGTGAATTTGCGCACAGAACGGGTATCGGCCACTTATTTCTCCTGCTGAGAGCTGGGGAAGCGCGCCACGAGGAAGGCTTGCCATGGCCCTGTGGCGTTTCTGCCCGACCTGAGTGGTCCCAACAGATCAATGGCGTGCGTGCGTGCGTCTTTTGGAAAGAGCTTGTCGCCGCTTGCCCTGATCCTTCCCGCAAGGCTACTAGGTGAGATAACATATATGCCTCGTCCTGCCTCGTCGCATCCAACTACCAACAAAATCCCATTTTGCATCCCTATCGGTCGCTATCGATATTTCCTGTCAATTTCGGACTTCGGATTTCGGATTTCGGATGGAAACGCCTCTGACGCAGCCACCACATGCAAATATCCTTAGGTAATTAGCGGCGCACGATCCGGTCACGCGAGCACTTGCCTGATCCGTCTCTTCACAACGACGATAAGAAGACAAGATGAAGTTCGCTCACAAATACAAGGAAGCCTTGCAGAAGGAAGGCTATCCACCGGAATGGATCGAGTCTGCCTTACCCTATGCTCAGTTGAAAAAATGTGTGAAGAAGGTAAGGTTAAGGCGTCCTGGTAGCCCTGCATTGATGCATTTGCTACAGGCATCCTCGCCAAAAGCTTACATTTGCCTAGGTCCAATCCGAATTGCGAGATCTTGGTTTAGACCCCGAAACTCTTTCCCACTTAGTCCATGAGTCTGGTGATATCGCTGCTCGAAGAGGAAGTGGAGCAGCATTCCAATATGAAATCGACGGTGGGTGAACCTCGAGGACTGAGGTTGGATCATCGGAGTTAAGGGCTAATCGTGTCGCAAGGCTCATCCAATTTCGTCCCTAAACTTACACTCTTCATCCAAGAAGGGGACAAGTTCGCGGTCGATGCGGTACTATCCGCGGAGACGAGAGCATACTTGGAGCAACTAGCTGTTCGACAAGGCGGCAATGGCCGGATTGAGGAAATTCACGACGATGCTCCACCTGAGTCTGGGAAAGACGACCACACGGCAGACAAGAGGTGAGCCAATTCTGACTTTTTCCATCCGACAGTATTCTCCTTCGACTAAGACCGTCAACCGCAACTCGATTGCATATATCTTTCATAAGAGCGGGTGGAGCTGTTATATCACAATTTGAACCTGAACACGTATTGACCCGCTCTGCAGACTGGACCAGTCTATTGAAAGACCTGGGTTTAAAAGGATTGAGGTCCCTCTGACTTTCGATGCTGAGTTCTTTGATATGCTGCACTTTGATGTGCTAGAGCTCGATAAACTCCAGAGACAGCAACAGGAGGTTTTGACCGAAAATATCGAGGCACTTTCTACTCAACTCGTCCGCTTGGCTCAGTATGAACTCCAAAATCAACTATCGACGTCTGCTAACTCCTTTCAGGCCATCGAAGTTACTGACAAAGACGGATCTATACAGGTGGAGAGAACTCTTTGCGCTATACCTGGATGGCGCGATTTTCTTCTCCACGAACGAGCAGGATCATGGGACTCGGGACAGCGCTACTGCAGCTCGTCAACTTGAATGGTTCCAGAAAGAGGTTGTTCAGCGGAGTCTTTTAGACAGATTTAAGCTTCCGGAAAGCCGGCATGCATTTTCCCAGTTTATCTGCATAAACATCAAGCTGCTGCAGAAC
Organism: Acephala macrosclerotiorum; assembly: GCA_014904845.1. Taxonomy (NCBI): domain Eukaryota; kingdom Fungi; phylum Ascomycota; class Leotiomycetes; order Helotiales; family Mollisiaceae; genus Acephala; species Acephala macrosclerotiorum. Next base: position 34,280 of record MU119205.1, on the reverse strand, counting down.
CTCAAATACCTGGAAATCAACCAAAAGGCGATTTCCAAGATCATCAAAAGTACGTCGAAATCCTCAAACAACCACGATCTCGCTAAATTTATCCAGAATTCGACAAGAGAACAAAACTTGGAGCCACCAAAACCTTTCCAAAACTTATTCAGTCAGATGCCATAATGTCAGGATCCATAGCGAAGGCAGCATGTGCCCAAATCACACAGGACATTGTCAAAGTTGTTCCGCAACTCGACGACTTCCTCTGTCCAGTCTGCTTCAGCATTGTCTGGCGACCCGTAAAGCTCAAGTGCAAACACGTATATTGCATCCGTTGCGCGATCAAGCTGGAGAGAACCCGGAGACCTTGTCCCCTCTGTCGCAAATTCACCCTCGTCAACTTAACAATAGGTACGCGGCGGTCCATAGCTCTGATAATGCCAATGTCACTAACATGCTGCAGATGACCTTGATGCAGAAATGACAGCCTATCTCAAAAAGTGGTTTCCAAAGGAAGTCAGGGAGAAGCAAATCGCAAATGAGACTGAGCAAGGAAGAGAAGATTTAGGCCCTGGATACGTGCATCCAAGCCAGCAGAAGTGTGCGATAATGTAAACTGCGACGAGAATGCGAGGAAACGACCATGTATTGGAAGGCGGTCTCGGATCAGCTTGGAGGAGAACAGCACAGCGTGATTTGATACCCAGCTTCGGATCATCATCGGGGAGTGAGCATTGATACCCAAGCAACAGCCGCAACGATACCAATAGTACTTTAGTTGTTACATAATGTTTACTCTTTTCCAATTCATTGGTATAGAAATGTCACTTGAATCATTGTGGTGAAAGCTCGAGCCCGAAGCATAATAGCTCGTGGAGTCGTCGCTAACGTTACAATGTCTCTTCGTCGAGAGCAATGCTGCAATGCTTCAATGAAACCCACGAACTTGCACAAACAGCTATGCCATTACGAAAGGAAGGTGAGATGTCAACTCCACACCCTCGTTCCGTGGCTCATTGTCTCTCTTACATGAAGTAGACAGGATTCTCTTGAAAGTTCCAACGCTTTAAGAAGGCTAGGCATATTTGGAAACTGAAGGTAGGAGATATTAGATTTCATCAGGGTTTTAGTAATTCTCTCAATGTCCCTGACAGCTACCAAACCCTATTTTCAGCACCACTACTGCATTCATCATAGTTCTGCGATAGAGATAGAGTCAGAAGCTTTATCTGGCATTTGAATTTGAAAATCGGTTCGTAGTGCTAGCTTGTAAGTCAAATTGTTTAAATAGGAAGTAGCAGGGTAGCATGTTCCAAGGAATCGAGGAATATCAGAGATCGATAACTCGAGGCTAAAGAGCCAATATCTTGTAAACGTGGTCATATTTATGAGCAGTCATGTACAACTACTGTCAACTTCTTGGATGTGTGTTAAAGTTATTCATCTCGCAATTCATATAGACTTATTGTGTCTGGTAGGCTAGAATTGAAACTGTCAAGTATGATACAAAGATGGATTGGTAAAAATAAAGTAATATATAAGTCTTGATTACTTTGGTAGTTGAATACAAATTTTTTTTTTCTTTGTTCCAAAGTCGGTTAATAAGCTCGCCGCTTTTATTCAAGTACTAATTACTCTCGGTTTACTTTTTTTTTACTTAGTTTATTTGAGCAATTTAAGCAATTTAAATAGTTTTTAAATAATTTTTAAATAAATATTTATTATTTATTTTATATTATATTATAAATAATTATTTATAATAATAAAATATAAAAAATATATTTAAAAAAAAAATTATTAATTTAAATTTTTTATTATATAAAAATTAATTAATATTATTTAATTCGATTTAATATAATTTATTAAATTTAATTTTTATATTATAATTTTATAAAATAAATTATTTTTTTAATAAATAATAATAATATTAATTTATTTATTTTAAAATTTTATATTTATTTATTCGATTTAAAAATTAATATTTTTATATATACGTAATATTAATACTTTTTACAATAAATAATTTTATTTAAATTTAATCGAGATATTTAAATATAATAATTTGATTAATTTATTTAAAAATTTCGCGATTTCGTAATTTCGAATTAATATATAATCGATTTAATAAAAAATGTTAAAATTTTACAATTGTAATTAATTAAATCGATTATAATAATTAAATATAAAAACAAAAATTTAAAAAAGTATATTTTTAATATAAAATTTTAAAAGTACGTTTTTGTTTTAAATATTAAAATTTTAAATTATAAAATATTTAAATTTTTAATTATATAATTTAATTATATTTATCGATAACGATTATATTAATATTACTAGAGATATTTATTACTAGTAATAAATTAAAAACGAAATAAATAAATAGATTGAATAATTCGTTGATTGATTGTAAGTTTTTAAATCTAATAAACGCGCAAAAATTGAAGAATATAATTTCAACTCTAGCGCAAGCGGCGCTAGTCCCGATTTGGCATAGTACCGCACGTGACTACTAAACTAATATTGTACTCATACTAGTAATTCTTTTTTTGTAACAAGAATTAATTCAATTCAATTATTTAAAAAAGCGTTTTTATTTTCTTTTTTTATTGTAATTCGTTAATATATAAAACTCGCTAATATTTTAATATAAAAATCATATAATTAAACTTTAAAAATAATATTAATAAATTAATATTATTTTTGAAATTTATCGAGAGTTATAAATATCGAAATTAAAATAAATTTTTTTTTTTTAATTTTATAAATTAAAAAATTACAAAATTCGAAATATAATTTTTAATTTATTTTTTTATTTGAATTTTAAAATAATTCGTATTTAGAAACTTTTTTAAAATTTTATTATAATATTTATTAAATTATTTTAATCGTTAATTTATTGAATTTTTTATAATTTTTTACGTTTATACGATTAATAAAAAATTATAATATTAATTATAAAATGTTTTTCTTTGATCGTTTTTAATTTGATTAAATATTTATATTAAAATGTTCAAAAACAAATCACGAAATACTAAAATTTTAATCTGGTATTAATAATTTAATTTTATTTGTTTTTTCTTAAAAAAAGCATTTTTCTATTTATATAATTAAACAAAATAAACGTAAGATTAAAAAGTGAACACTAAAGCAATTATTACTAAAAACAATAGAAATTATAATTAAAATTATTTAATCGATCGTTTAAGCAATCATATAATTGAATTAATATTAATAATTCTTTTTTTAAAAGAAAACGCTTTTTTCAACTCGTAAATCAAATACAAAGAAAAGTACTACTACGATTACTAATGCGTTATTCTATTATCAAATACTAAAAAAAAATCTAATTATAAACTAATTATTGTCACGTGTTGTAATATTTGATCGATCAAATCAAACTTAAAAAAATTCTTTTAAACTCGATATTTATAATCTTCGAATCAATCGAAAATTTTATTCTCGAAAATACTAAAAATATCGAAAAACACTAAAAACATTAAAATAATAATTATACGTTTTTTTTTCTAATATTATTTTTTTTAACGATTATTTTTTTTACTATTTTCGTTTTTATTAATTAATTTTTAAATTTTAAAACATTGTATTCATTTTTGTACTTTAATATTAAAACGATTAATACTAATAAGCGATTTAAATACTTTATTAATATTGAATTTAATTATAATATTAATTAAATTACTATTTTTAATAATTTATCGAATCTTTGAAAGTTTTTTGCGTTTATACAATTATTTAATAATTATAATATCGATTATAAAACGCTTTTTTTTAGTAGTATCGAATTTGATTATATACTTATAAAAAAAAAAGAAATCGATATAAATAATTACGAAAATTAAATTTAATTTGAATTATTTTATAATAAAATTAAAAGTAATAAAAATCGAAATTTCTATATCGATTTCTATTATTATTGCGTATAATTCAAAAGTTAAAACAATACAAATAATTTTTTGGCATTTTATTGAATTCTAGTGAAATAAATTATTTCGTAAATCGAATTATTTATCGCTATAAATTTTATTGCTAAAAACGACGACATATTCGATCTGCGAACTAAGATTTTTATTTATGGCAAAAAAATTGTTTATAAAGACGAAGAGTTTCATTGAATGTAAATTTAAATAAAAGAATTAGAGTTTACGATCGAGATTATTCATTTGTTATTATAATCGTTTATTTAACGTTACAATTTACTTTTTTTCGAAATATTAATATTGAATTACCGTCGATATATCGTACGCAGTTTTCGATTGGTAAATAGAATTAATATATATTCTTCGAGTACATTGTTCGAAGTACGTCTATTTGTAAAAATCTAATTTTAAATTAATTAAATTTAAATATTTACTTTGTTCTTTTTACGAAAACACAATTTTATTTCCAGTTTTATTTATTATTAATTTACATTCATTAAATAATAAAAAAGTATTCAACGTAAAAAATTCTATAAATTTAATTAGTAATTTAACTTTTTATAGTTTAAAATTTTTTAGTTCTATAAAAATCTAATTTTTTAGAATAAGCGTATTATTGATTTGTATACTAATTATTTTGAATAAAATATAATTACTTTTCGTAATAAATAAATAGAAATCGAAAGTTAAAAATTTTATCAAAAATTTGTTTTTGTAGTAAGTATTATACGTTTTATACTAATGTATTTTCGTTTTCAAAATTTTATAAAAAAATTTAATTATTTTGAAAACGACGTTTAATAAAAGTTTATTTATTATTTTCTTCGAAAATCTAATAAAAATAATACGTATTAATAAAATTATTAATTGTATATATATTTAAATAATATTTTTCAAATAAAAACTAATTTTTTTAAATTTAAAAAATAAAATTAAAACGATAATAATTCATTAATTAACGTATTAAATAATCGAAAATTGAATTAATATTGTTTTTTTGTTTTTATTATTAAATATTTAAATTATAAAACGAGATTTTTCGTATAAAATTATCGTTTTTATATTTTTAATCTCGTTTACTAATTTTAAATCAAAAATTCGTTAATTATTAATTTTTTTCGAATTATTAAAAATTAATTTAAAATTTTTTTTTACAATTAGTTTATTAATTTCTTTTTTACGAGAAATTACAAATAAATCGTTTAAAATAATAATAATTTTTTTTACGTGAAAATCTATAAACAATTACTTATTTTTAATTTTTTTTTCGATTAAATAAATTTTAAAAATTTTTATATTTATATAAATTATTATATAAATATATTCATTAAAATTGAAAACGTAAAAAAAAATTTTTATTACAATTCGAAATAAATGTAAATTTTTTTTTAAAATATATAAAAATTTTTCGATCGAATGAAATAAATTAAATATATATTTTTTTATTTTCGAATTTTTTTTAAAAAAATTTAATTTTAAATTTAAATTTTTTAATAAGTTTTTTTTTAATAAATAATTTTTTGATTATTTTTCGAATTATTTGAAATTTTAATAAAATGATTTTATTATAATATTATGAAAATTTTTTAATTTATTTAGTAATTGTAATTAATATATTTTTTTATTTACTATTAAAAGCGTATATAGTTTTTTTTATTTTTTGCTTTTTTTTTTAAATAAGTACGTTTGAATTTAAAAATAAATCGATCAAATAATAATTTCGTAGATTATTTTTTATTCGTAGAATATTGTTAATTTGACGAATAGTGTAATATTTTCGAATTACGATTATTGCACTTTTTATCGCTTTAATTTTAACGGTAATTAATATTACAAACGCGTTCTATTGTAATATTCGAAAATAAACGTTGAAAATAAAAAATATAAAAATAATATTATTCGATTTCGTCGTATTATTGATTGTTTTGATTATTATTTAAAATTACTTTTTTTTCTATAAATCGAAATTTTTTTAAAATAGTATATTATATGCACGTTTTAATAAAACGTAATATTTTTTTATTAAATTAATCGAGTTATAAATTTCTATTAATATAATTTTTAAGTCAATGTTTATATTTTTAGCGTTATTGTGAAATTTTTTAAAATTGAAATTTATTTTAAAATTATAAATAATAAATATTAATAGTTCAAAATAAATATCGATTTAGTACGCTCGAAAAGCGTTTTATATTTTTTTTGTCGATATATTTACAAAAAATCTCGCGATTTAAAATACTATAATTTCGTTTACAATTTAAAATACTAATTTTTTATCGATTTATAATACGTTTAAATAAACGAAATAATTAAAATTATAGTCGTTACGCAATATAAATTTGAAACGATCGAAAAATTTATTATTTATTTGATATTATTAATAAAATTTTATTATTTTTTTTAATTTTTTTGAAATTTGTAAATTATTTTTTACGTTTTAATATTCGCGCGAATTTAATAATTGATAAATATTCGAAACGTTTATACAATCGTTTGAATTTTATTTTAATTAAATAATAAATAATAAAATCGATTTTTATCGTAGAAATTTTACAATTACTATAAATCAAACTTTCGAATAAATTAAATAGTATTTAAAGATATTTAAACGCTCTAATAATAAACGTATATCGTTTATCTCGAACAAATATATTATTAAAATTGTCGAATTTAATTCGTAATTTGTTTATATTTTAAAAATACAATAAAAAAAGTACATCTATTGAAACTACGTAAAACGTAATACGTTCAATTGATATATCGATATCAATAATTTTAAAAAATAAAATTTCATCAATTTCAAATTTAATTATTGTTTTTTTAACTTTAAATTCATTTAATTTAACGTTTTAAATTCGTTAAAAAACTAAATACTAATTTTCGTCGATAATCGATCATTAAATAATACTAATATCGATTATAATATTCATAAAAACGTTTAATACGTAGCAATTCGTTAAATACGTTTTTGTATTAATAAATATTAAAAGCGATTTCGATTATATTGCGACATTCGATATCGTATAATAAATTGATTAATAATCGAGTAATTCGATGATTTTAAATTTATTAATCGTATCGTAAAATATTATAAAATAATTAATCGATCGCGTAATATCGTTTCTATATAAATTTTTTTCTTTAGTAAATTCAACAATAAATTGTTTGTATTTCTTAGTAATATCGAAATTTAATTTTTTGAATTTAATTACAAATTGAATTATTTTGTTTTTATCGAACGATCTCGATTTTTTAAAATCGTTGTACGCTTTTTTTCTTTTTTTTAGCGTATAACGAGTATTTTAATAATTCGAGTTTTTACAAACGAAATACTTTTTTTTGTTTTAATATATTATCGATTTTTTGTAATTAATTCAATTACTATATTAAGTATTTTTATCGTAATATTTGTAATTTACAAAATATAATTCGATTATATTTCAATAAATTTCTTTTTTTTCGATTATAAAAATTTTAAAAATTGTTTTTATTTTCGTTTAAAATAAAATCGTATTACGAACGTTTTTATATATTATTTAAAAATTCGATAAAAATCGAAAAAGTGTTTAATAGTACTTTAGTATACTCTAGTAAACGTAATAAAATTTGTTTTATATAATAATCTTTGTTCGTATATTCGAGCGTAAATCAAATTGTTTTTAAATCAGTTTTTAATACAATATTTCGAAATATTCGAAAATCGTTTTATTTAAATTTTATACTCGAATTAACGCGAGTATAATCGTGTTCTATTAATTGAATATTTTGTTTTAACGTTTTTCAATCTCGAAATTCGATTTTACAATTTCAATTATTTTATCGAAAAATAGATTTTTTCTAGTAAATTTTTAATAATAGAATTCGTTAATTTTATCGATAAATATAATTAAAAACGCGTTACAATAATTTTTAAATTTAATGTCTATTTTCGAATATAAATCTTCGAATACTCGTATAAATATATTTAATAAATTTTTTTTTCTATAGTATTTAAACTTATTATCGTAAATTTTTATAAAAATAATTAATTTTTTATCGAAATTAAATATTATTTGATTCTCGCGATCGAAATTATATATTAATCGATTAAAATTCTTTAATAGTTTTTCAGTTTTTAGTGATAATAAAAACGACGAGTTTCGTTTCGAGTTTTCGTTTTTTAATAACAAATTTAATAACAATATTTTATTACGCTCTTAAAATTGTTTTTAGAGTATCGTACGTTCGAGTAGTATCGTTTGCTTTATAGAAAGTTCTGTAGTAAGTTTTAATAATTGAAAAAAAGAATTCGAAGATATTAATATTATTTTTTTAATTTTTTCAATAAAAATAACGAAAAACGCTAATTTTCGAGTTTATTTTGTCTCTAAATCGATTGTATTTTTCTATAAATTGAAGTTTTTTATTAAACTCATTTTTACAATTTCTTTATACGATTACTTTGATTGTTTTTTTCCATTTGCAATATTTATTAATACTTTTAAAACTTTAATAAATCGTTTTTTCAATATTTATACTTCGTTTATTCGCAAAATTTTACATAGTTTTTTTCTCGTGTTTTTATTTATTTTCTTTTTAAACATTTCTTTTGTTTATTTTAAAAATATTTTTTTATATTTTATTTATAATTTATAATCTCGATTACTTCTCGCTTTAAAATTCTATATTTATTTCAATGTATATTATATCGAATCGAGAAATAAAAAAAGTAATAAAAAATTTTTTCTTTGATTAAAACTATACTTTGAAAAAGTGTAATCGTACTTTTAAAAAACATTTTATCGAGTCGTATCGTATTCGATAAATATATTAATTCGACGAGTTTTCGTATCGAATTCATAAGAATTGTTTTTTGGTATTGTTTAATAAATTATAATAAAGTATTCATTGTTAATACGCGATAAAACGTAAAATAAAAAATCAATCAATTTTAAATCGAGAAAAATAAAACGAGCGTAAAATTGCAATATTTTTTAAAGATTTAATAGTCTTTTTTAATACAAATAAAAACTACTTTTTTTTACGTTCAATTAAATTAGTAAATTGCATACAATTTGAGTTTTCTTATTCGATCGATTTTATTTAATTGCTGTTTCTTCGTAAGTAATTTTATTATTTTGTAATCGAACGAGTTCAATTATTGATTAGTATTGAAACGTTCGAGAACAAATTACGAAATATTAAAATCTTAATCTAATATTAATAATTCAATTTTGTTTGCTTTTTCTTAGAAGAAGTATCTTTCTATTTATATAATTAAACAGAATAAACGTAAAATTAAAAAGTAAACACTAGAGTAATTATTACCAAGAGTAATAAAGATCATAATTAAAATTATTTAATCGATCGTTTAAACGATTATATGATTGAATCGACAATTTATATAACGAATATAAATTTATATAAACAATTATTAAAATTTTAAAAAAATCGAATTATTAAATAATTTTATATTTAATTTAAAAATTAAAATTTTTATTATTTACAAAAAAATTATTAATAAAAATAAAAAGTTTTATTATAAATAAATCGAAAATAATATATTTGAATTTTCAATTTAAATTTTCAATTTGTTATTTTAATTTTTTATTTAATATAATAATTTTTTTTTATTAAATTTTAATATTAAATAATAATAAATAAATCGAAAATTGTTTTAAATTAATAAATTATAATAATATAAATTTTTTTAATTTGTTATTTTTAATATTTAATTTAAAAATTAAATAATTTAATATTTATTAATTTAATTTTTTTATTTTAATTTTTTTATTGTAATTAAATTGTATTTTTAAATTGAATTAAAATATATTTATTAAAAATTAATAATGTTTTTAGTATTAAATTTTTTTTAAATTTGATTAAAATTTTATTTTTATTAAATTTATTTTTCTCGAGAATAAATTTTTTTTTTTATTAATATAAACGTATTATCGATTTATATTTTAATAATATCGAATAATTTTTTAATAATCGTAATTAGAAAATAAAAATCGTATATTGATATAATTATAAACAATAATTTTTGTAATATTTGTAATATGTAATTTATTAATATATTTTTATTTTCGTAATTTTATATAAAAATTTTAAAATAATTATAATTATATTTAATAAATATAAATAATGAATTTTTTTTAATAAACGTATTAATATAAATCATTAAAAATTTATTATAAATTAAATATAAATTTAAATAATATTACGAAATTATATTTTAATTTTTTTATTTAGAAATTGAATTAAAAAAAAAATATTAAAACGATAATTAATTATTGATTAATTTTTTAAATTATTAGAAATTACATAAAATTTTTTTTTTTTTTTCGTTGTTATATTTTTGAATTATTAATTTTAATTTCTCGTAAAAATTATTAATAGTTTTATTTTTGATCTCGTTAATTAATTTCGAATTAAAAATTCGAATTTTAATATATTTATTAAAATCGTATTAAACGAAATTAAAAAAAAAATTTATAATTAAATTATTATTTTTTTTTTTAAAACGTTTTAAACGATTGTTTAAAAATTGTAATTATATTTTTTTTTGTAATTTTAATAATAATTTCATATTGTTTTTTTTTATTTATTATAAAAACTATAAAAATTTTAGTTTTTTTGAAAATAATAATAAAAAATTAATTATTAAAATTTTCGTAATTTTTTTCATTGTTTTTAATAAAATTACAATATTTATTTTATTTAAATTTTTTATTGTATACGTTTTTATTTCGTGATTTTTTTAAATATTTTCGATTACGTTTTTTAATTAGTTTTTCGTTTATTTTACTCGATTGAAAAAATCAAATTTTTTTTTTTTGATTTTTTTAATTATTTTTTTTAATCGTTAATTCGATTATAAATTTTTAATATTTCTTTTTTTATATAATAAAATTTAACGATTATTGAACGAAAATTAATCAATTTATAAAATATATCGATTATATATGTTTTTTTATTAATTACTAATAATTTGTATAATTTTTTTATTCGTTTTTTTTATATTAAACGCGTACTTTAAATAAATTTAATAAATTTAATATAAATTTCGTATTTAAATCGTTTTTTATTGAAAATATATCGTTAATTTAACGTTAAATATATAAACGATATATTTCTTTAGTAATTACTCGAATTGTTTTAATTTTTTTAATAATTAATAATAATAACGTATTATTATTAATCATTTTAAAGTATATTTTAAAAACTAATAATATAAATATAATATCGTTTAATTTTATCGAATTGTTAATAATTTTAATTACTATTTATAAAATTATATTTTTATTAATTTATTTTTCGATTAATTTATTATAAATAATTTCGTAAACTCGACGTAATAAAATGTAATATTTTTTTATTTTTTTTTATATTATTATAAGTTTTTATTAGAACGTTCGAAAACAAATTAAAATTTTAATTTAATATGAATAATTTAATTTTATTTGTTTTTTTTTTTAAAAAGAGTATTTATTTATTTATATAATTAAATAGAGTAAACGTAAGATTAAAAAGTGAACACTAAAACAATTATTATTAAAAGCAATAAAAATTATAATTAAAATTATTTAATTGATCGTTTAAGCGATTATATAATTAAATCGATATTAGTAATTTTTTTTTTGAAAAAAGACGCTTTTTTCAATTCGTAAACTAAATATAAAAAAAAGTATTATTGCGATTATTAATGCGTTATTTCGCTATTAAATATTAGAAAGAAATTTGATTGTAAATTAATTGTCGTTACGTATTGTAATATTTGATCGATTAAATTAAATTTGAGAAAAATTTTTTAAATTCGATATTTATAATTTTCGAATTAATTGAAAGTTTTATTTTCGAAAATATTAAAAATATCGAAAAATATTAAAAATATTAAAATAATAATTATACGTTTTTTTTTCTAGTATTATTTTTTTTAATAATCGCTTTTTTTATTATTTTCGTTTTCGTTGATTGATTTTTAAACTTTGAAACGTTGTATTTATTTCTGTATTTTGATATTAAAACGATTAATATTAACGAGCGATTTAAATGTTTTATTAGTATTGAATTTGATTATAGTATTAATTAGATTACTATTTTTAATAATTTATTGAATTTTCAAGAGTTTTTTGCGTTTATACGATTGTTTAATAGTTATAATATCGATTATAAAACGCTTTTTTTTGGTAATATCGAATTTAATTATATACTTATAGAAAGAAAAAAAATTTGTACAAATAATTACGAGAATTGGATTTAATTCGAGTCGTTTTATAATGAGATCAAAAGTAGTAAAAATCGAGATTTTTATATCGATTTCTATTGTTATTGCATATAATTCAAAAGTTAAAATAGTATAAGTAATTTTTTTATATTTCGTTGAATTTTAGTAGAGTAAATTGTTTCGCAAGTTGAATTGTTTATTACTATAAGTTTTATTATTAAAAACGACGATATACTCGATTTGCGAATTGAAATTCTTATTCATAGTAAAAAAATCGTCTATAAAAACGAAAAATTTTATTGAATATAAATTCAAACAAAGAAATCGAAATCTACAATCGAAATTGTTTATTTATTATTGTAATCGTTTATTTAACGCTATAATTTATCTTTTTTCAAAATATTAATATTAAATTATCGTCAATATATTGTACGCAGTTTTCGATTAATAAATAGAATTAATATATATTTCTCGAGTATATTACTCGAAATACGTTTATTTATAAAAATCTAATTTCAAATCAATTAAATTTAAATATTTTTTTTTATTTTTTTTTACGAAAATACAATTTTATTTTCGATTTTATTTATTATTAATTTATATTCGTTAAATAATAAAAAAGTATTTAACGTAAAAAATTCTATAGATTTAATTAATAATTTGATTTTTTACAATTCAAAATTTTTTAATTTTACAAAAATTTGATTTTTTAAAATAAATATATTATCGATTTATATACTAATTATTTCGAATAAAATATAATTACTCTTTATAATAAATAAATAAAAATCGAAAATTGAAAATTCTATCGAAAATTTATTTTTATAATAAATATTATACGTTTTATATTAATATATTTTCGTTTTCGAGATTTCGTAGAAAAATTTAATTACTTTAAAAACGACGTTCAATAAAAGTTTATTCGTTATTTTTTTCGAAAATCTAATGAAAATAATATATACTAATAAAATTATTAATTATACGTATATTTGAATAATATTTTTTAAATAAAAATTAATTTTTTTAAATTTAAAAAATAAAATTAAAACGATAATAATTTATTAATTAATGTATTAAATAATCGAAAATTGAATTAATATTATTTTTTTGTTTTTATTATTAAATATTTAAATTACAAAACGAAATTTCTTGTATAAAATTATCGTTTTTATATTTTTGATTTTGTTTATTAATTTTGAATCGAAGATTTATTAATTATTAATTTTTTTCGAATTATTAAAAATTAGTTTAAAAACTTGTTTTCGCGATTAATTTATTAATTTCTTTTTTACGAGAAATTGTAAACGAGTCGTTTAAAATAATAATAATTTTTTTTGCGCGAAAATCTATAAACAATTATTTATTTCTAGTTTTTTTCTTAGTCAAATAAATTTTGAAAATTTCTATATTTATACAAATTATTATATAAATATATTCGTTGAAATTAAAAATATAAAAAAAGATTTTTATTGTAATTCGAAATAAACGTAAATTCTTTTTCGAAATATACGAAATTTTTTCGATCGAATAAAATAAATCAAATATTTTTTTTTTTTATTTTCGAATTTTTTTTAAAAAAATTTAATTTTGAATTTAAATTCTTTAATAAAAAATTTTTTAATAAAAGATTTTTTGATTGTTTTTTAAATTACTCGAGATTTTAATAAGATAATTTTATCGTAATATTATAAATTTTTTTTAATTTATTTAATAATTGTAATTAATATTTTTTTTATTTATTATTAAATATATATATAATTTTTTTATTTTTTGTTTTTTCTTTAAATAAATACACTTGAATTTAAAAATAAATCGATCAAATAATAGTTTTATAGATTATTTTTTATTCGTAGAATATTATTAATTTAATAAATAGTATAATATTTTCGAATTACGATTATTATATTTTTTATCGTTTTAATTCTAGTAACAATTGATACTATAAGCGCATTTTATTGTAATATTCGAAAGTAAACACTAAAAACAAAAAATATAAAAATAATATCGTTCGATTTCATTGTATCGTTAATTGCTTTAATTATTATTTGAAATCGTTTTTTTTTTCGTAAATCGAAAAATTCTCGAAATAATATATTATATACACGTTTTAATAAAATGTAATACTTTTTTATTAGATCAATCGAATTATAGATTTCTATTAATATAGTTTTTAAATCGATATTTATATTTTTAATATTATCGTAAAATTCTTTAGAATTGAAATTCGTTTCGAAATTATAAATAGTAAATACTAATAATTCAAAGTAAACGTCGATTTAATATACTTAAAAAATATTTTATACTTTTTTTATTAATATATTTATAAAAAATCTTACGATTTAAAATATTATAATTTCGTTTACGATTTAAAGTATTAATTTTTCGTCGATTTATAATACGTTTAAATAAATGAAATAATTAAAATTATAATCGTCGTACAATGTAAATTTAAAATAATTAAAAAATTTACTATTTATTTAGTATTATTAATAAAATTTTATTATTTTTTTAATTTTTTCGAAGTTCGTAAAATGTTTTTTACGTTTTAATACTCGCGCGAATCTAATAATCGATAGATATTTAAAGCGTTTATATAATCGTTTAAATTTCGTTTTAATTAAATAATAAATAGTAAAATCGATTTTTATTGTAGAAATTTTATAATTACTATAAATTAAACTTTCAAATAAATTAAATAATATTTAAAGATATTTAAATACTTTAAAAATAAATATATATCGTTTATTTTAAATAAGTATATTATTAAAATTATCGAATTTAATTTGTAGTTTATTTATATTTTGAAAATACAATAAAAAAAGTACGTCTATTGAAACTACGTAAAACGTAATACGTTTAATTAATATATTGATATCGATAATTTCAAAAAATAAAATTTTATCGATTTTAAATTTGATTATTATTTTTTTAGTTTTAAATTCGTTTAATTTAATGTTTCGAATTTATTAAAAAATTAAATATTAATTTTTATTAATAATCGATCGTTAAACGATATTAATATTAATTATAATACTTATAAAAACGTTTAATATGTAGCGATTCGTCAAATACGTTTTTATATTAATAAATATCGAAAACGATCTCAATTATATTACAATACTCGATATCGTATAATAAATTAATTAACGATCGAGTAATTTAATAATTTTAAATTTATTAATTGTATTATAGAATATTATAAAATAATTAATTGATCGCGTAATATCGTTTTTGTATAAATTTTTTTTTTAGTAAATTCAACGACAAATTGTTCGTATTTTTTAATAATATTAAAATTTAATTTTTCGAATTTAATTACGAATTAAATTATTTTGTTTTTATTGAACGATTTCGATTTCTTAAAATTGTTATACGTTTTTTTTTTTTTTTAGTATATAGTAAATATTTTAACAATTCGAGTTTTTATAAACGAAATATTTTTTCTCGTTTTAATATATTATCGATTTTTTGTAATTAATTTGATTATTATATCGAGTACTTTTATTATAATATTTGCGATTTACGAAATATAATTCGATTATATCTCAATAAACTTTTTTTTTTCCAATTATAAAAATTTTAAAAATAGTTTTTATTTTTATTTAAAATAAAATCGCGTTACGAATATTTTCGTATATCGTTTAAAAATTCGATAAAAATCGAAAAAGCGTTTAATAATATTTTAATACGTTTCAATAAACGTAATAAAATTTGTTTCGTATAATAATTTTTATTCGCATATTCGAGCGTAAATTAAACTGTTTCTAGATCAATTTTTGACGTAGTATTTCAAAGTATTCGAAAATCGTTTTATTTGAATTTTACGCTCGAATTAATGCGAGTATAATCGTATTCTATTAATTGAATATTTTGTTTCGACGTTTTTCGATCTCGAAATTCGATTTTACAATTTTAATTATTTTATTGAAAAATAGACTTTTTTCAACGAATTTCTAATAATAAAATTTATTAATTTTATTGATAAATATAATCGAAAACGCGTTATAATAATTCTCAAATTTAACGTTTATTTTCAAATATAAATCTTTGAATACTCGTATAAATATATTTAATAAATTTTTTTTTTCGTAGTATTTAAATTTATTATTATAAATTTTTATAAAAATAATTAATTTTTTATTGAAATTAAATATTATTTAATTTTTGCGATTGAAATTGTATATTAATCAATTAAAGTTTTTTAGTAATTTTTCAATTTCTAGTAATAATAAAAACAATAAATTTTATTTCGAGTTTTTATTCTTTGATAATAAATTTAATAATAATATTTTATTGTATTTTTAAAATTGTTTTTAAAGTATTGTACGTTCGAATAACGTCGTTTACTCTATAAAAAATCTTATAACAAATTTTAGTACTTGAAAAAAGAAATTCGAAAGTATTAATATTATTTTTTTAATTTTCAAATTTATTTTGTTTTTAAATCGATTGTATTTTTCTATAAATTGAAATTTCTTATTAAATTTATTTTTATAATTTTTTTATACGATTACTTTAATTGTTTTTTTTTGTTTGTAATATTTATTAATATTTTTAAGATTTTAATAAATCGTTTTTTTAATATTTATATTTCGTTTATTTTTAAAATTTTACGTAGTTTTTTTTTTCGTATTTTCGTTTATTTTTTTTTTAAATATTTTTTTTTGTTTATTTTAAAAATATTTCTTTATATTTTATTTATAATTTATAGTTTTGATTATTTTTCGCTTTAAAACTTTGTATTTATTCCAATGTATATTGTATTAAATCGAGAAATAAAAAAAGTAGTAAAAAAGTTTTTTTTTAATTAAAATCGTACTTTGAAAAAATATAATCGTACTCTCGAAAAGTATTTTATCGAATTGTATCGTACTCGGTAAATATATTAATTCGACGAGTTTTTATATCGAGTTCGTAAAAATTTTTTTTTTTTTTTTAGTATTGTTCAATAAATTACAATAAAATACTCGTTATTAATACGCGATAAAACGTAGAATAAAGAATTAATTAGTTTCAAATCGAGAAAAAATAAAACGAGTATAAAATTGCAATATTTTTTAAAGATTTAATAATTTTTTTTAATATAAGCAAAAATTACTTTTTTTTACGTTTAATTGAATTAATAGATTGTATACAATTTGAGTTTTTTTGTTCGATCGATTTTATTTAATTATTATTTTTTCGTAAGTAATTTTATTACTTTATAATTGAACGAGTTTAATTATTAATTAATATTAAAACGTTTGAAAACAAATTACGAAATATTAAAATTTTAATTTAATATTAATAATTCAATTTTATTTGTTTTTTCTTAGAAAAAGTATTTATTTATTTATATAATTAAATAGAATAAACGTAAAATTAAAAAGTAAATACTAAAACAATCGTTATTAAAAGCAATAGAAATTATAATTAAAATCATTTAATCGATCGCTTAAATAATCACATAATTAAATCGACAATTTCAACGAATATTTTTTTGATTTTAATCGCTATTATTTTAACGTTTTATTAAAACTCTATAAACGAGAAATTTTTTTCGATATCGTAAATAATATAATCTAATAATTTTTAATATATATTGATTTAATATATACGTAATATATTCTATACTATTTTCATAAATATATTTTTTATAAATTTAATAATTTAAAATATTGTAAACGAGTTTATTACTTGTAAAATTAATTTTTTATTTAAATATAAAATGTTGACAATAATCGAATAATTAAATTTATAATTATTTTATAAAATAAATTTAAATCTTTTAAATAATTATTTATATATTTAATAATAATAACAATATTTAATAAAATATTAAATATATTTAATATTTATATTATAATTAATTTATTAAAAAAAATTATAAAACGTCGTATCAATAAATAATTAAAACGTTTATACAATTAATATAATTTTATATTAATAAAATGATTTCAAATTAAATTTTTCTTTGATTAATATAATAATATTTATAGATAATTTTTTTTTTTTACAATGAAAACAATTTTATTTTTTTGAATCAAAATATTTTTTAAATTATCGAGTTTTATATTTATAGTATTTATATTTTAAATACAAAATAAAAAAAATATATTTACAAAAATAATATAAAAAATAATAATATTTAATAAAATATCGACTCGAATAATTTTTACTAAAACGAATTTTATAAATTTCGATCGTAAAAATATTTAATTAAACGCTAATATCAAATTTTCGTAGTACTATAAATTGTAATTAATCAATAATTAATATTTTAACGATTTTATTATTCGATATAATTTTTTAAAAAACTTTTAAAAAATATTAATTCGATTCAAGTAATTTGAATTATAATAATAAAATATTAAATATATTCTTCTTTATAATAATATAACAAATAAATTAATTATTTAAAATAATTATTATTTGTATATTATCGATTTTTTTAAACTCAATAAAATAATTTTTATTCTCGTTTTCTATTTTTATACTTATTAATAATTGATCAATTTTTACTATTTAAATATCTTTTAATAAATTTTCTATTTCTTCGATTTTAGTAAAAAAACTCTAATAATAAATTATTATAATATTTCGATTTATTGTATATTAAATTTATTATCGAAATTTTATATATACTTATTATCATTTTTTTATTATATACTTTATAAATTAATATTTTAATTTATTACAAATATAGTATTTCTTTTAATATAATCTTTTTTAAAATCTATAATTTTTATAATATTTATTTCGAAAAATTTTTCAATTTTAATATTTTTAATTTTATTTTCAATCGCGTTTTTTGTTTCGTTTTTTATAAATATAATCGATTTAATTCTAATTAAATTCGTTTTTTTTTTAATTTAAAAAAGTAAAATCTAAACTATATTACTATATTTTACGTAATCATATTACAATATTTACTATTAATCGTAATTTAATGTAAACGCTTTTAAAAGTACTAATAAATTTATAAAAAACAAAATTGCATTTTTTAATATCTCAATAAATATTAATAATTTAATTTTACAAATTATATTTCGTTTGATATTTCGATAATAAATCTAATTAAATTTTTTGAAATTAATCGAAAAATATTTATAAATATTTCAATTTAATTTTTATTAAATTAATTATAATAATTTTCATTAAAATTATTTCTTTTTATAAAAATATATATAATTAGTAATTTTTTTTAATCTCGAAATAAATTTTTATTATTATTATTAACGTAATAAAATCGAAATCTTTTTTTAAAAATTTATTAAAATAAAATGTATTTATACGTTTTATAAAACTAATAAAAAATGTTTTATCGTATTAATTTTAAAATAATTCGATTTTATTATAATAATTATAAAAAATCGATAATTTACGATTAAAAATATCGTATAATTCTTTATTATATTTTTTATTATCGATATAAATTTTTATTAAATTTATAAACAATTTAATAAAAATACTTTATATATTATTATATTGATTTGATTACTTTTAAAAAAATTACTAGTAAATAAATTAAATATTTTATATCGTATTAAACAAATTCGTATTTGTAAAAAGAATTATAATAAAAGAAATATAAAAAGTAATCGTAAAAATAATCGTATTCGTAATAAAAAAATTCATATTAGTAATTGAAATCGTAAAAGTAATTACATTCTGATTATTGAATTAATATTGAAATACTTTGATTTATTAATTGAATTAATTAATTTTATTGAAAAATTATTTTTTTATTATTTTTTAATTGATTAATAATCTTTTCTTATATTTATTTATAGAATTTTTCTTATTAAAAAACTTTTTTCAAATTATCGATAATAAACTTTCTATTTTTCAATATTTAAATTCTATAAATATACAAAAAATTTCGTAAACGGCGAATAAACTTTTTATATATTAAACGTAAAATCTTTTACAAGTAATTCTCGAAATTTTCTTAAAAATATTTTTATAAATTACAATTAAAATATTTTTTTTTTTTTATATATTTCAAAATAATAAAAAATTTATTTATTTAATATTTTTTTATTAAAAAAATTTTTATTCGTAAAATTGAAAAAAAAAAATTTATTTGTTTTTATTATAAAAAAATTTAATTTTAAACAAATTCGCTATTTTAAAAAATAATTATATAATAAATAATAAAAAGATTAAAAATTTTAATTCGAATTCAAATAAATATTATTATTAATATTTATACGTTTTTAATCAAATAACGAGTAAAAATGTAAAACTTTTTTTGAAAATTCGTTTTTAATATAAATTCGAGTAAATTAATACAAATTTAAAACTATTTTCACGTTTTTTTATTCGTTTTTTGTAAACGTTATTATTTTACGTAGTAAACGCAAATTTGAAAAATAAATACAAATTTAAAATCGCTCTCGTATTATTCTTTTTAAGTCTTTAATAATCTCAATATTTTCAACGTATTTCTATAAAAAAATTCTTATAAATTTTTATTTTTTCGAAAATATATTAATTATTTTAAATATTTTCTTACAAAAAGCAAATTATTTAAAAAATTTATTTTCTTTTGTAAATTAATTTCTTTTAAATAAAAATCTAATTATTTCGTAATTAATTAAACAATTATTAATTAATATTAATATTATTAAAAATACTTATTATTAATAATAAATTAAAAACGAAATAAATAAATAAATTGAATAATTCGTTAATTAATTGTAAGTTTTTAAATCTAATAAGCGCGTAAAAATTAAAAAATATAATCTCAACTCCAGCGCAAGCGGCGCTAGTCCCGATCTGGCCTAGTGCCGCACGTGACTACTAAATTAATATTGTATCCACAGATTACAAATTTTATTAAATATAAAATATATTAAATAAAACTTTAAAAGAATTTCGAAATTTATACGAATAATTAAAAACGTTTATAAAAATATTAAATATAAAAATAAATATATAATATATAAAAATTTTATTATTTTTAATATTAAAATTTTTCGATTATATAAATATTAAAGTTTTTACGACGTTTTGTACTTTTTATTTGAATATAACGTAAATATTAAATTAATTCGATTATATAATAAATCGTATCAAATAAAATATTATTATAAAATAATTATATATTTTTTTTTTCTATTAAAATATTTAAATCTAAATTCAATTTACGAACAATATTCGTACACTTTATTAAATACGTTATTTCTTTTTCAAAAGAACGAATTAAATTAATAAATAATTTAAATCGTTTATTGTAATTTTTTTTCGAACAATTTTTTTTTTTTAAATAAACTTTTTTATAATTTAATTTTTTACGTCGAATAAAATTAATCGAATAAAACATTAATTAAATTACTATTTATTATTAAATAAATATTAAAAATAAAAATAAAAATAAAAAATACGTATATTGAAATAAATATCGAAATTACTTTTTATTATATTAATAATTAATATATAAATTCTTGAAATATTTTTAGAATTGAATACAATTTTGAAAGAGTTTATTATTTTGAAAATAATAATAATATATTTCAAATTGTTTTTTATTTCGAAGTTATAAAAATACAATTTTGAAATTCTCGTTATTTTTTTTTAATTGTCGTAAAAAAACGTAAAAATAAACGTTGAAATTTCGTTAAAATAATAAAATTTAAAATATTTGAATTGTAATTATAGTTTTTAATAAAAATGTAATAAGTTTTAAATATTTCGAGTTTATTATAAAAATAAAAAAAAAACGAAATAAGTTTATAAATAAATTAAAAGTTTTAATAAAAATATATAAATATAATAATATAATTATTAAAAAAAATAATAAAATTAAATTTAAAATAAATAATTATTAAATTGAAAACGTTTGTTTTAAGAGTTTAAAATACGATTTATAAGAAATAATAAAAATAATTATTTCGAAAAAATATATTAATATAATTTCAAATATTTAATATATTCGTTTTATAATAAAATTAATATATAAAATTTACTATGTATAATTTTTATAATAAAATTATAAACTATTAAAATAATTTAAAAAAAACAATTTATTATTATATAAAATAAATTCATATTATTTTTTTTATTAGAATTATTTTTTATGATCGAAAAAAGTTAATACGACGTATTATTAATTTTCAAAATAATTATTTTTTTTAATTTATTTTTAATAATCGAATTTTTATTATTTTAACGTTTTTTTTTAAATTTTCGAAATAGTAATTCGTCGAAAAAAAATACGCGAATCGTAGAATTATTAAAAATATATTAATTCGAAAATTTTAAAAAACGTTTTATAATAATAATATTAAAATTACATCGAGAAATAAAATTAATAATAAATTTAAAGTAAAAAAAAAAAATTTAATAGAATCAATAAAAATTTTTCAAATAAAATAAAAACGCGAAAAAAATTAATACTACAATAGTTTAATTTTTTTTTAGTATTAATATAATTAATAATAGCGAATTTTATCGTTAAATCAATTTTTAAAACGTTTTTATTTATTTGAAATATTATTTTTATAGTTTAATAATTCGTAATTTTTAAAATTATATATTTGAAAAAAAAAAATTTTTTTTCGTACTTTTATAAAAACATTATTTAATAAATCAAAACATTTTAAAAATTTTAATAATATTTTTTAAATATCGCTACAATCGCTATTAATACAAACGAATTACTAAAAATCAAAATAAGTTTTATTTTCGAAAAAATATAAAAAATATTTTATTATTTAAATCAAAACGTAATTAATATAAATATTACTCGAAAAATTATTCAAAATAATATATTTTTTTAATTTTCTATTTTTATTACGATAATTTATATAAAATTATTCGAAGTTTTAATTATTAATAATATATTTTTTATTGTATTTATTATTAATACGTTCAATTTTAACGATATAAATCTAATAATTTGATTTTTACGTAATTCGAATAATTTTAAAAAAAAATTTAAATTTGATTTTCAAATTATATTATTAATACTTTAAAGTGAATTTTTTGTGAATCGTTTTCAATTGTTTATAATAATACGCGAAAATAAAATATATATTAAAAATCGAAATAAAAACGAAAAATAAATAATAATTTAAAAAATTTAAATCGTTATATATTTATTCGTTTGTAATAATATTACTAATATTAAAATAAAATTATTTGTTTTTATTAAAATTAATAAAAAATTTATTTGAATTATAATAATAAAAAAAAAAATTATATTTTGTAATAATAAAAAATTGAATAGTATTAAAAGATTTAATAAACGAAAAACTTTGTAATAATAATAAAAAATTAATATTTTCAAATAAAATAATATTAATAACGATCGTATTAATTATAAATATATTATCGTAATTATAAAAAAGATTAAATCGAATACAAATATTTATATTTTAATCTTTGAAATCGTATATAGAAATATTGATTTTAATCGATTACGAGTTTAAAAATAATTTATTAAAATCGTAAAAAATTAATATCGATCTAATAATAATTCAAATAATATAAAATTGAAATTTATAATTCGAAATATCGATTAAATTATTAACTAATTTAATAATAAATTTAAAAACAAATAATATAATAATTATAAAAAAAATAATTAATATTTTATATATTTTAATAAAATTTGAATTATATTTAAAAAACGAGATTTCGAATTATATTTAAAACTTTCGAATTTATTTAAATTGAATTCAAATTGTTTATTATTTATATATGTAGTTTTTTTGCGATAAATTTAATCTAAGATTTATTGATTATATATAGTTTATATTTATTAAAAAAAACGCTATTTTTTGAAAATTATAAATCGTAGTTTTTTAGTAAATTGTATAAATGTAATCGAAATAATAATTTTAATATTATTTCGTTTTAAGAATTTATAATTATTTTTTTTAATATTTTGTTTGAATTTATTGTTTTAATTAAAATTAAATGAAAATAATTATAAACAAAAATAAAAATATTGAAATCGAAATAAAAAATTAAAAAAAAATTATTAAAAAAAAATTTGATTTAAAAAATTGTAAAAATAATTAAAAAAAAACTTTATAAATTTATAATAAAATATTAATATTGAATTTTAAATCGAAAAAAAATTAATATTAAAATTGAAATTGTAATATATTAAAATTGTAATTTAAAAAATCAATTATTTACTTTATTTACTTTTTATATTTATTTGTATTTTTACTTTTTTTTTCAAATAATTTATTTAAATTTACATTTCTCGATTTTAATATCAAATTTTTTAATCGTTAAAATTCGATATTTAATTTTATTTAATCGAAATTTTATTATATTATTAAATAAATTCAAAATCGAAAAAATAAATAAATTTATTATAAATTAAAAATTAAATATATTTAAAATCAAAAAAATAAATAAATTTATTATAAATTAAAAATCGATATTATTTTTATTATTAAAATAAAATATTTAAAATAAAATAAATTATATTTATATATATACATCGAAATATTATTAATTATTTATTTAAAAAAATAAAAAAAAATTTAATTTATTGATTATATTTTTTATTTTAAAGTTTTCATAAAACTAATAAATTAAAGTTTTATAATATAATATATATTTTAATTATATATATAAAATTTTTATATTATTTATACGTAAAACGTTAAAAAAAAAATCAAATTATAATAATAATCGTATAACGAATAAAATATATATAAACGTTATTATATATATTTTGTACGACAAAATTTTTTTTTTCGTTAAATATATTAAAATTAATAATACTATAAAAAGTATATATATAAATAAATATTAAATACAATTTAATAAATTTTAATATTATAAATATAATTAAAATAAATTTAATTTATATATTAAATATATCGATTAATAATATTACTATTTCAATATTTATTATTAATAAACGATTTTATAAATACAATTCAAAAATAATATTATTAAATTTTTTAAAATTAATATAAAAATTATTTTTAAAAATTATTTATTTTTTCGAAGTAATAAATAAATTAAAAATCAAATTTTTTAATCTCGTTATAAAAATTAATTTATTTGAATTAATATATTAATCGTAAAAATACAATTATTAATTAAAAAAATTTTTTATATATTATTTCAATTGATTATAAAAATACAAATAATTATTAAAAACTTTTATAAAATTAATTATATTTTATTCGAAATCAATTATAATGCGACGATAATATTTATTAATAAAATTCGAATATAATAATATATTAAAAATAATAATATAAAATAAATTTTTAAATTGTAATTTTATTTATTTTAAAAAAAAATTAATATAAAAAAATTAATCGAAATAAAAACCAAAAAAAATAAAAATATATTATTGAAATAAAAATAAAAAAAATATTAATAAAATAAAAAATAATAATTAATAATAAAATTTTAAATATAAATAATTATATTATAAAATTAAATATAATTATAATAACGAATAAAAAAAATAAAATCTAAAATTTAATAAATATATAAATTATTAATTTATAAATTATAATAAAATAATTATTATAAAACGATTAATAAAAATAATTGTTTTTAATTAATTGATTTTAAAAACGATTATTTTTAATCGATTAATTTCAAAATCGATTACTTTTAATTAATTAATAAAAATAACTATATTTAATCGAATTAATTATTTCAAATAATTATTTTTAAATTTATATATTTTAATATAATAAATAAATCGAAATATTTCAAATTAATATTAATTTAAAATTTATTTTTTTTTTTTTTTTTTTTTTTTTTTTAATATTATAATAAAATATTATTTACTATTTTTATTCTTTTTTTCGAGTTTATTAAAAATTATTATATAATAATATTAATTGTTTCGTATTCGAAATTATTTTTACTATAAAAAATTAATTTATTAAAACGATTTTTAATTTTCATTAAAATTATATATAATTATTTATACGCGAAAATTTTAATCTTAAAATCGAAAACTATTTAATTTAATATTAAATTTTAATAAAAATTAAAAATCGTAATATAAATTAATTTAATATTAAATTTTAATAAAAATTAAAAATCTTAATATAAATTAATTTCAATAGAAATTGAAATTATTATATAATTCAATTAAAATTATTTAAATTAAATTTAAAAATAATTCTCGAAAAAATCATTTTATTATTCGAAATCTTATAATTATTTTTATTTAAAATTTGTACGACGATAAAATATTTTCACAAATTTCGAATAATAATTTTAATATTTTTTATTAATTGTTTTTTTAAGTTCAAATTTCGTATAATAATATAAATATAATTTTTTTTTAATTTGAATTAATTTAATAATATTTTAAAATCATATAATTTAAACAAAAAGTTTTTTAAAATCGTAATATAAATATTAAATATTTTATTATTTTTTTTAACGAAATCGAACTCGTAATACGTTTTTTTTAAATATTTATAATCGATTAAATATAATAATATTAATTTTATTTACGTATTTATTTAATATAGAAAAAAAATTTCGTTTGATATAAATAATTGATTTAAAAAATACTTTTAAAAAAAAAAAAAATTCAAATATTATTTCGAAGTTTTTAATACTTTTAATATATTATAATTTGATAATAATTTTTTATTTTTTATTTTCTCGAATATTGTTAATATAATTACATTATTTTATATTTTTAGTATTTCGTATCGATTAATATAAAAAAAGTAAATAAAAAAAAATTTTAAATAATAAAAATAATAATAAAAATTCGAATAATATTTTAAATATTATTATATTTAATTACAAAAACGATTTGTTTAAAATTTTTAATTTCAATAAATAGAATTTTTTTAAACAAATTATTATTATTTATAAAAACTTTTAATTAAACGTTTATAGTTTCAATACTAATTTTATAAACTATTAATATTTTTTTTCAAATAATAAATTTAACGACTCGTATTAATTCAATACAATAATTAATAAAAAAAACTCAATATTTACAAATTATTATAATTTGATTAATAAATATATTAAAATAAAAATATATTATTATTTTTCGATTATAATATATTACAAACAATTTTATCGTTCTAATAATAATAATAATTTTTTTTTGAAATCTATATTTAAAAATCAACGTATTTATAATAAAAAAATTTTTTTAATTAATTTTTTTTTAATAAATATATATTTTATTAATTTATTACTATTTTCAATTTCTTTTTATAATTACTAATAAATTTTTCGTTATTTATTATTAAAAACTTATTTGTAATTATCGATTTCTTATTATAAAAATTTTTATTAAATTAAAAAAAAATCGAAAATAATAACAAATTTAAAAATATTTTTTTTTACGTTTAAAAGTTCGATTTTTATAAAACTCGAATTATAAAACTTTAAATAATAATTAATATAAAAAAAAATACGTTTTTTTTAGTTTTTATAATTTATATTAATATAATTTACTATAAATTCGTAAATAAATAAATTTTAAATATTTAAAAAAAATACAATTGAATATCGTTATTATTTTTATAAATAAAAAATACAATTACATAAATAAATCGTTTTAATTTATTATTTTTTATATAACGAAAAATGTTTTTTTATTATTTTAAAATAAACTTCGATTTTTATATATAATTTAATAAAAAAAAAAATTTATTTTATTAATTGTATAAAGTTTTACAAATAATTTAATTAAGAATTATAAAAATAAATATTTGAAATAATACAATTTTCTATTATTAATATTATAAAAATAAAAACGAGTAATAATTAACTTTTTTTTCTTTTTTTTAATAATTATAAACAATCGAACGATTTTTTTATTTTAAATTTCGATTTATTATTTTTTATTTTTTAAATTTTTACGACGTTTATTAATAATAAAAATACAAAAAAATCTAATATAAAAATCGAAAATAATAAATTAATTGAATATTATTTTTTATAATCGATTAAAATAAACAATTAATTTTATAATATTAAAAACTTTTTTTTAATAAAATATTTATTTTAATTATTTATTTTTTAAATATAAACTAATAAAATAAATTATTAATATATAATATACAATATAAAAATTTATAATTTTTTAAATAATTTTATTGAATAAAAATTATTGAATTAATTAAAAATTGTCAAATTTCGAAATATTATTATTTATTTTATTAAAAATAATATATTTAATAATATTCAATTTTTTATAAAAATATTTAAATAAATATAATATAATATTAAAATTAAAATACAAATCGATATTCAAATAATAATTTATAAATTTTAATAAAATTAAAATATAAAATGAAATTTATTAATCGTTTTTTGTAATTTATTAAAAATAAATTTTTTTAATATCGTTTATAAAATTATACTTTTATAAAAACTAAAAAAAATTGTAAATATATTGATTGTATTTTTTCGTATTATTATAACGAAATTATAATTCGTTGAGTTTTTATTTAAAATAATTTTTCGAATATATTATATATTATTTAATAATTTTATAAAATTTTAAATATTTTTTTTCGTTTAATAAATACTTTAAAATAATTTAATCAATATTTATTTTATCGATTTTCGAATACAATTATAAAAAAAACGCTAATTAATTAAACGAAAATATAATAAAAATATATACAATTTAATAAAACGCAAAAAAAATTATATTTTAATAATAAAATATATATAAAATAAATTACGTTTTTAAAATTCAATAATTTTAATATAATAAATTATTCGATCGAAATATTTTTTTATAAAAATAATAAAAATAAAAAATCAAATATAAAAAATAATATCAATTTTTTATATAAATAATTAAAAATAAAAATATTTATTATTTTTTCTAATAATTAAAATTTCGAATTTATAAAATTAAACAATATTACGTTTTTAAATAGTTTTTTTACTTCGTTAAAATCGAAAATAATCAATATAAAAATACTTAAAAACTTATTAAATTCTTTTAATATAAATATATTAAAAAAAAAAATTTCAATTTTTAATATTATATTAATTAAATATTTATTCGTAATCTTTTCTAATAAACGAAAATACTTTTTATATAATAATTAATATTTTATTTATTGTATTAAAAAATTTTTTTTTTAATTATTATATAAATAAAATTATTTAAATTTAATTTTACATATTTAATAAATTGAAAAAATATTATAAAATATTATAATATTTTATATATTAATAACAATAGTAATATAAATATAAAAATAAATCGATTTAAAAAAAATTAAATAATAATTAATCGACGAAAATTAATATATTCTATTTATATAATTTATTTTTATAATTGAAAAACGTAATTAAAATCGTAAACGATAATAAATTTTTTATTTTAATTATTTTTTATATTTATAAATTCAATATTTCTATTTTTAAAATAATTTTTTTATTATTTTTATAATTCGATTATTATTCAATATTTTTATTTTTTAATTTTTTAATATATATTTATAATTATTTATTAATTCTAATTAATATTAATTGAAAATTTTTACGATTAACAATATTATATATAATATAAAAAAAATTTATTATAAAAATTTTATTTCGAATAAATAAATTTTTTTTTAAAATTTTTAAACTTTGATTATTATTAGTTTTTTAATAAAAATTATAATTATTTGTAATACGAATTTTTTTATTTTTCGTCGATTTATCGTAAATAAATTATTTAATAAAATTTTAATATTTTAAATAATTGAAAAAAATAAATTAATAATATATACAATTTAAAATAATAATATTTAATAATATATAATTTATATTAAATAAATTAAATTTTTTAAAATTTATTAATATATCGAATATAAAATCGATTTAAAAATTATTATTTTAAAAAAAAAAAATAATAATAAATTCAAAATTATTATATATTTTTTTTATTATAATATTATTTATTAAATTTTATATTAAATAATTAATAATTACAATAAATATATTATTTTATTTATATTTATATAAAAACTCGAAAATCGATTAATAAAATATTATTAAATTTTAAAAATTACAAATTATTAATAATAATTAAAAATTTATTAATATTATAAAAATATTTAAAAATAAAATTTTTAATTTATTAATTCGTATTATTTTTATTTAAAATAATTTTAAATTTTTTTTTTTTATTATAATTGTTTTTATTGTACGTATTTATCAAATTAAAATACATATAATATTATATAATAAATAAATATAAAATCGAAAAATAATAATATAAATAAAAATAAATAATAAAAATAATAAAAATTATTAATAAAAAAATTATAAATTTTATATAATTATTAAAATAATAATAATACGTAAATAAAAATATAAAATAATTTTAAAATAAAAATAATAAATATATAATATAAAAAAAAATAAAAAAAAATAATTTAAAATTATATTAAATAATCGAATAATAAATAAAACGCGATAAATTTTAATAAAAAAACAAAAATTTAAATAAATTTAAATATGAAAAAACATTTAATTAAATACGAAAAAAAAGTAAATTAAATATATTAAATTCAATTTTAAATCGATATAAATTAAAATTCGAATAATTATAATATTAAATTACGAAAAAAATTATATTTATATATAAAATTTTAAAAATACAATTTAAAATACAATTTAATATAAAATAAAAAATTCAAATATATAAACAATATAAATTAATTCGAATTATAATTTAATTAAATATAATTATAAAATAAAATAATTAAAAATATAAATTAATTTTATTTTAAATATATACGAATAATAAAATTTATATATAAAAAAAAAAAAAAATTAATAATATACGACGAAAAAAAGTTTAAAAAAAAGTAATAAAATCAAAAAAATAAACGATATAAAAATCGATTTTTATAAATCGAATCGAATATACGAAATAAAATAAAAATCATAATATTAAATACTACAAATAAACAATTTATAATAATACAAAAATTAATAGCGATACGAATACTCGTAAAAAAAAATATAATAAAAAAAGAAAAAAAAGAAATTAATAAATGACATCAGGAAAAAATTTTATATGCTAATTGGTTGCCAATGGTGCCAGCGGCTTGCCAGTGGCGCGCACTACGCAGTAATTGCATGTCTAAAACTTTGGCGCCCAATGATAGTCGATTGGCAAGTAAGTCTAAGCCTATGAGAACATCAAAACTCTCGGTTCTCGGCGGCTGCAGACGGCTGCGCGCGGCCCTTATGCAGCCACACTTAATCAATTGAGCCGCTCAGTCTCTAAGTGTCTCAATTTAAGCTCTCAATATCGAACAGTTTACGCAACTACTCGCATACTAGGCCGGTTTTTTTACGCGCGTAAACTTTGCTTGAATCGATCGATTCTACGATCAGATTCTAAGTAGCGTTAATATTTTCAATTCTCATTTTTATCTATTTGTATAATTTATGAGACGATTAAGATCTATTGATCGAATAAAGCGCGACTGCTAATCTTTTAGTAAAGAATATTAAAACTTAATAACTTTCAACTTTGCAATTTAATATTTTAATGCGCACTCGACAGATTTACTTGAAACTCTTATAATAGATTAAATAAGTACTATAAATTATAAGTTTCAAATATTTAAGTATTTAATCGTAAGTCGATATTATTAGTAATACTCTAACATTATTAGCATCGGGCTAGCGCTATTGGCACTAGATCAAAATAACCGGTAGCGCTGGCAATCGACTAATCTGCCATTGGCTCGCTAATAACGCTACTAGCGCACGTGTCTTTCGGTAAAACGATTGACAAAAAAAATTTTTCTCGATAATATATATATAAATATCGTTTTTTAAAATTATTAAATATTAATAAAATAATAAAATAATTCTATAAATTAAACAATTTTAAAAATTGGTTTTTTGAGAATTTATTGTATTTATTTTCAATTTATATTTATAATTAAATTAAAATTTGATATTAAATTTATTATTATTTTTTATTAATATTAAATATTAATTATTAATTCAATTTATTAATATATAACGATTAAAATAAAAACTATTATTATTTAAAATAAAAATCGAAAATTAAAAATTGAATATAATAATTGAAATATTAATTAATAATAAAAAAATCGAAAAATTATAAATTACAATAATAATAATATTAAAATTTATATAAAAAATTTTTTTTCGAATAAAATACGTAAAAAAAACAAAAATTATTCGAAATTAATAATAATAAAAACGAATTAATAATAATAATATTAATATAAATTTTAATATAATTATTATTTAATAATAATAAAATAATAAATTTAAATAAATATAAATATAATATTTTAAATTACAATTTTTATAATTAATATTAATATAATAAACGTTTTATTAAAATTTTTAAAAATTATAATAATATTATTATTTTTTTTAAATATATATTTAAATTTATTAATTAATTTTTTTATTATATAAAATTTTTAAATTATATAAATTATTTAATTATAAATTTCAATTTCGATAATAATTTTTATATTAAAAAACGACGAAAAATTTAATATTTGAATTATATTTAAAATTAAATTTTATTTTTTAAAACTTTATAAATATTTAATAAACGTTTAAAAAACAAAAATTTTCTACGATTATAATATTAATTTTTATATAAAATTCGAATATTTTTTATAAAAAATTTAATCGTTAAATAATAATAATATTGATTTTATTATTTTTAAAAAATAATAATTGAAATTTATATACGAATAAAATAATAATTTTAAAAAATCAATTATAATTATAATTATAATTATTTTTAAATATTAAAAAAATTTTGAATATAATAATATTAATTATAAAAAATTAATTATTAATTAAAAATTATTATTAAAAATTTGTAAAATATTATTATTAAAATTATTATTAATAAATTTCAATTTAATTATTTTTTATAATAAATTCAATTTAAATAAAATTATATTAAAATTCGTAATATTATTTTATAATTATAAATAAAATAAATTCGAAAACAATTAATATAAATATTATTACAAAATCGATAATTTTTATTTATTTAATTTTTATAATATAATAATTAATAAATTCGATAATAATATATACGTTTTAAATAAAATATATAATAATTGTATTACGCGTAATATTATATATTTTTTTATTAAATTAAAATAAATATTTATTTTTAATATTTATTTTTAAAATATATAAATATAATCGTATAAATATATAAAAAAACGTTAATAATTAATTTCGAAATAAAATTACTTATTAAATTTCTATTTAATAATTTTTAAATATATTAATTATAAATTTTACAAAATATTAAAATATAAAAAAAATATTTATTATATTATATATTAAATATTATTTGATTTTAATACAAATAATAATTATATAAATCGAAATTTATATTATATTTTATATAATCAACGAATAAAAAAAAAAAAACTAATAAAAATATAATATAAAAACGAATTTAAAAATTAAATTTTAATAAATTATTAATATTCGTTATTAAATTAAAAACGAACTTTTAAAATCAATTTAAAATTATTAAATTCAATAAATTAATATTATATATTAATATAAAAAAAACGAAAAAATTAATAAAAATAATAATTACAATTTAAAATATAATAATAATAATAAAAAAACGATTTTATAATCAAATTAATAATTTATAATTATTAATAAATTTAATCGTATACAAAAAAATACAATTCGAGAAATATAAATTTTATATAGTATTTTTTTTAAAAAAAAAATTTGATTTAAAAAATTAAAAAAATATTAATTAATTTAAAATATATTTATAAAATTTAAAAAATAAATATTAAAATTTCTATTTAATAAAATCGTTTTTTATTTGTAGTACGTAAAATACAAATATTATTTATTATAATAAAAATAAAATATTTAATTTATTAGAATTATTAATAAATTTAAAACGAATAAAAATAAAATAAAAAAAAATAAAAAAATTTATATATACGTAAAATCGAAAAAATAATCGTATACAAATTATAAAAAGTATTTAAAAAAAAAAATACAATAATATATAATAAATCGTAATACGATAAAAATATTACGTATTTATATAATATTAATATATATATAAAAAAAAAAATCGATTTAAAAATATATAAAAATTCGTTAAATATAATATAAAAAAATAAATAAAATAAATAAAATAAATAAAATAAATAAAATAAATAAAATAAATAAAATAA